>OX422207.1:515306205-516506205 GCA_949130495.1 Sambucus nigra | reverse complement strand
GGATGATATGTGGAATGGACGGGATATTGACGATAACTCAATGGGGGACCTTTTAGAAGATTCAGATGCGGATCTTGTTGTCCCGGAGTCCAATTTGGACTTGAACTCTTTAAAGAAGCCGCAGCCTCCTCAGTGGACCAAAAGCAAGGGTTTTTCCTGATCTCCCTCTCCTAGCAATGCTGGTACCAGAGGTACTGGTAGTTAGGCCAGTTAAAATTCTGAATGGTACAAACAATTCTTGCTCTACTCCTATTCTCATTCCTTCTTTTCAAAAGTCCCACAAGTCTTAAAAAAAGGAGGGGGGGGGGGGGGGGGGGAAGAGAGAGAGAGCAGGAAGGGGATTGCTTTTAGGGTATTAAATGAGAGATTAGGGAGAGTTGGCCTTGCCTTTGTAAATCCAAAAACTGCTGAAGGTTTTTCCTATGTTGCTATGGAGGAAGACCTTAAGAATGTGAATGGAGATCATTTTAGGGGGTGGGGGAGGTGTTAATAATAATAATAAATTCAAATATTCAGTTTTTAATTAAAAATAGTGGGAAAAATTTGGTGAAGTAAAGTTGTGGTTAACCAAGATTCGGAAGAGAGAGAAGTAATTGAAGAAGACCTAAAAGGAAAGAACCTTAGGAGTAGTAAAAGGTTCAAATCAGCTTATTCATGAAGATTTTCTCTTGGAATATTAGGGGGGCTGGGGAATGAACAATAAAAGGTCGTACCCAGTGCACAAGGCTCCCGCTTAACTGCAGGGTTCGGGAGAGGCGGATGTCGGCTGACCTTACCCCCATATATGGAGAGTCAGTTCCGTGTCTCGAACCCTAGACCAACCATAATTTGGGCGAGGGCACTTGGCATCGCACCAAGAAAATAAAAAAATCAAAGAAAATCCAGATTATAAATTATCGTCTTATCATTGTCCGCTTGTGTTAGACTCTAATCTTAAGCGATGGGGTCCCTCTCCTTTTAGATAAATTAGATTTGAGAACATGTAGACTAAACATGAAGGATTTTAAAGAGAACGTAAAAGGATGGTGGAATGAAAGTAGGGCTTATGGGTGGGAGAGATTTAAAATAATGAGGAAGTTAAAAGACGTTAAAAATAGTCTAACAAGGTGGAGTAGGGAGGTGTTTCGAGATATGAGATTGGAAAAACAAAGTGTTTTAAATAAAATCAGAGAGATTGATGAACTTGAAGAGAGAGCTTCTTTAGATGAAAAGAAAGGGGAGGAAACAGGTTATCTCAAAGGAGATTTGAAGATATTATGATAAAAGAGGAGTTGTCTTAGCGACAAAAGGTCAAAGTGAGGTGGATTTAGGAATGTAACAACAATTCAAAGTTGTCTCACAAGAAAGTGAGAGGGCAAAAAATAAACAAATCAATGGTCAAGTTGGAGAGAGGAGGAATTTTGGAAGAAGGCGAGATTGTTAACGAGATTCTCAAGTTTTTCGAATCCCCTTTTAGACTAGGTGAGAGAGTATAGGTATTGATGGGGAATCAGCTTATTGGCTGGAAAGAAATTTGATGAAGAGGAAGTTAAAAAAAAAAGGTCGTACCTAGTGCACAGAGCTTCCGCTTAACTGCAGGGTTGGGAGAGGCGGATGTCGGCTGTTATTATCCCCATATATGGAGAGGCTGCTCTCATGTTTTGAACCCGAACCAACCGTAGCTTGGGCGAGGAGGGCACTTTCCATCGCCCAAGCTATTTGATGAAGAGGAATTCAAGGGAGGTATTTGGGATTGTTGTGGAGAGAAGACTCCATGGCCTATTCACAAGCTGGCTCTGGCACATGTAACCTTTCCATGGGCATTGGAAATATATTATCCGCCCAATCCCTTTGTAGACCTCCACTTATAACATGTGCTTGTTGACTTGGAAATTCTCCATCTTACAGCTCTTTGAGCCAGTTTGATCCAGAGCAGAGTGTTTCCTGTGTTTCCTTCACTGCTTCAATAATTCTTCTTTTTTCTTTCCAAGGCTTACTTATGGTATTCCATTATGTTCTCAAGATAGTGGATGGTGTCTCTACTCCGGTTATTTCTGAAAGAGACGAGGGCATATATATAGAAATTAGTGTTTCTCTCTAACAATTCTCATTCTTATTCAATACATTAAGTTAATTACAATGGACATTATAAAATTTATTTAATTACCAAGTATCATGGTGCCTGAGATACCCCAATTCGAATTAATTACTAAACTACCCCCAAAAGTTACTCTAAACCAGTGGAGGCAAGAATTTCTTGTTCGTCGTCACAGGCATCAGCTCTAAAATCTATTTCTTGAGGAATTATGATATTTGAAAGACGTCACAGAGATGTTTCTTCATAAAAATTACACGGATGGAAGGGAGAAATGATCTCTTTTTTAATTTATGCTATTTCTTAAAGGCTGTGAACCATGGATTATTCAAAACACCCATTGCACCCGGGCCTGCATCGCCACAACCGTGCCTTATTTTGCTAAATTCCCCGCACCCTCATCCACACCCTGCCACTCCCGCGCTTCATGGCTTAAGGCTAACATAGCTGTTTTATAAAATTATTAAATGAGTTTAGCAAGTTTCATTCAGTCAACTAAAAGTTGATCAATTGATTGGAGCACTTGTTTCCTTAACATCATTTTTTAAGTGCTTATTCACAAGTTGCTTTTAAACCCTCCAATTTTCACGCACAAGGACACACTTAGGGAGGTGGACCCAAGAGGATTCAAACTCCTTGACCTATATGTGTTGTGAGATAAGAGCTGCTCATGCCGCTAGCTATCTTCTTGGGACTCAATTTGCCCTTCCTTTAAATATGCTTTTGTCCGCAAAATACTTGGCGGCAAATCTAACAATTGGTGAAGAGTTGTAAGATGGAGGGGTGGACAACATCAGAAAACTAGGTTAGTCTAATAATTTCAAATTAGGGGATAACTCAAGTTTCGATTTAGTAAATGAGAGGTAAGTAACAGAAAATCAAAGAATATTTATTTACTGGCAGTTGAGCTGGATTAAATATGAACATCTCTCTCTCTCTCCATACACTTCAAATATTTCACTGCTGAAAGAATTTATTTAGTATTGCATGGTTACAAATAAATAAACAGGCGACTTCACTGCATAATTGTTTGTTTTTCTAGTTTCCGTTATGACTTCGTATCACCTAAATCATACCTCCTGACATTGATCTTTCAAGTTCTAATTTCTTCGGAAATTCACCACTGTTTCAGTTCCTGTGGCACTTGACATCCAAAATTTGACATCTGAATTATTCACTGGTTCCATGTCAGGTTACAGCAAATGTTTCCCATTGTAATAGTGTAATTTGTGGACAAGCTCAAAGAGATAAGATTAACTCAGTTCTACAGAGTGTGCAGAGGGTCTTACAAGCTAATGGCGGACATGAATCGCTTGTGCCTCTAGCCAGAAGTACCAAGTTGAATCGTCTAGTATAGAAGGCGCACAAATGGAAGGTGATGTTACCTAAATTAATTCTAATAAAGGAATTATGTAGAGAGCAATAGTTTTCCAATGAAATATTGACTAGAATTTGTAATTCCTCCTATGTTGGAAGTTTGCTGGATTGTGTTTATCTCTGTATATGGTTTTTGTTCCTCGTACACAATTGTCGGAATTCCTCTCATTCATAATTCGTAAAAAACAAAAGAGTTTACTCATTTGTCAAAGCTACAAATACAGGAGAAGTGTAGGAGAAAAATTTCTCTCTCTGTGTCTCTCTTTCTCTCTCCATGATTGGCCTTTTCAATGATTTTCTTGGTGGTTTGGTGCCTTCATATTATACTCTTATCTATTTGAAGGAAAAGTTCAGCATGCCAGGGAACTAGGATCTTGCTACTTATTCATTCAGAAATTTATTGGATATTCTACTTAGTGTACCAGCTGCTGAAGACACACGGATAAGGAGACATCCTTCTTCTCGCCAAAATTAGTTTATATCCAAATCCCTTTCATGAATTACTAGATCCCTACATCAGTTCTAGTTTGGTTAGTATTTGTTGTTCAATTTTAAGCTGTTTATATTGTTGTTGTTTCTGCACCTCAGTAATTTCAATTAAAACCGAAGTAGTGCATGTTATAGTTGTTTCTGTAATTCCTGTAATGCTATAACCGGCGACAAAAATAATTCAAAGCGCAGAAAGAAAAGCAGGGGTAAAAAAAGCACATTCAATTTTCAGTAATTATTTATCGTTCTGCTATCAGTCTGAGCAGTTACATGGCTTAGCAGTATATCCCACTCATGACATAACACTGATATGGGTATATAATAGTAAGCAGTAATTTTTCACGAGTCCGGAAGTCTTTTTCCTTTTTCATAATTTTTAAAATTATATTCCATCATTGAAGTTTCTGAGTTTATGCAGAAGGAATCCCAAATATATGTATACAAAAAGGGGTCATCACTTCTGAAAAAAGGGTCATTTGACCTTTTATCCCCATTTATGCAATATATTACTTTGGGGGTGGAAGTAAGAGAGGGTATCATTTTGAGTTTTTGTGACATTTTTTTTGTAAAAGAAGAATGTCGGAAAAAATCCCAAAAAGTGAAAATGGTATTTGAAGTGATAATCTAATATATATATATATATATATATGACTCATCCAATTTACCCCCTCATTAAATTACTTAAATTTTAAGAGAGAAGATGAAGAACCACCATTTTTATATTTATATAATAGATATTAGAATTAGATTGGCAACATTTTTGTAAAAGAATGTGTTATTTCTAAACAAAGATTGCAAGAAATTTCACCATGTATTATAATCAATTTGTCCAATTATTTTTTTTTGTTGCTTCATTCTAGAATTCGGGATCAATATTTATACAATATTTATTTTTATATAAACATTATAATTATATGTATGTCTTAATTAATATAAACATTTATGTGTTACTAAACATATTTATTAGATATGTATATTAACCGGGTACAACTAAATGCACTCTAAGTGAGTACTTTGACACTCTAAAATGATATTATATGGATACTTTAGAAATATCCTTTTGACACTTTAACTTTTGATGAGACTTTTAGTACCTACTTGTTGCATTTTACCATACCCTATCATTATATATTGGATCTGAGCTAGATCATTATCAGATCGGATTGACATTAATCCATATTTGATCTATTTAACAAACACATAAATGGGTTATCGAATTATTAGATTTCAATAATAATTATCAGATTTTGATTGAAATTCGGTCCGTTGACAACACAATTTCGAACTACAACTTAAGTGTCTACAAACACGATTAAGATCATTTCCAATTTGAGCAAATTGATGTGGCAAAATGCACAATTGTAAAATGGAGCACCAAAATATGATTGGTGCTCCAGACAATGGTTCATATATACTAGTCTCATGACAATCCAATCATCGTGGTAGCGTAGTCCCCATGGCACTTCGATTTTCGTGGGAGATCTATATATAAAATGATGTTTCTCTTGCATTGGCAATTCTCATCACTGTACTCAAATATCTCAATTTCGATGGATGCACGAAGAAGAGCATAATGTGTCGAGTATTAAGCATGAACTCTATCAGACTCCATGGCACATATATTATACCAATAGATTTCAAAGAATAAACACATATTTTTATATAACAATAGTACAACTGATAATACATATTTCACTTTTTTCTTCTTCTTCTTCTTCTTCTTCTTCTTCTAATGTCCAAGCTAATGAATTCATGCAATCGAAATTAGTCAATGGGAGAATTATGCATGTAAGGAGATTCAAAGTTCATCAAGAGAAACTTCAACATAATACAAACAAGATAAAGTTTCATTATCGATTATACTGAGAACAAGCAAGGAAGATCAATCAACACAAATCACAAAGATCATCCATCCAATAAAGGCATAAACTAATGCTTCCAAATCATTTCTAAAACATGTGATCTTGAACAATAAATAGATTGCGATCATTTATTCATTTGGTTTGTAAAATTATACTTCACAAGAAACTTTTTGAAATAGGACTTAAAAAGTTATTGGTTGGAAAAAAAATTGAACAATACGCATTCATGTTGCATGTGAAAATACAGGTTCCTTAATTCAGGATACGTTAAAAGTGCTCATATCATACTATTTAGAATTAAAGAAAACATTATATCAAATCAATCTAATTTGACTACTCTTGATAAAGCACACAATATTAAAAATACATTGGAAATGTTTCGCCATTAGTAACTCTTAAACATAAGAAATGTGTCACACCAAAAGACTTTGAAACTATACTCATTCAAATCACGCAAGTATAAATCACTTGATATAACATATCAAAACATGGTCAAATACATTCTTACACCTTGTCAACAAATCAACAAATATTTGAATATATCTTAGATTTATTGAATTGTCAAATGATGAAAGAAATTAGATACCTACTCTTGAAACATCTAAGATGGATCATCCCACAAAATTGACGCCTTCATAAAAACTAATTGCAAAAGAGTAATTGTAAAGCTTCACCACTCTCTTTATCCCTTAACCACGCAAATCTTTATTTCTCTCAAAAGAACCCTTAAACCCACCATTTTCTCTCACAAAACCCCACTATCTCTCTAATCCCTCACTTAAATTTTATCTAAATACAAAATCAAAACCATAGATTGATGTCCTATGTTTCAATACAATATTCAAAGGGATGATTTAAAAAAATTCAAAAAAGTTTTCAAAAGTATTTAAGAGGGCTTCAAGGCCGATTTTTCAAGACTTCTTCTCTCCCATTTAAATAATTTTTTTGGTCCATTCTAGAGGCAAGTTACTAGGCCACTCCTTTCCTTTTATATATACATTTGCTAATTTCACCTAAACCATAATTTCAAGCTTAAAATTGGTTAGTAACCTAAGGGTTTTCAGATCCATTATGTTGTGACTTTAATTTGATGAAATTGGAATATGCCACACATTGTAGCTTAGAATTTGGGTATTTATAAGGGCACCACAACTTTTACTTCAAAATACCACAAGGAAAAAAAAATGATTTTTTGCTAAGGGCCACCACATCATATATATATATATATATATATTTTACACACTATTTTCAACACAATTTACCCCACATTCTCTCTCTACACTACACTCCAAACTCTCCCTTTATCTTCTTCACAAAAATCAAGAACATTTTCTCCATTAATCCAACAAACCATCTTCAACCAACCATCTTCAACAATATTAAATAACTAGGGTTTGTTATTTAAATATTCAAATATCAATGTATATTTCCCAAAAGACAATGACAACACCTCAAAAGCAAATCAAAACTCTCCAAATTGCATTTTTGAAGTAAACTTGGGTTCCATTATATTTATATTTCCTTATTCATAAGGATTGAAAATATGAAAAATCACAGAAACCATCAAGTGGTTTGGGGTCGGGCCTCCGAAGAAGATGATGATTTTTCCCGAATCAAAGTTAATTTTTTTAAGAAAAAGTTTCATTCAGGATGATTATGTCGAATGAAATGCATATATTCGGGATGATTATGCCGAATGAAATGCATATATTTGGGATAATTATGTCGAATGCAATGTAAATTTATTTATTTTGGTTGAAAAGTCTCATTCGGGGTAATTATAACGAATGAAACGCATATACTCGGGATAGTTATGCCGAATTAAACGAATATACTCGGGGTAATTATACCGAAAAATGTTTTAATCCAATTTTCGTACCATATTAAATTCGGGACAAACATAACGAATGTTGGGCCTTTACTCGGGGTCGAGATATCGAACCATTGGATTATCAACTAGGGTTTTGTACGCTAGGGTTTATTGATTATGTGGTATTTTCTCAATATATGAGGGGTATTAAATGCTCTTTGCAACAAAAATTAATACATTATTGTTTTTCAACATGTTTTTCATAGGTTTAGCATGTTTTTCAAGGGTTTAACATGTTTTTCATAATGAATAAACACTATACCAAATATGCCGAATTGTCACGGTCATTGACCTTGACAAATTGGACTTGTCAAGGTCAATGACCGTGACAATTCTGGGGGTGATAACTTTTGTTGTCACGGACTTGTCACGGTCATTGACCGTGATAAGTTCGTTAGACTTGTCACGGTCAAGTCACGGTCCTTAACCTTGACAAGTTTTGTCACGGTTAAGGACCGTGACAAGCCCGTGAAAATGTTAAAAAAATTATCACGATCAATGACCATGATAAGTCCGTGACAACAATCCTTTGTCACGGACTTTTCACGGTCAATGACCGTGACAATTCTGGGTAGAATTGAAAAAAAATCTGCTGGGCAGTTTGGCCTCTACCACTGCCCAGCAGTATATTTGTATCTGTCATAGCAACGTTGTACCTGTTCAATCATCATATATCCAAATAAAATAGATATAATGCAAATATACATTCAAAATAGAGACAATATGCATCACGATATAATCCAAATATAATTCAAATGTACCAACTTAAAAACAATTCAAATCAAATAATGTCACTACATGTCTTGGGTAAGGTTAAATTTGAGGAGGTGAGTAGGCCACACGATATACGAATTGACACACCTACTGATATACATCGTGCCGTATTGTTCGCGCAACCACAATGGGGAGTTCTCCTTCCCGGGTATAACATGTGTGACGAGCACCTTGGACTCGATGTCTTGAAGCTCACGTCCATGAACTAGTCCACCCTGGATGATATTTGGGTCCCTCAACCCCCGCCCTATCCGTTGGCCATCAAATATATCCAGTATAAACACGCTCGGCCAACCAAGTGTCGACATCGGTCGGTCGAAGGGAGCCAAATAGGGAAGTGGATCATCAAAGTCTGCACGTGTCGGCGATGAAGCAACGAGGTCCACATCCTCGTCATCCTGCACCCCTTCCTCCCACACCTTGTCCTCCCGCACCTCCTCCTCATCCACCACTTTCTCCTTCCCTTTCTTCTTGCGTTTTTCGCCCAACGAAAGTTTCATGAATGAGAACATATCTTGGACCGTCGCCTCCAAACGGGACAGCTTTGCGTCATGCGAATCCACCGTTCGAGCCAACCCAGTGTCGCTCGTCTCCAATCCGATGATCCTAGATTTGGCCACCCGCGAGCTCACTCCCCTTGTCCTCCCCTTGCGATCAAAGCCAAGCACTTAGCTGAGTGCATCTGTGGACAAAGATGCCTTGTCGGCATCAGACTGCGACTCTTGCACTTCCTTAAGCTTTGTCTGAAACGATAAAAAGCACATGATTAGTAAAATAAGTAAATTAAAAAATTATAACATAATTAACAAAAAGTAAACTTTCGGATTACTTACAATCGTGGTCGCGACGCTCGGGGACACCTCCTTGTCCTTCCCCTTCTTCGTCCGAAGAGCCATATAAGTATAGAGCCTATGTGGCCTACCCCCCAGGGCCACTCCCTGTCCCCTGAAATAAAATAAAGTAAAATTAGTATCGGCCCCGCAAAGTAAAATAATGCAAAATAATATATTTATGTAGTTATAGAAAAATTAAATCTTACCATCATCCTATGCTCCACCTCGGCATAAGACGTCCGACCGGAGTAGTGCACGTCCGTCTTTTTTGCCCGATTTTCCCTCCCCGATTGGCAAGATGCCAATTGTCGCTCCCCGATCTCATTGTCAACGAACTGTTGCCATTTTGCCAATGAGATCGGCTCCTTCGGTGGGACGGATTCACGCATTCGGATAACGGACTCTCGTGTCTTCCCAAAGTATCGGGTCCGCATATTTTTCTTCCATGTCTTGTGTTGCTTCCACAACTGCTCCAAGATGGAATCGTGTAGCTTTGGATCCAGGCTGAATTGTTCCTGTCCAACAAATACAATGTTAGTTGCGAATAAATATAAACATAAATATAAAATGAAATTGAAATTGAAATATTCATATTCATATTCATATAAATATAAATACATTACCTCCAGTGCCACCCAAATAGCTAACTTGAGCTCTTATGGCACCTCCTTCCAACTAATGTACCCCGCGCCGATGATCGTCTTTACCAGCTCAAGGGATCTCGCTAATAACCCTGACTTATTCTCGATGGCCATCCCCAATTTGCCATATTTAGGGAGCCTAGGGGCCGAGGAACCCTCGTCGCCTTCGCTACCACCGAGCCAAGACGACATCATTATAACCAGCATCATCATCCTCGCCTTAATACCTGAAGGAGACATTTGCTGTAAAAAAATGTTATTAGTACAAATCAAAATGAATTAGAAGAAGACATGCAAATATTTACAATTACTACAAATAGAAATGAATTGTTACTGTTAAACACCTCAATTATGAATTCCAAAATAACAACATCTAGCTCATAATATGTACAATTACTAAAAATCCGAAACATCCCCACCCCTAATGCCCACACACACGCACACTACACAAGAGTGAAAATGATAAAGTGCAAATCAATTAAAAATATTAAAAATGGATGTTTCGGTACAAATTGGAATATTTATTACAAATTGAAAAATTGTTTAAAATTCGGGTTATCATAAAAAATGAATTGATATTCGGTAGGAGCAGCCAAGTCATCCACACAACTATTTTGACGCTTTGGCGCGTGTTGGACAATTGATCACGACTCGTTGTTGATATACTTCGAGTAAAACACTTGGTTTACCTTTTGAAATGCACAAACAAACGGCTCATCGCTCATGTGGTCGTTGCTCTTCAACTTGGACAAGTCAACCATGATCAAATTGGTGACATGATCAACTTTACAAGCATTTTTATCCTCAACTCTTACCCAGTCACAGTAAAATACAACCCCTTTGAAGCTTATATAATCCAATTCAAATATATTTTGAATTACACCATAGTAAGTCATTTCAGCTTCAACGAGGTTTTTATCTTTTGCACTCGCTCGAAAGAAAGTAAGAGCCTTATATGAAATGCCCGAGTTCTGTACATTTGTACTTTCCTCGTACACTTTTGCGCCGAAAACATAACCGTGCAATCGTTACTTTTTGTACTCTTGTGCCACGAACAAGGGTCCAGTGGCTAGATGAGCAAGCCTTGATGTTGCATCACCCGTCTTTAAGAGCTGAGAATATAGATAAATTAATTATATTAGTTGTAAAATTTGAGTGTAATGTAACGTTATATAACGACCATTTTCATTATAATTACCTCTTGTGTCAACCACAACATAAATTCGCTGTCTGATTGTACCATTGTTTTTCGTCTTTTATTGTTCTCACAGGCTTCATATTTTCTACATATTACAAAATTAATCATGTATAAAATAATCTAAAATAATGTTAAACATTATAATAATCGAAACTTACTTTTTCCATTCTTCAACATCTTCATATGTGTCAAATAGATAACGAGCTACTTGTTCATGTTGTAAACTCATTAATTTCACTCGTTTTTCCATCACATGACCACCATCATCGACGAACTCTTCAGTGTCATCAACGCTGGTCGAGTCAGGCATATATTCCCGAGTATATATTGATGACTCCACGGTTATGTATTCCACTGCAATTAATCCTACAATGTATCGCGTATTCTTAACGTAATCTTTAAAAACTTTCATCAATCTTTCAAACGGATACATCCACCGATATCTAACTGGACCACAGAGAAGTGCCTCGTCGCATAGGTGTACCAACAAGTGAACACTTATGTCAAAGAATGCTGGGGGAAAGTACTTCTCCGACACACAAATCGCTTCGGTCACCGCTAATTTTGCGGCCACTATGTGTTCTCGATTGACTACCTTCTCACACAAGAGTGAGAAGGTAATACTAATTTTCATAATAGCCCTCCGCAAATCCTTGTACTTGGAGAAGCAGTGCTTAAAAAATAAAGGAACCAATTGCATGATCACATGCCAATCGTGGGACTTACACTTATGTAAATCATGAGTAGCATAATTCACAATCCTTTGCAAGTTGGACGCAAAATTAGATGGGCCCTTTAAATTATACATTGTGTCTAAAAGCACCTTCCTTTCCCCACTCGTCAAAGTAAACACACTAGGGGGAATTATTGTCCTTCCCCTACTATCTTCTTTCAACCATAGTTGTGGCTTAAGTTTCAACGATTTAAGGTCTTTTCGTGCATTTTCTCCATCCTTCGAATGACTCCTCCCAAGGCAAGTGCCACAATATGTTCAACAAAGTTCTTCTCTGCATGCATCACATCCAATACATGGCGCACCGGGTTATTCTTCCAATAAGGCAAGTCAAATAAAATTGACCTCCTAAACCATGTCTTTCTTGTCTCAGTTTCATTCCCAGTTGGGGTCTTCTTATGCTTGACATTCTTAAATTTGGGATTCTTACCTGACATATTAGGGCCACATTCAGAATATTTACTTTTAATTTCTGAATCCGAAAGTTATCTCGACGGTAGCTTATGTTCAACCCCGCCCAATAAAAAATTGGAACCTTTCTCAAATCTGAAACTATGAGTCGGGGGTAAAAACCTCCTGTGGCAATGGTATACATTTTTTGAGATAAAGGATAGACAAAGAGATTCAGTCTCCTCTCCACAAATAGGACACCCCAAATAACCATGTACTACACAACTGGATAATGTCCCATAAGCTGGAAAATCATGAATTGCCCACATCAACATAGCTTTCAGCGTAAACTCTTCTTTTCTAAAAGAGTCAAATGATTGCACACCCTCTTCTCACAACTAATCTAATTCTTCTACCAAAGGAGCCAGGTAGACGTCAAGGTCATCACTTGGTGCCTTTGGCCCAGGTATCAACAAAGCCATCATCGAAAATTCAGGTTTTATACACTGTGAAGGAGGGAGGTTGAGTGGGGCTAGGATCACTGGCCATACACTCTGATTGGTGATTAGATTTCCAAATGGATTGAAACCATCTGTTGATATAACAAAATGAATGTTGCGTTATTCTCGAGCAAAATCGGGATACTCATAATTCATCCTCCTCCAGGCTCTAGAATCAATAGGATGACGTATGATATTACCCCCTACTTCTGCCCTAGCATGCCAAGTCATTGCCTCCGCTATCCATGGTACTATAAAAAATCGCTTTAATCTAGGCCCAACAGGAAAATATTTCAATACTTTTTGAGGCACTTTTGAGCTTGTGCCTTCCTTACTAGTAAATTGGACATATCTAGGTTCATCGCATACCCGACAACGATAGAGATTTTTATACTCCTTTCGGTATAGTATGCAGTCATACACACAAGCATGCGTTGATTTATACTTCATTCCCAAACCTTTCAAACTGTTCTTTATAACATGATAGCTATTTGGAAGTGTATTCTCCTTGGGTAATAAGCTTTTCACCCATTTCAGAATTCCTATCACACTATTGCCAGACAAACCGTACTGCGTCTTCAAACTGTGCAAACCAACCATGGCATGTAAAGTTGTTTGATCTTTCTCACAGCCAGAGTATAACGGTTGGGTCGCCTTAAATTTTAAACTTTGGTAGTCATCATCAAGTTTTATCGTGATATCTTCACGAGCACTTGAACCTTCTACATCATCAGTAACCTCATTCTCCTCTGCTTCATAAACTCCGTATGCATCATTAACTAAATCCTCTAACATATTATGATCTACATCGTCCCCTTCTACATCTATCCTACTTGTTGAAGGTTGTTGTGAAGGTTGGTCGGGGACAAAAGGAACTTTCAATTCACCGTGAAAACTCCAAAATCGATAACTATCTTGCATACCCGATCTTAACAAATGTAGTTCAACTGTTTTCCACTCAAACACCTTACCATTCTTACACCTAGCACACGGACATGGAAACTCTTCATCATTATGACATCTCTTTGCGTATTTCACAAATTTATTAGCACCTCTGCGAACACATCCCCCATTCTATTTGTCTCACCCATCCACTCTTTGTATTTCAGATATCCCATCGCAGCTACCACAACTAATCACCTATTAAAGGTAAACAAAACTTAGATTTATAGTATGTTTCATTTAATTATGTCTTATTTATATTCGATTTTTAAATTTCAAATTCAAATTCAATTTATAATAGAAATTTCTATTTCCTCCATCTCCTCTAAAGGGTCAGTGGTCCTATCCCATTCAAGACCGCATTTTTCTGTAATATACTTAACAACTCATGCACATTGTTACTATTTGAGAAAAATTCGACAACATATCCCCGTAGTTCTCTAAGTACACGACGTAGATTGGCAAGTGTGAGTGTTATTTCAATTCCTCAATTGAAATAACAGTCACACTTGTCAATCTAGTATGTACCCAGAGAACATTAGGATATGACTGCAGAACTTCCTCCAAAAGTAACAACTTTAAGCCACTAAGAATATTATATAGAAATTATGTAGTCCCAAACTGTCCAAACGGGACAATTCGAGAGATCTCATTACAGGGGTAATGACTCTCGAACGGGTTTAAGGGCTATTGAATGCGTACGCATAAGAACTAGAAGGCTAGTATCTATGCGCACTATATGTAATTTCAAGTATTTTCATTTAATTATCATACTATATATATATTGTTCGATATACAAAGTAATTTTCAAAAAAAATTGAAAAATCCCACCCCCATATGGACAATAATCCAGTGGTCATGCCACTTTTAAAATTAACCAACCCAACATCGATCCACTATAATCCAACAGCAACGTCAACAACAAATGTGTATCCCGTACTCCTTCTAATTCATCTACTCAATTAATTATTTTCATCAACTAAACTAACAATTAAAATATACAATTATTAATTTACTAATTTACAATGAGGGGCAATCCTACTTTCATAATTAATCATATATTAATTTACTAATTTACAATGAGGGGCAATCATATATTAATTTACTAAAAAAATTAATAATCAATCAATTCGTTTACAAGGGACACTACGCACAAACATGCACACTACACACACATACACACACACGCGCACATACACACACACACACACACGCAGCCCCCCACCCCCACCCCACCACCCACCCACCCTCCCTGCCCCCTCCCCCCTTCCCTGCCCCACCCCCTTCCCCCACCACACACACACACAAACAGCCCCACCCCCACCACACACACACGCACATACACCCTGCCCCACCCCCTTCCCCCTTCCCCCACCACACACACACACAGCCCCACCCCCTCCCCCCCCACCCCCCACCCACATGCACACACACACATGCACATATATATACACACACACACACATATATATATATATATATATATACACACACACACATATATATATAAATGGAAGAGAGAGAGAGAGAGAGAAACTAACTTGAAAGTAGAGAGAAAGAGAGAAAGGGAGAGAGCGTAGAGAGAGAGAGAAAAAAGGAGGGAAGAAATCGGTGGGGAAAAAAAGGAGGGGAAAGGATTTTTTGCTGGGAAATTTGTCACGGACGTGTCACGGTCCTTGACTGTGACAATATTATACGAATTGTCACGATTAATGACAGTGACAAGTCCGTGACAAGTACAGTTGTCACGGCCTTGTCACGATCATTGAACGTGACAAGTCTTTATCACGGGCTTATCACGGTTAATGACTGTGACACAAAACACGTGTTTTTTATCACGGTCAATGACCGTGAAAAGGCTAGCCGCTGAAAGGGTGCCAATTTACCCATTTTGGTGTAGTGAAAATATCAAACAATGATTATATATGTTTTTATGACTATAATCTTGCTTGTATGGTGTTGGATGATGATTTGATGAAGTTCTTAGAAACTTTGGATGTTTAGATACTGTGATTAATTTGTAGTTGAAGTTGAGAGGTTTTGAAGTTGAAATGTTTGAATGTGTAGAGAAAAGGAAGGAAAGTGGGTAAAATAATTTTTTAAACTTTAAATATGTGGTAGACCTTTTGTGGTATTTGGAAGTAACTATTAAAGTTAAGTGGTGTTTTGTAGTAAAAAAAGAATTGTGGTATTTTGGAGTAATATTTGTGATGCCCTTAGAAACACCCTAGAATTTAGCCTAAATTATTTTATGAAATGCGAACTTGAATCATGGACTAGTAGACTTGCATATTAAGGTTGGCTATTGAATATTGAATTTATATTAATTGAGATTAATAATGGGTAATTAAGACTTAGTTGGGATTTAATTAATGTCGAGAATTCATTTGCTAAATAAGGTTGTACATCTAGCTCCATGAGTGGTACCTTTAGCTACAAAAGGCCAATTAATGTAATTTAAAGCATGTTATCTAATAGTTAGAGTTTAATACCTTATATAAAAGCATGAATATTGAAGAGCCCCATGTTTATAATCTTGAATTATAATCCCTTTTAATTAATTTGTGCTCTTGGATATATGGAATTTAACCTATTTACATATGAAATTGATTTAAGTGATTAATTACTTTCCTTATGTAGTTATAATTTGAATAATGATGTTGTCGGATTAGAAGGAGTACAGGACAAACGATTTTGGCTTATGTTGGTGTGCGGTTGCTGATGTTTTATGTGGGGCGGATGTGGTTGAAAATGAATTATGGTTACTGTGGGTACCCCTTTTTCTCACTAGAACCATAAGAGTAGCCGAACTAATCCCAACTAAAAAAAAGGGGGACCCGACCCGAACAATGGGTTCAAAGTGATGGTTAGAATAAGAAGATGTGATCAAGTACATCCCCAAGATTTCGGAGGAGATATTCAGGGGATACTAGGTTAACGTGTTGCCTGCCAACATTCCTTCTCTTTCCTTTTGATAACGGACTATATATTGTACCCTGGCCCGAGGAAATGTGCATGTGAAAAAAATCAGTTCGAGAGATACTAAATAAGAAATAGTAGGACTCTCCGTGGACGTAGGCAACTTGTCGAACCACGTATATTCTCGTGTTGTGTGATTGTTGTTCTTTATTTAATTCTGGTGATTGTTTTCTTTTGATAAATTTTTTTGTGTTGAGATTTTTGTCACTACAATTGGCGCCATCTGTGGAAAATGATTGCTTTCTACCCTAAAAACTCTTACCACCAAGAACTAGTAATGTCACATCACAGCAGTAACATTCCTCAAACAGCAGACATTCAACAACAGCTAAACCCTCCAAGGGTAAGATCTGAAATACGCCATTCAAACCCGAGACATTGCTAGGAGACATAGGTCTCTGAAGAAAGTCATGGACTACCTAGGTCCACACAAATCTCTAGGCTAATTGATGCCTATAAGGCCAGGATCCAAGAGCAGGAGGAGGCCACTCGCCAAAGGGAAAATAAGAATGCCCACCTCAGGAGGCAACTGGAGAGACTGGAGAGAGAGCTCCATCGGAATACGAGGTGACGCCACAGTAGGACTCCTAGCCCTCAGGCGAGAAAATCTCGAAGCCGAGGAAGAATCCCAAGACGTGGTTCGAAAAGAATGGAAAGACATATATCAGGCGAACACCACTCTGAGCACTCGCGACCGGCTCGCCAGTACAGAAGTCCCGATCGGAAGAATGATGATATCCGAAGTCTGGTCCGGAGAGAGATGGACCAACACCTAGCTCACCGTATTGCGAGATCAACAAGGGAGTTAGAAAGCCGAGCTCTCAAAACTCAGATGAAGTCCCCTTTTTCAAGGGAAATAGAAGAAGAGGAAGCCCTAAAGAAGTTTGCGATCCCCAAGTTCAAGATTTATGATGGGAAAAAAGATCCCATCGACCATGTTAGGCAATACAGACAAGCAATGACTCTATAAAATCATAATGATGCACTCATCTGCCGAATCTTCTCCTCAAGCTTGTACGACGTGGCCCAGAAGTGATTCGAGAGATTACCTCATCGATCCATTAAGAGTTTTAAATCCTTAGCTGAGATGTTCACGACTCGCTTCATTACGAGCAGCTTCCATCCGAAGAGGATGGATGCTTTGCTCACTATGAAGAAGAAACCAAAAGAGAGCCTCCGAGAGTACATAAAAAGGTACTGGGAGATATTTAATGAGGTTAAAGACTGCTCGAAGCAAGTTGCTGTAGCATCCTTCAAAATAGGATTGCCCAGCTCTTGCCTCTTCCACCAGTCCCTAACTAAGGAGGAGTCCACAACCATCGATGACTTAATGGCCTATATTGAGAAATACGCTAAAGTCGAGGATGTGACCCATCTTAACGCAGGGGAAAATGGTCGCGTGAAGGCAGGCAAGGGGGAGAGAAGGTTGAACCGCAAAATAAAGGAAATAAGAACGAGGGCAAGAACGATTCCAAGAATGGGAATAGGAATGACGCCTCAAAAGTATTTCAAGCTGTAAACATAATCTTCAAAGAGCCGATCTATAAGATCCTGGCAAAGATAAAGGAGGAGCCATTCATAAAGTGGCCAAAGAAGATGGGAGGATACCCCTCAAAGAGAAATAATGCGTTGAGATGTGAATTTCACAAGGAAGGTGGACATAAAACTGAACATTATAAGTCCCTGAAGTCTCACCTCGAGGAGTTATCCCATGCTGAACACCTGAATGAGTTTGTGGAAAAGAAGATAGATAAAGGAGCAGTGAACGGTGAGTAGCGACCAGATAATGTCCTCGAGGAAGATGTTGGTCATGAGTTTGCGGTGATACATGGGTCATCAAACCTTAAACAAATTCAAGGGAACATAGCTCTAATGGAAGTTAAGAAGCTTACCATAGTTATGCAGGCCTTCCAGATTGACAAAGCTAAGTCTCAGGTAGGGAAGAGGCGATGGCCCGAGGACATTGATTATAACAAACATATCATTTTTACAGACGAAGATTTAGTGGGATTAAGAACCCCTCATCATAACGCACTAGTCATTACACTCAGGATAGCCAATTGGAACGTCGACAGGATGATCGTCGACCAAGGCAGCTCATCCGAAGTAATGTACCTATACTTTTTTAGGAAGCTGAAATTAAGCGTAGTAGATCTAAAGGAAGCCACTGTCCCATTGGTTGGATTCACTGGGAAGGTAACCATACCTATAGGAAAGGTTATCGTTCCAGTCAGGGTAGGAAACATCTCTAAAATGATTGAGTTTCTTATTGTCGATATCGAATCACCATACCAAGCCATCCTCGGATAGGGGTGTATCCATGCAATGAAGGCTGTTCCATCGTCCTATCACCAGAAGTTGAAGTGTGTAACTGATCGAGGAGTGGTTGAAATCCATGGGGACCAGGCTGCGGTAAGGAAGTGTTTCATCGCGGCCATACGCCTCAAACAGGAAAATAAAGTAGAAAAAATGAAAGGCAAGGAAGAAGGACAGGAGGCATTGATGCCCTCCAACTAGCAGCTAAGGTATGGTCGACCAGGAGTGGAGGAAACCACGCTCTTCCCTTTTAAATAGGTCCTTGAAGATCTGGAAGAGGTCGCAGCTGGAAGTGGCTCGACCAAAAATAAGTTTTTAATCGGATCCTCTTTGACTGATAGCGAGAAAAAGAACTAATTACCTTACTATGGAGCAACGTGGATGTTTTCGCATGGGAATCCTACGAGCTACCTGGGATTGATCCTAGCACTGCATGCATAAACTACACATGGACCTAATTTTTAGGCCAATGGCACAAAAGGCTCATCGAACAGCCCCGTAGAAGGCCAAAGCAGTAGAGAAAGAGGTCGAGAAGCTGCTCGACGCAAGGTCCATACGGGAAGTTCAGTTTCCTAAATGGTTATCCAACCCAATAGTGGTTCCCAAGAGCAATGAAAAATGGAGGGTTTGTATTGAATTCACCGACCTCAACAGGTCCTATCCCAAAGACAGTTTTCCCCTTCCAAAGATCGATCAACTAGTTGACGCCACGGTTATGCACAAGAGAACGAGCTTCTTAGACACATACTCGAAATACCATCAAATCCCCCTTCACGTGACAGATCAAGATAAAACCTCCTTTATAACCACTGTTGGTTTATATTGCTATAAGGTTATGCCTTTCGGCCTTAAAAATACAGAGGCGACCTATCAACGATTGGTCACGAAGATGTTTAAGGACCAAATGGGGGATACCATGTAAGTCTATATCGATGACATGCTCGTCAAGAGCAAACTCAAGGATGACCACCTCTCCGACCTGACTAAATCCTTCGAAACCCTCAGGAAGTACCTAATGAAACTTAATGCAAGTAAGTGTTCCTTCGGTGTCCAGTCAGGAAAATTCCTTGGATACTTAGTCAGTAAAAGAGGGATAGAGGCCAACCCCGACCAGATCGAGGCCATCATCAAGGTCCAGCCACCCCAAACAGTAAGATATGTACAAAAGCTAACAGGAATGCTCGTCACACTCACCCGGTTCATTTCTAAGTCTTCGAAACGATGCCAACCATTCTTTCAATTATTGAAAAGGAACAAAGGAGTAACATGGGTCTAAGATTGTTCGAGGGCCATAGAAGAGCTCAAATTCTACCTGAGTAGGCCCCCTTTGCTCATTATTCCTGGGCAGAATGATTCGATATACCTCTACCTAGCAGTGTCAGACCACGCAGTAAGCTCTGCCTTGGTATGTAAAAGAGAGGGAAGTTAGCATCCAGTCTACTACGCGAGAAAAACTCTCTTGGAGGCTGAACAGAGATACCTGTCATTGGAGAAGTTTGCTTACGCGCTCGTGCTAGCCTCAAGGAAACTAAAGCATTATTTTGAAGCTCATTCCATCTTTATAGTTACTTCACACCCCCTTAAGGCCGTTCTAAGGAAAGAAGATCTCTCCTGCTGACTATCCAAATGGTCAGTCTCGGAAGGTTTGATATCCACTTTCAACCTAGAACAACCATCAAAGGGCTAGTATTGGCAGACTTCCTTGCCAAATTCACAGGGGATCAACCTTGCGATCACCCCAAAACTAGTTGCCCAAAGGAAGTTTTAGGTGTTTAGACATTATACGTTGATGGAGCCTCCAACTCAAGGGGGTGGGAGTGGGTATTATGATAGTGACTCCCGAGAACACGGTGCTCGAGCACGGATTTAGATTGGGATTTGAAGCTCCAATAACGAGGCGGAGTACGAGGCATTGATTGCCGAACTACACAAACCAAAGCTACTAGGGGTAAGGCACCTTCAAGTCTTCGACGATTAACAGATAGTTTCCAACCAGGTAAGTGGCGACTTTAACATAAAAGTCGAAAGGATGGCATCTTATCTCACCATTGTAAAGGGATTAATGGACAACTTCGATCAAGTCGATGTTCAGTAATTCCCCAGGGGACAAAACAACCACTCAAATGCCCTAGCAGCCCTAAGTTCAGTGATAGACTCAGACATGAGAAGAACAATTAAAATTATTACCTTGCCCAACCCAGTATTCGTAAGGACGCTGAGTTACAGAACCCTGAGCAAATCCTCCACATTGAAAAATCTCCTAGCTGTATGGATCCCATTATAAATTATTTACAAAATGATAGGTTACCCAGTAATAGGAAGATAGCCCATCAGATAAGAGTCAAGGCTACTCGCTTTCACTTATCTCCTGAGGGAAAGCTGTATAAAAATATTTCAGTGGCCCCTACCTCCAGTGTGTCCACCCACAGGATGTCGAGCAAGTCCTGCATGAGCTCCATAAAGGGATTTGTGAAAGTCATGCAGGAGGAAGGTCGATATCATTTTGAGAAATGAAGGAAGGATACTGGTGTCCATACATGCAGAAGGATGCTGGAACATATGTTCGAAGATGTGAGAAATGCCAAAAACACTCGCCCTTAGTCCACCAACTTGCCAGCGACTTAAAGTCATTAACTAGCCCCTGGCCCTTCGCCTAATAAGGCCTAGACATCGTGGGCCCTCTTCTTACTACAGTTGGAAATAGTAAGTATCTGTTGGTAGCCACGGACTACTTCACACAATGGATAGAGGCAGAGCCACTGGCGAACATTAGGAACACTGAGATGATATGCTTCATATAGAGGAATATTATCACATGCTTTGGCATACCCAATATGATCATTATCAATAATGGGACCCAGTTCGAGAGTGGCCCCTTCCAAAGCTTTTGTAGTGATCATGGAATCAGGTACTACTTCAGCTCTGTAGCGTACCCTCAAAGCAATGGTCAAGCTGAGGCCTCTAACAAGATAATGATTGATGGATTGAGGAAGGGCCTTGAACGAGCCAAAGGAGCATGGGAAAACGAACTTACCCACATCCTATGGGCTTATCGCACCACCCTAAGGCGAGCAACTGGGGAATTGCCTTTTGCACTTGCATACGGAATGGAAGAGATCATCCCCTTGGAAGATGGTCTTCTTACCATGAAGTCGACGATGGTCGACCAAGGACAGAATAATGAAGCGCTACTCACCGAGATTGACTTAGTGAACGAACGACGAGAGTTGGCTCTAGTTAATCTGGCATCTTACCAGCAATAGCTAGCCAAACAATACAATCAGAAAGTCAGCCCAAGGAAATTCCAGGTCGGAGATTACGTCCTAAGGAAAGTTATTGGTAGCGCGATGAAACAATCAGATGGAAATCTTGGACATAACTGGGAGGGACCATTCAAGGTTATAAGGGACAACCTACAAGGAGCCTACAACTTGGAAACGCTGGAGGGTAGGGAGATACCTAGAGCCTGGAATGCAACTAACCTAAAGAAATTCTACTTTTAAATTTCTTCTTCATGCACCATTAGTTTAGGTAAATTTTGATTTACAAATTAATGTTGCATTTTCATTTCTGACTGTTATCAATAAAACTCGGTTGGCTTTGGAATTCTATATATGTTGGTTGTCTTAAATGTAAGTTATTATATGCACCATTTTTAAGTTACAGACTTCGCTGTTTTAACACAAATAGCCTCTTGTGGTTACATCAAAATAACTGGGTTTAAGCCAGCTCGACTTCACTATTGCGAAGCAAGCAAGGTTGATATATAATCACCCTCTCCAGGCCTTTATTTGTGACCTAACTAGCCTCCAAGGTTGTTCTGGAAATAAGTAAAGACCTGCAGGGGATCCTCAGGCAATATGGTTAACCCAGGTTGGTCACCAACATAGTTTGGATTTAAAATCCTTCCCGGGTGGATTGACCACTAGTCCGGTATATCCTCGTCATCGTGTTACTTAGGCCTAAGTAAATGTGAGGACACGACCTAAAAGGTAAAATAAGGTGAAATGGTATGTCTATGATATACTGGACTGGGAGAATACTCATTCAGAAATGAACTCATGATTAGTCATCTGAGAACCCCAAATTCACTAGAGATTATTAATCAAAAACATTTTTAGTCAGCAACTGCCCAAAACATAAAAAAATTATTGCTCAAGGTTACACAATTACATAAACAATAGTGATAAAATATAAAAATAAGAAAGAATAAATTGAATCCTAAGAGGGACTAGGTCGATGAGCAAGGTAATCAGCCACTCGCGCCCTTCAACCATCGTTCAGATAAGGGGTGAAGTCCTTCTCGACCTCTTTCGGGCTTGACTCTAATATCTTCCTTGAGATTGCGTCTATTGGGATCCAGTGATCATACCCTCTGAATGGATTTTTCTCCAGAGACGAATGAGTGGTCTCATGTCTATACCAAAGGACAGAGTTCTTAAGCACCTTTAACTCCCTAAGGGCACTCAGCCACCCTCTGATAAAGGATAGCTCCTCGACCTCCTTTAACCTCGTGGGAGCATCTATCCAGCCCTAGTCGTACCCATCTGCCCACACTTACTGAGGACCTTTTTTGAACAACTGCCTCAGTAAGGTCACATCCCTTTGAAGCCTGGTGGCTATCACGTATGCCCTACGAACATTTCCTCACAGTTCGATAATCTCCCTAACTGAACCACTATCATTAGGCCTATCTCGCTACCTAGTTAATGGAGAATAACCTTGTATGAATTGAGGGGCAATGCTTGGTGAATTCTAACTGAGGCGTGTGACTTCCCTCCTTAAAGCATCGTTCTCCTGCTGCAGAACTTCTCCAACCTGATTGATCTAAGAGGCATCCAAGAGGTTAGCCTTCTGAGCATCCATTTCTTCTTGAACAGAGGCACCAACCTCCTCCATCTCTGCAAGCCTATCCTTCAACCCGACTAGTACCTCAGATTGATCCTTATAATCTTAGTTCCTTGTCCTAAGGGATTTTCATATCTTGACGAATGCACGACGAACTTGTTCGCTTATATTGGAACCAAGGATTTAGCCTAGACGAGAGGAGGCCGGAATGTAATCATCAAGATCAACAAACTATAAGACATGAAGAGAGAATACCAAAAATGTATTAGTAAAAATGCAAACCAAATCCCTTTATTAAAAATTAGCACCAGCTAGGTACAGATACATGGAATGGCAGAGAAAGAGAACAAAAAAAGGAGAAAATACAAAAACAGTCCTAAGAATCTATTGGTCGACCCCGACCTGCTCTGTGGCAACTGGATCTTTCCCTTTGCTAGCAACGACCTCACTCAACTCTGACCCATGTGCTGGGGCATCGGTAACAGAAGCAACAGGAACATCAGAAGAAGGAGCATCAGGTTGGTTCACAGCTGGGGATTCGTTAACAACGGGTTTGGGGCCAGGGTTGTGCTCGCCAAACAGGGGAGAATCAGTAGAGATTCCAGTAACAACTAAGACTATATCCCAGCCTTTCTTGAAGTTCTCCTAACAGATGTATTCAATTTTCTTCTCGACGTCTTCGCAGGTTGCTTCCCAACCCTCATTGTAGTTATTCTCCATATTCATAGATGCCTCTACCTCCAATCTTGCCACATTCTCAGCAAGCTTTGTGTTCTTATTGGTGATGGCGAGCTTGCCAACCACTACTAGCTCGTAAGCCTCGCAGAGCTCCTTAGCCGCCCAGACCTCTCCTTAGAAAATGAGGCCTCAGTTATTGTAAGTGCTTTCTGGGCAGTCTTCAGGCTTCCCTCACGCTCAGCATTTCTCCTCGCAGCCCATGTCGACTACGACGGAGGACGGAGTAGTCAGACAAAAACTGTAAGAAGAAATAAGTATAAGGCAAGCAATGAAAAAAACTAGTTAAGCAACGAAGAAAAAAAGAAATGTCCTTACTAAAGTAAGTCCCTGATCTTCCTTTAGGGCTAACTGGTTTGGACTCATCTTTGAGGACCGCTCCCGATCCGCTGTCAATATTTCCCTCTCGATCATCATAGGGGCAAGATGACGAGATAGAGCCACATAAGCCCCCTCAGATGGAGCAGCAACAGGCACCAGAGAATCTTGTGCCTTTTTGTCCTTTCTTCTCCTCTTCTTCCTTCTTCTTCTTCTTCTCCTTTTCTCTTTTTTGCTCTTTCTCTTTCTTTCTCTCCCTCTTTTCTTCTTCTCTCATTTTCCTCTCCAAATCCTTCTCATGAGCTTCTTTCTAAGAACCACTGGTTGTATCCCCAGACCTGGTCTTCTGGATCTTTAGTCTGCTGGACAGCAAGGCATCATCATCATCATCATCATCATCATCATCATCATCATCATCATCAGAGATCAAATTCTTCCTTCTAGGAGGAGCCATGTCTTCCTCACTAGAACTCTCTGAACCAGAACTACTAGAGCTTGAGCCTTCCTCACTGGATCTCTCTCCACTAGACCCTTACTCACTGGATTCCTACTCACAAGATCCCGCCTCAGCCCCACCACCTCTAGTAGCACCGGATTCTGAACTGCTTTCCTCCTTTTTGTCTAGGTCGATAGGTTATAGAGAACCTTCTTCCTCCTCTTCTTCCTCTGGGATATAAAGATGAGGAATGGAGTCAACTGGATGGGCAATGAAGCTGGAGGTAGTGTTCTTGTACTCTAATAAGAAAGAAGCTGACCTGGGATATTCACCTTCTGCAATAGAGCCTCTTGTATTCCAGGCCTTTAATAACTCAGCAGCACGGATCTCATGGAGAGTAGGCTCTTGGTTCTTGAACTTTGCTGCAAAGGACAAAGAAAACATTAAAGAAAGAATACACTATAACAGCGATAAAAAGACAAAGAGATTGAACAATAACCTATATATTCCTCCCCATAAGTAGGAATTCGAGGTCCCATATACCTTGCACCTCCTACCTGAGGACGAAACTACCAGTTCCTTGCTATAAATCCTTTGAACTAGTAATCCTTATGGGAATCAGGTAGGTTAACTACCAACACCCTATCAGTACTCCTCGCTTTCAAGTAAAGAAGAATAGAGACGGTACATGAAAAGGAGTAACAAAAACAGATTTCAAACAAGCCTAAATTAGTGCCATAGAGTTAGTTTATTCTATGAACACAATTTGCAATCTTCTAAACGTTTGGAGAACATTGGGATGGGACTATATCAAAATATTACAAGAAATGTAAGAAGAGACGATTTGGGAGAAAAGTTAAACCCCTTTGGGACAATATAAGAACATGAATCCAGTGGCCATCCTCAACGTCACGAACATTATGAGGAATAGGGGCACACTCAATATCCACCCAGTTAGGGATGTTGTAGCATTTCCTAAACTCTACCAGGGATTTATTATCTATCATTGCCATAAGAAAAACCCTAGCTACAGTAGAAATAAAATGACGAAAGGAAATACATAATGAGGGGAGACTGAGAACTTATAGGAAAAGGAATGAAGCTTGAAACGATGGAAAACCATGAGCAAATAAAGATGATCGAGGAAAAAAATAACTTGTAAGTAATGAAGAATAAGATTAAGAACAAGAGAAAGCTTGGATAACAAGAGATGGCTTGAAAGTGAGAGAAATAAGAAGTTGAAGTGACGCCAAAATTCGTCCAACACCTTGGTTTAAACTCCTCAATGATAGTGCACTCTGATCGAAGAAGATTTTTCGCCCAAACTTCCTGCCAAATGATGATTCACTCCCCACATGATTTGAGAATTGTAACTGTTTTATCAAGAGCAGGCCGGAGGCATTATTTAAAACTTTTGAGCCCAAATTGTGCCCCCTAAAATTTTAGGGACAATTGTGGGTACCCTTTTTGCTCACTAGAACCCATGAGAGTAGCCAGACTAAGCCCAACTAAGAAAAAAGGGGACCCGACCCAAATAATGGGTTCAAAATGACAGTTAGAATAAGAAGATGTGACCAAGTCCATCCCCAAGACCTCGGACGAGATATTCAGGGGATACTAGGTTAACGTGTTGCCTGTCAACACTCTTTATCTTTCCTTTTGATAATGGACTATATATTGTACCCCTGGCCTGGGGAAATGGGCATGTGAAAAAACCCAGTTTGAGAGATACTAAATAAGAAACAATATACCTCTCCGTGGACGTAGGCAATTTGCCGAACCACGTATATTCTCGTGTTGTGTGATTGTTGTTCTTTGTTTAATTCTGGTGATTGTTTTCTTTTGATAAATTGTTTTGTGTTGAGATTTTTGTCACCAAAGTTACTTAATTCATTTAATCCTTTAATAATTCTTTAGCTAATTTTAGTGTCTTAACTACTAACCTATCTAGACGGAAGTGTATCAGGGGATCCTTGTTTGGATTTCTTTTATGAGACGTCTCACACGTGGAGTCTGAAGTTGGGTAGGAGTGAGGACTTTAGGATCATCATAATTAACATATCTCTTTTATTAATATGTTTAGATTGATGAGTAGTCCAATACTAAATACATACCCGTGAGTGATTCAGGAACCTCTTTAAGAGTTAAAGAAATGATGCAATGATTAGTTTAGGGCTAGTTTAGAACGACCTGAGGGTTTAGGTTATTGGAAAATAATAATATTGTGATAGGTGATAAGCTAAATATGAAATATGTAATGGTAAGAATATGATAATTATATTGATTAAAATTAGGGGCTAAATGGAAGTGGTTATGAGTGTGTGTCGAGGGAGAACACTCTTTTGTGCTGAAGGAGCACAAATTTATTTATGTGTCATACCAGATGTTTCCTGTCTTGACCACACTATCACGAGGTGGTGCCCGGTTGGCGCGACATTATGTGGATTTGTTAGTTTATGATATGATGCATCACATGGTTTATTTATCTGTATAGTTACGAACACACGAGAGAAAGGTGGTGTTCGATTGTGTAATGGATTTTATTTGCGCATCACACGATTTTGTTTATAGTTCTGGATATGTGAACGATAAGTGGTGTATTGATGTGTTACGATCTTTATGTGTGCGTATCGTATGTTTTTTATGTCGTAGAGAAGGGGAGCATGTCGGTTATGGTTTAATTGATTAAGAGAATAATTAATTATTGAAACTAATGAGTCAATTAAAATGCGTTGTGAGGTTCTGTGGCACATTGTTGATTATCATAGGAGGCTGGATTTATCACTTGTATATATAACGGCGTTGAGTTTCGTATATTTGGTAACTTGGCTGGGGTTTGATCCATTTTATTTGTGAAAACCTTTCAGGTGCTAGGACTAGTCCATGCGAGTAGATTTCTTATCCAACTTGTATAAACATCATCATCAAGATCATCACCTTCTTTATTCTTCAGAAATCATCACCAAGATCATAGACGTAGGTTCATCTCCATGATGTACCATATTTTATTTCGGCCGTGTGAGTTAGGTATATTGGATATTAGTTAGCTTGTATATTCAGGTAAGACATTTGGCATGTATACTTTTACATTTCAGTTGAGTGGGTTATAGTGAGACTTTGTATTAGCACATTTTGAGACTTGTGATGTAGTTATAGAGATATATCTTATCTTATCTTATCTTATCTTATCTTAGTTGATGATGCATTGATTAGTTGATTTATTGGAGGTTTATCATATCGTATTCTTATCTTGTCACTTGTTTCATTTATTTTCTATACATGATAAGAGTGATATTTAAATTATTTTTACAACTTATATATTTTAATGTTAGGAACTAATGTTAAAATATATGGGTTGTTACATTCACCTTGATGTGAAAATATGTTATGATCATTAATGGAGACATTTCACACATGATTCTTGGGCACATAGACACATTACTCCATTGAAATGATTTATACACATTAAAAACTTTCCCAGTAGGATTATCACAAATTTATACAACCCTCATTTAACTTGAAAACTTCAACATTCATATAATGATTTTTTCTTGAAAAACATTATCTCACAAACTCTCAAATTGACATGAAAACATACACGTGAAACACGATAAAATAATAAACACATGGACTTATCAAAATAGAACAGTTTGTGAATATTTGTCACTTTTCGCCACACATAGAAGACACATTGACTTGGAGATATTATATCAATCCCACACAACTTTCCCAAAACAGACACTTGATATACATTTGACTCGTAATGAAAATGATGATATGCAGCACTCGAGGGTTTAAAAATTATTTGCGAAAGGTTCTTTAAAATAAAATCATATGAAATTACACAGTCTAAAACATTTAAAAACCAAAAGTTTCTCTTGATCTCAAAATAAAATCATAGTCTAGAAATGATTATTTAAAATGTCGTTTTCATCATTAAAAGAGTTATAAAAGTTGGAACCAAAGAAAGTATTGACATGCACTTGTTACAAAACTTATGAAAATCAAAGAGAGATAAATACGTTTGAAAAAGAATAATAACACAAAAGAAACTTGTGAAATTTGGAAATATTGAAATTCACAAACATTTTACCAAAAACAAATAGACTTGCGCACTTAGTATAATAACTCAAAAACTTTATGTGACTTGGATTTGGACCAAAAACTTATAAATATACACAACTCACATGTTAAGAGGACTTTTAAAAATAGAAATTTGAAATGGTTTTCAAAAATGTTTAAGTAAGCCTTCACTTGATTAATTCACTATGATATTCCAAAACCATTGAATTATGTCTTAATGACTTTAGATATATGAATATAAATGCTCCCATCACGTTTAGAATACATCGCATATCGATTAAACTCCCATTCTCTCTTAATTAATTATTGGATGTTTTCATACGTGCTTAAATACGATTCCCTTGATGTTGGATACATGTCTCTTCTGAATAATTTCATAGATACTAGATGATAATACCATGTTATTTCTTTGTGCATTGATATAAATACTTCTATCAGTGCTATATGGATCTTAAATTGATTTATTCATAATTATGGTACTGGTGCCAGAATTTGTTAGAAACTCAGTAGTGATATACGTGTTATATGATCCTTGTTGGTCTAAAAGTAATTATTCAAAATAAATAAATTGAGTATCGATGAAATTGATCAAAAATTAAAAATTTCCATCTGATTGCTTAAAATATATGATGGACTGAGTGCAACTATGATTGCAATTTGTTCTTCAATCTTCATAACTGATCTAATGAGAGGATCGGGGGGGGGGGGGAGGCTTTCCAAATTAATATTTTACATGGTTCGAATTTGCCTACATCCACGTCGAGATGACACTCGCGAACTTCACTATAATCTGCTCACTAAGGTTATAATACACCTTCCAAATGCAAGCGATATGAAATCCTTCTCATTCCCATACAGACGCGACCAAAGATCAAACGTCCTTACTTGATTTCGGGTGCAAAGTAACTACCGACCTTAGAAATACAATGAAGTTAAATCGTAAAGAAAATGTGTAAAAATATAGCACAGGAACTTTTTTTTATCTCTAGAAGTGTATGAGATTTTCTCTTGTTGAAATTAGAGGTTCAAAATGCATTGTGAGATTTTCCTTTCGTTTCCTTTGAAATCTCAACGGAACTTTCAACACAAGTTATATTAATGGATCTTTGATGTTTTGACGTTGTGTGTAATATCTTCTATTTTAGAAATGTTGTTTAAAGTGTATTTATATAGAGGAAGAAGAACTGTGTTGTATATTGAATTTTAAATAATTTAGTCATCGGGTTTCCATTTATCCTAATTGAGTTAACTTAATTTGAGATTCAGTCAACTTAAATAGTTTAAGCCAACGTGACTTTTGATTGAGTTGGCTTAACTTCCCAGAGTTTTGTTGTAAATATTCCCAGAACTATTTAGCTTATTTGAGTTGACTTAAAGCCTTTAAGTCGACTCAATTAGTGTAAATTGATCCTTTGTGTTCTTAAAACTTTATTTTAATTGCGTGAAAGGTGTTCGAAAACTTTGTGTGTGTTTGATCCAATATAATAAACAAGATATAATCAAAATACACTTATATAACAAAACCTATGTCACTTAAAGTCATTTAGCATCTTCTTGAAGCCCATTGATGTTGATGAAGCTTTTGTGTACTTTTAATTGAGAATCTACTTCACTGAGAACATGAACTTTGTTGAGGTTGAAGATTGAGTGAGGATAGATTTTACTTGTTTTTATATTCTCTTGACATCTTATTCTTAAGAGTGTGCATGTGGAACTATGGAAAAGTTGAGAGAAAAATAACGACTAAGAGAAAATATCCAATCAAAAGTATTTCCAAGATTGAGGTAATATTTTTTTAATTAATTTATAAGAAAATAAACAATCCTTTGTATATATGATAAAATTTAACAAAGTGATTTAAATCCAATTTTATCTGTTAGATTAAAGTGATGAATCAAAAATGAGAAATATATAAACAATCACACGTCACCAAGGGGTAACTAGGAAAAAACCATAGCAAGAAAAGCCTAAAGCTAAATGAAAAAAAAGTTATATATGATAGATATTTTAAAAAGTAAATAATGAATTACAATCACAGAAGACACTACTTTCACTATCTACTCTTTAACTTTATATCTTCCGCAATAGGAAGGTGCCAATAGTCATAAAATGCTTCACAATCGCGATCGATTTTATCCCGCAACCAATGTCTTGGTAATCCAAATCAAATGTCTTCTTTTAAGTTAAAGATCTACTTTTTTTCTTACAATGATATTAGAAAGAATAGAAGCCAATAGTTTATGTTTTTAGTTCCTAGGATGTGATATTCTTAAAGGTTTATGGAAGTGTTTAAAAGTGTTTGGCTACTCAAAATAAATAAAAAAGGTATTTTTTAGATAAGTTTAAAGTTTTTCAAGAATATAGTTGGAAAAAAATTGATCAAGTCTTGAGAAGGAGTAATTAAACTTAATATAACTTTAAAATCTAAATAAAACAAGGATATCTCACAATTACTCAAACAGGCTTGAAGAAAAACTCTAATGAATAATATTTTTTAGCAAATGGTTTTCTCTTTTAAAAACTCAAGCTCTCAAAACCTTTCTTGTTTATCGTGGAATAAGAACTTAAATATCCAAAAGGAACATGTGTACACGAACTCTTTAAGGCTTAAGATAATTCTTGTCCACAAAAAAAGTAAATAACAATTATAGCCAAAAAAATATGGCTGAAAAAGTGGCTTGTAGAAAAGCTTACACTTTTTACAAGGCAATCTTTCAAAAAGATTTCTCGTGAGAAATGAACCTTCGCTAAAGGGAAGCGATGCTTCACTCAAGTGAAGATTTTCACCGAAGTAAAAGGAAGCTTCACTAAAGCAAAAAAAAATTCTTTATTAAATTGAAAAAATCATTTGCTAAAGAGAAGCAGTTTTTTGGTGAAGCAAAGCATCCCTTGAATAAAGCGAAACTAACAACAACTAAACATAAATTTTAAGTTTTGAAAAGGTGAAAGAACTCCTGAATACACAATATGCACATTTTAAGTAATTTGTTTATGTAAGAAAAAATATATGGCATATGTATATAACAAATATCCATGTAGCATACACATACAAGGTTAACACATTTTCATTTTGAGAAATTTAAATTTTAGTTATGTTAAACTATAGGTGTTTTATGTCATATAAATCATTTACCTTTATCCTAAAGAAACATTCTCATTGCATGAGGTAGCTCTCAGACGAAGATGAATAAGTCTGGTCTTAAAATATTGAGCATAAAGCTTTCTGGATCATCCTATACTAGGACTCAAAGTGTATTTTGATCAACAGAATCAAGACAGCCAAACGAGACGGGGGAACATGAGTATAAATATACTCTTACAATGGACTCATTTGTCTGTTTTATAAAAAATATACAAATAAAAAGATAATAAACAAATGAATTTGTCACTTATGACACGACATAGCATGCCCAAAGGTAAACAAGATAGAAAGACACACTCGAATGAATTGTAGGAGATTCCTCAACTATTTGGAACTCTTAAAACTTGTTTCCTTTCAAGTACAAGAAATTAGATCAAGTTACTGATGCGTAATCAAATGATAGTGAAACATGAGTAATAATATGAATACAAGATATAACAGTCAAAACATATTTCATATAATCACTAAATAACATATACCAACTTTACTAACATCTTTAAAGATAAGGTATATTAACTCCATTCCCTAATTTCATTCTTTAACTATTTCATTTCTACATAAACTACTCCATAATATCACATAGTGATACTTTCTCTTAATTAAACCCTCTCTCCCCTTTTAAGGAAGAACAATTATTTCCCATTTATAAAGGAAAATATTTCTCCTCCTTTTTGTCACGGAATAGATAAAGGAATCGTAAGAAGTGAACTCAAAAAAGATAATCCAATGGATAGAAACTAATACACCATGATATACAATTGAGATATAAGTTAATAGAGGATATGAACCACATGTAACTATATATAATGCATCAAAGATAATTATGAGATATGTAATAGACACACACACAAACACACACACACACACACACACACACACACACACAAATATATATATATATATATATATATATATATATATACAAACACACACACTCCTTTGTAATCAATAATTCCAAGCATGTTATAATATAAACTCTTTTTCCTAATAAGTACAATATAATTAGTATAACTTAATACAATATTTTCCCCTTTATCTTATAGTTATTTCCCTTTTGTTACAAGGAGATTTCCCCCTGTAATACCCCGTATTTTTGTGATATTTATTTATGGGATTAATTAAATTAAATACGTATTAATTGGAAATTAATCCGGATTAAAATACTAGCGAGATGCGAGTTGGTATTTGACTATAATGTGCATATATGATTATACATGAATATTGAATTATGAAATCTGTTGTGAGATTGAAATACGGCAATTTAGAAATCTTGTTGAGACGCGTGTGACAGTCGCGTCATGGTATATAATTATGATAATTAAAAAGTGAAGTTTATTTCTATTAACCGTATGGTCGTTTTGAGTGCGCCAACGCGTCCGGAAGGGTCAAAATAGTCAGAAAACACTAGCCGGGGGTTTAGTTTGGGTCCCGGGGCATTTTTAGGCCATACCGGCAACGTATAAGGGTAGTTTGGTAATTTTGGATTTTTGGGAATTAAAACCTACGAAAATTGGGAATTAAAAAGCTGACTTGGTAATTTCCCGCTAAACCCACTAACCACATCTTAAGACTTATTGGACTACGGGGCTTATTAGAATTGTTCCAAAAATTCCTAAGGCAAACCCTAGCCACCTTTAGCACTTTGGAGAAGAAGGCTTGTAGAGAGAGAGATATAAGGATTCTGCAGAGAGAGAGAGAACACTCCATCAAATCGACATCAAAAATCAGAGATTCAAATAAGGCAAGTGTTTTAATTTCAATTAATTGCAGAGAATGTTTCTTCCATGCGTAGGAATTTGTTATAATCATATTTGTTTGGGAGTTAGATGAAAAACCCATTAAATTTGGAACTAGAATCTTGCATATTGATGAGGAATTGCATGTAGAATTGTATGTAGGTGATTATTCTGATGTTAATAATATCTTGGATGAAACAAAAACGGATTTAATTAGGCTCATTGATGATTTATAGATGTTAGGGTTCATGTTCATATAATTTGGGGATAAATGAAGGGATTTGAAGATTTGATGATGTTTAAGATGAATTGACCCTGTATAAACGTTTGATTATGACCTATGAATGTTTAGTACAAATTAGGAACCTTAAAATGATGTTGGGACGATTTTTATGTGGGATTAGGAGTGAAGAAAATTGGAAAAACGAAAAAAAGAAAATCTGGGCTCGAAACTGGCCACTGTGTAGAAGACCTGCCCAGGTCGTTCGAACGAGCTTCTAACGAGATGACCTTTGACTTCTAACGAGGGTGAAGTTCGTTCGATGTTTTCGTTCGAACGAGACCTCGTTAGAAAGCCCACTTCATTCGAACGAACTCTCGCTCGAACAGCCTCGTTCGAACGAGACTTCTAACGAGTTGACAGTTTAGGCTTTTTAGCCTGTTTTGATCCCGAGTGTCCCGTAACCTTGTTTATATGTAGAGATAACACTTCCTTGTGGATTAATTGATATACTTGGGACATTTGAGATATAATGAGGAGTATAACCTAGAAGTGTAGTTGAACTTAAGGGAAATTATGTAGTTGGACGTGAGTGTCTATTACGATGCGAGAACTATTAACGGCCTAAATTATTATATTAATCGGGAACATATAAATTGTGTAGTATTATATGTCGGTACGGGAATGAGAAGTATACCACAACTATATTATGGTGATTACTAAGATGTGTGCATACTTAGTATACGTATATGATTTTATGTGTATGACATACCTACCATACTTGCTATCACGGGAGGTTTACGTTCGCTTAGGGCCCTCTAATCCTTGTGTTGCCCGGATTTAGACTGGTACCTCGATGAACATAGGTCAGAGAAGGGATTATTGGGATGTTAATAAGTCTGCTGATCGTGGGAGCGCAGGTATGTGCGTGACCCATGTGATGTGACTGTGTTCGCCTCCATTATTTGTGATGTTGTTATCTGAGAACGATTCCTGAGAGATTCGGAATACGTGATCCTTATGTACGTGATGTACCGGAATGGATAGCAGAGTATGTGTGCACCGCAGCTTAGTCTCGGGGTGCTTGTATTGTATATTTATGATGTGAATAATATACACTTAATTAATGGGAACTTTCATGTTGTTATTGTGAATATAATTATGGTAATGTTTTGAGAAAACATAACGGGTTAACCGATAGTGAATTGTATTACTAATCGAAAATCTGAGTTTAAGTAAAGCCCTCTATTTTAATTGATAACGCTTGAATGTAATATGGGAATCGAGTAGTAAGGGGTAGAACTTATTACGGTTTGGTTAGGTATATATGTTATTTAGATGGGTACGGTACGTTAGGAGTGCACGTGTAGTCGAGAGGTGAGAATTTCATGTGAGTGCACGTCCTAACATGTATTTTGCATTTAATGTTTTAATGTTATTAAAACACTTGCTGTTTTTAAAATGATTTCCACTTTCGGGCTCTGACCCATTTGCTTTCAAATCTATTTTGTAAAAACCATTTTAGGTGCCCAACCACAAGGACACCATGCTTAGGATTCTCATTCAGGTGACGAGCTGTAGCTGTTTGTGGAAGTTACAGGACTTTGCTTGTCGACGCTTCATCCATCTTGACTCTATTTTCAGCATTTATCAGTTGTAGGTCATGTCGCCCATTTCTTTTAGAGACATTTCATTTATTTCAGTTACTCAGACTTTTGGCATGTAATTAATTCAGTATTCAGACTTGTCATATTATTTTCAGTTGTGGGTTTTTTGTGAGGAGTTTTCCTCCGGATTTATATTCATATTGTTGGTTATTCATTAATTCATTATGGTGAATGGTTGTGATTCTTTCATTTTTTCTTTACTGCATGTTAATCAGACTTAACTTAAAATTTGGCAACTTACTTTTTAAATACTAGGTGGTTAGTAATTATTAAAATATTTTCGACAGTGATGTTATTAACTGAACCAACTTGGCATTTTGTATTGATTTAATAAAGGAGTAGCTACCCGGTATTTAATTAGTCGGGGTGTCACACCCCCTTAATCAAATGTTCTCTCCCATTGAGAAAATTATCCCCCTTTTCAAGCAAGACGAAAATGTTTAAGAAAATGAATCAATAAAGACACAAGAAAAGAAACTATGAGAAATAATTAGAGAAAACTGTGACACCCTGCCTACTAAATACTGGGTGGCCAGCTCGTGATCAAAATAAAACGTCGGTCTCATATGGCTCATTCTTAGCATCACCGCCGAAAACATTTTTTTAAAAGTTACTAACCACCTAGAATTTACATAGACCGGTGCCAAATTTTATCTTACATTAATTAACAACATTCGAAAATAACTAATAAATAAACTACCCACAAGATGACAACTGAATCCAACGCAGAAAAATAACATGGATAAAGAAGACAGAATCAACTATCTGTTCAATAATAAACTAAAATAATAAACGGGATACATAAGGTCAAATAAATAAACTAAATGTTAAATCTAGGGCGACATGCCCAAATGAGTAATAAAATAAAGTTCCTACTCTAGGAAGAAATGAACGAAGCGTCTATAGCAAAAATTGCAACTTCCACACAAGCTGCAGCTACGCATCCCTATATAGAATCCTCAAGCTGTGCGTCTATGTGGTTTGACACCTAAAATATTTTGAAAAAGATTTTGACACGGGTTAGAGCCCAAGTAAAATATTTTGAAAATATTTAGTAAGTAATTAAATTGCTATTAATTAAATATGCATGCACATTTTTCATATTTAAGCTAGTGTCACACTCTCTTGAGGTATAACTCACCCCTCATCTAATGTGAACACCTAACGCTTGCCTTCTAACCTTCCTAGTTATTCTACCCTACCTAACTAGCCTTGTTACACCTATTTTTGCCACACTACTCTAACCCGAGTATTCTTACTTTGATTATTAAGTTATCTACTCATTTATTTATTAATCGCTTCAACTCTATTAGATGATATAACATTCACACTAGTTATATTAAAAACCCTTCTTAAAATCATATAACTTTCACACTAGTTATGTAAGAAATACATTCACACTTATGTATTAATCACGTATATAATTATCTACTCATATTATGTACGTACTAATATACTACAACATTCACACACATGTCGCGTAATATAACCATCTATTCCCGAGTAACAACTCACCAGATGCTTTCTCTAAAATATTATCATGTCCCAGGTATGCTCACTCTAACCCGGCTACCTCAAGTCAGAATATCACACACCGAAATTCGGTAAAAATATGGCAACGTAGTGGAGGCGGTCATATTCCCCCCGAAAGTGAAACCGAATCATACTCAAAATGTCTCAAATACTTCTAGCCTCGAAATTAAGATAAGTTTAGTACTCCAAGCCTTGAATACTTCCCTACTCACATGCCCCTAAGATTGCTACACATATCTCTACCCCTTCTAATAACGAATTATATTAAAATTAAATTAATTACCCAGGGCACCCATACACCCTGTACCCATGCTCATCTGCATAAATATTACCTGGCTTTACTAGCGTTAAATTATAATATAAGTTTCAACTCGCAGCTAAAACCACATATGTGTATAATAACCAAGGTACCAAAGCCATGTCCTAATGACCAAACATCTCCCCACTTTCAACGTTGCGCTAAGTTTCATACGTGGGACGCCTCGCAAAGTAAAATCCAAACAAGGAACCCTCCCGATACAATACTACCTAACATTGTCGGTCGTTGAGATTCGTTAGGCCACCCCCAAATACCCATCTCCTGATATAAAAGTATATTCCTCCACTCTCATGTTACAAAAGACATCATATAATACGACACCCTTACTAACACTAGTTTCTTAGAGTGAATGAATCACGAGCTATATCTCCCCGCTCGATAAAAAGCCTATCCCCCTGAATCCCATCAGTAACCGGCCCTACTCACCGAGATCAAATATAATAATACAAATATTTTCTTATAAGTCTATTAGGAAAAACACCATAACTTATATACACGTATATATAGGCTAGACCCTCTTTCAGGTGATAACTAGCACAAGTAAATCATACCTTGGAACAGTGAACACAAACTCTTACTATACTATCTACTATAGCCCAAACCATCGCTAACTAGTCGAAACTTACAAAATAGTTTATTCTTCTCTCAACATTTATTAAGGTCCATGCGTGTAACATCTCGCAATGAAGCTTAAAAGGACTTTCCCCGATGCATTATTTCCTAGCATTATCGATTATCGAAATCCATGGGTTCAACACACATAACTAAGATATCATGAATTCTGTCTCCCGACACATAAATCAAATCGTCTATGCCTATGTCTCTCAAGGCGTCACACGATATGATGCTCTCACTATCACTAAGTTCTCTGCGCGTAAACAATAATGAGATATATCTCTTCGCTTAATGGAAAACTTAACATACCCTGAATCCCATCAGTAAAAGTCCCTACGCATTGGGATCCAATATAACTAGACAATTGTACTCTCTGAAGTCTACTTCATAAAAATATCGTTGCGAGCTCAACCCTCTCTCAAGTGAGAAATCGCAAAAATATACATCATGTCCCGAAACAACGAACACGATAGCCTTGTTGTAATTGCCCACCATCGCTTAACCATTGCTGACCAGTCCGTACACAGGATAAAATCATACATCACATATCCCTTCTCAGAACGAGCTAACCTCGTAAAATATATATCCTTTCAGTGTCCACACCCGCTCCCCTACAGATGGAACTGAAGAGAGTTCCGCTACTCAATGGTAAATACACACACACACACACACACACTATAGTAGTGTTAATGATACATCTACTAAACCCATTTCACATGCGAATCTATCACTAACAAACTACTGTGACTCGCTCGTGTCACACTAAACAGACACCAATCACCCCAAAATAAAACTCATACTTTCAATTTCCAATAGTACTGGCGGTTCAAATGGTTCCTGGACATAACACCCCCATCCTAATCGAACCAAAAACTTCTTATAACTATTACCCCTACTGGGCATCCCATTCCAATCCCCCAATTCACTGCGGACAATATCCACACTTGTGTTCCTACTCTTTATACAAAAGACACCTCTCTGTGTCATTACCCTTTATCTGGCTCTACTGGACATGTAAGGGTTTCCATTCTCATGGACCTAGTAGTCTTGACCTTAATTTCTACCTCCGTTGTCTCTTTGGGTCCGCTGGCCCTATGGGACTCGTTGCTGGCCTTGATGGCCCTAACTGAATCCACCGTCACCTGATAGGAATTTTATTGATCTAAATTCTTAAAATGGATTCTCTACTGGGCATCCCTTCCTATGGTGCCTCACTAGCACTGTTAAATCCAGTCTTGCCCTTCGATTAGGTTCTCCAGCTCTCTTGGCTCCTTTTTCACGATATTGACAACAACGGTAGAAGTCGTTCTATCTGGATTTCCGATCAATTCTTGTATATTCGACCCATGAGTCCATCATTAACTAACAAACCTTTTTGATTCTCAGTATCAACCTTCAGGTACGAAGTTCGCTAAACACATCAGCTCTTCTTCATAACCGACCATTGTACGACCCTTTTGAAACAAGTATTGAAATCTCCTTTGCACATCAGTTTAAATAGCTGATGAGAGAATTTTGCAGTCAAACCTCACCCCAAATTCCTCGCTATTTATGGTATCTCTCCAGGGTTGTGGTGACTAACTTTTATCATTACAATGCTGCTCCTATCAGTCAAAAGTTCCCTCGAAATTTAATCATGGGTGTCACTGCACTCCACCCTACACAATTACCTTTGGTTTCTCCTTCCATTGACCCATCACACTCCCTCTCTTCCCCGAATACTTACGAATGGCTCTTTGGAAGAGTTACTTCGACTCCCCCCTTTTTACTGACTACATTGGGAGAGTCTAAATTTTCACCACCTCTTTCTATGACAGTGCTTAGGGAAACCACTGCGCCCTAGTGATTTTCCCAATGCCATCTGCCTGAACAATAACCATAGTGACTTCTATCGCGGTCACCATTCCCAGAATATTCCATAGCTTCTACTAAGCCTCTCCCCCTGCAGTCCGTCTAAAGGCCTTCGTTGGTAGTCCAAAGTTGTTCGGTGTATTAAGCCCAACCGAACTCGTATATGAATCTCATCAACTATACTTAATAGCAGGAGAACGTAAGTCGCATAAGTGAAGGAATACAACAATCCTATAATAAGGCTATATATCAAAGAACACTATGCTAAAACGTAATAAGCCGCATAGATCCTAAGGACTCTAGAACTCGATGCTCGAATACCATCTGTGACACCCCGCCTACTAAAATACCGGGTGGCCATCCCAGGATCAAAATAAAACGTTGGTCTCATATGGCTCATTCTTAGCATCACTGTCGAAAATATTTTTTTAAAGTCACTAACCACCTAGTAATTTACATAGACCGGTGCCAAATTTTATCTTACATTAATTAACAATATTAGGAAATAAATAATAAATAAACCACCCACAAAATGATAACCGAATCCAACGCAGAAAAATAACATGGATAAAGAAGACCGAATCAACTACCGATTTAATAATAAACTGAAATAATAAACTGGATACATAAGGTCAAATAAATAACTGAATGCTAAATCTGAGGGCAAAATGCCCAAATGAGTACTGAAATAAAGTTCTTACTCTAGGAAGAAATGAACGAAGCGTCTATAACAAAAACTGCAACTTCCACACAAGCTACAGCTACGCATCCTTATATAGAATCCTCAAGCTGGGCGTCTATGTGGCTGGACACCTAAAATGTTTTGAAAAAAAATTGATTCTAAGCAAAATATTTTGAAAATATTTAGCAAGCACTTAAATTGCAATTAATTAAGTATGCATGCACACTTTTCATATTTAAGCTAGTATCGCACTCTCTTGAGGTATAACTCACCCCTCATCTAATGTGCACACCTAACTCTTTCCTTCTAACCTTCCTAGTTATGCTAACCCACCTAACTAGCCTTATTACACCTCTTTCTACCACACTACTCTAACCAGAGTATTCTTACTTTGATTATTAAGTTACCTACTCATTTACTTATTAATCACTTCAACTCTATTAGATCATATAACGATCACACAACTTATATAGGAAACCCATTTTTAAATCATATAACTTTCACACCAGTTATATAAGAAATACATTCACACTTATGTATTAATCTCATATATAATTATCTACTCATATTATGTATGTACTAATATACTACAACATTCACACACATCTCGCGTAATATTACCATCCATTCCTAAGTAATAACTCACCGGATGCTTTCTATAAAATGCTATAATGTCCCAGGTATGCTCACTTTAACCCGACTACCTCAAGTCGGAATATCTCACACCAAACTTGAGTAAAAATATTGAAACGTAATGGAGGTGGTCATATTCCCCCCAAAAGTGAAACCGAATCATACCCAGAGCGTCTCACCTCGAAAAAATAAATCACGCAATAAAATAGTAGGCGATATGACCTGGGGACTATACTCTCCCTGCTCCTCAAGCCAGGGGATTCACCCACATCTCGCAACCTCCTATGATAACACTAGAGGGGTATGTATTTATATAAATATCATTCACACCGATATATATAATTCACACAAATATATATACTATCACACTAACCGTATACATATATTTAATAAAAGTCCGCCGAACCCGTGCCTAACACCCATAGAACTAGCCCAAAAATACCCAAGTCTATATCCCGACTCGTTATTTAATTAATCATACATTATTTAATTTATTAAAGTAGTGTCACCTAACTACAATACTCAGACTCACTCATTCGGTCCGTATCTTCACCCTTTATAATTTTTTACACAAAATCCCACTATTAAGCTTAACATCCCTCATTAAATTTAATATTTGATAATTTATTGTATATATATATAATAAATTAAACCGGATACCCTGTGCCTAACTCCCATCGTACTAGCCTAAAAAATATTCGAGTCAAATCTCTGACCCTTAATTTAATTAATTTCATCTCAATTAATTCTATCTAAGTGGTGTCATTCAAACAAAATGCCCATACTCCCTTACTTGGTCCCTATTTTAACCTTTTGAATTTATTTCACAAATTTCCATTATTTAGATTAGCACTCCTTCTAAATGACATATTACTTAAAATCCATCTCCCAAGGCTCTAAGTATCATTCCCACTTTAATATCCTTTTCGTTAATTAAATCCTTTAAGATAAACCCCAAAATAAATCAAGCACAAGTCGACAATTACCCCATCGTCGTTCGAACGAGACCATGGCTCGTTCGAACGACTTTCACTATCGTTAGAACGACTCTTGTAGTCATTCGAACGACCTGTCTTGCTCAACAACTCGTAGTCATACGTTGTTTCCGCCATTGAAAAACCTCAATCCTTCTTAATCTCTTAACTAAATGCAACCAAAGCTTTCCCAACATATCTAATTCGTCTAAAACAAGTTAAAATCATCCGATAAACCTTTAAACATCATTGATTTATCTCATCATCTTTTTATTCAACGATTCGGGTTTTATACGGTTTGTTAAATCCTCTTCCTAGATTCAACTACATAATCCTCAAATCAATGAAGCTAGCATCTATATTTCTAATCTACACATGATTCAAACAATGATTTATCCCAATCAATCATCAATTTCATATTTAATCTACATAATGTCCTCAAATCCCCAAAACCCATTTGATATATAGCCCACTCCTACAAATGAATTTTTTTATCACACCCACTATGATATGAATCGGAATATTGCAATTAAATTGAAAGCAAGTCTAACTACTTACCTAATTAAATTCGTAGGGTCTGATTTTCTTTGATGTAGACGAAGAACACCCCCTCTTCTTCTTGATTTGGCTCCTAAAATCTCCCAAATTACTCCCTCTTTTCTCCTTTGCAAAACTAGGGTTTTCTTTTTGAGTTGTGTCTATCACAAACTCCCTAATGTAGATTTTATATTACTAATCCCGAAATTAAGCCTGTTGGCCAAGCCTAAATGACCCGAACACCCCCGTGTGAGCCCGGTTATGCCCAAAAATGCCTCGAGCCTCGATTACTATCCCGGGTACTCTTTTCCAACTATCTCGACCTATCCGGAATCAACCATGCACTCAGAATCGTCATCCAAGTTCTTTACTAAAATTTTCCAATCTCGAACTCCAATTACGACACATGTGAATTTTAAAAAATAACCCAAATTAATTAAATTTTAATTCACTAAATTAATTAAATCCTCCAGATTAATTAAATCCTATGCCATCCAATTATTTAAATTCTATAACCTCGGAAATACAGGGCATTATAAAACCACACTAGAGTATAAAATCATGATGTGTATTATAATAAGCCCACGGAGATGGTAATAATATATGGGATATGAATCAAATGGTATAGTATATAAAGTCATAAATGATCAATAACTGTAAAATAAGCCAACTATATAAAAACCATCATCAATAAATATATGGCATATGTATATAGTAAAAGGTGCAAAAAAAAACTAAACACACGACATGTTATAGCATAAACTCTATTCCCCTATGAAGTATGATGTAAATAATACAACCTAAGAATGATTTTTTTCCCTTTATCCTATAGTCATTTCCCTTTTGTAACTCAATGATTCTCCCCCTTAATAAAATCTTCTCTTCCATTGAGAAGATTCTTCCCCTTTTCAAGAAAGATGAAAATATTTAAGAAAATAAATCAACAAAAATATAAGAAAAGTAATTATAAGAAATAATTAGAGAAAACGCTCTAGAGTATAAAAGCACGTTGTGTATTAGAATAATACCATGGCGATGGTAATAATATATGGAATATGAACCATATGGTATAGTATACAAATCAATAAATGATCAATACTGGTAAAACAAGTCAACTATATAAAAACCATCATCAACATATATATATATATATATATATATATATATAGAGAGAGAGAGAGAGAGAGAGAGAGAGAGAGAGAATATCCAAACATCATAAACGCACAAGGTAAACACATTTTCCAAATTAAGAAATTACAACCGTAATTATGTTAAACCATGGTTTTAAGTCATGTAAGTCGTTTATCTTTATCTTAAAGCGACATTCTCATTGGTTATTAAATGAGCTAGTTATCAGATGAAGATGAAGAAGTATAATCTTGTAATATTGAACATGAAGATTTTTTAATCAACTTAGACTATGATTCAAATTTTATTATGATTAACAGAATTAAGACAATCAAATTAGATTGGGGGGGGGGGGGGGGGGGAGATAAGTATATATATACTCTTGCAAAATTTAACTTGATTTTGCGTTGAACTTCTTATTTTGACTATCTTTGGTTGCAACAGTGATGTTAACTTTTTCTTGTGATGAAACTCGTAATGTTTTGAGTATGATGTAATGAAATCAACAACACTAGAGTGAATATTGTGAAGTTGGTAATTTATCTGTTCAATTGATGTCATCAAAGATATATTGTTGTTCTTTTGAAATCTTTTAGATTCACAATCTCCTCTTTTCTTATAATGTCAATTCAATTAATGAAAAAAAATTGAAGTGATTTTTTTAAAAAGCATCCCCCTTTCTCATATCTCTCCCTCGTATCATATCAAAAAGGGTTGGGAGAATGTTCAAGAAGCATATTGTCTTTCCCTTTGTAACAAATAAGTGTCTTTCTTGTAAAAATGATGAAGAGTAACTAGAACCATATTTTAAAGGAATCTTATGAGTGTATAATATCTCCAACTAAAGCATGAGTATCATTAAGATTAGGGTTGAGTTTTGGGTGGTTTGGTCGGTAAATGGAGCATACCAATACCAAACAAACTTTGAAAGAATCAAACCAAAATTACCAGTTTTTTCCAGCCGGTACACCAACCCATAAACCAAAATCAAACCGCACGGTACATCGATAAAATCAGTTTTTGCGATAAAATAATTTTTCAGAATATACGCTAAATTTCGATAAATTTCTCTTTACGATAATTTTGGTTGTACTCGGTAAATAATGTACCACTTAAGTAAACATGTTTATATCCATATTTTAAAAAAATAATAAAAAAAATAAGCTACGTAATTTTCTCGTCTCCATAACTACATATAAACATTAAGTTCCAAAATAAACATCACAAATTGCAATTCAAGTTCCACTATTGTCCAAATAACTCAAATAAATTTCAACCCGAGTCTCCATATTAAATTTCAAACACAAATAAAAATTCTCAAAATTCTTCATTTCTTGCAGTCACTACTTCTTCAATCTACAACATACGATATGAATATTGACATATTGCCAAAACATAGAGAAAAATAAATTAAAAACAGAAAATAGAAAAACAGGAGGGAAAAAACAAAAATTATAAAATATATATAAAAAATGCCTTGCATACCTCGTTCATTTCATTTTGGTTGAATCTTCATGTTAGCAAACTCATTAATAAAACTAAAAAAAGTAATTCAAAATTTTAATATTTATGAAGCAAATGAAAACATATATATATATATATATAAAGTATATAATTAGAATTTAGAATATACACTTGCATTCCTCAATCTCCTTAAGCGTCGAAATCGAGCAAGTACTCTTTTACTTGTACTAAATGCATACTCGGAAGCGACCGATGTTAAAGGAATAACTAATATATCACATGCCATTATTGCGAGTGCATGATAAGTTGGAACTTTTCCTTCCTACCAAGCTAAAACATTAAAATTAGAATCATCAAGAACGACTTTGTAATTTAATGTGTAATTTAATACTCTGAAAACCAACATGTCTGGGAGGAGATAACATGATTTGTTTACTCTTTTAAAAGCTTTGAAGTGGTGAATGTAACATCGACTCCAAATTAGCTTACTTGAGGATGAGATTGTGGTGTATAGTTGAGACTCTAAGCAATCATGTTGCATCCTCTGTTCACAGTACATCACAGACTATACTAACAAAATAATCTGTACATGACTAGAGATAAGAAAATAAACAAAACACCACTGTTATTCTTTCTCCAAATAATAATAAACCCATATTATTTCCCAATAATAAGATTTATATCAGATCTACACCATAAATAATCCAAACACAATAAAAAAATGTGCGATCTGAAGTATTATCGTAAAAGTGAGATGAGGTTAGGATGAATGGACATCACATTAATTTCAGCATTGCATTTTGGTACAGTACAATCGATAAATCGATTTTTAAAATGTTAAAACCAAAAGGAATCATAAAAAAAATCGGTAATTTCAGTTTTGGTAAGTATAAAATGTAAACTATTACCATTAATTTTTAATACAAAATGGTACGACACGAACTTTTAGTATACCGCGAACCGCCCTAATTAAAATTGAGTAAAATGAGAAATCTCTGCCTTACATGATAAGCATATCAATTTATAGTGTGCTCACATGTTATGTGGAGCATATAAACAAGTTGCATAATATGACATCATGTAATAAATATGAGAGGTCTTTTATTTAATAATGTAACAAAATTGGAAAGGACATAAATTATATATATTTTTAAACAAAGATAGAAGACTACTAATAACGTCTTGGATTTCCTAGGTGGTAGCATTCCTTTATGCTTCATAACTTATTAAAGATGGTACAAATTCATTTGAGGCTTACGTGTTACGTCTTCTCAGTCTAGGTCAAATACCCCACTTGTGTGGAAGAGTTTAGAGTAGGTTTGAAGAAGTATGTTGTTGTAGGATTCCCAAGTGAACCATACGTAGTCGGCTTCATCCTGTCGGGGGTGATAAGAATTTTGAGAATGGAGAAGTTGTTAGAGAGAGTTGAGTTTGGTAGTAAGTTTTTCTTAATATTCACGGAGTGGATTTGAACAAAGATGTTTTTCATATGTAAGTGGGGATTAGGTGAGACATTCTTGGAGTTGATAGTTTTGGGTGATATCATGGGATTTTCAAGATAATCATATACATAAGGTGTTGGAGAGACTGTAATATTATGAAAAAATAAATAATATGTGAAAAGATGCATCAATTCATGAGATACGGGTCAATTCATAAGTAGACCTAACCCTCAAAATATTTCTATTTATGAATGAATATCATGCCTATTCATGAAAAGACAAAAATAATTCTATAAAAAGGAGAATATCCAACAATTTTTTATAGGCAATTTTGTGAGATCACTCTCTCATTTTCTCTCTTATTTACGAATTTATTCAATCAGCTTCGGTGAGTGTTAAAGGAAATCCTTTAGGATTGCTAACTAAAGATTCCATTTGGATTGTTGTATCTTTAAAGTAATTTGCCTAAAAATACGATAACAAACTTTTGTAATAACGACAAATAAAACCTTAAGGAAAGTGATTCTTCACGCCTCAATTCACAAAAAGTATGTTTCAATAATTATCCCTCTCAATATTAAGGTTTTATTTGTGGAGGCTACGAAGAATATGATACTTTTGCAAAGGTGGATCGTTATAGATAGTTTCTAAAAGGTACGCAATTCTTTATGTATCTCAAAACAGATTCATGTTTGTATATATATTAATATGAATATATTGAATCTAGATCGCGTAATATGTGAATATATAAATATAGATAATGATATGGGATACATTTTTAAGTTTCTGTAGTGTAGTGATCTTATTCGTTAAATTTTGTTAGGAATATATCGTAAAAGTTCACATCTAATTTAATTGGTTCTGTATATTTTTTTTATTGTTATATTAGTTGACTATTGAATTTTATTGTTGTGTCGGTACTTTTTTGTTTCATATGTTCATTCACTTGGGAAATAGCTATGAAGTCAATCATTGGTATCACCTACTGGTTATTTATCATTACACACACACACACACACACACACACACACATATATATATATATATATATATATATATAGATAGATAGATAGATAGAGAGAGAGAGAGAGAGAGAGAGGGGCATCTTGTAAGGACTCCTTACGGTCTAGACCCTGGTATATACTATTTTTTTTAAATAGTAAAAAAATGAATTTTTTAATGAAACTTCATAGATATGATCTCCAAGGTGAGAAGATCATCTGTGATTTTTTCATCAAAATTCAATAAAAAAAACGTTGAGATCGTGATATGTAAAAAAAAGTTATAAATATATATTTTTGACAATTGAAATGTTGGCTATCATCTCACCCACTTTTTGATTGATTTTTTTATGAAACTTCATGGGTATGATCTCTACAGTGAGCAGATCATATCCATGAAGTTTCATAAAAAAATTCAATCAATCATGTGGTTAGCGCAGACCCAACATTTCAACGGTTGAAAATGAATATTTATACCATTTTTTTACATATCACCTCATCTCAACAATTTTTTTATTGGATTTTTTGATGAAAAAAATTTGGAGATGATCTTCTTACTCTGGAGATCATATCCACGAAGATTCATATAAAAAAAATCACTTTTTTACTATTTAAGAAAATAGTATGTACCGGGTCTGCAAAATAAGAAGTCCTTACATGAGACTTTTTCTCTCTCTCTCTCTCTCTCTCTCTCTATATATATATATATATATATATATATATATATATATATATATATGACAAGTAAATTAAATCATACATTATAGTAGTTTCACCAATCCCTCCCATGGACATACGTATATAGAGAGATGTTTAAAATGAGATGTTTAAATCATACATTACTAATATTTTTGTTCAATGTTTATTGTCCCTCATTGTTTTATTATTAAGTGATGCACTTTTCATTTCCAAAGCAGTACAACAAAATGATTGCATCATTCTCTAATGTGAGAATTTTTTGGTTACTGATATCAATATGAAACTATTAGTAATGATAGTCTACCAAAGATAGAATTGACATATAGTAACATGGCAATATCATTAGTGATTTTATAATGCTTCAAATGTGAACACTTATTTTGTTTTTCACTTTATCATGTTTGACCAACAGTCTTTAGTAATTGATAACTTTTCTTAATATATTAAAATGTTTAAAGCATTGAGATTAGACAGTTTAATGTTCAGGGACTGAGAAATAACAAATGATACTTTGTTTATTGATTACATTCATAGTGTGTAATTGGAAGTTGTGCTTTGAATGTTAATAACGTATGTCCATGGGAGGGATTGGTGAAACTGCTATAATGTATGATTATATATATATATATATATATATATATATATATATATATATATAGAGAGAGAGAGAGAGTCTTAGAGTAATTCTTATTTGTATTCTACTTACATGTATCTTGGTTATTATGTGCCAAAATTATTGATTGTTACATTAGTAACATGACATGCACAAATCTCGATATTGCTTGAACAATGATTTATATAAGAGATATATATTTAGATATACTTCGTATTATTGTCATTTGGTACCATAATAAATTAATTCATGCGCAAATTCATAAACATCAAATTATAAATTTGAAAATGTGTTAGTGGACAATCAAGTTATAACATTTGATTATTCAATTAGAAAGCACATCAAGCTGTGGTGATAAACCAATGAAGAGTGGTTATAAAAATAGTCCTTGGATTTTCTATAGAATGATTTGGAACCAAGCGATGTAACGACTACTTTAAAGATGGTAGAATTTAAGCATAAATTCACTAAAGACTTTGTTGTAATTATGAGATTGATGTTAATAAGACAATTATATCTTAGGAGGACAATGTGAAGTCACTCTACATATGAATGGTATGAAATTGCATTGAGAAATTTGTTATCAATAAGATACATCTTTAGATGTAAAATTATTGGTATGTAGATAAAGTATTTATCTAATTCATTGTAAGTTTTGTTATAAGAAATGTCCTATTATATGGAAGAATAATATCATTGAAAATATATAGTACGAAAATGAGAAAGACCAAGTATATTCTCATAAATGATAATAATGGTGGATGTTATATTATTTGTCGATGACCATCTCATTAATTTTGGAATTATGGATGTGCCTATCTAAAGACAACAGTTATCCAAGATAGGATCCTGATCTCTGAACATATATTCACTGTTTGTGTAAATCAAATAAATAAAATGACTATAAAATACATTATTAGATATAAAGTTGTGGCCACAACGGATGCTATATATTTCTTTGTATTGTGATTATAGAAACTGAGATATCTTATGTGTCATGTATTTTCGATGTTAACATATTAAGACAAGGTATAACGCATAACACACCTATGCCTTAGTTATCACTTTGAAATACACTCACTAATTGAAGGTTTAAATCGAAAGATACCTTCTTGTATTCATGAGTATATCAAATTATGAAATTAACGAAATATTACAATCTAGTGGAGTATTATTGAAGAGATTGTAATATTATGATGAAAATAAATAATATATGAAAAGACGTGTCAATTCATTAGATACGTGCCAATTCATAAATAGACATAACGCTTAAATTATATCTATTCATGAACCAACATGATCATTAGTATAATGCCTATTCACGAAAAGACACAAATGAGTTTATAAAAAGGAGAATATCCAACCATTTTGAATAGTCATTTTTGTGAGACCAGTCTCTCATTTTCTCTCCCATTTTTTAATTTATTCAATCAGTTTCACCGAGTGTTAGAGGGAATCCTTTTGGATTGCCAACCAAAAGATTATATTTAGATTGTTGTTTCTTAGAGTTAATTTGCCTAAAAACCCAATAGCAAACTCTTGTAGTGGGGATAAATAAACCATAAAAAAATGATTCTTCATGCCTCAATTCACCAAAAATTATGTTTCAATAATTATCTCCTTCATAAGGAATCAAGGATACATAATTTTCATTTTCTTGGTAGAAGATGTATCATGGTCCATTCCCCTTAACAAGCTTTGCTATAAAGTACTTTATTGATGAGTTATGATCCATTCCATCTTCCATGGTTGTGAAGAAAATGAAAGTGTTGGTACACTTTATCTATTGTGATTAAAAAATCACACCAAAGAGTTTTATGGAGAACTCGAAAAATAAAATCATAAATTAATTTTAAGTCTACTGCTCAAAGTTAAATTATTACCTCATATGATTATCGCAAATATGAACCTCATGCGTGAATTCCAAATAAATACTGCATAATAAAAATAAACAATATTACCTCAATTGTTTATAAATTCGTCGTAGACGATTCTTGGGTTGAATCGCGGACTAGGTCGCTCTCTTTAAGACGTTTCGCGGCTCTACCCTCTTTGTGCAGGTAGTATTTATTCACGCCGTCCCCAGGATAAAACAAACCCAGAATCACCTCTGTATCATATAACCATGCACTGTAGTTATATATCTTCTAACACACATTCCAAATTAATTGCTCAATATCCGAAATTTCAGTTTGAGGGAACAAACTGTTCTAAAAAAATTTAGGGGAATAAATATTTTCGTGAAGAAAATATTTTCAGTCTTAGAGGGAGAAAATGAGTGATTTTTCTTCTCTGTAATTTTCTCTTTCAAAAATTCTGCAGTCCCTCCTCATTTGATTCCATTTTTTCTTTTCTTTTCAAAGAACCAAACTCAAATTCTAAAACTCTCTCAAGCTAATTTTTTTTGTCCGGATGGAGAGAATTCTTTATAGAAGGTTGAAAGAGGTTAGAGAATAGTGGGGTTATTGGGTGATTTTTTCTTTAGCCGAAATTTAAGGAAAAGTGGGTTAGTGGGTCTCCCACTTGTGTATTTAAAATACATTTATACAACAATCCCCCACTTGGATTTTAAAAACACAATCATCGGTAACAATCCCCCTCTTGAAAATTTTGAAAAATTATTGAGAAATAATTATTAATAGAATTGTGCATAAGCAAAGGTGTCTTTCGACTTGAACCTTTACGTAGTAAAGATGATTCAGATTATACTAGAGTAACTCGTAGTTTTGAACTCTATCTCTGACAACATCTCACACACAACCCTACTTGGGTGTAGTCCTCAAGCCAGCACATTACGGCCATGTGCTTCTATCCCAGTATGTGAACGCTCTAGGGAATTTGCCCAAAATTGCCATAGGAAGCGACCATACTTCCACATCCACATCCACATAGGTGAATCTATCAAGGATACTCCTGTAGCTAGGTACCCAACTCAAAATAGAGCTATAGATCTTCATTAAGAGTATAATTAACTCAACCTTAACATGCTTCAGGATATCATGCTCCATAGGGATGGACTCGGAGTAAAACCCCGTGAACAATAATTATTAGCATGATTCAACCCATATCACCGTGACTTGTTATTACCCTTTGAACCTATTTCTTGGGATCTCCAGTCTATAGGTTGGTTTACCACCACAAATGATTCAATATCAATTGGTCTTTAGTCCGATCCCTTTCTAGGTGTTAAACACCTTCTCCTGCACTAGTCCTTTCATCAAAGGATAAGTCAAGTTCTATTCTCATCAGTCCGAACATAATCCACACTCACAACTCATTAGTTTTTAAATTCTCAAACTATGTGTGCTTACGATATATTTGTTGTTCTTTCGTTATGATAACGGTTCTAAAATTTTAAATAGCCATGGTTCTATTGTTATGGATAAAATGACTGTGTCAATCTCTACCATAAATGGTATCTTATAATAGGTCTTTTAACCTTTCATTTACTCACTAGCCATAGCTAATGGTATCACCATATACTCCATCATTAATTATGCCAATAATTAATGTTTCTGAGAGTTCCAAAAATAGCAACATAATATGTGTTAAACACATATCCATTATTGATTCAGAATCAATTCTAGGTTCGTGATTTTATCAAAACACATAAACTTTCTCAATATCATAAGAATTCACTTTTTAATTATAAACCTTCATAGTACTCCTACAAAAAATTATTCCAAGTCAACTGTATTTAGTAGCTCAATTGAGATTACTTAAGATGTTCGCATATTCATCTTTTCTTATCACTATATATAGTGTTCTTATACTTGGATCATGTGGAGTACAAGATGGTTCATAATAATCATATATCTAATAAATAGATATTCTTGTATTTCAATGTACTCGATCAATTAATTGATCCATATAGCCTTGTAGTATTAACAAGTACTATTCTTGTTTCATTGAAACTCTTTCTGCTAACACTTTGACTTAGCATGAATTTGGTTTTCTAGGCAACAAAATATTATAACCAAATATTAGCTAATCATTCTTGCATAATAAATAAGAGTGCATTCATATTTCAACATGCTTAGTGATAAACACGATTCATAATATTCTCAATTCATTCTCATTTGATAATTTATCAAAATATCATGCCATTTATTGGTACCTTCTATATTAATTTTCCAACTTCAAGTTGGTCCATGTAAGTTGCATTACATAGGTCACCATTCGATAAACAATATTATATATATTTAGTTTTTAACTCAACATCATATATAATATCAATGGCATTCAAATTAAATGAAGCTTCTTCATTTTCACGAGAATAATTTAACATGCATCATGTATAACTAAGTTATATCGATGAATTTCGACTATTAAACAAAGCTCATATTCATAAATGATAATGGTCTCAATATTCCTTCAAATGATGTGTATACACCTCTTTATCTTAAAGTTATAAGATAAGTCAATTATAAACTAATTTCTAGTTTATTTCAAGGAATTCAATCAATCATTTATGACATGACTTCTCTAAGGATTTTTCGAATCATTTTTCAATAACATAAGCAAGCTTTTATTTATTCAAAAAATTAGGAGTTCTCTTGAACACCAAAGTTTCAGATTCTATTAAATGTTCTCTAATTATAGTTGAGAGGTACTCGATTGAGTGCCCCCACTATTCTCCAGGTATAGCATTGAGAAGCAACATGTAATGTGCCCCTACTATATCTTCAATTCATAAAATGGAATCTAAACTTATAGAGTTTCAACATTAAATAAGAATTAATCTTATTTCTTAAATAAATACATGCTTAATGGCTTAATGTCATCATGTATAGCCGAATCAAAAAATACATGTTCATTTATTTTAGTCATAAATTCAGATTTTCATGTGTCTGAAAGTCACATATAGATTATACAATCTATTTCATAAAAAAATATAATATACAATTTTTCACAATGTATAAAATAATACTGCGTATTAGAGTTTAAACCTCTATTCCAAATCAAAGCATACGGTCAAAATAATTTTATCCAACTAAATTATTTCTACATGTGTATGAAGCACACCAAATTGATTCCAACATTGCAGAATACAATTTTATTCTATACATTTTCCAACTCATATAAATGAATAAATACAAAGAATTATTCATATAAAATTCTAGCGGTTGCGCTTCAAACTCAAATATTGCATAAGTCCTTATACAATTTCTTTGAAATTCATCTTCCATAAATTTGAGTCCAAATTTTTCTAATTACTTCATAAATCCTTGAAAAAGAAATTTATAAAGGTTTCAAAATATTTTGAATCCGTTGGGAACACGACATGATATATTTTTCTAAGAAAATGTTGTCCAAAATCTTTGTTCGAACCGAAAAACTTCAAGTTTGAAATTTCACCACGACCAAACCGCTTATTGAAAATTTATAAAATTTTCCAGAATTCATCCTTTATGAGTCTAGTCTTATCCAAAATTGGAATCACTCAAAAATATTAAGTACAAGTGAAGATAAACTTATTTTACTACAAGCTGTCCAAAAAATTCAGCATTGCGCATCCCATTTGTAAAAATCATCATAAAAGATATACAACTCTTTTTTCAGAAATTTCGAAGCCCAAAATTTATAATCTCAACATACTATATGCATGCCAAAATTCACGAAATTTCAGTCTATATATTATAAAAAAACCGAGATGATATTCCAACAAAATTCATAACAAAAATTTCAGATTTTTTTTTCTTTTTCATCATCGATCACTTTAGTGTGGTTGAAAAACATCAGCTACACTTTCACATAAACACTTCAAAAAATATTTGAACAATTTTTTTTTATAGTAAATATAGCGCAAGACGCAAATGTTTATAACTTACCCTTCGAATCCATATAACAAATGTTCACATTTATTTTTCATATAACAAATTTTCATTTGTTTCCAAATATCAATTTTTTAATTTGATTCCATATAACAAAATTTTTAATTTATTTTCTTAATCACAAGTGGCTCAAAATGAATTGTCCAAAAACAGTATACAATTCCATTTCCAACAATAACATCTTATGTGAAATAATATTTCATATTCATAATAAAAAAAATATGATTGACCTATTTAAAAGTTTTCCATGAAGGGGTTCATTATTGTTCAAATTCTAATTTCTCACGAAATTATTGATCGATTCCGAATTGACCAAAAATACTAAAATTTATATATCTACTTCATAAAATATAATATTATGGAAGTTCGGGGGCTAAATAGTAATTTCTAGAGGTACAAAGTCAAAATTATAATTTCTAAACATAGAAACTTAGTTGGCCTTTTTTTTCATTTCGACATCATAAAAATAATCATATATGTCCATAAAATTTATTTTTCGGTCTCCATGGTAGACATAAAACGTCTTAAAATTGTTGGTACACTTTATCTATCGTGATTAAAAAATCACACCAAAGAATTTTATGGAGAACTCGAAAAATAAAATCATAAATTAATTTTAAGTCTACTGCTCAAAATTAAATTATTACCTCATATGATTATCGCAAATATGAACCTCATGCGTGAATTCCAAATAAATACTACACAATAAAAATAAACAATATTACCTCAATTGTTTATAAATTCGTCGTAGACGATTCTTGGGTTGAGTCACGGACTAGGTCGCTATCTTTAAGACGTTTCGCGGCTCTACCCTCTTTGTGCAGGTAGTATTTAGTCACGCCGTACTCAGGATAAAACAAGCCCAGAATCACCTCTGTATCATATAACTATGCACCATAATTATATATCTTCTAACACCCATTCCAAATTAATTGCTCAATATCCGAAATTTCATTTTGAGGGAACAAACTGTTCTAAAAAAAAATAGGGGAATAAATATTTTCGTGAAGAAAATATTTTCAGTCTTAGAGGGAGAGAAGGAGTGATTTTTCTTCTCTTTAATTTTCTCTTTCAAAAATTCTGCAGTCCCTCCTCATTTGATTCCATTTTTTCTTTTCTTTTCAAGGAACCAAACTCAAATTCTAAAACTCTCTCAAGCTAATTTTTTTTTTGCCGGAGGGAGAGAATTCTTTATAGAAGGTTGAAAGAGGTTAGAGAATAGTGAGATTAGTGGGTGATTTTTTCTTTAGCCAAAATTTAAGGAAAAGTGAGTTAGTGGGTCTCTCACTTGTGTATTTAAAATACATTTATACAACACAAAGAGTAATTCTGTCGGATATGTTGTGTAATACCTTACTTTAACTATAATGGAGGTGTATTTTTTAAGGGAATATTGGGTTTTGATAAAACATCACAATTTTCTCAATTTGAGTAAACTTATTCTAGGTCGAGTCGACTCAATTTTGGATTTTTAGTAGGTCGTATAAAATCTAATGTGATTGGGGGTGGTTATCTTTACTTCACCCTCCATGAATTCTAGTAAATGGTTTGCAAAGGAAATTTCTCGAGGCGATATCGAAATAATATGTATGAGATTTTATGAATCAAAGGAATAATTGTTTTGATGGCTGGTATCATTTAAGATTTTACTTTTTGATAGAATAAATGTCTATATATTTTTTTAGAGAAATATGTGTATTTAGGATTTTTTGTTAGTTATCTTTAGATAATATAGACGTTCCTTATATTTTGATCCTTCCCAAATTAATATTTTCATGGTCTCTTTCTTATTTCTTGTAGTTTTTTTTTATTTGTTCCTTATTATTTGGCTTCCACACTCGCCCCAATCTTGGTGGTTTCTCAATTAATGTTTATCCCAAATAACTTGGAGATTCTTTCGTCACAAATTTTTACATATCGAATTCCAGAATGAGAAGTTCTACTCCAAAAAAAATTAGCATTTGCAATTTGAGAATTATGAATCTTAAAGTCATTAATACGATGTATCTTAGTTATTCATACCAAAGTCTTAAGGGAGTTTAAGTGTGTATGCGTTCGAGTTAGAGAGGCACAATGTTACATACGGAGAATGTGTAGACCTTTTGATAATATTTTTTTGTTTAGGTGAAAATATAACACGTGGCATAATAAATATGAATGCAAAGTAAATGATTAAAAACACAGATAAGATTAGGGGTGTCAATTATTTCCGAACTTCCGAATTTTCCGTTTTCCGACCCGAATTTTTCCGATTATGGCACCATTTAAAATCGCCGATTTCCAAATTTTCCGATTCCGAATTTTCCAAAAAAAATTGGAATGGAATTGGAAATCATATATGAATTCCGAATTTCCGAATTTCCGATCCGAATTTTCCAATATCATGCCGATCCGATTTATCCAAAATATATTCCGAAATTTCCGAGTAGACGTTGGCTATAGCATCGAATTAGTGTAGTGCGAGTAGACGTTGGCTATAGCATCGAATTATTTGTCCCCCGAGCAAATAGTGTAGTGCATTGTGTTATAAAACTAGTTGTTAAATTTGATGCTAGTAGACGTTGGAGAATGACAATTGAATGTTAAATTTGATGTATAAGACTACTTAACTATCCATTTTTATGTATAACTACAAAAATGTTCGTTCCAATAGTTGTTAACTTTAATTTCTTCCATTTCTTTGGTTATTACTTCCATTATGGTTGTCCATTCTTATTTATAACACTAATGTGGAGTGTTTTATTTTTATTTTAAAAACATTGTTCTCAAAAATTATATTTCCGATATTTTCCGAAAATATTATAACTGATAATTCCGAGTATTCCGAGATTTTTCCGAATAAAAAAATTTCCGAAATTTCCGAAATTTCCGAAGATTCCGATTCAGCCGAATAGGAAAAAAAATGGTTTTCCGATTTTTATTTTTTCCGAATTGGAAAGGATTTTAAAATTCCGAAAGTTTTGGAATTTTTTCCGAACACCCCTATTCCGATCCGATCCATCCGAAACACACCCCTAGATAAGATGCATGTGGTTCAACCTTGATGACCTACTAGGGGGATCAGTTTTTATTAATTTCTAGAGTAACAATGATTATATGCAAATCAGTTGAATGAGCACTGATAGGCTTACCGGCACAAATTACCGGTATTTTACCGGATCCCCCTTTTTCCTTTTTTTTTTTTTTTTTTTTTTTTTTTTTTTTTTTTTAAGTTTTTTATTCTTTTGTTTTTAAAAACAGTTTTTTATACATAAAAAATAGATTTTTATTAATAAAAAAAAACAGTTTTTTTTAATAGTTTTTAACTATTTTTGTAAACTGTTTATAAAATGATTTTATAAAAAAATTAAAATCAACGACACACAAATCCGACTAAATCTGTGCGCGACACTGATGTGTCGCATCTGTATGGGTTCATTTTTAAACCCTGATGGGACTCACACTATAGGACCCCTCAAAACGAACCAATCACGACACGACACGTCAGTGAGATGCATAAGAGAATATTGGAGGGGGAGGGGAGAGTGCCGCTGGCGCGGACCTTTAAAAATAAGAGAATATTCGTCGGGCACGACACACTGAAATGACGTGTCGCGATTGGTTAGTGCCGCCGGCGCGGATCCACATCATCAACGCAATTGACATCTCGATTGGTTAGTGCCGCTGGTGCGGAGCCACGCTCTCGAATCCATGTTCAACAAATAATTTTAATTTTAATAAAAAATTATCAGAAAATAAAAGTTAGTTTAATATAAAAAAAAAAAAAAAATTCCACATTTTAAAACAGTTTAAGAAATAAAAAATAATGGGTGCCGCTGGCGCGGACCTTTAAAAATAAGAGAATATTGAGTAAATGGGTATTTGAGGGACTCAATGAGTTGGCATCCAGTAAAAAAAAGGAGGACGGACCTTTAAACAGTTTTAAGAAATACAAAAATTATTTTAAATGTTGTAAAATTAAAAAAATTAAAAAGTTAAAAAATAAGGGGTGCTGCTGGCGCGGACCTTTAAAAATAAGAGAATATTGAGTAAATGGGTATTTGAGGGACTAAATGAGTTAAAAATAATATAAAAAACAAAATAAAAACTATTCTAACAACAATTAATAAAAGTTAATTGTTAACTCATTTAATTTTTTGTTATTTCTAACACTATTCTAACACTATTCTAACAACTATTAATTGAAAAAACTGTTTCAGAAAATAAAAGTTAGTTTAATATAAATAAAAAAACTCGATCTAATTTTTTTAAAATAATTGTACAATTTTTTTAATGAAAGATTTGTTTAAAAAATTGTATATTTATGTATGTACATTTATGTATGTGTGCATTGGTTTGGAAAAAGACAACTTGATCCGGCAACTATTCGGTAAAATGGTCCGGTGCATATATCTTTATGCAAAAATGAGAGTTGACAAATGAGTGGTGATATGCTTACCGACGTGTATTACCGGCATTTTACCGGATACTCTTTTTTCCTTTTTTTTTTTTTAAGTTTCTTATTCTTTTACTTTTAAAAGCAGTTTTTTATATATAAAAAAACAGTTTTCTATTAATACAAAAAACAGTTTTTTTAAACAGTTTTTAACTATTTTCGTAAATTGTTTATAAAAAAAATTAAAATCAACGACACACAAATCCGATTAAATATGTGCACTGAATTAAAAAAAAATTATAAAATGATTACAAAAAATATTTTAAATGTTGTAAAATTAAAAAAATAAATCAGTTTAGAAATAAGGGGTGTCGCTGGCGCGGACCTTTAAAAATTAGATAATATTGAATTACATTTTCAACAGTTTTAAGAAATACAAAATTTGTTTTAAATGTTGTAAAATAAAAAAAAATCAATTTAGAAATAAGGGGTGCCGCTGGCACGGACCTTTAAAAATAAGAGAATATTGGGTAATGGGTGTTTGACGGACTAAATGAGTTAAAAATAATATAAAAAAACATATTGCGTCATATTCAACGCACGGTTTGATTAGTGTCGCTAGCCCGGATCCACATCCAATAAATGATGTAGGTATGCAGATATGGCTCTGCATCAGCGATACTAATCAATCGTGATATCATGTCAATAAACATAAGTTTTTTTATTTATGAAAGAAATATTTTTTAATTTAATTTTAATAAAAAACTGTTTAGTTAATATAAAAAAAAACCTTTTTTTGCATCAATAGGAAAACTGTTTTTTTTATATATAAAAAACTGGTTTTATTTCAATTGTTAAAAATAAAATAACAGAAACTTAAAAAAAAAAAAAGGAAAAAAAGAAAGAAAAATGATAATTCGGTAATAATCCGGTAAAACACTCCGGTACATATATACCTTTCCTTATCCTTTCCACCCATTCTACTAGCCTCACATTATCGTTCATATCCTCCCGGTCCCACTAGTTTAGGGAGTAGTTAACATCATGGTATACATGCTTAGCTCTGGGTAATCAGAATGTTCCACGTTCCATATACATTAGGGGAGTGGGTTGTTGTCATAGGAAATATGTCATATTTGAAGTAACGACTAGTTGATTAGGTCACTAGTCTGAACGCACGATCATCCAACAAAGGGTAAGGGTGGGGGAGTGTTCAGTGGATTTCCCTTCGTATGGGCATGGCCTGACCAAAATCTTCCTCATTATTTTTCACAACCTATTTTTCAACCGTTACTTCTTCCAAGTTACGTCTTCTCTTATTTAATTTTATCGTTGAGTCCTAAGAAAAGTTAACTTATTCTAGTATATTTGATTTTATAAGGAGTTAAGAAAATATATCACTAAATTAAATATTTCTTATTAATTTATTTGTTTTAAGGCACAAATGAGGTTATCTTGGATAATGACATTTCCTTTTTACTTTGTCCTTTTTTTCTTATTCTTTTTTTCCATGGACTGGTTATTTGATTTATATTTAATTTTCTACTCATTATTATTTCAATCTTCCTCTATTTCGTTATAAAATTCTTTTTTCGAAAAAAGTTGGTTCATTTCTTCCATCCGTACTTGAATAAGTTTTAGTATCACTGTCCTCGTTATCATCTTTAGCTAAGACATTTTAATTCGTACCAAAACTAAATTTTCTAAATTAGGTATGGTTTTTTCAAAACATGTATTAATTTGAAGTTATATCTTGGAAACATTTGTACTTATGTTTTGAAGATTGTTTTCTATGCCATCCAATCTTTTCAAAGGGTAAGTCAAGAGATCAATATACATCCACTTTGAGAGTTTGGATCCTTATAAAGTGAATTTGCCATCTTTGAAGGTTAGATTCTTGAGTGGCGAAATGAGACTCAAATTGTTGTTCATCTTTTCCCTTCAAGGTTGGAGATTCATTTTCCTTTTGTTAATAGATGTTGTTTGGATTTTGATCAGTTGACATTGTTGGTGTTGTATTTTGGTCATTATTTCTCTCGCTTGATATTGAACTTGCATGAACTTTCTCATTATATAATTCATCTTTCTTTTTTCCTTGATCGTATCTTTCATACATTTGTTTAATAGTATCCCAAATTTTTATTCCTGGGCTACAATGTTTTATTACATTACAAACGTTCATTTCAGTGGAACAATAGAGGATGTATTTGGATCGTTCATTTAGTTCAAGTTTTTTGGTGTCTTCCTTATAGAAGTCTTTCTTCTTTTTCAGAGTCCAGATAACCATTTATTCATGTGATTGGAAAGGGCCATCATTTGTATGTCCTAAATTTCCAAATTTATGTTTTTTTACACTTTTCTAGTTATAATAATTTGCTCCTTTAAAAAATGGGAGGCAACCTTTAAAAATAATTGTCGTTTTGTTTATTATATTTATCCTCAAAATGCACTTTTAAAGAAAGTATCTACGATCAAGGATATGATAATAATTGTTGGTGTAAACACCCCATTCTGTTCCCTTAGAGATCTCAAAGTAACGTGATATAAATTTGTAAACCTTCGGATCTCAAATAAGGCCCCAAACCCGAACAACTGAAAGAACACCCAAAAAAGGGCCGAAGACCTTCGCAAGCTCAAAAGAAAGATCTAGGAAACCCAAAACTAACCACGGAATAAAACCTAAATAAAAAACACGAGCCCATTACCCATCGACCTCGCCGTATAATGCGCCATGACTGATCGAAACTGTTGGAAGACCGGTCGGTCAACAACCCCAAGCAGTTTGTCACCAATCATCAATATTTTTGCCTTTTAAACGTTGCCTTCATGTTTTAGATCTCTTTATCAGAAAAGCCTCAAAACTTTCCCATTTTTCACAACAAAAACATTTTCCATTTTTATTTTTCTTCTAAAAAAGGTAACTTTCTTTTAAGAAACCATAGATATACATTTCAATGGGTTGATTTTTATCAAGAACGCTACCAAAATGGAAAGACACATGTGTAACATCGCATGTACGCTTCTCTTAACTCTTTATTTTGAAGTCTAGAATCAATAAGGGTATCTTTTTCATCGTTTTCTTCTCCATACATGGATTTTTATAAAGGTCATTTTCAAACTATGTTAACTTTGATTATGCCTACAGTAAATACCTAGGCGTCTTAGGGAGATCCGATCCTAAAATTCAAGTCAGATCTTGTACATATTAACATATTTTTGCTCTTTAAATACCCAAAATCCAAACAAAAAACCTTCAAAAGCATGAAATACTTTCATATGGCCAGCCCGCTACCACAATAAAATGCTAGTCTCATATGGCTTATTCTTTCCATCACGGTCAAAAGTTAATTAATTACTAACCACCTATTAGTTTAATAAGTAGTGTCAAATTTTAATCTTTGATTAACATGCCAAAATAAAATCATTCAATCACAATCCAACAATAATAAAACTAAATAAACAATCCACACCACGAAGGAAGTCGAAATGCATAAAATGAAACTCAGTAACGAATAAACCACCGATGACCAAAATCTAATCCAGATATTTAGATGAAATAAATAACTAAAAATAACTGAGTTTGAAATAAAGGGGCAATATGGCCAATAGATAACAGAAATAGAGCCTAGTATAAGAAGCAATGAATGAATCGGCTACTCAGAACTTTGCAAGCCTCCACATCCGCTGCAGTTACGTATCCCTGGAAGGAGAGTGATCATCCATAGCGTCCCTATGGATGGACACCTAGAAGTTTTTGGAAAATAATTTTAACACGGGTTGGAGCCCAAAACCTTTGAAGAAATATTTGCAAATAATCACGATGCTGTAAATAAACATGCAGTAAAGCTTTCAATATTCAAGTCAGTGTCGCACTTCCATGAGATACCCCTCACCTCTCAACATAGTGCACAGTTCACACCTAGCACATACAATATAACCCGCCTAGTTACACTACCTTGCCTAACTAGTCCTATTATAAATTTCACGAATACACCACTATAACTCGAGTATTGTTTATCGTTCATTTCTTAGCTATTTCTCTCATTAGCTTAAGTAATCATTCATCATTTATCATGCTCATAACTTTATCTTAGTTATTTATAACATTCACTCTTAAGGTGTTAAGCCCATATATAATTACCACACTAATATATATACGTAAGGTTATACTACAACAAACACACATATGTCGCGTATAATCGTCATCCCCGGAGTAATAACTCATTGGATACCATTGCCCAAGTACTAACTCATTAGATGCCTTCCCCCGAGTACTAACTCATTGGATACCTTTCTCTACAATGCCATCATCATCCAGGGCATACTCACTTCATCTCAGTTACCGACGGTCAGAATCTCACACTGACGCGGTAAAATCGTAAACAATCAATCTTGGACCTGCCAGAAAATCGAACCGATTTGGCCAGACTGTGAACTGGTTCAGACGGCTGGACAGGCGAATCGGTTCGCGACCCCTGTTCAGTGAACCTTCCTCTTTGATTTCAACCAAAACCCCTTCAATACGACACCATACCTCCATTAAAATGCATATAACCTAAGTGAATGGATCTTAGATGTTTCTAACAATAAATAATCATCCAAATACCAAAGATTTATCAATTGTCATCAATTAAATTCATGAATTGGGTTTATAAAATGAACATTGCATCTAAACCCTAGATTTGGTTTCAAAATCCCCAAATAAATATATTCAACCTCTAAGTTTCCAATATTATTCTGATTCCAACAATATTAATGGGTACTATATCATCAATTAATCATCTAACCTACACATGATATCAACTTCATAAAAAAAACTATTTTTATGTAAAAACCGTTCCAAAAAATGGTATGTTCTACACCTACCATGAGATGAACACGAATCACCTCAATTTAATTTAAATCAAATTAATTACATGCCATGGATTGATTTGTAGGGTCTGATCTCTTTTGTGTGTGATGATTTGATGCTAGAATCCCTTGAGTTTTCCTCTCAAATGAGCCTCTCTAGCATTCTCCATGCTTTCTCCTCTCTTTCTTCTCTCTTTTAGGGTTTGCAACTAATGGTAGGACTGCCTCACACACCTAACCTTTATATTTTAACAAATGAATCTCGAAATTTCGTTATTAGGCTATTTTAAAATGACCCAAACACCTTTACGTGAGTCTGGGCTACTCTAAAAAGCCCCCAGAACCCAAATACTACCCTCGGGTACTCAATTCTACCTATCTCAGCCCATTCGGAACCAACTGTGAACTCGAAATCGCCATTCGAGTCACACTACATAAATTTCCTATCTCAGTCTTAAAATAATCTACTCATAAGTTCCGATTGAGACACCATAAAAAAATTTGTCGTTCTCACTCACTTCGACCTACTAATAATTGACCGTATTTTACACACTTATTAAATTTAATTCATAAATATTCATATTAATCTCTCCGTATTAACATTTAATAATTATGCAATATTCCATTTTAATTAAATTAATGCACGCATATAATTTAAAAATGCTAGAAATAATTAAATTCCGAATTATAAAAATACGAGGTGTTACACAAGTATTCTACCTATTATTTTGTTCTTAATCTCAGAAGTCTCAATACTCTTTCTTCATCAAAGTGATTTTATGACTAAACATGTTCCATCCAAGTATTTTTCATAAACACAAGTATGATACCTCTTCAGATTTATCCTTATTTCATTCTAAAAGATACCTTGAAACATCAAAGAGAGTTTAGATCTTATATATCGATCCTTCATAAAATGTATAATTTTTCTTGTCTTTACACGAAAAACGTGGACTTTGAATCACTATGTGCGAGTATATAGGCTCACTCGAATTATCGTTTAAGTGAACAAGTCCGACTTTGTACATTTTTATCCGTTGTCTATATTATCTACTCACGCACATCCGACACTGCACTTCACGGTATATTTACATACTAATTATTTTCATTTTATTATTTATTTTTATAATATAACATTTTAATATAAATATTTTACATTTACATTTGAGACTGAAAGTGTGGATCGGGTTCATAACACCTTCCCAATCGATAACCCGATTCCCGAACCTTGACTTTTTGGTTAAACACGCAAATTACTTGCCATCTTTAGGTCTCTATGGAGACCTACCCTTTCTTTTGGCTATTTTGGGTAAAATAAATTGAAGACTCCTTTCTTTTTAAATAAAACGAAATGATGACCATGCATCACCTCTAAAGACTCTTTTTTCCACATCTATCCAAAAGGACGCGTTCGCGGACAAAAGAGGCGCACTGCCTCGACTCCCGGTTCTCACAGTTAGCCCAAAAGTAATTACCAAAAATATATAAATTTGGTACCAATGATATTAATGGAAAATTAAAACTTTCCATTTTCTTTCTTAAAATAGACAATGTTAAACGAATGTAAGCAACGTAATCAAGAAGTAATGTAGATGGGAAATATATATATATATATATGCACACACTCACACACAGATTGAAATATAATATTTTACATGGTGTAACACCCCGTATTTATGTGCATTTAATATTTAATTAATTCGAATAATTTTACATTACTTGTGTCCGTAATTTAATTCAATTCATTATTATTAGTAATTTATTTAAATATTAATCACGAGAGTAAATGCTTATTATTTATGGAAATTAAATTACTAAGTGAATAGTAATAATTTATTTACGTCATAGAGAGTAGTAGTGACGTGTCATTTATCTATCTCAACCGGGAGTCGGGTATAAACTATATTGGGTTCGAGATAAAGATTTTGATAAATTAATTCGGATGACAATTATGAGTGCATGGATGAGTTCGAATAGGCCGAGATAGTCGGAAGAGAGTACCCGTGGGTAGTAAATGGGTCTCAGGGCATTTTTAGACATAATCAAGCCCACACGGGAGTGTTTGGGCCATTTTAATAAAACCCACAAGCCTAAAAAAGGGATTGACTTAATAAAACCTAAAAGTGAGTGACTGTGGCAGTCACAACTCATTTAAGAAACCCTAATTAAGTAGAGGAGAAAAGAGGGAGAATTTGGAGAACTCTTGGGAGCCAAAAGCAAGAACAAGTGTGGGTGTTGTTCATAAAATATTCATCTACACCAAAGGAATTCAGACCCTACAAATCCTAAGGCAAGTGGTTAAACTTGCTTTTAAATTAATGACAATTTTAAATTCATATCATAGTGGGTGTGATAAGAACAAATAATTTTTGAGTTGGGTTGATATCTAAATTAGGTTTTCAACTTATGGAGGTATACGGATCAATTGTGTAATAGGGTTAGTTAACATTTCAAAATTACTGTTGAAGAAGTTAGATTTATGAACTTATAATCGGTGGTGATATTATTGCAAACCTTGTGTGGAGTGATTTATAAATTAGGAATAATTTATAGGAACTGTAAAGGATTTGGGAACTTAATAATTAAACTTCGAATCTGTGTAGATGTTTATATTATGATTGGGGGACTTAAGATTTTTAGGTTGATATAAATTCTTAAGGGTTACAGATGAAGAAATATGGGTAAGAAGGTTTAAAGGCTTATCAATGGCGGACGGAACTGAACGAACAAGGAGGGAGAGAAAACCCAGGGGTCGATCGAATGACCTGGGTCTCGTTCGTGCGAGAGCCAGTGTCTTTCGAACGACAGGCTGAGCCGTTGGGGCGACGTAATGAATCCACCCACTTTTTGTTTCTTCTACTATTTGCCCTGGGTTTGATTTGGGAAGAGCTACAGTTCGTGTTCATTACTTTGGCATGGCAGTGGTGTGAAGAAAATTTCCCTTGGGACAAAATAGAGTAATGTTAAATAGATATGATTAAGGTTGGAAGATGAGCATTAGAAGCCTTAAATTAATAAGTGTGTCAAACTTATTAAGGAGAGTTTTGGATATTAAATTTCGGGCCAAGTGAGCAAGTCCAGGTATATTGGTTGAGTGACACCAAGGTAATAAATTAATTAATGAGTAATGAATTAAATTTAGAGTCGGGATATAGACTCGGGTACATTTGGGCTAGTGCTACGGGTGTTAGGCACGTTATAGTCGGGATTTAATTTAAATTATATATATGGTAGTGTGATAGTGTCTCTCTCTCTCTCTCTCTCTCTCTGTCTATATATATATATATATAGTGCTATTAAAATATCGGTGAATAGGTATTTTAAGATTATTTACCCTCTAGTGCTATCAAGAGGTTGCGCGATGTGGGTAATCCCCCTAGCTTGAGGAGTAGGGAGAGTATAATCCCCAGGTCATAGTGTCCAAATAGAGGTGAGATACTGAGATTATTGTATTCACACTTAGGGAAATATGATCGCCTCCACTACTCTTATATTTTTATGTTCTGACTCGGTGGTATTTAGCTGTCTCGGGAATCTGTGGGACTGAGTAGACCTGGGATGATAGCACTTTAGAGAAGCATCCGGTGAGGTGTTACTCAGAAGGATGGATTTATATATATACGACATATATGTGAATGTTGTAATATGGTTCTACGTATATGATGGAATGAGTAATTATATGCGGGTAAAATACATGTAGTGAAATGTATTAATTATATATAACTCGTGAGAATATTATATGGTCTTAAATGAAAATTGATTAGTTAAGTTAATGTGTTAAATAAATTACGAATCATATATTAAACATAATCGGACTAGACTAGTGTGACAGGACAGAGTTATAACAAGAACTAGTTCCGGAGTAAATGACTAGGGGTTATAAAGAAAGCGTTAGGTGTACACCATTCATGCATTTTAAATTACTTCAATTTAAACACTTGATAAATATTTTAAAATGTTTTGGGTTTTAATCCTTGTTGCCAAATATTTTAAAAACCGTTTAGGTGTCCAGCCATAGGGACTCCAGACTTGATCCTATTCCAGGGTTAAACGGATGTGGCATATATTTATGTTGCAGGAGTTGGAGTAGTCGCCTATTTCACTTGTTCCTTGTTTAGGAATTTTATCTCAGTTGTAGTTCGAGGATGATGCTCAAAACATTTATTTCAGATTAGTTCATTTCAGATTGTATGGAATTTAGTTCGGCAAGACTTTGATTCAGTTATTTGATGGGATGTTTAGACTCTATTATATTGTGATGGTTCTTTTTAGTTTTTCATTGTACTTAAAAGGCTTGGTTATTAAAAAGATAAAATTTTGACATCGGCTTAATAAACTAATAGGTGGTTAGTAATTAATAAAGGTTTTTCAATAGTGATTCTAAGAATGAACCAGATGGAAATCCTATTTTAATTTAATAAAGGCATGATCACCCGGTATTTAATTTGGTGGTGTGTCACAGATGGTATCAAAGCATCAGGTTCTAGTTTCCATAGGATCTGTATGGCTTACTACGATTTCACGTAGCGTTATTTTGATACAGAGCCCTATTATTAGGACTATTGACTTATCTTCACACTTATGATACATCGTAATTATGATATTAAGATTTGTATTAACAGTGAACTTATACAACTCATTTTAAATTTTGGATGCCGCGTAGGAGAGGTAGACCTATTAAGGCGGCAGCTAGGGACGAGGTGAGGGAGGCTCAGCAGGAGCCAGAGGTTTCCCAGCCACAGGCCCCACCAGGGTTAGTGACTACAGCTCAGGTGGCAGAGATTATGGCCTAGGCGATCAATACAGTGATGACAGCCATGGCAATTCATTTTCCTCAGCCTCGGCCACAACAGCTAGTGGCCCCAGTTGTTCAGGACCACCCGGGGTTGTCAGAGTGGCAGAGAGTTTAGGAGGCCTTTTAAAAGGGCCACCAACCAGAGTTTTAGGGGGGTTCTGAGGTGATCTTAGCTTTCCAGTGGAAGAAAGATATACAGTGCCACCTACGCATGGTTGACTACAGTGAGGTGCAGAGACATATGTTAGCCACATTTCTATTGATCGAGGTGTCTCTACAGTGGTGGGAGTCCATTACCACTATTGGCGAGAGAGATACAATTACCATCGTCGAGTTTTGAGTGCGGTTTGACCACAAGTACTTTCCTCCAGCAGTCGAGGTCGAGATGAGAAGGGAATTTAGTGAGGTGATTCAGGTAATCACTCTGTGGCTGAGTACGAGGAGGAGTTCACCCGTTTGGCTAACTTTGTGCCAGACAAGGTGAGCAATGAGGAGCGAAAGAAGGCAAGGTTTATAACTGGTTCACCCTGGAGGATTGGGCAACATTTGATTGGGAACCCTGCATTGGTAACATATACAAACATTGTCAATGCTGCTTTATTGCACTGCTAGGACCATCGCTTCCACTTTAAGGGAATCAAGAGGGGAAGTGAGCTAGCCAGCAGGGTAAGGAAATTGGGGGTGTTATTAGCGGAGTACAACAGAAAAGTAGGCAGGCAGCAGGGGCAGGATACCCATTAAGGGAATTATGGTAAGAGATTTTGACCAGGAGGTCAGGGATTTAGGCAGGGCCATTAGGGCCGTAATAAGCAGAAGCAACAGGTTCCTCAGGGCCATCAAGGCCAAGGGAACAACTTGGGAGGCTATTAAGGCCAACATCAGGGATAGCCTCATCAGGTCCAGTAGGGCCAGTGTTAGGGAGACTCAGAGGCGTTGCTTTATTTATGGCCAGATAGGCCATCTGAAGGAGTGCCTACATAAAGGTAGGGGCTAGCAGCAAGCTACCCAGCAGGGACACCAGGCGCAGATACCTACAGCAACACCAGCTCCACCAACCCCACAGTAGTAGGGACAAATGCATTACGGTCGTGTGTATAACGTCGGGGATGTTCCCATTTCACCAGCACCTCTAGCGTCGCCAAGAGTTGAGGGTAAGTTTACTATTTATAAGGATGAGGGTAGGATTCTTTTTTGTACTGGAGCATCGCATTCATTCATTAAAACCAGATTTGCTAGAGCCGCTGGTTTGTTAGAGATCATCGGTAGTCTCCTTATGTGTGTAGAGTCACCAATGGGTAGTGGGTCACTTATACACTCGATCTGTAGAGGAGTAGAGATTGTGATTAGGACACTAAGTTTAGCAACAGACCTTCTAGTGTTAGATATGGAGGGATATGATGTTATCTTAGGCATGGATTGGTTGGCATGATACAAGGTGACGGTAGATTATTTTGAGAGGGCCATAGTGTTCTTCGTTTCACGACAGGAGATGTTTTTAGTGGTGATGCCTCTTCTTTAGGGAGGGTCGCACACAGGAGGAGACCACATATGAGGTGGTGATTCCGTTAGACTCTATTCCAATCGTGAGGGACTTTGAGGATGTATTTCAGGATATACCAGGATACCACCCAGCCGAGAGATTGAGTTCGTTATTAATTTAGCATCGGGTGCAAAGTCGATTGCTCGAGAACATTACCGCATGGACCCTTTAGAGATGCGTGAGTTGTGAGAGAAAATTCATCATCTTTTGGGCCAGGGTTTCATTCGACGGAGCACATCGCCTTGGGGTGCCCCAGTGTTATTTGTGAAGAAGAAGGATGGTTTGCTCCGCTTGTGTGTAGATTACAAGGAGCTGAATAAGGTCACAATACATATTGAGTATCCGTTGTCGAGAATCGATGACCTTCTTGATCAGTTGAGAGGGGCAACGTACTTTTTTAAGATTAACTTGAGATCAGGATATCATCAGTTGTGCATTTAGGATTAGGATGTTCCTAAGACTGCCTTTCTGTCACGATTTGGATCTTACGAGTTCAGGGTGATGCCGTTCGGGCTCACCAATGTGCCAATCTCATGAGCAGGGTATTCAGGGAGTTCCTCGACTAGTTCTTCATCGTATTCATAGACGACATTTTGTTCTACTCATGCATGAAGGCAGAGCACGCATAGCATCTGTGTATGGTTCTACTGATATTGAGAGACCACTAGTTTTATGCTAAAATTGGGAAGTGTGGATTTTGGCTATGAGAGGTACAGTTTCTTAACCACATTGTGTCAGATCGGGGTATTGCGATTGATCCGAGTAAGGTATCGGCGGTAAGGGAGTGGGGATAACCCATGACACTGACCATAATTTACAGTTTTCTGGGGTTGGTCGGGTATTATCACCGCTTTATTAAGGGATTTTCCAAGATTATGGGTCCGTTGACGAATCTAACTAGCAATGGAGTACCATTTGTATGACCACTGTCAGTTAGCTTTCGACGAGCTAAAGGACAAATTGACATCATCATCCGTACTTGCTTTACCTAGGGGAGGGTTAGAGTACCGAGTCTATACTGATATATCCTTATATGGACTTGGGGGTGTGTTGTAGCAGGAAAAGAGGGCTATAGCTTATGCGTCTCGAAAGCTTAAGCCCCATGAGAGGAATTACCCCATCCACGACCTTAAGTTGGCAGAGATCATTTTTGTTTTAAGGACATGGAAGCACTATCTTCTAGGAGAGCAGTTCATACTATTCACGGATCATAGGTCACTTCAGAATCTCTTCACACAGAAGGTTCTGAACATGAGACAGAGGCGGTGGCTAGAATTTGTGAAGGATTACTAATTTGATATACAGTATCATCCTGTTAAGGATAATGTGGTAGCAGACGCATTGATCCGGTGACCTACAGGGGACTGGGCATAGGTTTGGAAAGTGAAGTGGAGTGAACTTTGACACGACGATGAGGTCACCAGGGCATGTATGGCAGTTTTAGCTATCACTCCTGAGATTATCATGCGGGTAGTGAGAGCACAGGTGGAGGATCAGTTCTGCCAGGATATGGTACGATAATTACTAGTAGAGGGTGCAGAGTCTTACTCTCTCATATCAGAGGGAGGTCTACATTTTAATGGGAGGTTAGTCATTCCTGAGGATGAGGATTTAGCGCATGCTATTATGATTGAGTCCCATGATTCAACATTCTTGGTACATCCCGGTGGGGATAAGATGTACCAGGATATGAGGAGTAAGTACTGTCGGTCAGGGATGAAGCGAGACATATCAAAGTTTTTCTCAAAGTTCATTACCGATGAACTTGTGAAAGTTGATCATCAGAGACTTTCAGGGATGCTACAGCTGCTTGAGATTCTCGTGTAGAAGTGGGAGAGCATTTCTATGGACTTCATTACGTGGTTGCCGACATCGCAGAGGGGTCACGATTACATATGGGTGGTAGTGGATCGGTTGACTAAGGTAGCATATTTCTTATTGATTCGCACTGACTTTGAGACGATGCAGTACGCGCAGCTGTTCATAGCTGAGATAGTCAAGCTGCATGGGGTGCCGATTAACATTATATCTAACAGAGATAAGATCTTCATGTCTCACTTCTGGCAGAGCTTTCAGGAGGCTATGGGCACAGATTTGTGGTTGAGTACCACCTATCATCCACAGACAGACGGGCAGACTGAGAAGGTAAATTAGATGTTAGAGGATAAGATGAGGATGTGCATTCTAGATTTTGAGGAAGGATGGGAGCGATATCTTCCGTGGATAGAGTTTGCGTATAATAAGTCTTACCAATTTACTATCGACATGAAACCATTTAAGGCACTTTATGGGAGACCTTATCGTTCCCCCACTTATTGGTTAGAGGTGGGGGACAATAAGTTATTGGGGTCAGAGATGATTCAGGAGATGACTGTCAAGATAGAATTGATTCGAGAACGTATTCGGATAGCTCAGGACAGGCAGAAGAGTTATGACGATGCTGATCGGAGACATGTGGAGTTAGAGGTCAGCGATCAGGTATTGATTCGGATGTCTACCATGAAGGGGGTGATGAGGTTCGGCATGAAGGGGAAACTAACATCAAGGTCTATGGGATCTATCATTGAGAGAGTGGGACTGGTAGCTTATAGACTGAGTTTTCCAGAGCATCTTCAACGGATACACGATGTATTTCATGTGGCATCGCTGAAGAAATACCGGAGGAGCGAGAGGGCTTTTTGGCACGTCCAACTAGAGGAGATTGACTAATAGCCAGACGTCTCATATGAGTAGAGACCTATAGCTATTCTGGATCATAGTGAGCGAGCTGTGGTCTAAAGTGGTACCACTAGTTAGAGTTCAATGGGGACATTACAATGTGGACAAGTCTACTTGGGAGCAGTAGGATGACATGCGAAAGTAGTATCCAGAGTTATTTGCAGCACGTATGACCTAATTTCGGGGACGAAATTCTCTTGTAAGGGGGAAGTATGTAACACCCCATATTTCTGTGCATTTAATATTTAATTAATTCGGATAATTTTAAATTACTTGTGTGTCATAATTTAATTTAATTAATTATTATTAGTATTTTATTTAAATATTAATCGGGAGAGTAAATGGTTAATATTTATGGAAATTAAATTACTAAGTGAATAGTAATAATTTATTTACGTTATAGAGAGTACTAGTGACGTGTCATTTATTTATCTCAACCGGGAGTCGGGTATAGACTATATTGGGTTCGAGGTAAGGAATTTTGGTAAATTAATTCGGATGATAATTCTAAGTGCACGGATGAGTCCGCATAGGCCGAGATAGTCGAAAAAGAGTACCCGAGGGTTGTATATGGGTCTCGGGGCATTTTTAGACATAACTAAGCCCACACGGGAGTGTTTGGGTCATTTTAATAAATTCCACAAGCCTAAAAATGGGATTGGCTTAATAAAACCTAAAAGTGAGAGGGTGTGGCAGCCACAACTCATTTAAGAAACCCTAATGAAGTAGAAGAGAAAAGTGGGAGAATTTGGAGAACTCTTGGGAGCCAAAACCAAGAACAAGTGTGGGTGTTCTTCATAAAATACTCATCTACACCAAGGGAATTCAGACCCTACAAATCCTAAGGCAATTGGTTAAACTTGCTTTTAAATTAATTACAGTTTTCAATTCATATCATAGTGGGTGTGATAAGAACAAATAATTTTTGAGTTGGGTTGATATCTAAATTGGGTTTTCAATTTATGGAAGTATACCTGGTATATGGATCAATTGTGTAATAGGGCTGATTAATATTACAAAATTACTGTTGAAGAAGTTAGATTTATGAACTTACAATCGGCGGTGATATTATTGCAAACCTTGTGTGGAGTGATTTATAAATTAGGAATAATTTATAGGAACTGTAAAGGATTTGGGAACTTAATAATTAAACTCCGAATCTGTGTAGATGTTTATATGTAGATTGGGGTACTTAAGATTTTTAGGTTGATATAAATTCTTAAGGGTTACAGATGAAGAAATCTGGGTAAGAAGGATTAAAGGTTTATCAATGGCAGACGAAACTGAATGAACAAGGAGGGAGAGAAAACCCAGGGGTCGTTCGAAAGACCTGGGTCTCGTTCGCACGAGAGAAAGTGTCTTTCGAGCAACAGGTTGAGCCATTGGAGCGATGTAATGAATCCGGCCACTTTTTGTTTCTTCTACTATTTGGCCTGGGTTTGGTTTGGGAAGAGCTATAGTTTGTGTTCATTACTTTGGCATGGCAGTGGTGTGAAGAAAATTTCCCTTGGGACAAAATAAAGTAATGTTAAATAGGTATAATTAAGGTCGGAAGATGAGCATTAGAAGCCTTAAATTAATAAGTGTGTCAAACTTATTAAGGAGAATTTTTGATATTAAATTCGAAATATTAAATTTCGGGCCAAGTGAGAAAGTCCGAGTATATTGGTTGAGTGACACCAAGGTAATAAATTAATTAATGAGTAATGAATTAAATTTAGAGTCGGTATATAGACTCGGGTACATTAAGGCTAGTACTACGGGTGTTGGGCACGGTATAGTCGGGATTTACTTTAAATTATATATATATATATATATATATATATATATATATATATATATATACGGTAGTGTAATAGTATGTATATATTGTGTGCTATTAAAATATCTGTGACTAGATATTTTATGATTATTTACCCTCTAGTGCTATCAGGAGGTTGCGCGATGTGGGTGAATCCCCTTAGCATGAGTAGTAGGGAGAATATACTCCCCAGGTCATAACGTCCAAATAGAGGTAAGATATTGAGATGATTGTGTTCACACTCAGGGAAATATGATCGCCTCCCCTATGCTTATATTTTTATGTTCCGACTTGGCGGTATTTAGCTGTGTCGGGAATCCAAGTAGGACTGAGTAGACCTGGGATGATAGCACTTTAGAGAAGCATCCGGTGAGGTATTACTCGGAAGGATGGAATTATATACATATACGACATATGTGTGAATGTTGTAATATGGTTCTACGTATATAATGGAGTGAGTAATTATATGTGGGTAAAATACATGTAGCGAAATGTATTAATTATATATAACTTGTGAGAATGTTATATGGTATTAAATGAAAATTGATTAGTTAAGTTAATTTATTAAATAACTTAAAAATCATATATTAAACATACTCAGACTAGAGTAGTGTGACAGGAAGGAGTTATAACAAGAACTAGTTCCGGGGTAAATGACTAGGGGGTTATAAAGAAAGCGTTAGGTGTGCACATTAGTTGAGGGGTGAGCGGGTACCCAAGGGAGTGCGACACTAACTTAAATATGAAGAGCATTCATGCATTTTAAATTACTGCAATTTAATCACTTGCTAAATATTTTCAAATTGTTTTGGGTTCTAACCCTTGCTGCCAAATATTTTAAAAACTTTTTAGGTGTCCAGCCACAGGGGCGCCAGACTTGATCCTATTCCAGGGTTAAACAGTTGCGACGTATGTGGATGTTGCAGGAGTTGGAGTAGTCACCTCTTTCACTTGTTCCTAGTTTAGGAATTTTATCTCAGTTGTAGTTCGAGCATGATGCTCAAAACATTTATTTCAGATTACTTCATTTCACATTACATGGAATTTATTTACTATCTGTTATTTTTGTTTGGTTTGGATTTTAGCCGATGGTTAGTTCGGCAAGACTTTGATTCAGTTATTTGATGGGATGTTTAGACTCTATTATATTGTGATGGTTCTTTTTAGTTTTTTGTTGCACTTAAAAGGCTTGGTTATTAAAAAGATAAAATTTTGACACCGGCTTAATATACTAATAAGTGGTTAGTAATTAATAAAGGTTTTTCAACAGTGATGCTAAGAATGAACTAGATTTAAATCCTATTTTAATTTAATAAAGTCCTGGTCACCCAGTATTTAATTAGGCAGGGTGTCACACGTGGTTTGACTTTGCGTACATCCATGCCGAGACGACCCTTAGGAACTTCAATATATTCTACTCACTAATATAAATAAATTTCCTCACAAGGATAAAATACATCTTGCGGCCTCATGACAAGAAGTCCTCCTGCCCAAACAGATGTGACACCCCGCCTATTTCAATAATGGGTGATCAGTCCTCTACTAAAAAAATAGGAATTTCATCTAGTTCATTCTTAACATCACCATCGAAATCAGTTTAATTACTAACCACCTATTATTTAAACAAGCTGGGGCCAAATTTTATTTTTAATTAAATAACTAAAAAGTAAACATTCACCACACACCAATCAAATTAAACCAATACCGAGTATACTTCGGTTACAAAACAATCCGATATAATCCACACTAGTTGAATTACATAAAAACTGAATGTAAAGAGTCTGGAAAAAAACGGCGACATGCCTAACTATGAAATGAGATGGAACCTATCTAGAATACCGATAGAATTGACTTCTCCAAAACCTACAAGCCTCCACATCAGATGCAACTCTGTAGATCTAGGAATGAGTAATCATGCTTAGCATCCCTGTGGCTAAACAACTAAAAGTTTTGAAAATATTTGATATGGGTTAGAGACCAAAACCTTTTAAAAATATTTAGCAAGTGAATAAGATGCATTAATGAACAAATATAACATTTTTCTATATTTAAACCGATAGCACACTCACATGAGATGACACTCACCCGTCATTTATTATGTGCACCTATCGTATACATTTTAAACACTCTAGTTATGCTACCCTACCTAACTATACCAACACGTATCTTAGCCCCATACGTTAATCTTCTACCCAAACTGAATCACATACATTTGTTTTATGCTTGAATTATTATTTAGCTATCACACCCACTAAGTCATTTGAAATTCCATCATAATTAATTCAATTAACTTCATCACAGTTATTTTCCGTACTCATATATTAGTATTATTCACCCATATATAATTGTCACACTTATATACGTATACATATCACATATTGTTCACATACACATATATCGCTCATTATATATGTATAATCGTAATCCCCCTGAGCATTTTCTCGTTGGGTGAGAAATCACTAGCATGCTATCAAGCTCCAGGAATGTCCACCACTACTTAAGCAATCGAGTCAGAATGTCACCATTGAACCCAAAATGAAAACGAAAACTAGAGGCGATAATGGCCTTAAGTTTGTGGGTAATAACCATACTACCTTATTCCACAGGACTCCAAACCTACATAGGGTGGTCATGCTCATGCCTATGACCCAGGGGAACGGTACTACCTTTGCTGGGATTCGCCAGAGTGACCTCCCACAGCGCGCAACCTCTACCGATAGCATATCCGCTAGGATGGGTATCTTTCAGATATATATCATACACACATATATTATTATCTATATAATAAGGATTATAAGTTTTGTTACTATTCCATAAGATGATAACCTAATTAGGGGCTAGGATTGAGCCACCAATGCAAGAATCCAAGGGTTACGATTATTTTGTTACATTTTCCTTTTTTAAACTTTCATTTTTTGATTTCCCCCTCTTTTGCCTCACTACTATTTTGTTTCATCTCTTACTTTAATTCAAAAGGAGGGCTAAATTATAAATTTTACCCACATATTTTGTCTCATCTTAGCTTCCTCCTCTTTTGACCCCCATTTTTCTCTCCCTCTCTCTCTCGGCTCATCTTTAGTTCCCGGTTCTCCATCTCCATCTCCATCTCCATCTCCATCTCCATGTCCATGTCCATGTCCATCATCAGGTAATGTTTTCATTTATGAATATTTGAATCATAGGTTGTTGATTTAGTCATTTATAACTACATCTCAATCGTGTTAGTGTGGTAATTAGTTTAGAGTTGTTTATTTTTGTGTTGTTCATTTGGGTTGTTTTAGCCCTAATTTTGTTTTTAGAGATCTAACATTTTTTTCCTTTCGATTTCTGGGTAAACTCTTTGTTTCAGAGCTATTGATTTATGGATTAGGTTTTTAGATGTAAGTAAACTCATTGAAGCCTATTATTTAGTCCTGATTATCTTAGCGATGTTTGAGTTCGCTTTCTTAAATGTAATCTGGTTTATGTTCTTTTTTTCCTCATATTCAGCTCTGTCGAAACCCCAGGTATACTTTACACCATGTATTCTCTTTATTTATGTATAAAGGTTTAATATATACAAGTTTATTTGGTAATATATCTTGGTTTTTTTGTTGTTTTTATGCCCTATGCAGATGGAAGATTATATTTTGTCGATGAAATCCAATACATTTTGCTGATCCATGAATAAAATTCAGGGTTAAGAGTTTTGTTACTTTACTTCAAGTGCTCTTCGGATTTTTGGTGGTTCAAATTTGGTTTTGGAAATGTGTGTTTTTTGTTCTTCTTTATTGTTTATTGTTAAGTTTACTATAAGTTCTTCTCTAATTTTGGGATGCCGAATCATAAATCTCTAATTTATAGGTTTTTTGCTGGAAGTTTTACACTCTTTGTTAGTTGCTTCTTTTTTTCAATTCAAACCATAACACCACTTGGGTTTCAAAGTGCTATTGTTTTGGTGTTTTCTTTTGAGTTTTTGCATATCTTTATAGGTTTATAGGTTTAATTCCCGTATTTTTTTTGTGTTTTCTTTTGATATTTTATAGAGCTTTGTATGTGGTGACTTTCTAAGTGGCTTATGCACAATAGTTTTTTAGTTTTTTTAATTTATTTTTATTATTTGTCCTTTCTTCCATTGCAAATCTACGTATGAAATGATTCTTTTTTTTGTAAGTAATGCGGGACTATGAAATTGGGTAAGCCGACTAATAAAGACAATTTCTTGGGTTAGAAGAGTTGAATATAACTTTTTGCCTTTATTCAAGGTGATATCTTATCTACCATCTATTATTATGTTATAGTGTGGATGAAGTTTCATTGAACTTTATTATATTATTATTATGACAATTTGTTAGTAACTTTAACTGGTTGTTGAGAATTTATGTCGCTCAAATTAATGAAGGCGCCTCTCTCTCTCTTCAATCAAAGTTTTTGACTTACTCTGTTATTAAAAAGGACATTTTTTTATGTTAAGTCATAGGTTGTAGTTATGACATTTTGATCGTTACATTTTTCACATAACCTAACACATGGCACTTTTTATCAGCATGCATATTGAAAGTTGATGTTGTGGGTTCATACTTTTCTTATACTCTTTTTCGGTTCAATATGTTGTGATGTGTGTTAGTTTGCCTTGGAAGTTCCAACTGCAAGTTTATTATTATTGGATTGCAAGTTTATTATTAATTCGGAAGTTTATTGGACTGCAAGTTTATTAAACTTAAGGTACTGATCATTTACGTGGTGGGTTTATGTTCTTTTGTGTTGTTCATCATATTCAACTTATGAATTGATTATCAATAATCATAGGCTTTTGATGTTATATATGGCCTTTAGGTGAAGCACTGGTAAAGGAAGTGTCTAGTACAAAGTTTGTTGTAGTCATTAAAGAATCACGTAAAAAGGTATGGTGGTGATGGTCTTCGGTACCATTGGCTGACTGTTATAGTTTAGTTTTTTCTGTTCTGCCTTCTTTTGTTTTTTGCTGACCGTTTTCTTTCTTTTTTCTTACAGTTGTAGTGTAGTTTACCACACTACTTTACTTCAACATCTTCTTATTATGCTATACCTATACAGGAATTTATGAAATCTCACCTTTCATTCGGAAAGATAGGGAATGACTGGCTCAAAAAGCATGGTACAAGATTGGTACTTTATTTTAAAAATTTACACTCTCTCTTAAGTTAGCACTCTCCAAACACACGGTCTCTCTCAAACACATATGTTCTTCCAACATTTGATTTGATTTTATTGGTGTTATCTTATCAGGTTTGTAGTTCATTCCTTTGTGGTTTTGACTGGTGGTAATTTTTTGAATGGTAGATACTCGGTACAGTTAATTTTCTCATCTTTTTTTTTTATCTATGGAGATGTATTCATTTGTGATTTGTTATTATAAGTTGAATCCCTGTATCTTATTATCCTTTTAATTGTAACATTATCTATAATCACTGTAAAAATTGTTTAACATTACAATTGGTGTTTGATATTTGTTATGAGTGCGATACAGTGTATATTGGGGATCAAATGGTCGTGTGTATATTGCGGGTACATTCAACTCTCTACAGATATTCAACTCTTTTTTTAGTTGATAACTGATATATCGCTTCCCATCCATGATAGGATCAACTAATGATGGCGTTTCTAGGGTTTCATTCGGAGTGTTAAACTAACGAACAAAAATAGGTATATCTAAGATTTTAAACTCTTTCATTTCATTGAAAGTAAACGGAGGTGATGACACCTGGTAATGTTTCTAATATAAATCATTTATTTTCTTATGATTTAATCAGCACGTTTACACAAACCGATGTATCAGTTAGAGTTATGACCTCATTTTATTGTAAAATGATGTATCCTCATCATTTTGAATATAATTTTCATTAATTTTGTTCTAATCATTTCTTCATTTTCAGCCATTTATGCATGTAATATAATCTTACTTGACAGTGTCAATGTGTTTTATGGAAAATTATATGCCTTTAATATTGGTTTTGTTTTGAGGGAAGTTATGGTTTCATCTTGACAATGTTAATATCTTTTGAGGAAAATTACTTGACAGTGTCAATATGTTTTGAGGGAAATTATATTCCCCTGTTTAGTGTGGCAATTGTATGCCTTTTATCTTACTTGACAGTGTCATCTTCTATTAGCATAGCTTAATATGAATAAAATGAATTGTCTTGAAGATAATCACTGTTCGCTACTTTATTTCCAATGTAATCACAATTCTCACATTTGCATTGTAATTATCTTCTATTTGCAATGTAATCACTGTTCTCACATATGCCAATATAAATATATTATCTATAAAAATTGGGCTTCATTTTATTACACTATGATGTGAGATAATTGCGCTATATTGTTATAAATCCGTTGTTATGGTCTCCATTATTTTACTCCCTATTTGATAGAATTTTAATAACTTGCCTTCAATAATTATGATAAAGTGCATTTTTAAAACTTCTATCATGTTCAAGAAATTAAAACCTTGATTTTCATATTTTACTTATGGTTGTTTCATCATTTCACGATTATAATTTCTTGGTAGAGATATCTGTGAGGGTGGTTTGGGTTTGGTCTTCATAGTTTCTTGAATGTTTTTAGTTTTGTAATTTGGGTTTGGGCTTCTTATTTGATATAAATTTTACCTTTTACATTTAACATTTCTAATCTTTATCCCGCTCAAAGCATAAATACTTCTCTAAAATTTGTTCACTCCTTTCTTATGTTCTTATTGGATATTATTGGATCAGTTGTGCTCCACAAAGTTGTTGGATCACTTTGTGGAGCAAAACTATTTAAATAAAGATTTTCCAATTTGTAGGAGTTCCCAAATTCTATGCTAGAGCTTAAGGTACCTAATAGATTCATGGACTTGAAATCCATTGGGTCAATGCTTTTTTTCAACTCTAGCAAGTGTAATCCATCCAAGTCCAACCGGACAAATCAACTAAAATCCCCATAAACCCCATCAATTAATATCTTCTCCACTTTATAACCTCCAACATTGTCACAGCCTCCAATTGATTATTCCCAATCAAATCAACTCTGATTACTATGTCCATAAACCAAATTCTTTCGGCAGGATAAGATATAGCAAACAATTTTTAATTCAATCAACTAGCTGAGTCAATCTTGAATATGTTTGTATTGCAAAAAAGCATCCCTGCAGCCATTTGAGATAGCTGAAATCTCCTGTTTCTGTTCTCTTTTTTGCGAAAGACGTTACCTTTTAAAGGCTGGCCTGGAGGAGATTTTATAGCGAGAAACATTATTGCTTAGTATCCATTCGAGGCAGGCCATTTGAGGCAGCTAAGCAGGCCATTTTAGCAAATGAGTAGCTAAGGCAAGCCATTTGAGGTGAGATTATCAATTTTAGCAAATTAGCAAAGATACACATGGTATAATTATCAATTTATTAACAGTTTGGAGACCTTGGGGGCTATAAATTTATGTAATTTCTTTAAAACTATTGACGAGAGAGCTCATGGAGGCAATATTATTTAAAACTTGACGTGGATAAAGCTTACTATAGATATCATGGTTATTTTTATTTCAAGTGTTTTGATTTACTGAAGTTAGGATAGATATGCTTATTTTTATTTCAAATTGTTAGTTTTCTTTATTGATTGGCGCAGTTGTACATGGGGAATCCCCTCTCAAATCTATAAGATGGATCAGACTGGGGGATCCCCTATCCCGCTCCTTTTTCATCATTGCTGTCGAGATGGATCAATTGATGTATTTTGTTCAATGCCAGCGAGGTCTTGCATTTGAGGGGCAATTTGCTTGAAAATATGGAAGAATATAGGGTGTCGTAAGAGAATGGTGCTTCTTTATTTACGAGACATTGCTTAAACCCATAGTTTTGATATGCTAATATTGTTAATCTAGCTTATACCGAATGTTTAGAGAATTCAAGAATGCATATTCTAGGTATAGATCTGCGCTATATAATTACAAATTAGCATGGTTTATATAATATTTGACTAGCTATTTGAATCGACTAACTATATTTTTTGTTTTGTATCAAATCGCATTTTAAAAACTACGGACAATAGTTATAGAAGAACATATGGGATAACCTCAGTCGATATATATGTAATTTTTTTACTTTGTTTCATTGAAGTATTTGTTAGATGAATTTGAGATCTTTGAATATTGTTGGATTTGTTGTTATACTTTAATAGGGTGGATATTTCAATAAACAAAGGAAACTATGTCCATTTTTTTTAATTAACACTTTGTTTATTTGAGGCACAATATGAATTCGATTGATGAATTTGCATATTTCATGTTATATGTGAATTTTTTGATGAAGTTAGACTATTTGAAAGAATCTTGTTGGAATATTTGTTATTTGTTAAGCAGGGTGAAATTATGACCATTTTTTTAAACAAATTACACTTATTTTGTTGGGGAATAATATTTTTTCTGTTTTCCAATTATATACTTTGAATTTTTTTATCGTTTTACGATTACGTACTTTGAACATTTTCGTCGTGCCTTCAGGCACGGGCATTCCGCTAGTTCATATATACAATGTCCCTATATATATATATATTCACATATCTCCGAATCCGTGCCCAAATTGCTAAAATAATGCCATAATTCCATTTTTAATCAAATATCTTCTCAACTTGGATAAACTCCCACATACTCACCTGAGTTAAAAAAAATCTCCTAGACATTTCCCTAGTCCTAACCTGACCCGAACCAAAAGGAGTTGTTCCAGCGAAACTATAACGCAATTTCATCAACTGTGAATTCATATTAATCAAGAGGATATATGAACAAGGTGTTATAATCAATCTAAACACAATAGTGCCTAAAATAAAGTCCAACTCGAAATTACTAACTAAAGATTTTGGTCTTGGACACCCTTTTTAAAAACATCCATAACTAATTAAAAAGAATCATAAAAATATGAAACTGGCAGCCACGCGTTCATAACGTAAAGATCTAGCTTCATGACTTTGGCTAAGCAGGGGAGTTAAACTGGCTCGTCCAGGGGACGAATTGGTTCGCACCCGTACGTGACTCCGGTTAGGCCTGCTATGTTCTTTATGAGATTTACCTAGATTTTTACCGCCCAAAATGTCCCAATCTTTATCCCTATGCATATTATCATATTCCTATCAATTACTAACATAATGGCACATGTTCGATTGTTCCAATTCATCAAAAAATAAAACTTAATAATGGGATTCAATCACCCTTTTTCCAGAACTGATCCACCCTTAAATCTAATACAATTTCTAAATCCATAATTCATGATCACGTCTTTTAATGGTCCAATCTCAGATTTTTCAATTTAAGAACACAATATAACTTTCTCATCCTCAGGTTTCTCTATCAAGAACCTACTTTTCATATGGGATTTAATCATTAAGATCACATGGAATCATCACAATTTTTATTCTTTCTAAAAAAGCATTTAACAAATTAATCCCACCCCAAAATTTGTTTCAATTCTACCAATTATGATATGACATAAATAACTGCACAAATAACATTAAACAAGTCATTCATTTGCCTTACATTTAAAGAAGACTCTGAATCCTCCTTGTATGTTGAGCGAGGCCTAGCAATTTCCTTCAAAACTTCTTCTCCAATTGGCCTCCCTTATTTTTCTTTGTGTTTCCTCTTCTTTTCTCCCCAACACCTCTCACAGAAGATGTCTATTGTAAAGTGGATACCCGCAAGCTTCTAATCTCCTAGTTTAAAACCCTAATCCCGAAATTAGGTCAACTATGGACATTAAAATGATCCGACTATTACCGTACGGGACTCATATAGCTTAAAAAGTCATCGGAACCTGATTATAACCCCCGGGTAGCTAATTCTGACTATATCGACCCCTTTCGGATCATACGTGTGCTCGAAATCTCCATCCATGTCTCCTATAATCAATTTACCATCTTATTCCTTAGACGACTCCACACGCCAGTTCCGAACAAGATCCTGTCAACCTGTTGCTTTTACCCATATACGACATAATATAAAATAATAAAACTTCATTTACTTATGATATAAGTAAATACAATCTAACACCCCGTAATTTTGAGGACTTATAATTTAATTATTTTGGGGAGAAATAGTTTTTATTTAAATTGGAGAATTTTAAACTGGGCAAATGAGGTCAAAATTTGAGGATGTTACAAAATATTTCAGATGACGATTCTGAGTGCACGGTTGATCCAAGATGAGTCGAGATAGTCGAAATGACTGTACTTGGGTCTTATTTGGGTTCTGGAATATTTAAAGTTAGTTTGAATCGAATTGAAGTAAACGAGTCATTTAAAGTGTGCATTATCATTTAAAGTTGGGTAATTGGGAGATGAGGCTTAAGCAGGGCTCGTGAGAAGCCAATATCATTTGTGAGAGTTAGAAAGCCCTAGAAAGAGAGATAGAGAGAAGAGAAGAGGAAGAAGGAAAAGAGGAGAAAAGCTTGGGGATTTCGGACAGTATGCAATTTAGAGGAAGATTCAACCTCTACAACTTTGAGGCAAGTGATTAAACTTGCTAAATAATCTATATGTGTAATTTATTTCATGATTTGTGGATTAAAATATGGATTTTGGGTTTATATGTCAAAACCTAGATTTTTGGTTAAATCTTGCATTTGAGGTGTGTAAATGGATTTGAGGTTGTAAAAATTAGTTGGGTTGATATATTTAATGAGTTTTGATGTTGGAAACATGATGGGGTTGAAGATTTATGGTTAGAAGATGATATATTGGGGGTTTTTGGAGAGTTAGGTTTCGTTCAAAATGAAGAATGGCCGAAGTATCTGATATGGCCGATCGACCGCGACCAGGAAGTCGGTCGACCGCGCCTCAAGGGAAAAGCCTACTGGTTGCTTGGCAAGGAAAATTTCAGAACTGCGGTCGATCGGGGGTCAAGGGTAGGTCGATCAGTACTTTGTTTTTAGCCCAAGAATGGGATTTTCTTTCTACCCCTTTTCTTTTGGGTCTCAAACTTAGGGACCTCCTCCGTTAATGTATTATAAAGGGTTGGGCTATAATACCCAGAGATTGATACCTTAGGATAGTAAGGCGATATTTGTGCCTATTTTAGGAATGGCTTATGAGGGTATGGTGCCTCTTTTATTAAGGAAATAATCGTAGGACTAAAAGATAGTTGGATTGTATTAATTTGATTATGGTGGACTATCATGAAGTGGTTATACATTATAGAGATAGTTCCCTTTTACGTATGTTCTTTCAAAGTCAAGTGGTATCACAGTATATGTTTTATTATATCACCGACTAATAATTTGTGTTCGTACTTTTCGCCGGGATAATTATCGCATATCTATGTGCCTATGGATGATTAAGTTTCAAGTGAGGGATCGTATAAGGAAATTATTCGGGAGGGTATGCGTTATAGGGTCAGTCAGTATAATGAGAGTTATGTGCTTATAGCCAAATTCATTTCTTTCATATATACGGACGGGAGATAGTACGTATGTATAAATATATGTACGTTTATATGGCGCGAACGTCTATACCTTATGTGATGGTTTGTATGTATGATGTGATCGCATATATATATATATAGTGTGTGTGTGTGTGTGTGTGTGTGTGAATTATATATATACTTATTATGTAGCATACCTAGCACATGCTATCATGGAAAGCTGCGCGCTGTGGGTGAGGCCTCTGGCTTGAGGAGAAGGGTGCGTATAGTCCCCAGGTCATAGGCGTCCATAATTTATTACGTGATTTTTATTCTGGGTGAGAAGTTTTGGGTATGATTCGTTCTCACTTTCAGGTTCGGAACTATGACCGCTTCCCACACATTATGTTTGTTTAATTACCAGGGCGGTGTGATAATAGTCCGGTGGCTGGTAACCCGGGATAAAGTGAGTAATTCCTGAAAGATGATAGCATCGTGAAGTATATTTAGATCCTATAAGTGATGATACTTTGGATAGTGTAAATGTACATTATGTGTGTTATGTATACGGGCTTTCTAGGGTTGAATGATTGTGCTTTATAACTAGAATGAAGTTATATATACCCCAAAGGCTCGGTGCAATAACTTATTTATGTACTTAGAGTTAGTATTCATAATAAGTAGCTGATGTTATATGTTGTGTACCGAGGGCATAATGGATCTCAACGACCAACATTGTCAAGGAGTAGTGTATCGGGGGGTCCTTGTTTGGATTTCACTTTGCGAGACGTCCCACGCACGAAACGTAGCGCAATGTTGGGAGTGGGGAGAAGTTTAGCCCTTAGTACTCGGATTTATATGTTATAGCGACACAATGCTTTATAATAATATAAAGATGATGTGTAACTATTTTGATGCTAATAACTTGTTTAAGTTAATAATTAGAATCCGATGAATCCTAGTTAGAGATATGTGTAATATATGTTAACATAAGTTTGGGTGCACACTTGGGTTATGTTAGAATAAAAAGATTTTGGTTATATTGTAGATAGTGGGTCACGCAGGTGTAATCTATGCGTAGATTTAGATTGAATTGTCCCTAGAATGTGTCGGGTAGTTTAATTAAGGTTCTTGTGCAAACGCTTAGGTGCGCGCTTTAGTTGAGGTGTGAGTTGGAGTTCCACGAGAGTGTGAATCCACCTTAATTATGAAATTATGCATTTATAATTATTATGCATTTTAATGCACTTGCTAAAATATTTTTAAACCTCGGGCTCTGACCCGTTTATATTTCTCTCTTGCTATATATATATATTATAGGTGTTCCTCCGCAAGGACGCCAATGATGCTTTTCTATCCAGTGTTTGTGGAGCTGTAGCAGATGCGGACTGTTGAGGGATTTTTGTTATAGTCGTTTCCTATCTTTTGTAAATCTAGTTTAGGATTCAGTTTGTATATCGGGTTTATACCCAAGGGTTATGTATTTCTTTCCTCATGATGTTGTATTGCCTGTGATCCAACAGGATATTCGGGTATTTCCTTTTTGTTGTACTTATTATGTTTTATAGAAGTACATCCTTTTATGGTAGTACGTGTGTATGTATCATCAGTTTTAGTAGTTACTATGTTGTGGGTATGTTGATTCATTGTACGATTTTAAATTTCTTTTTGGCATCCTCTTATTATAGTATTGGGTAGTTAGCTACGTTTATCTAGTATCGACAGTAGATGCTAAGAATGATCCACTTGAGATTCCTGATTTTATTTTAGTATAGGATTGGCCACCCGTCATTATTTTAAGCGGGGAGTCACATATAATAACACTTAAATATAACTCTATTTATAAGCGAGGGGTGTGACACCCCACCGAATAAAATATCGGGTGATCAGCTCTATACCAAATTAAAATAGGAACCCCAGTTAGTTCATCCTTAGTATCACTGTCGAAAACCTTTTTAAAACTTACTAACCACCAAGTATTCCAAAAAGCAGGTGCCAAATCTTATCCTTTTAATTAAACAAAACAATAACATGCAGAATTATAATATGAGCCATACACAACGACTGAATTAAATTAACTGAATAAATAATAAAAGGACATGCCGAATAAACCATCAGCCACCAAAGGAAATAGTCCAATACAAACATCCAACACCTGAATAAATAAATCTAAAAATTGTACTGAAAAGTCTGGGCGACAAGCCCTAAGTAAAACTGAAACTGATAATTGATTCCTACTCTAGGAAGGAATGAACGATGCATCTAAACTAAACTCCTGCTAGCATCCACATGTGCCGCAGTGCCACGTCTATAGAATAGAATATCAATCCTGGCACCTAAAAGGTTTTGAAAATAATTTTATAGCAAGGGTTAGAACCCAAAATATTTTAAAAATATTTAGCAAGTGAATTAACTGTAGTAATTAAAAATATATGAATGCGCTTCATATTTAAGTTAGTGTCGCACTCCCTTGAGGACATACTCACCCCTCCACTAATGTGCACACCTAACGGTTACTTTAACCCCACCTAGTTGTACTACCCCGTCCAATTAGTAATGGTATAACCTCCCCTTGCCATTCTACTCTAAACCGATTATTATTAATGCATGATTTATAAGTTATTTACCATCTTAACTTCGTTAATCATATTTCCTTGAAAGCCATATAACATTCACTAGTTATATAAATAATAAAATTTTCTCCATGTATTTAAACTTCCCGTATATAATTATTCACCCCATTATGTACGTACAATTATCTTACAACAATCCCACATGTAGAATGTGAATATAACTCATATATAATTAATACAATTCACTATCACTACACCAAAACAGGTCAATTGTAACGGGAAAAAACCGTTACAAAAATATTTGTAACGGATTAAATCCATTAGAAAATTGGCGTTATTTATTTTACCGATGAAATTTGTAACGGATAAAATCCATTACAAATTTAATATTTGTAACGGGCTAAATCCGTTACAAAAAATATTTTGTAACAGATTTGGCATTGGTACACATCTCATATATTAATAACAAATGTACTAACTTGTAACGGTTTTAATCCGTTACAAATATAGAATTTGTAACGGATAAAATCCGTTACAAAATATATTGCAACGGATTGGGAATGTCGTATATTTGTAACAAATGTTTTTATTTGTAACGGTTAAAGTCCGTTAGCAATATTATTTTATTTTTAAAAAAATATTAATTTTTCATTAAACAAGTAGATATAAATACACTAAGTAAAAACTTGTGCTCAACCAATGGCAATGCAGAACCAATGCCCACTAATTTCACTCAAACAATTATTTCAATACACATGCGATAAAATGAACGACACTACATTTCAGTGATATTAAATCGATCTAAAACTATATTTCATTCATAACCATTAAAGTTCTAAAAACAAAATTTACTACAAGATAAACCATTTAGCTTTTTTTTCTGATGAAATGTGAATTTAATTAAAAGAGGCAAAACCCCAAGAGGAAACAACCAAGGCCCACAGGCCAATCCAACAACAATAACAAAATTTACTACAAGATCCAACTATTTAGCTTTTAACCATAAACTTGAAACAAAGTCTAACATCATTAAAGTTCTAAATATATTATTCTCCCAAAAGTAGTGTTCATGACATTCCTTGCAAAAGTAGACTTCATTCTTGAATCTTCATATTTCCCCATAAGAACCTCTTGAACAAACTCAATCTTAGTAAACGTGTAAGCATAAATGAGTAAATAACATAAAAGACTAGTACATTCATGTGCCATTGGCACGCATGCAATTTTATTTAGGAGTAATCGATACACAATAAATGGCCATACCCGATGAGAATGCGGTTAGTTTAGATAAGTTACTTTGGTATCACTTGATGTGTTTGTACCTATTTTTATGCCGTTAAATTGTTTCCAGTTTTTGCCCCCAAACACACATTTTTAACCCCAAAAGAAATGTATACTAGTCAGTTAGGCCAACTGAGAGTCGAATGAGGACACGATTAGCTTAGACAAATTGTTTTGGTATCACTTATTGTGTTTGTATCTATTTCTAAGAAGCTACGTTGTTGTTTTAAGTTTTAACCCCCCAACACCATATTAACCCCCAAAAAAAGAATATGTTATTCAGTTGGGACAATCGAGAGTCCGATGAGGACAATGTTAGTTTAAACAAGTTATTTTAGTATTGGTTGATTTGTTTGTACCTAAATCTAGACTGTTAGGTTGTTTTCAATTCCCCCAATGCCCATTTCAACAACAAAACGAAGCGTATATTAGTTAATTAGGTCAACCTAGAGTCCGATGAGGGCATGATTAGTGTAGAAAAGTTACATTTGTATCGATTGATGTGTTTGTACTTAAATATAGGCTCATAGGTTGTTGTTTTAAGTTTTCGCCTCCCATCACCCATTTTTAACCTCCAAAAGGAGAATATATCAGGGCAAAAAGTAATCCTATATATCAAATCATAAAACAAACTTGAACAAATGACTAAAATGTACCAACAAAGTGTCAAAATAAATAATGATACCAAAGTTGCATTTCAATAATTAATCATACATGATATATCGGAGAAGAGGGGTTCAACAAATCACGTTAGCATCTACTTCCTGATAATTGAATGAACAAAAAAATAAACTTAGCCACTAATTTATCATGTTTATCTAGAAAAAAATAAAAAAGTAAGGGATGGTAAGGGAAGGGAAGGGAGAGAGGAGAGGGGAGGGGTGATTTGGAACGTTGAGAGTGAAGAACCTACATATCTGTATATAATAAGATTAATGCAAGCACACAAATAAATAAATACATGATAAATACATACATAAATACTCTTACAAACACTAAAAACCCACCCACACAAACATATATTTACATTTTCTACATAACATGCCACAACATAACATGTTTGGGGGGTATTTTGAATTTTGATTTTTTTCCCAAGATTTTTTCATCTAACTTATCTTCAATATTGACCCTTCTGCAAGGAGCCGAGCACAACATGCAAGAAAAAGAGACGAGGATCTAACATTGTTCTTTCACGTTATGGAGGAACAATTTCCCTTCTATAGGCAAGGGCGGGATTAAGATAATTTGCATACCATTACCCTTTACTTTAAGGATCCAAGATATTATACACAACATTACCCTTTACTCTTAACTATTAATTCTCACTATTGATATCGAGCACAAATAATAATATCTTTTTTGAAACAAAAACCATAACTGAAAGTCTCCTTAAGTGACACCGTCTCTCATTATTCATGCACAAAAATAGTGAATGATTTCAGATAGGGTAATCCATTATAATAGCTGCCACATTTGCTAAATTATATGATTATTGACGATAGCCAAAATTCTTGGTGTGGGAGTTGATCCCCTAGAAGATTTCCAACGCCAAAATAGAAATTTTAACAATAAATAGTAGTAACCTTGATATAGCCCCAACACAAACAAAAGATCTAAATCGAGCAATAATACTCCCTGTGTCCAAATTATTATTTTTTTTATTAGAAATTGTGCCCAATTATCTTAAAACCCACTTCAATGCAATCATCTTACCAAGAAAACAAATTAATTCCACAAAGATATAAACATATACGCAGTCCACATGCTGAACCTAGAAGAAGAAACTGTACATCGAGGATCCAAGGAAAATAATCTTCAAGAAATAACAATTCCATTGAACCCCACCAACTAGGCAGATGTGGCATGGGAACATGTATAACTCCATTCACGGAATATAAATATGTTATTTGTAATTGAATGCTAATACATCTCATGAATTGTTGTTGAATCAGCCGAGTGAAAATACCATTCGCTCAAAGAGTTCCACGCCCATAGCCCTCATGTACCTATGCAACTTGGTCTCTAAGTAACTCCTTTCATCCGGACCAAAATCGTGTTGTATGCCCTTGTATCTCAGATGAGATCCCTTCAATCCAATAATAATATTATTGACGTGTTTATCTTTTGTTCCCAGTAATGTCAAACAACTGGTTTCTGGGCCTGCTTCATCATCGAAATCTTCAAATTCAAGTTCAGACATTTCTTCGTCCTCATCAATAGGATCGTCATTAGATTCTTGTTGACAAGAGTCGTTATGTTGCAGTTCCATATGATTATCAAATAAACCAGGTGCTGAGGAATCATTTTGTAAAATGGTGAAATTAGACAAGACTGAATATATTTTTTCTTTCGGGTTGCATCTCTGCATTATCATATGGAACCACTGGTAACGTAATGGGCAGAGAAGCTCACATGAATGATATGCCGCTTTATATCTCATTTTGTTGCAAGAGTGAATATAGTAGCCAAGATAATAATATTGGAGGCTATGACAATGAATATGATTCTCTCTCAACCATCATATTTCTTGCAGGGCTGAATACTTGCCCAGTGATAAGAAGGCAAGGTCTAGGTCCCATAACAAATATTGACTCGGCAAACATTTTGGAAGGAAATCTATAACCCCAATTGCAACTAGCTGCACATTGATAACATATTATTGATGGAAAGAACCAAGGCCGCAAGGAGGAATAGTGGCATCACCAGTTGATGGAACAAATACCAAGGGAGTATAAACCAGAAACCTCCTGTAAGAGCTCTCTGTGACATGATCTGGTGCATTGTTATGCACTTTAATGTGGTATCTCCTATACAAGGCATATTCTCCTGGATCAAAATTGGAACTTCTCAAATGAATCTCAAGCCTCCCTCTTTATCCCTGGTGGCATCCATGAATCTTCTTCAAACAACATCCTTTACCTCTTTTTCCTGTGAAAGGCTCTTTACAGACTACAAGTTTTTCAATTTTTTCATCTTCATAATCTTCTTTTGTACTAGAATAGAAATTGATGTGCCCATTGCAAGCTCTAGTGGACAGGCCAGAAATTTCTGACAGATGTTTTAAATAACTTTCCATTTTTTCTATAATCGTTTTCGAACTAAGGTCGTTAGACTGGTTATTTTCTACTATGATATGCCCAGATGATTTTAAATGTCGAGCATCCTTATTGGATCGCTTTAAAGAAGCTGCAATAAGAAATGAAACGTTGCTAGAGTATAATAGATCTTCGGACCCCTCAACTAGTAACTTCCTCTTAGCTTGTGAAACTTTTTTTACAGAAGCATTTGTTATCTGAATATTAGAAGGAAACTTCCCACTTTGGATGCATACACGTACTGAACAATCAATCTGCCCAGACATATAATGCATAAATTGTTCATCTTTATTCTTTTCTCCATTGTTAGGAAAGGATTCCATTGCTGGTGAGCTTTTTTTTTGTTAGGGGAAAGGATGAATGAATCCTTTGAAGTCTTTGGTCCATCCTTGAACTCATCTGACTTTATTGAATCCAAATCACCATCTAGAAACCTTTGCATTCTTTTAGACACTCGAAGTTTCTCTTTGGAAGGAAAAAAATCCTTAACCTTCAGGTGGATGGTATAAGAAGGGCAACATGTCTTTTCCATCTCAGGTTTATAGAGGAAACACCCAGATCTCCTCCAACCTCTGTCTAGAAGAGCTTGATACTCATCAACTGTTAAACTGTGTGCACATAAACCCTGAGAAATACTAGTGTGGGAACCGGATCTACAATAACCGCAAGATCTTCTACGTATGCTAATGTCGACTACCATGCCTTCTCCCCTGTTGTTCCCAGAGGTTCCGCCGCTGCTGGCTTGGTTCTTGATCTTCTCTGTCATTATCAATTTGTCAGCGTCGACAAACTAGCATCCTAAGTTTTTAGGTTTTTATAGGAACTAGCAACAAAGTTTCACAAGTCCACCGCATCTTCGTCTCTCTAGAGGAATAAACAATGGTACACTTGCACGGTTTCACCTACCTATACGATTACCAATTCCCCCAAAATCTACCCATGGCTATTCCCACAATAACTCGGCCTAATTATTAACACCCCTCTGTGTCCAAATTATAAAAGTTAACTTTTCTAAGGAAAAAATTTACTTCCCAATTTACCATCCTAAACTTTTGGGTATCAATGGACAACATTACAAACTGTGTTGTTTCAATTTATAATTTTTTATTTTTAGTTGTCTATACTTCAAACCTTGATTTGGGCAAGACGCACGAGTGCACAACTGTACTATATATTGTACAACAGTATTGAACAATTTTTGGCCAAAAACGAAATTTTATGGGAGGAAATTCTAACCATATGGAACAGAACGACGGTTGTCCATGGTATCGGTCTCCAGATCCATGAGAACAAGAAGGTGGAAAAAGTTCTCACAACTAGCTCCGTTGTAGTATATGTTGACTCGTTCCAGTTGGATATCTGACTCTCCTCTGCATCGTCCTGTTGAATCGATCCCGTGTTCGGCACATACAACTTCCCAAAACTTGGCTCTAACTTGGTTTGCAAGGAGAGAGGTCGATTTGGGGGTAAAGATGGAGTGGGGGAAAGTAAGTTTGGGATTTGGGGGGAATTATCGGGCCCAACCTTCATTTCTCTCTTTTTTTTAATGACTTTTTGCATAGGGTATCAATATATTGTAATGTTTTATTTTTCAATTTGTAATGGATTTCTTCAACTTGTACCGATTTTTACGCCACTAGGTTGGTATTTTCAGTCCCCCCCCCCCCCCACACATTTAAACCCCAAAATGAAGCGTATACTAGTCAATTAGGCGAAACAAGAGTCCGTTGATGACACGGCTAATATAGACAAGTTGATTTGGTATCGCTAGATGTGGTTGTACCTATTTCTAGGCTGCTAGGCCATTTGTTTTAAGTTTTCTCGCCCCAACACCCATTTTAACCCCCAAAAGAAGTGTATACTAATCAATTAGTCCAATCTATAGTTCGTTGAGGACGCGATTAGTTTAAACAAGTTACTTTGGTATCACTTGATGTGTTTGTACCTAAATCTAGGCTGCTAGGTTGTTGTTATAAGTTTTCGCCCTCAACGTCCATTTTTAACTCCCAAAAGAGGCGTATACTAGTTAATTTGGTCAACTGAGAGTCTGACAAGGACACGGTTAGTTTATACAAGTTACTTTTGTATTACTTGATGTGTTTGTACCTAAATCTAAGTCGTTACATTATTGTTTTCAGTTTTCGCCCCGCAACGCACTTTTTTAACCCCAAAAAGAAGCGTATACTAGTCACATTTTTAATACTTGATATGTTTTGAATGGTTGCTTCTTGATATATTTTGAATGGTTGCTTCTTAAAAGGACCTTAATTGTCTAGTATACACTTCTTTTTGGGGTTAAAAATGTACGTATACTGGGAAGCGTATATTATAAGTATAAATGAATTGACTGCATCAGGTAAAGTTGTGCACAAATTTATGATTTGAAAGAATTTGTTTGTAGGAAAAGTTATCCAATCACAAGATTTATAATAAAAAAAGTGTGTCACACAAACACATGCATTACTAAAATTATATAAATCAACAAATTCATTCACACATTAACCTAAAAAAGGGAGCCATTTAACAAAAAAGGGCCCCAACTTGAACAATAAACCCAAATAACACATAAAACTCTCTAAGATAAACTCAAGCAATGAGTATTAAACCATTAAAGAGACGTGCTCAATGAAATATGAGTTTTAGAAAGGTTTATTACCTTTCACTCTTTGTTCGTATAGAGGGCGATCACGCATCATCAGTGCTGCAACCACTACATTCAATGGATCAGATGGGTTGGGATACAGAAGAAGCTGAGAAAGAAACACTTCAAACACATTTACCAGATCTGAAAAACATAAACAAATTTTAAAAAAATGAGTTGAATCCAAAAGGTACTACTATTAGCACTAAAAATCAGTATAGAGGAAAAAAGGTATACAAGAAGCTACTGATATAATAATATGGTGAGAGGATGTCTTACCAAAAATGGGGCTCCTTGTCTGATTGATAACATCTAAACTGGTCCTGACCTGAATCAAAATATTTAAATAAATAAAAGCAAACAAATGTACAAAAGTACCAACAGTTAAACAAGCTAAACAACTAGACTAGGTACATTCATTGAATCACATTTCGTCAACATTTGGATGGTCAATCTTGTTGATATATCCAATAGAAGGAGACTTATAGGGATAAACATCTGGCAGCTCCACCCTTATCCTCCACACACCTCCTTGGTAAGGACCTGCCATGCTAAATTAAGAAAAGCTCCCTTTTGTTCGACATTCCACTAAAAAAATCTTCATAAAAAATAGTGAACAATAATCTTGTAATAAAGAATAAAGAAAGCAACAAAACTTTGTACAAACTCAGTTTTGGGCATAACCGGATATATGAACAATTAAAGAGAAATATACTCAAAACTTAAAATAACACCAAATTCATTAACAAATAAGCCCTAATTGAGCAACCCGCGAAGCTACCACCTATATATCTATACCAAACCATTAACAAAAAACCAAATAAGCCCACAATCCACTCTATATATAACACCAACAAAAACAAGTAATATGAGAAACATATAAACCATACTTAAACTCAAAACTACTCTATTTGCTTATGGGTTGCTACTTTAACAAACATAAGATTTCAAAACTAAAGATTATAAATCTAAGTATATCAGATTTAAAATTAGTAATAAATATAATTACCTGACCTGTTATATGTGTGTATATATATATATGTGTGTGTGTGTGTGGATCAAAGATCATATTTGAGAATCGAGATTCAAAAAGTGATCATATTATGAAATATGAATTAGAAAGGTTAACTAATGAGATTTTTAGAAGTGATACGAGGATCTTTGATTGCAATACTGATCAAACTACTTCCAGTAATGTAAATACACCTAATTTAACACACTACAACAAAAAATTAAGGTCTCAGAAGGTAATCGAAAACAAGCATATATATATGTATTGTGTGTATAGTGTATATATACATATATATAATCAATAAACATATATATATATATATATATATATATATATATATATATATATATATATGGATGTCGTCGGGGAGACTTACAGAGGTCATCGATAGGAAGAGGGACAGAGGACACCGGCTTCCATCAAAGTGGGTTTGGGAGGGAGAGATAGAGGGGGAGTGGGTTTGGTGGAGGGGGATAAAGTTAGTTGAGGATATGGGGGAATAATTCCGCTTGACCTTCCCTCGTCTCTTTTTTTTTTCTTTTTTCATTTAATGAATTTTGTAACAGTTATCATTATATTGTAACGGTTATTTTTTATTTGTAATGGGTTTTACTCGTTACAAATTTATGATGGACAAAATCCGTTGCAAATAGAAAACAAAATCCGTTACAAAATAAGCCTTTTGGTGTAGTGTACATGTATTTAATGACCCGTATATAACTATTTATCCCATTATATACGTAGGACCATATTACAACATTCACACATATGTTGAATATAAATATATCCCATCCTCCCGAGTAATAACTCACCGGATGCATTCTCTAAAGTGCTATCACACTAGGTGTACTCGCATAACTTAGTTACCCACAGTTAGAATCGCTCACTAACTTGGACATAAACATACATAATGGAGGCGGTCATATTTCTTCCCTGAAAGTGAGATAAGCCCCTCACCCATATAATGGACGTTATGACCTGGGGATATACTCTCCCTACTCCTCAAGCAAGGGGATTCACCCACATCGCGCAACCTACTCCGATAGCACTAGAGTATATATATTAATAATATCTAATCACTGATATTTATATGCACACACCATTTATATACTATCACACACCGTATATATATAAGTATAAAATATCCCGGCTTTACCGTGTACTGAGTCTGTAACACTAGCCTATATTTAGTATCTCGAGTTTATGGTCCAACTCTGCTTATTAATTAATTTACACATTAATTAGTATAATACTTTCTCGATTCTATAGTCCGACTCTAAATAAATTAATTTATCCCTTAATTAATTTATTACCTTGGCGTCACTCAACCAATATACCCGGACTCGCTCACTTGGTTTGTATTTTAATATTTTTTCGAGTCAATATTCCCACTCCAAATTAATCTACTCCTCCCAGTAATTAATTTAATGCCTTGGTATCACTCAACCAATCTACCTGGACTCGCTCACGTGGCCCGAAATTAAATATCACCCGAGTCTAATCCCCGACTCCAAATTAATTAGTTTTCCTCTATAATTAATTTAAATGAGTAGTGTTGCCCTACTACTATACCCGAACTTATTCACCCAGTCCGTTATTTTACTTTTAAGAATTTATTTCCCAAAATTCATTTGCAATGTGTTGCATTTAATTTCCCCACCACTCCCAATTATACTCCCATATAATTCTTAAGAATCAACTCCCATAATTAATTTTTTTCCTCTTAATTATGCTAGGGGAATTTGCAACTAAAATTTTTACCCATATAAATTCCTAAGCCAAACTGTTGAAAATCCTGAAGGGTCGATCGATCGACCCCCGACCGTCGATCGATCGATCGAACAGGTGGTCGTCTTCTCCACCTTGTTGTTTCCTCCATTAACGAAATTTTCCAATGTCTAACCTCTCCCTTGGTCTAACCCAAGCACAATCAACATCGTGACTATATAATAACATGATCAGGACCTCTCATAGAACCTCAACTATAAATTTAATTTCACAGATTTCTACCTTTCTAGTTTGGGGAAAAATCCCGGGTTTTTACTCGTTAGGTTTCAATTTCATCTACTTACCCAAATTCGTCCATAATTTCTACTATTTTTTTCACATGTAAATCAAATATCCTTACAGAACCATGTCACACCATTAATTCCCACATTAAATCTCATTTAAGTGCTCCTTTCATAAAAACCCCGTTTTGTACCCAATGTACCCAAAACGAATTTATGATTTCACGTCATAAAAATATGAATTGATTAACATCAATTAATATCACAACAAGTTAACCACTTGCCTTATGGGTTCCTAGGGTCTGATCCGAGGGTGTGATTTGCAAGGTTGATGATGACCTACCAATTGGTTCCCTGTCTTGTCTCCAAAAGACTCCAATTTGCAGTGTAACCACTCTCTATGGGTTCCTCTCAATACCTTAGGTTCTCTCTTGTGTTTTCTGCCATTTTCCTTTTCTTCTAAATTAGGTATTAAAGCTAAATCCCGTTTTTAGCCTAATGGGCCAAGCCCGAGTGACCCAAATACCCCCGTGTGGGTCCGGTTATGCCTAAAAATGCCCCGTGACCCATTTACTACCCCCGGGTACACTTTTTCGACTATCTCGTCCCATATGGACTCAACCATTCACTCAGAATCGACATCCGAATTAATTTATAAAAATCCATATCTCACACCCAAATTAGTCTATACCGACTCCCGGTTGAGATAAATAAATGCCACGTCACTAATACACGTTATGACGTAAATAAATTATTACTATTCACTTAGTAATTAAATTTCCCTAAATATTAACCATTCACTCTCCGATTAATATTTAAATAAATATTACCATAATTAATTCAATTAAATTACGACACACAAGTAATTTAAAATTTCTCGAATTAATTAAACATTACTTGCACAGAAATACAGGGTGTTACATACTCCCCCCCTACAAAGGAATTTCATCCCCGAAATTTGGTCATTACTGCAGCGAATAACACTGGATACTACTCTCACATATCCTCCTCTCGGTCCCACGTATACTCATCAATACTATGATGACACCCTACTCCATTACACTCTAACTGGTGGTACTATCTTAGACTGCATCTTGCGCTCACATAGCTATCAATCTCCCCTCATATGAGGTGTCTTATTGCAAGTCGGGATCCTCGAGTGGAACGTGCCCAAAAAGCTAAATCGCTCCTCTTGCATCCCTCCAGCTATGCCATGTGGAGCACATCCCGTATTCGCTGAAGATGTTCTGGAAAACTCAGTCGATAAGCTATTAGTCCCACCCTCTCAAAGATAGTTAAAGGACCCACATACCTCGACGCTAGCTCCCCTTTATTTTCGAACTTCATCACTCATTTCATAGGAGGCACCCGAACCAATACCTGGTCATAAATTTTTTTTTGTTTTTTTAACTCGATGGCCCCTGACAACATAGTGCCCCAGAAGATGAGCCTATACTCCGCCGGCTCCACTATCTCTCAGTTAGGAAATTCCCCTCCTATATGGGTGTCAATTTCCTTGTTGCCAAAATGCGTGACTATTTTCCGTGTAATTACCCGCATCATCCCTGATTAATCATGTCATACTTGAACCTTTAACTCACGGTGACGTACCCCTCCTTACGTCCATGGACTATGTGAAAGGATACAACTTACTTATTTCCCGCTGATGGACCATAACCCATATCGGGTCCTAGTAGCTTGTTATTTCCCCACCTCTTATCTCCCAAAGGTGGATAATGAAACTTTTCCCATAAGGTCTCTTAAGGTGTCACGCAGACCAAACCGTTACGAGGCACTACACGTAACTCTACCTGTGGTAAATACTACTCCCGAATCACCCAAAAATCTAAAATGCACAATCCTCACTTCCCGTCCACCCATTGACTTATGGGCGACACGTTCAACCCAATATGTAACTCTGTCCCGATCACCTCCTGACAGTTTACCAACCTGAGCATTAATCCCTTCACTGGGACCATAGAATTTTAAAAAATTTCCTGGTTACCCTCCAATCAACCTCTTTCCATCCTTAAATGGTCTACCCGACGATAAATTCACTATGTCCCATTCAACACTGACTCCCACGCTCAAGAACTCTATTCCTTGTGCGGTTTTCATCGGGCAGGAATCTATACCTTGTCTATGCGTAAAACCACTCTAGGTATATGACTAAGTGATACTCTTTTCTATTTTCCAAAAAATGTGGGTTTCTCCCTTGCCTAGGGATATCTTATTACATAGGTCTCCCCCACCTTCCCACTCCCTACGGTGGAGGTAGTTCACCTTGATATACATAGTCAGACCGTTTCCTTTCTCAAACGGATTTCAGTTCACTACAATTTTCCACTTATCCTTTGACTGTCCCGCAGGCGTACATTCAATATGTTTATTTACACACCCCTTTTATTTAAGATGACTCTGAAATCACATTAACCAGGGCGCCCATACACCCTATATCCCATGCTTAACCGCATAAAAATTACCTTAATTAACCAGGGTGCCCATACACCCTGTCCCCGTGCTCAACCACACGAAAGTTACCCGACTATGCTAGCTGGAATCCATAGTATAACTTCCAACATGAATAATAATTGGGGTACCCAACCTATGTACTAATGACCAAACATCTTCCCATTTCCAATGTTGCGTTAAGTTTCATCCGTGGGATGTCTCGTAAAATCAAATCCAAACAAGGAACCCCCCGATACACTACTACCTAACATTGTCGATCGTTGAGATATGTTAGACCCTAAGTCATACCACATACCCCCAAATACTTGTCTCTTAACACAAAAACATACACGCTTACTCTTATGCTATAAAAGACAGCATAAAATATCGCGCCCTTACTATCACTAGTTCTTGCGCAAAATAACTATGTGTCTATCGCACCACACAATACAACATATATACACACATATATATAGGCTAGCCGCCCTCTCTGGTGATACCTAATAAAAATCATTCATAACCTGGTGTCACGAACACCCAAAATTACTATCACTATCCGTAATAGTTCACACCCATCGCTAACCAATCCATACCCAGGAAAAATTATGCTTTCATAACACTCCTCAAAATGAGTAAATCTCATAAAAATACCCTCTCAGTTTTCACGCCTGCTTCCCTTCGGATAAAGAAAAAGAGAGACCTGTGATCCCATGGTAAACATATACTTAATAGTAACACTACTATACGCCCACTAAACTCGTCCCCCACATGAATATAGTGTTAACAAGAATACTGTGACTACCTATGTCATGAAATTCACCCCATCTATCCGAGGATAAAACTTATGCTTCCACTCGCCTATCCACCGGCGACCCAAATGGTTCCTGAACATAATATTCTCATCCGACCGAACCAAAACTTCGCAATTGTTGTCCCTGTGGGACATACCACTCCTATCCCCTGACTCACCGTGGACATAACCAATTGTTGTGGTCCCATTTTCCACACATAAGACACATCTCTGTGTCAATCCCCTGCCTCTGGCCCCAATGTCCATGTCGGGGTTGTCCTTCTCGCATACTTGGTCGTATTGACCCTAAATGCTACCCCCGTTGTCCTTTTGGCTTCTCTAGCCCTAAGGGACTCGTTACGAGTCTCGATGACTAGGATCAAATCCACCGCCAAAAGGTAGAAATCTACTTAATTTAAAACGTCAAGATGGGTCCCTCACTAGGTATACCCTCCTGTCGTGCTTCACTAGAACCATTACATCTTATTTCGTTCTTAGGTTAAACTCTCTAACCTTATTGGCTCCTGTATATTAGAAGTGTTAATGTAAGCTGGCAAACAAACGATATTGACGACCTCAACACTAGTCATCCTAGTCAGATTTCCCATCCATCCTTGTGTATTACCCATGAGTCCATTATTAACTCATGGACCCCTTCTTGACCTCCGCATCCACCTCATTGGGTACGAAGTTTGTTGCATAATTTAACTTTCCCTTATGTTCGACCACTGTCCGGCCCTTCTGAAGTAAGTACTGAAATCTCCTTTGTCAACCGGTTAAAATGGCTAATGCAAATATTTGTGGTCAAACTGCACCCTAAATTCCTTATTATTCATGGTATTTCTCCATGATTGTGGTGACTGACTCCTACCACTACAACACTGCCCCACTGGGCTAAAATTTTATTCAAAATTTAGTCCTGGGTGCCGCCGCACACCACCCTACACAATTGTCTTTGGGTTATCTCTTCCCATTGACTCATCACGCTACTCCGCTACTCGAATCCTTAGATGGCCCTTCCAAAAGGGTCCTTCCAAACTTTCCCCACCCCTTGCTGACTACGCTGGGTGAGGCTGACATCGTACCATCGTTACTTACTACAGTGCTTTAGGAGACTATTGCTCCCGAGTGATTATTCTATCACCACCGGCCTGAACAACAATCAAGGTGCTTCCAAACACGATCACCATTCCCAGAATAGCCTATGTCTTCTGTTGAGCCTCTCCTCCTGAAATCCTCCTCTGGCCCTCGTTGGTCGTCCCAAAGAATGTTTGGTTTACACAGCTCAATGGAACTCGTGTACGAATCACATCACTATACTTGATAGCAGGAGAAAGTAAGTCGCATACATAGAGGAATACAATAATACTATCATAAGGCTCTACATCAAAGAATGCTAAGCTGAAGCGTGAAAATCCACACAGATCCTAAGGACACTAGAACCTGAGACTCTGATACCATTTGTGACACCCCGCCTAATAAAATACCAGGTGATCTGTCCTATACCAAATTAAAACAAGAATCCCAATTGGTTCATCCTTAGCATCACTGTCGAAAACCTTTTTAAAACTTACTAACCACCTAGTATTCCAAAAAACTGGTGCAAAATTTTATCTTTTTAATTAAACAAAAAAATAACATGCGGAATTATAATATAAGCCATACACAATGACTGAATTAAATTAACTGAATAAATAATAAAACGACATGCCGAATAAACCATCGGTCACCAAAGTAAATAGTCCAATACAAACATCCAACACCTGAATAAATAAATCTGAAAATTGTACTGAAAAGTCTGGACGACAAGCCCTAAGTAAAACTGAAACTGATAACTGATTCCTACTCTATGAAGGAATGAATGATGCATCTAAACCAAACTCTTGCTAGCATCTACATGTGCCGCAGCGCCGCGTCTCTAGAATAGAATATCAATCCTGGCGTCTCTGTGGCTGGACACCTAAAAGGTTTTGAAAATAATTTTATAGAAAGGGTTAGAACCCAAAATATTTTGAAAATATTTAACAAGTGAATTAACTACAGTAATTGAAAATCTATGAGTGTGATTCATATTTAAGTTAATGTCTCACTCCCTTGAGGACATACTCACCCCTCCACTAATGTGCACACCTAACGGTTACTTTAACCCCAACTAGTTGTACTACCCCATCCAACTAGTCCTGGTATAACCTCCCCTTTCCATTCTACTCTAAACCGAGTATTATTAATGCATGATTTATAAGTTATTTACCATCTGAACTTAGTTAATCATCTTACCTTGAAATCCATATAACATTCACTAGTTATATAAATAATACAATTTTCTCCATGTATTTAAACTTCCCGTATATAATTATTCATCCCATTATGTACGTACAGTTATCTTACAACAATACCACATGTTTAATGTGAATATAACTCATATATAATTAATACAATTCACTACATGTATTTAATGACCCGTATATAACTATTTATCCCATTATATACGTAGAACCATATTATAAGATTCACACATATGTTGAATATAAATATAACCCATCATCTTGCGTAATAACTCACCAGATGTATTCTCTAAAGTGCTATCACACTAGGTGTACTCGCATAACCTAGTTACCCCAAGTCAGAATCGCTCACTAACTTGGACAAAAACATACGTAATGGAGGCGGTCATATTCCTTCCCTGAAAGTGAGATAAGCCCCTCACCCATATAATGGACGCTATGACTTGGGGATATACTCTCCCTACTCCTCAAGCTAGGGGATTCACCCACATCGCACAATCTCCTCCGATAGCACTAGAGTATATATATTAATTATATCTAATCACTGATACTTATATGCACACACCATATATACTATCACACTTTGTATATATATAAGTATAAAATATCCCGATTTTACTGTGTACTGAGTTCGTAACACTAGCCTATATTTAGTATCTCGAGTTTATGGTCCAACTCTGATTATTAATTAATTTTCACATTAATTAATATAATACTTTCCCGATTCTATAGTCCGACTCTAAATAAATTAATTTATCCCTTAATTAATTTATTACCTTGGTATCACTCAATCAATATACCCGGACTCGTTCACTTGGTACGTATTTTAATATTTTCCCGAGTCGATATTCCCACTCCAAATTAATCTACTCCTCCCAGTAATTAATTTAACACCTTGGTATCACTCAACCAATCTACCCGGACTCACTCACGTGGCCTGAAATTAAATATCACTCGAGTCTAATGCCCGATTCCAAATTAATTAGTTTTCCTTTATAATTAATTTAAATGAGTAGTGTTGCCCTACTACTATACCCGAACTTATTCACCCAGGCCGTTATGTTATTTTTGCAGAATTTATTTCCCAAAATTCATTCGCAATGTGTCACACTTAATTCCCCCACCACTCCCAATTATACTCCCTTATAATTGTTAATAATTATCTCCCATAATTAATTTTTTCCTCTTAGTTATGCTAGGTGAATTTGCAACTAAAATTTTGACCCATATAAATTCCTAAGCCAAACTGCCGAAAAACCTGAAGGGTTGATCGATCGACCCCCAACCGTCGATCGATCGATCGAACAGGTGGTCGTCTTCTCCACCTTGTTGTTTCCTCCATTAACGAAAATTTCCAATTTCTAACCTCTCCATTGGTCTAACCCAAGAACAATCAACATCGTGACTATATAAGAACATGATCAGGGCCTCTCATAGAACCTCAAATATAAATTTAATTCCATAAATTTCTACCTTTCTGATTTGGGAAAAAATCCCGGGTTTTTACTCGTTAGGTTTGAATTTCATCTACTTGCCCCAAATTCGTCCATAATTGCTACTGGGTTATTCACATGTAAATCAAATATCCTTACAGAACCATGTCACACCATTAATTACCACATTAAATCTCATTTAAGTGTTCCTTTTTAAAAAACCCCGTTTTGTACCCAATGTACCCAAAACAAATTTCTGATTTCACGTCACAAAAATATGAATTGATTAACATCAATTAATATCATAACAATTTAACCACTTGCCTTATGGGTTCGTAGGGTCTGATCCGACGGTGTGATTTGCAAGGTTGATGATGAACTCCCAATTGGTTCCCTGTCTTATCTCCCAAAGACTCCAATTTGCAGTGTAACCACTCTCTATGGATTCCTCTCAATACCCTAGGTTCTCTCTTGTGTTTTCTGTTATTTTCCTTTTCTTCTAAATTAGGTATTAAAGCTAAATCCCATTTTTAGCCTAATAGGCCAAGCCCGAGTGACCCAAATACCCCTGTGTGGGTCCGGTTATGCCTAAAAATGCCCCGTGACCCATTTACTACCCCGGGTACACTTTTCTGACTATATCGGCCCATCTGGACTCAACCGTGCACTCAGAATCGACATCCAAATTAATTTATAAAAATCCCTATCTCACACCCAAATTAGTCTATACCGACTCCCAGCTGAGATAAATAAATGCCACGTCACTAATACACGTTATGACGTAAATAAATTATTACTATTCACTTAGTAATTAAATGTTCCTAAATATTAACCATTCAATCTCCGATTAATATTTAAATAAATATTACCATAATTAATTCAATTAAATTACGACACACAAGTAATTTAAAATTTCCCGAATTAATTAAATATTACATGCACAGAAATACGGGGTGTTACATGTACTAAGAACTTCATATACTTATTCACAATATACCCTTACATTCCCGAAGTTACATCCTGAAGACATTTTGGCATCCCCACTATACACTCACCAAAATACTCTTATACGCTAGTGCTCAAAACTAGTGAGAAGCCTATTCTAGTCAATTTCCACTGATACACCACATCATCCTTCTTAACATCTCATCTTAGCGACTATACATAACACATTACAATCCTGTCAAAAATACTTCAATAATATGAGCCTACACACCACCGGCTTTATAATTTCAAAACTGACTAAAGGTCTAAACATTTCTAGATGCTAACTCTCCCTTTTTACCAATCAACCAAATTCTTCTCATGTGAGTCATCTATACTTAACCCTTAATCATAATTGTCGAACTTTGAAAACTTCAGTTCGCGAAGACGTAACTCTTATGATGTTTCTCTTTTATACAAAGTAACCCTTGATTTACTCAATCTTTGTCGACAGACTCTAAATTACGCCCGGATTAAAAAGTTTGTTAGTCTTCCACCTATAATCAACCAAAGGAGGATGATAAGGTTTCCCAAAAAAATCCTCAAAAGGCGCCTTGTCAATAATAGAGTGCTGCGAGTTATAACATGCAACTCTACCAATGGTAATTTCTACTCCTAAATACTCAAAAATCCAGAAGGCACATCCCTCACATTCTCCAGCATCTTAGTCACCCCTCCCGTTTACGGGTGATACGCCTTATTCAAAATGCAACTTCATCCCTATTGCCTCTTGATAATCCCTATCAGAGGTAGGACCCAAGGATCTCATCCTCATCCACAACAATGGTAGGAGGCACCAAATGCTGGTTCATTCTCTTTCCTCTACGAGATGTGGGGCATAGTGTTCGATAGTGTGACTCACCAAATTAGCCATAACTATTCCATCTCGATCAACCAAAATCACAACCCAAAGTAAATCTTGACCTTTCCATGATGTTGGTAATCCAATATTGAACTCCATCAGTCTGCTTACCCATTTTATCACTGGAATCCCCAAGTATTGCGAAATTTATGGTTGATAATCTCGGACCAACCTTATCCTCTCTAAAAAGTAGTGCAGCTGGAGATAATTTCATTATTTCTCACTCCACACCGATCCACACGCTCTGTATCCCACGTCATGTGGTACATCTTACTCCTCTTTTGGGGTATATTAAAATCGTAACCCATACGTCCACTCCATAACTGTGCACTTTACGGGTCTTTCTCGTCTAGTAAAATTAACATCCTATTCATGTCCAAGCTAGCCTCAGAACTTGATTGAGTACGATTCCGCTCTAATCCCCAAAACTGTTGGACCCTCCCTTGACCAAAGATATCCCTAGCTTGTATCTCGACAGTCATTCAACCCATCTCGGGTGTGATAGCTCCCATTGCTATATATAACTGGACCATCATACTTCCTCAAATGACGTTCAATCCATCTTACTTTTCCAACTCTTCTTTTAGTTTCCAAATAAGCTTATGATTCGACATATTTATTACTCCATCCCCTCATCTCGAAACCAATAATCGAACTAACTAGAGTACCCATACACCCTATATCCCATTCATATATGCACATTTGTAACAAACGTAATATATTGATATCAACTTGGTCCCACATGCTCGGAGGGGCTATACAGTAAGGGTATACTCGATTACCATATTAATCGTAACTCAACTATCACCTAACAGAGTAAACGTTACCTAGTGCTCCCCATACAGTCTACCCGACTCCATTGGCCTTAAATCGAAAAAATATGTATTAGCGCAAAGCTTTATCTACATATACATGAAATAACTACAATACTAAACCCATTCCCTAGTGTCCAACATGTCTCTTAACTCCCAACACTCACTTGGGCACCCAAATATCCTATTCCCAGATGTATGAGTATAATCTCCCACTCCCACATCTCTAATGGAGTTGTATAATATGATGTTCTCACTATCACTAAGTCCACAACGCTAAATCAATAACGAGCTTAGTTTCTTCACTCGACGGTAAACACGATATCCCCTGCATCTCGTTTGTAAAGTCCTTATGCATCGGAATCGAATGTAAAGAGACAACTATACTCTCCGAAATCTCCCCTATAATATAATATATACGCATGCTCGACCCTCTTTTAGGATGAGACATTGCAAAAATAATACCTTCTTCCCTGGAACAACGAACATGATAGTCTTACTGATGATGCTAAGATTTAGCACCACCGAATAAGTGACAGTGAACTCAAACAGTAGCAGCCATGGCAGCCATAGAGATGTATGAGTGTGTATAAGGGGATGAGTATAAGAGGAAATAAGACAATGATGTATAGTGGTTCAGCCAATTTGGCCTACATCCACTGTGAGTGTGTGATCCACTAAGTATGGGCACTAATGGCCTTGGATACAATGCACATAACCCTCTCTCTCTCTCTCTCTACTGTGTGTACAAGCAGAGTCTTAACTAGGGCTACAATTCATTGATCGATCCCTTGTAGGGTTGTAGGTGACAAGTATATATAGGTCTTGGGGGGTGTAGTGTACCCCCCAAGTATGCATGGTGCATGTGAATGATGATCTAGCCAATCCCCTGTTGACACCTGTAGATGCCAAATGATGACATAATATTCCCTCACGTGAGGGTGTGATTTGGTTATAACGGTCTCCCATGTGCCATGTGAGCCTCACTCTCACTGTTCCACGCGTCTCCCAAACCACGCGCTGCGATGATGTCACCCTCGGCCTATGGGCCGAGGGCAAAGTTCCTCCCGGTAGTGAGTCTGATCTAATTCTGGCCTCGTACTGTCGTACCCTCGTAGGGTCGTCTGGAGCCTAGTGAAAGGTCGGCCCCTCGTAGGGTCGTCTGGAGCCTGGTGAAGGGTCGGCCCCTCGTAGGGTCGTTTGGAGCCTGGTGAAGGGTCAGCCCCTTGTAGGGTCGTCTGGATCCTTGGTGAAAGGTTGGCCCCTCGTAGGGTCGTCTAGAACCTGATAGAGGGTCCGTCCCTCATAGGGGTCATCCATTTGGAGGTAATCTTCAGCCAGGCCGAGGATATAAACAGGTATATCAATCACCCCCAGCCCTTAGCCATAGGTGCTATTGAGATGGCTGAGGGATAGTGTTGTAATTGAGATGCGTGTATGATCAGTTAGGTGAGTGACACCTGGGCAGATACTCATTGTTGTTCCAGTTTCCAAGGCATGGCGGCTGCACACTTATCTTGGGGCTCTGTGCCCTAATGATGCCTTCCTCGTGGGCTGTGTCCTGCCTTGGTCAATGGGCCCACTCATTACTAAGGTATTTAATGGATTTTTGAATTCTCTCTCTCTAGCCTTTTACCAGTTTCCATCGCCATTTCTGCAGCCTTCAATCCTTCAAGCTTAACAACGTTCTTGCTCTTTCTTCATAAGGTAATCTTTTTCCCTCAGCGCTCTCATTTACCTTCATTTCTGTTTGCTTTTTAGGCTCGTAGGGCTGCATTTTCTTTGAGTTGTGTCATAGCTTTTTTCGGTGTCTTCTCCGGCAACTGTTTCTTGAATGTTCTTGAGTGTTCTTGAGTGAAAACCATCAATTCCTTTTTTAATTCAAAAGTCTAATTTGGTCAACTGCAAACTTATTTGTAGTTAAGTTCCCCAAATTTCTCCAAGTGTAGGGTCTTTCCCTTTTAATGCTTAGGAAGCTTTATAGTTTAGCGTCTGAATTCCCATCCTTGAGAGAGAAGCTCTTTGCAGAGATCAGACGAGTAGAGGAAGAGGAAGAGAGGAGACGAGGGGCCGACCCTAATTGGGTACGACCCATCTTTCCCATTCCTCTTGCCACAATAAAACCATTTGAACCGTCTGAGTCTTGTGGGTCGTCCCATCGTCCAGCCGACTATCATTCAAGTGAGATGGAAGAGAGAGCTTCGTCGTCCACTGGCGCTGGAACTTCCGGTAGGAGAGAGACATCTGACCTAAGCCCGGGCCGAGAGGCCGAGGGTATGGTCCCCTCCGAGGCTGTCCCTGTGACAACCCTATCTCCCCACGCCTTTTAGATGGCCTTCCCCCAGGGGCCTCTGGAAGATGATGAGGCCGAGGGAGAGGGGAATGAGGACGAGGGCGATGATACAGATGACCAGATTGATACCTCCCATGCCTCGTCCAATATCTCCTCTGTTAGGGATCGCGACCTCTTAATATGGAGGCATGCATATGGAGTGCCCCCCAGCGTAACTATGAGGGTTCCCTCTGAGTCTGAGAGGGTTTTTGATTGCGAAGAGGGAGAGGTTATAGTTTATGAACAAATGTTCAAAGTTGGAGTTAGATTCCCTCTGCATCCTGCCATCGTAGATATCCTGTCTGCCCTTGGTGTCGCCCCCTCTCAACTTCCTCCCAACTCTTGGACGACGATCCTGGGCTACATCTCCTTGTGGAAGAATACCTTCACCGACGAGCCCTCGGCCGACCTATTCTTGGGCTGCTACAACATCACCTCCTCATCCAAACAGCCTGGATACTATCATCTGGGGGCGAGGAGGTCTGAGAAGAAACTCCTCCATGTGGCACAAACTTCCAACCACGATTGGAAAAAGAGATTCTTCTTTATCTCTGGGGAGTGGGGGTCCACCGCCGATGGTCCGAGGGTCCCCAGAAGATGGTCTAACCCTTCCATGAAGGCCAGGTCAGACCCTGGACTTAGTCTGGAGGAGAAGGACATCGTTGAATATCTTAGAGGACGAGGGAGAGAGGGTGAACTTCCAAAATTTGAAGACCTGATGACCCCCCGATTCCTCAAAGAAGCTGGTCTGAGGGTCGGCCCTCTGACAGAACTATGTGAGTTATACTGAACATTTTCCATTCTTTATTTATTTTTGAAGTGTTTCCTCTTTATCTCTGCATTTTTCAGACGTGTCGTCCTCTTATCAGGTCACCCTGCAGGTATATCAGACTATCTTTGGGAAATGACTGCTCCCAGCTTATTGTCAGGCTTGGCAAAGAAGAAAGGAAAGGAGCCTCAGCAGGCTCCGAGGAAGACGAGGGCCGCTGGGCCGACAGTGGTGGAGCCGACCACTGATATCCATAAAAGAAAGGAGCCTGAGGCCCCTGTTGACCCTCGGCCAGATGCTCGGACGAGGGCCAGGGTCGAAGCCTCTGAGGGGACGACCTCTTCATCCAGCATGGGGGCCTTCTGGTCTCAAAACCTGGCCCATCTGAGGGCCGATCCCTCATCACTCATAGCAAACTTGAGGGCAGCCAAGGTCTCAATGTTCTCTGCACCCTCGGCCTCTGACTACGAGTTCCTATCCAAAATGCCTCCTGCCAAAGTGTACGACTATGGTCTGCACGCCCTTGCACAGGTATTGGTCTTGACCCACCTTTTAAATTTCATTCTTTCAATAACTATTTCCTCAGCCTCTTGACATGTGTTTATTTTTCTATGCAGTCCGTCTGTGCCTTCACCTCGGCCATAAAGTGGATGGCTGAAAATCAGACAAAGTTCCATGAGGCCGAAAGGGCCATTCAGCATGAGGCCGACCTGCAGACAGAGCTCGAGACTGCGAGGGCTGAGCTCGAGAGTGCTAGGACTGAGCATGCCAGGGTCTTAGATGAGCTGACGAGGCAGCACGATGCCGACCAGCAGGCCAAGGACTTGCTCATAAAGGAGAAGGATGAGGCTTTACTCAACTTAGGGGCTCAACACAAGGCCGATCTGGAAGCAGCTGTCAAGAAAGCCGAGGCCGATGCTGTGGAGGCCTACAAACTCTCAGACGAGTTTCAAGGCTTCGGCCTTGAATATTTGGAGAGAGGAATTAAGACGGCCTGTCGATGGGTCGTCTTAAAGTTTGCTGATGCAGTGTCGTCTGTTCGACCTTCTCTTGAAGCAGTTCAGCTGGATGATCCCCTCATTGCTGAAGCCTTGACCCAAGTGGAGTCTCAGCATGTCGAAGGCATGGTCACGTCTGAGGGTCAGCCTATCATACTCCTAGAAGAGCCTCCCATTGATGTCGAGGCCTTGCCCTCTGATCTTGCTCAATAGGGTGGCTGTTTGTAGCCGATACCCTCTTTGTGTAATCAACATTTTTGTACTTTACTTTGCAAAACACTTGATATTTTTTATAACTGGCATTTCATTAATACCATCGTCTTCTTTACTGTCTTACCTATTTGCTTCTTGTATGGTTTACCTTTTCTGTTAATGCCACTAACCTCTCCCTAGTCTTTCTTGAGGGTGAACAAGGGGTGATCCCCTGCGTTGGCCCTCATTATAGCCGAGGAGTCAAATTACCAAACTGGTTTTTAATAAAGTTTTCCCTCGTCTTTCTTGAGGACAGTGGTGGGGTCGTCCCCTCCACTGGCCCTCATTATAGCCGAGGGATCAGGTTACCAAATTAATGGTTTTAATGAAGTCTTCCCTCGTCTTTCTTGAGGACAATGGTTGGGTCGTCCCCTCCACTGGTCCCCATTATAGCCGAGGGATCAACTTACCAATTTAATAGTTTTTAACAAAGTCTTCCCTCGTCTTTTTTGAGGACAGTGACGGGGTCGTCCCGTCCACTGGCCCTCCTTATAGCCGAGGGATCAACTTTCCAAATTAATGGTTTTTAACAAAGTCTTCCCTCGTCTTTCTTGAGGACAGTGGTGGGGTCGTCCCCTCCACTGGTCCCCATTATTGCCGAGGGATCAACTTACCAATTTAATGTTTTTTAACAAAGTCTTCCCTCATCTTTTTTGAGGACAGTGATGGGGTCTTCCCCTCCACTGGCCCTCATTATAGCCAAGGGATCAACTTTCCAAATTAATGGTTTTTAAGTCTTCCCTCGTCTTTCTTGAGGACAGTGGTGGGGTCGTCCCCTCCCCTGGTCCTCATTATAGCCGAGGGATCAACTTACGAATTTAATGTTTTTTAACAGATTCTTCCCTCGTCTTTTTTGAGGACAGTGATGGGGTCGTCCCCTCCACTGGCCCTCATTATAACCGAGGGATCAACTTTCCAAATTAATGACTTTTAACAGTCTTCCCTCGTCTTTCTTGAGGACAGTGGTGGGGTCGTCCCCTCCACTGGTCCCCATTATAGCCGAGGGATCAACTTACCAATTTAATGGTTTTTAACAAAGTCTTCCCTCGTATTTTTTGAGGACAGTGATGGGGTCGTCCCCTCCACTGGCCCTCATTATAACCGAGGGATCAACTTACCAATTTAATGGTTTTTAACAGTCTTCCCTCGTCTCTTTTGAGGACAGTGATGGGATCGTCCCCTCCACTGGCCCTCATTATATCCGAGGGATCAACTTTCCAAATTAATGGTTTTTAACAGTCTTCCCTCGTCTTTCTTGAGGACAGTGGTGGGGTCGTCCCCTCCACTGGTCCCCATTATAGCCGAGGGATCAACTTACCAATTTAATGGTTTTTAACAAAGTCTTCCCTCGTCTTTTTTGAGGACAGTGATGGGGTTGTCCCCTCCACTGGCCCTCATTATAGCCGAGGGTGGTTCTCTGTAGATGTTTCCATGCGTGCTAGAACTGATAACCACAGGATGAGGGGAAACACTGATATTTCTCATTAATTTTCAAAGTGTTCTATTGGAGCGACTCTTATTTCAACTATGGTCTATCAAGACCTTACAACACTACTGATAGTATTTCTTCAAATGATCTGCATTCCAGGGGTTGGAAAAAGGTTCCCCTTCTAGGTTTTCTAGTCTATAGGTCCCAGGGACGACTTCATCGATGACCCTATATGGGCCATGCCAATTAGGATGGAGTTTGTTGGGCTTTTGCCAAGTCTTCTTGAGGACCAAGTCCCCCACTGCGATAGGCCTCTGTTTCACCCTCTGATTGTAGAACCTTGCGGTCCTCTGCTGGTAGGCGGCCTGCCTTATCTCAGCGTCCTCCCTCCTTTCCTCAATCAGGTTCAAGTCGAGTCTTCTCTCTTTCGTATCTCCCTGAGGGTCGTACATTTGGACCCTATGAGTAGGAAACTCAATTTCGGTGGGGATGACGGCTTCTGAGCCATAATCTATCATGAATGGGGTCTCCCCGGTAGAAGTCCTCACTGTCGTCCTGTATGCCCACAGCATGACATATTACTCCTCGACCCATCTTCCTTTTGCCTCCTCAAGCCTCTTCTTGATTCCATCTAGGATTGTCCTGTTCGTAACTTCGGTTTGCCCATTGGCCTGAGGTCGGCTTGGGGTGGAGAAAAATTGTTTGATACTTACCCTCTCACAGTATTTCTGTAGAGAGGCATTCTTGAACTGAGTTCCGTTATCCGAGATGAGGGTGTTGGGGAGACCATATCTGCATATGATATTTTTCCAGATGAACTGGAAGGTCTTCTGCTCTGTGATTGTCACCATCGGCTCCGCCTCCACCCATTTTAAAAAATAGTCAATGGCTACGATGAAGAACCGATAGTTATTGATGGCCCTAGGCATGGGTCCTACTAGGTCAATTCCCCACACTGCAAATGGCCATGGGGATGTAATGGAAGTAAGAGGCTGATGGGGCTGGTGAGGGATGGTGGCAAATCTTTGACATTTGTCACACTTTTTTACATATTCCGCTGCGTCTTTCCCCAAGGTCGGCCACTAGTACCCCTGGGTGATCACCCTCTTTGCTAAGGATCTGCCCCCGATGTGGCTTGAGCACGATCCTTCGTGCACATCTTACAAAATTGAAGGGACTTCAGAGGGATGCACACACCTAAGTAAGGGGAGCAAAAAACCCTTTTTGTATAAGGTGTCTCCGATGACAGTGAATTTTGCAACCCTGTACCTCATCTTCTTCCTTTCTTGCCTTGCTTCTGGCATCTCACCCTCTTTAATCTATCTGATCAGAGGGTCCATCCACGAAGCTTCCTGCGAAACATTTAAGCAGTTGCCAAGTGTTCCCCCAGCGTCTTCGATAGTTGGCCGAAGAAAAATTTCTACTGGGACCGTCCTCCTGATGTCTGTCCTCGTTGCCGAGGCCAACCTAGCAAGGGCATCAGCCCAGCCATTGTCGAGCCTAGGTATCCTCTTTAATTTCACTTCTCTAAAGCCTTTCAGTAACGCCCTCACCTTCTCAAGGTACCTAGCCATCCTCTCGTCCTTAGCCTCGTAGGCTCCTAGTATCTGATTCACTACTAGCCTTGAATCACTATGGACCAAAATATGGCCGACACTAAGAGACTTAGCCAAGGAGAGTCCTGCTACCAAGGCCTCATACTCAGCCTCGTTGTTGGAGGCTTTGAAGTTGAACCTCAGGGCGTATTCAACGTTTGTGCCATCGGGTGCTGATAGTATAAGTCCAGCTCCACTTCCATTGTCACAAGAGGACCCGTCAACGAAGAGGCTCCACAGAGTCTTTTCCTCTGAAAAATTTCCCTCAGAGAGGGATCCCTGTCTAAAGATGTATCTCCCCTCTTCATTTTCAGTCGCTTTCCTTCTAGCGGTGCTTGTCTCATCCCTATCCGCGGGTGTGTCAGTGGGTCTATCTCGTTGTGTATCTGTCTTCCCGAGGGTATCACCTTCGACCTCATCATCCTCCCATGTGAACTCAGCCACGAAGTCTGCCAATGCCTGCCCCTTAATGGCCGTCCTAGGCTGATACACTATGTCAAACTCCCCCAGCTCTATAGCCCAGGCCATTAGCCTGCCTGATTTTTCTGGCTTGTGCAGGACCTGCCTAAGAGGAGAGTCGGTGAGGATGACCATTGTATGGAACTGGAAGTACGGCTTCATCTTCCTTGAGGCATGGATCAAGGGGTAAGATATCTTTTCCATCCTCGGGTATCTTTGCTCTGCCCCCTGAAGTGCCTTGCTGTTAAAATACACAGGCTTCTGTATCCCATCTTCGTCTCTCACAATGGCTGCACTGATGGCCGATTCTGAGACGACGAGGTACACCTGAAGTCGTTCACCCTGCACGGGTCGTGACAGCAGCAAGGGGGACCCCAAGTATGACTTTTGGTCCCTAAAAGCCTCATCACACTCTTCACTCCATTCGAAGGCCTTCCTGAGGATCTTAAAGAATGGCAAACACTTGTCTGTGGCCCTTGACACGAACCTGTTTAAGGCAGCAACTCTTCCTGTGAGTCTCTGAACATCTTTAATGGACTTGGGGGTCTTCATCTGAACGAGGGCCTTTATCTTTTCAGGATTGGCCTCGATGCCTCTTTGGTTGACAATGAACCCCAGGAACTTCCCTGCCCCGACCCCGAAGACACACTTGGCCGAGTTAAGCTTCATCTGGTATTTGTCCATCGTATTAAAGGTCCTATCCAGGTCTGCTATATGATCCTCTGCCTTCAGACTCTTAGTCAGCATGTCATCTACGTAGACCTCTATAGACTTCCCAATTTGGTCTTCAAACATTTTATTTACGAGGCGCTGGTATGTTGCCCCCGCATTTTTGAGGCCAAAGGGCATGACCCTGTAACAGTATGTCCCCTTGTCGGTGATGAAGGCTGTCCTCTCTGAGTCTTCAGGGTTCATGAAGATCTGGTTATACCCTGAATAGGCATCCATAAAACTCATGAGCTCATGGCCTGCGGTAGCGTCTACCATCTGGTCGATGCGGGGGAGAGGGAATCTTTCTTTGGGCAGTGCTTGTTGAGGTCTGTGAAGTCCACGCACATTCTCCACTTCCCGTTGGCCTTTGGGACAATGACTGCATTGGACAGCCATTCAGGGTAGATGACCTCTCTGATAAATTCAGCGTCTTCTAACTTCTTGACCTCGTCCCTAATGACCTCATACTTTTCTCTAGAGTAAATTCTCCTCTTCTGCTTTACCGGCTTCACTCCCTCTACCACATTGAGCTTGTGGCACATGATTTCAGGGTCAATCCCTGGCATATCTACATGACTCCATGCAAAGACGCTTCGCCTTCTTCTCAACAGTTTAATGAGGTCTTCCTTGATGTTGGGCCTCAGAGACTTGCCGACTTGGACGGTTTTTCCCGGGTCATCCTCATCGAGGATGATGGATTCTACCTCTTCCGCGGCCTCTCCTTTCTTTAGCTTTGTCTCATCTCTGGGGTCTAAGGTATCAATATTGTAAGTGGTCGTAACCCTATTGTGTGCCTCCCTTTCTTCAGCGGAGTTGTAGTAACATTCTCGCGCTGTCGTTTGGTCTCCCTGAACTTCCCCCACCCCGTAAGGGGTAGGGAATGTGATCATCTGGTGGACCGTAGACGACACAGCTTCAAACCCCTTAAGGGCCACACGCCCCAGTATGATGTTATAGGCCGAAAACACATGCTCATCCATCACAAAGAAACTGACCTTCTTGGTGAGCCATCTCGGCCATTCGTCCCCCATCCTGACATCAGCCTCATACACTCCAAGGGGATGAACTTTATCCCCACTGAACCCAATCAGTGGATGATGGTATGGGGCAAGTCTAGCACGACTGAGACCTAAGGCTTTGAAGCATGGCTAAAACATCACATTTGCAGAGCTACCTCCATCTACCAGTATCCTCGGCACCTCACACCCGTGCACCCTGGTAGTGATGACGAGAGGGTCATCATGCGGGGCCAAGAGGCCTTTGAAGTCCATTCTTGAAAATCCCACTATCAGAGTTTCCATATCAACCTTCTTCCTCTTTTCTGACTTGACCTCCAGAGAGGTTGAGTGTACCGTCTTCGTCACTGATTTGGCCTCGTCCACATGGGCCTTCCTGTCGGCGACCTCAGATCCTCCTCCCGCTAGACCCCCGGAGATCAATCCCACTCCAAGTGAGATCATATTAAGCCTCTTGACCGGGCCATGGTCGTCTCTCGGCGGGAGGTCAGGGTCGTCCTCATCATCGGAAGGGTCGTCCCCTCTTTTTTGAGGACCTTCTCTACATGCATTGCCTCGCTTCTTTCTGGGGTCGTCCCCTCGGCCCCTCTTGAAGGCACCTTTTTCGACGTACTTTCTGAGCTTCCCTTCCTTCAGCATCTTCTCAATCTCATCTTTTAGAGCAAAGAATTTGTCTGTTACGTGGCCGTGGTCTTGGTGAAATTCATACCACAGGCTCTTATTCCTCTTGCCGGGGGCTGCCCTCAGCTTCTCAGGCCACTTCAGGGACCGATCACTCTTTATCTCATTGAGAATCTGTTCACAGCTGACCGTCATAGGGGTGTACCCAGCGAACTTGTCATCCGTGGACCTCTTCTTCCCCTCTTTGTTCTTCTTAGGGTATTTACCCCCACTAGCACCTCCTTTTTCGTCTTCATATTTTACGGCCATCGCCTCTTTGGCGTTCATCACCTTTCCTGCTATCGACAGCAGCTCAGCCATCGTCCTCGGAGGGTCTTCAGCAAGCTTCCATAACAGCTTCCCCTTTTGGAGTCCTCCAATCAGGGATGTCATAGCTATGCTCTCCTCATAGTCTTCCACCTCCAGCTTCTCTTTATTGAATCTGGCTATGTAGTCCCTCAGACTCTCATTCTTCCCCTGCTTAACATAGAGCAGGTGCGTGGTCTTCTTCTGTGGCCTCACCCCAAAGAAAAAGTTGTGGATGAACCGGTTTGCCAACTGCTTAAAGTTTTCGATGGAATTTTTTGGAAGAGACGTGTACCAGACATGTGCAGCCCCTGTCAGGGTACCAGAAAAGGCACGACACCTCATCTCATCTGAGATAGAGTATATGTCTGCTGCTGATTGATACATCTCCTCGTGGTGGACAGGGTTGGTGCTCCCGTCATATCTTGGGGTGACCACAGGTGGCTTGAACTTTGATGGCGTGGGGAAGTTGGCTATCTTTGCCACAAAGGGTGAGCCTATGGTGTATCCCATCTGAAGAGGGTCTCGGCTCTTCAGTATGTCTCCAATCTTATCCTCTAATCGCTGGATTGAGTCATTCCAGGTCCTCACAGGGTCGGCTTGGCCGATGTTATCCCCTGCCTCTTCTTTGAGGTGGACGGAGGGTTCTACTGGAGCCGGCCTGTGTCGGCTATTTACTTCCCTTTGGCTGTCATCCCATCCTCGGGGTTGGCCATCTGCTGCCTCCCTCCTGGACCTCGCAGCACTTCTTGACCTGGATAATTTATCCCGCAGGTCATTTACTGGGCCTAGCCTCTCAAAGGCTGACCCCATGCTCAAGCGATCAAAAGCAGAGCCTCTCGGGCGATCATCAGGGTTTGGTCTCCCACACTTTCCTCTATTATCCTGAAGAGGTCGTACAGTATTGTTGGAGACCTCATATGGTTCCCAGCATTCTATAGGAGCCTCCTCTCCCTCCAGATATCCATACCTATCCTCAGGGCAAGGGTTTTCTTGCCTCCCCAGGCGTAGACGCCGGGGGTCAGCAACATCCCTACGCCGCTGAGGGGGTGGCAGGTCTTTTGCGTGGTGCCTGGGGTGGTCCCCTGGCCTCATGCTGTCCTGGAGCTGCTGCCAAAGTAATCATCTTAGGTGAAACCCCTGGGGGTCTTAGTATGCTCTGGCTTAGAGCTGTGAACTGCTCTTGCATCATCCGCTGGCTTGCTGCCAGAGACTTTAAGGCTGCCGCCACATCAGCCATCTCAGACTGAGGCGGCGGCTGACTAGAACTGGGTCTTCCCCCCTCATCCGGCGGGGGAAGTGGTGGTGGTGGCATCTCAGGTGCCATGTGCTTGAGCTCTGAAAAGTTGAACTGAAGAAAAGACTGGTGAGCTTGAGAACCTTAGTGGGTCTCTTTCAATGGTGAAACACCTCCTCTCAGGGGGAGTGTTGGTTCACCACCAGAGTGCCCAGTGAGGTCAAGCTGTACAAAGGAAGAGATGTCTTCTCGTTCCCACAGACGACCCCAAACTGATGATGCTAAGATTTAGCACCACCGGATAAGTGACAGTGAGCTCAAACAGTAGCAGCCATGGCAACCATAGAGATGTATGAGTGTGTAAGTGTGTAGAAGGGGATGAGTATAAGAGGAAATAAGACAATGATGTATAGTGGTTCAGCCAATTTGGCCTACATCCACTGTGAGTGTGTGATCCACTAAGTATAGGCACTAATGGCCTTGGATATAATGCACATAACCCTCTCTCTCTCTCTCTACTGTGTGTACAAGCAGAGTCTTAGCTAGGGATACAGTTCATTGATCGATCCCCTATAGGGTTGTAGGTGACAAGTATATATAGGTCTTGGGGGGTGTAGTGTACCCCCCAAGTATGCATGGTGCATGTGAATGATGATCTAGCCAATCCCCTGTTGACACCTGTAGATGCCAAATGATGACATAACATTCCCTCACGTGAGGGTGTGATTTGGTTATAACGGTCTCCCATGTGCCATGTGAGCCTCACGCTCACTATTCCACGCGTCTCCCAAACCACGCGCTGCAATGATGTCACCCTCGGCCTATGGGCCGAGGCCGAGGGCAAAGTTCCTCCCGACAGTGAGTCTGGCCCAATTCTGGCCTCGTACTGTCGTACCCTCGTAGGGTCGTCTGGATCCTGGTGAAAGGTCGGCCCCTCGTAGGGTCGTTTGGAGCCTGGTGAAGGGTCGGCCCCTCGTAGGGTCGTCTGGATCCTGGTGAAGGGTCGGCCCCTCATAGGGTCATCTGGATCCTTGGTGAAAGGTTGGCCCCTCGTAGGGTCGTCTGGAACCTGATAGAGGGTCCGCCCCTCATAGGGGTCGTCCGTTTGGAGGTAATCTTCAGCCAGGCCGAGGATATAAACAAGTATATCACTTACTATAAGACTCCACTATCGCTCAAACCGTCGCTAACCAGTCCATACCCAGGATAACATCGTACTCGAATAACGTATCTTTCTAAAATGATCAAATCCATTAAATCATATCCTTTCAGTGTTCACACCCTCTCCCTTGCAGATGGAACAAAGAGAGCCCCGTTACACAATGGTAATTGTATACACAGTCGTGCTATAAATGATACATCTACTAAACCCGTCTCACGCACGAAACTAGTGCTAATAAAATACTGTAACGCATTCACATCCCACAATACTTACCTTATTTACCCATGGATAAAACTCATACTTTCAATTACTAATAGCACTGGTTGTTCAAATGGTTATGGGACGTAGTACTCACGTCTAAACTAAACCAAAAATTACTGTAATTATTGACCCTGTTGAGCACTATGCTTCCGTCTCTTATCTCTCTATGGATAAGATGAACGCATGTGGTTCTGCTCTCCACATATAAAACACCTCCCTATGAAAACCCCTTATCTCTGAACCCACTAGCCATGTCGAGGCTACCTTACTCTCAAAACCTGGTGGCCTCAGCCCTGATGGCCACCCTCATTGTTCCCTTGGCTCCGTTGGCCTTGTGGAATACATTATTAATCCTGATGGCCTTATCTGAATCCACTGTCACTCGGTCAAAATTCCCCTAATTTAAAACGTTTACACGGGTCCCTCTACTAGTTATCCCTTATGTGGCGTCCCACTAACACCAATACGTCTAGTCTTGCTCTCTTGTCTAGACTCTCCTATTCACTTCTCTCCCTTCGCATGGAAGCATTGATATTGATTTTGTAAAATTTCAACATTGACGGCATCAGCATAAGTTGTCCTAGTCGAATTTCTCCATTAATCCTGGCATATTCTACCCACGAGTCCATCATCAATTTAAGGACCCCTTTCCCCTTCGTATCCACCTCGTCGGGTACGAAGTTGCTAAACGAACACATTTTTCCTCATACTCGACCACTATCTGGCTATCCTGTAATAAGTATGAAATTTCTTTTGCATCTCGATTTAATCAGAAGATGAAAGGATTTACGGTCAAAATTGCACCCCGAATTCCTCGATATGCATGGCATCTTTTCTTAGATGTGGTGATTAACTCCCGTCACTACAACACTGTTCCTATGAGCTTAAAAATTTCCTGAAATTAAATCTTGAGTGTCACTGCACTCCACCATACGCTTTTTCCTTTGTATGTTCTCCTTCTATTGGCTAGCTAACACACGCTCATACTTTATCCAAACTCTTGTGGATGGCCCTTATGAAAATCCCCTCTAAATATTTCCCATACCGACCGCACAGAGTGAGTCCAAATTGGTGCCACCTTCTGCTATGATGGTACTTGGGAAAACTATTGCGCCCTAGCAGTCATCACAACACCAACTGGCTGAGAAATAATATTGGTGACTTCCATTGTGGTCACCATTCTCAAAATAATCTGTGGCTTCGACTGGGTCTCTCCTCTTGCAGTCCTCATAACGACCCTCATTATTCGTCCTATATTGTTTGGTACACGAAGCCTAACCGAAGTCGTATATGATTTACTTCAACTATAGGCAATAGCAGGAGAATGTTAATTGCAATATGAATTAACAGTCCTAAGCATAGGGCTCTAAATCAAAGAGAAAATAATGTTGAAAACGTAATAAGCCACCCAGATTCTAAGGACACTAGAACCCGATGCTCTGATACTATCTGTGACACCCCATCTATTTCAATAATGAGTGATCAGTCTTCTACTAAAATAAAATAGGATTCTAATCTGGTTCATTCTTAGCATCACTATCGAAAACATTTTAATTACTAACTACCTATTATTTAAACAAGCTGGTGCCAAATTTTATTTTTAATTAAATAACTGAAAAGTTAACCATTCACTACAAACCATTCAAATTAAACTATTTTAATAAACCATCACAATAACAAAGATAAAAAACCAAATACCGAGTACACATCGATTACAAAACAATCCGATGCAATCCACACTAGCTGAATTACATAAAAACTGAATGTAAAGAGTCTGGGAAAAAGGGGCAATATGCCCAACTATGAAATGAGATGGAACCTATCTAGAACACCAAAGATATAATCGACTACTCCAAAACCTGCAAGCATCCACGTCAGTTGCAGCACCGTAGATCTTGAAATGAATAACCATGCTTGGCATCCCTGTGGATGGACACCTAAAAGTTTTAAAAATATTTTATACGGGTCAGAACCTAAAACCTTTTTAAAATATTTTGAAAATTAATAAGATGCATTAATGAATAAGTAAAATATTTTTTCATATTTAAACCTGTAGTGAACTTACATGAGATGAACCTCACCCCTCATCTATTATGTGCACCTATCGTATACATTTTAAACACCCTAGTTATGCTACCCTACCTAAATAGTACCAACATGTATCTTAACCCCATACGATAATCTTCTACCCAAACTAAATCACATGTGTTTGTTCAATGCTTTAATTCTTATTTATCTATCACACCCGCTAAGTCATTTTAAATTATATCTTAATTAATTCACATAACTTCACCCCAGTTATTTTCCATACTCACGTATTAGTATTATTCATCCGTACATAATTGTCACACTAATATATGTACACATATCACATATTGTTTACATATACATATATCACTCACTATATATGTATAACCACAATCCCTCCGAGCATTTCCTCGGTAGGTACGAAGTCACTAGCAAGCTATCAAGCTCAAGGAATGTCCACCACCGCCTTGGCAACCCGGTCGGAATCTCACCACTGAACCCAAAATAAAAATGAGAATCGGAGGCGTTCATGGCCTTAAGTCCACGGGTTATAACCATACCACATTATTTCACGGGACTAAACCTACATAGGGTGGTCATGCACAAGCCTATGACCCAGGGGAACAATACTACCTCTGTTGGGATTTTCCAGAGCGACCTCCCACGGTGCACAATCTCCACCGATAGCATATCCGCTAGGATGGGTATGTTTCACATAAATATAACACACACAGATATTATTATTCATGTATACACCGTCCCTATACCCATATATATTCACACATCCCGGACAATCCGTGCCCAAATTGTTAAAATAGTGCCATAGTTCCATTTTTAATAAAATATTTGCTCAACTTGGATAACCTCCCACATACTCGCCTGAGTTCATCAAAATCACTCGGAAGTTTCCTAACTTGACCCAAACCAAAAAGGGTTGTTCGAGCGAAACCATAACTCAATTTCATTAACTATGAATTCATATTAATCAAAAGGATACATCAACGTGGTGTTATAATCAATCTAAACACAATCGCGCCTAAAATAAAGTGCAACCCAAAATTACCAACTAAAGATTTTGGTATTTGACACCCTTCCGTAGAAAATTTTGACTAATTAAAAAAATAAGAGAAATATGAAACTGACGGCCATGGGCTAAGCTGGGGAGCAGAACCGATTCGGTCAGGGGGAAAATAGGTTCGCCCTTGTATGAAACTCGGGTTGGGCCTTCTATGTTCTTTACAAGATTTAGGCGAACCAGTTCACCCCTATACGCAACTCAGGCCGGGCCTGCTATGTTCTTTACGAGATTTATCCAGATTTTCACCCCTAAAAATGTCCCAATCTTCATCCAATGCATATTATCACATTCCTATTAATTACGAACAAAAAGACACGTGTTTGATTGTTCCATATCATCAAAAATCAAACTTAATAATGGGATTCAATCGCGCTTTTTCCAAAATTGATTCACCCTTAATTCTAATACAATTTCTAAATCCATAATTCCATATCACATCTTTTACTGGTTCAATCTCAGATTTTTCAATTCAAGAACACAATATAACTTCTCATCCTTAGGTTTCTTTATCAAGAGCCTACTTTCTTATATGGGATATGATCATCAAGATCATATAGAATCATCACAATTTTCATTCTTTCTAAAAAAAATATTTAACATATTAATCCCACCCCAAAATTTGTTTCAATTACACCAATTATGATATGACATAAATAACTACAAAAATAACATTAAGACAATCATTCACTTGCCTTAGGTATAAATAAGACTCTCAATCATCCTCGTATGTTGAGGGAGGTCATCAATTTCCTTCAAAACTTCTTCTTCGATTAGCCTCCCTTGGTTTTCTTTGTGTTTCCTCTTCTTTTATCCCCAATACCTCTCACAAAAGATGTCTAACGTAAAGTGGCTACCCACAAGCCTCTAATATCTTATTTTAAAACCCTAATTCCAAAATTAGGTTAACTATTAACATTAAAATGCCCCGAATTTTCCCGTACGGGTCTCATATAGCTTAAAAAGTCTTCGGAACCCGATTATAACCCACAGGTACCTAATTCTGACTATCTCGACCCATTTCGGATCATCCGTGCGCTCAAAATTCCCATTTAAGTCAGCCATAATCAATTTACTATCTTATTACTTACACGACTCTAGACACACATTCCGAACAAGATCCCATCAAACCGTCACTTTTACCCACATACGACATAGTATAAAATAATAAAACTTCATTTACTTATGACACAAGTAAATATAATAACACCTAAATATTACTCTATTTTTCGCTTATTAATATTTATTCAGTTCACTCTATTTTTAAATTTAATTAAATTACCGTGACACATGTAATTTAAATATTCCCAAAATACATGGTATTACAGCAGACACGATCGAAGATCATGCTTCCTCTTTGACTCCATGTGCAAAGGCACTGCTAGTCTTAGAAATATTACGAAGTTAAACCATAAAGAAAATATGTAAAGAGTTAGCACGAGAAATTTATTTTTTTAAGACGATAATTTGAATCAATAATAATACCCATCTTTAGAATGTACAAGTTTTTTTCTTATTAAAACTAGAGGATTAAAGTGCAATGTGAGATTTTCCTTTATTTTTCTTTTGAAATCTCATTGGAACTTTCAACACAAGTGTTGTTAATGGATCTATGATGTTTTGGTGTTGTTTGTAATACATTTTTTTATTTAAATATGTTGTTTGGAAGTGTATTTATATAGAGGAAGAAGAAACTAGTTGTCATAAGTGGTTAAAAAACTTTAATGAGGTATTTGGAAAAATCTATATTTTGAATTTTGAATGATGTAATCATCTGGCTTCCATTTATCCTGTCTAGGTATATTATGTGAGATTGAGTCAATTGAAATAGTTTAAGTCAAAATAACTTTTACATAAGTGGACTTATCCTCTTAGAATTTTGTTCCAAATATTCCTAGAGTTTTTTTGCCCATTTAAGTCGACGCAAAGTCTTTTGGTTGACTCGTTTAGTATAAAATAATGTTGTTTTCTTTCAAAACTTTGTTTTAATTGTGTGAAAGCTTTTGTGAGAGTTTTACTCAATAAAATAAACAAGGTAGAAGTAAAATATACTTTTACAACAAATCCTAAGTCACTTAAAGTCGTCTCGCATTTTTTTTAAGCTTGTTGATGAAGTTTTTGTGTACTTTTGATTGAGGAGATACTTTAATGAGAACATGAAATTTATCGATGATTTCATCGCAGAGTTTATAGGAGAACATCCTTGCTACCAACCCTAAACTATTCATCAGAATGAAGTTCCCCCAACGTCAGGCGTCTGGAGACTATTCGTTGACGGAGCCTCCAATTCCAAAGGGGCAAGAGTAGGCATTGTGCTAATTACCCCTGAAGATGCAATACTTGAGCAAGAAATCAGGCTCGGATTTGAAGCCTCTAACAATGAAGCAGAATATAAAGCATTGAACGCGGGCCTACAAAAGGTGCAAATACTCAGAGCAAAATGACTCCAAGTGTTCGACGACTCACAGTTGGTCTCCAACCAGATAAGTGGCGATTTCAACGCTAGAGATGAGAGAATGGAAGCCTATCTCGCCACTGCGAAAGAATTGATGGCCAACTTTGAACAAGTCAGTGTCCAGCAGTTTCCCAGAGGACATAACAACCATGCTGATGCCTTAGCAGCCTTAAGCTCAACGATCAACTTCGACTTGAAGAGGATAATTCATATTGTTTTCCTTGCCCAGCCAAGAATCAACCAGATTGATGAGCTGCCGAGTGTGCGGTATGTTCTCCATATTGAGATAACCCCCAATTGGATGGACCCCTTAAGGGATTATTTGAAGGATGGTATGCTAAAACCAGATAAGAAAACCGCTCATCAGATACGAGTTAAAGCTGCTTTCTTTCACTTATCTTCTGAAGGTAAACTGTACAAGAGATTTTTCACTAGCCCCTACCTCCAATGCGTTCATCCAAAGGACGTCGAGCAAGTCCCACATGAACTCCATGAGGGAATCTATGAGAGTCACATTGGGGAAGGTCGCTAGATTTTCGATCAATGAAAGAAGGCTACTGGTGGTCGTACATGTAGAAAGACATTGAAAACTGTGCCCTAAAATATAAAAAGTGCCAACTTCATGCACCTATGGTTCATGAGCCGGATAGTGATCTAAAGTCACTTACTAGCCCATGGAATTGAGCCCAATGGGGTATGGACATCGTGGGACCCCTACCTACTATGATCGTTAATCACAAGTATCTATTGGTCGCAACAGACTACTTCACTAAATGGATAGAAGCAGAGCCACTGGTAAACATTAGAGACATGAACATGATAAGATTCATATGGAGGAATATTATCACTCGTTTTGGGATCCCCAAGACTATCATCACTGACAAAGAAGCCCAGTTTAAGAGTGGCCTCTTCCAGGATTTCTGCTGCTACCACGGGATCAGGCACTACTTCAGCTCTGTGGCATACCCTCAGAGCAATGGACAGGCTGAGGATTCCAATAAAACATTGATTGATGGATTAAAAAGAATTTGGAGCTAGCCAAGGGAGAATGGGTAAACAAACTACCCCACATCTTATGGGCTTACCGCACCACCCCATAGAAAATAAGTGGAGAGACACCATTCGCACTGTCGTATGGGATGGAGGCAATTATCCCCTTGAAAGCTGGCCTCTCTACCATGAGGTCCACTTTGGTCGAACAAGTCCGGAACGATGCAGCATTGATCGTTGAACTTGACCTAGTTGAAGAACAAAGAGAGTTAGATTTAGTGAAACTAGCAGCCTACCAGCAATAGCTAGCAAAGCACTACAACAAAAAGGTCAATCCAAAAGCATTCCAGGTTGGGGACTACGTCTTGAGAAAAGTTCTTAGTTGCGCTGTAAAACCATCAGATGGAAAGTTAGGACCAAAATAGGAGGGACCATTCAAGGTGATAAAAGAAGACCTACAAGGAGCCTATCACTTAGAAACGCTGAAAGGCAGGGAGATACCTAGAGTTTGGAATGCAACCAATTTGAAAAAATTCTACTTTTAGTTTTTTTTTCTTTTTGAACTCAGTGTTGCATTTTCAATTAATTTCTGATTAATGAGATTTGTTAGGCAGTGGCATTTTATGGAGTGTTGATTTTTCTCAACTATATTATAATTCATTCACCCTTTCCAAGTTACAGGCTCCCCTCTTAACATACAAAACTAAGATCACGAGAAACTTATTAAAGCAGGGTCAATGTGTAGTGACCCTCCTCAGGCATTCGTCAACGAACACGAATGACCTCCTAGCTCTCCCCTAGCAATATATGAAGCCCTACAGGGGAGCCTTAGGCAACATGGCCAACCCAAGTTGGTCACTAACATTGTTTGGCTCAGAAATCCTGCTCAGATAGAACATCCAATACTAGGTGTATCCTCGCCATTTCCTCACTTAGGCCTAAGGAAGTGTGACGACACAACCTAAAAGGTAAAGTAAGGCAGAATGGTACACTAAAGCATACTAGACTGGGGGGGAATACTTACTCAACAACTAACTCTGCCTAAATTAATTCTAGTCGGCTGGAAGAGCCCAAGATAACTGAACAAGAGATCAATGAAGTAAAAAATAACACAACACATGTTTAGTCGACAAATCGCCCAAAACATAACTATTTTATTACATCATTACATATATAAAGAGTTACATATGCTGAGTAATTCAAATCCTAATGAGAACTAGGTCGCTGAGCAAGGTAGTCAGCCACTCATGATCTTCGGCCATCATTTGGGTGAGGAGTTAATTCCTCCTCGACTTCGTCTGAATTTGGTTCCATGAGCTGTCTTGGGATCGCATCTATGGGAACCCATCGATCATCCCTTCTGAACGGGTTCGCATCAAAGTTGAGGAAGAGATCTCATGCCGATACCAGAGAACAGAGTTACTAGGGACTTGCAACTCCCTAAGGGCACTCAACCACCCTCTTTTGAAAGCTAACTCATCAACCTCCTTCAACTTGAATTAAGTCAAAACAATACATGAACTCAATTGGAAATTTGTGTCCTTACAAATCTCCCCCTTTGACTATTTTGGGACAAAACTAAACTAGTGAAATGCCTAAGTTGGGTTCGTCAAGCCGTATGACGCCTAAATCCCATCCCATAAACCTAAAGTAAAAAATTACAGGACACAAACTAGTATATGTAGCACCGACAAGCATGAACTGTCTGAATGTGATGTAAACTTAAAATCTCGAAACTTTGAAGCATGCCTACACACATGAAACAGACAAACAAATACCCAGTGAAGTATGGAGGAACAAATGAAACCGATATATATATCCAAATGATACCAATTTTACTATATATACCAATATGAATAAACTCTGAAAAATCATTTGTTAAATAATTGAGCAACAAAATGATATAAATTTGTACTACCACTTTGTAATACCAATTTGAAAAATATTTAATAAAAAACATGCTCAATAAATCTCAAATCTCCTCCTACATCACATACATCTCTCCCCCTTTTTTGTCTCGAACAGACAAGCCGGTGAAAAGATAAACCAAACAACAAGTATCTAGCATGAAGATATACCAAATAAAAATTGCTAGATAATCATGAAACAACCAGCTAAATATGATCAAGTAATGACAAATTAGTAGCTAGTAAACGAATGAATCACACAAGGAATATCGCAATGTAAACACGTGTGATAAATAGAATCATATGCAAAATATCAATGTTGAACCAATAAAACCTGCATATAAACCAGTCAGTCCAGAAAGCTTCAAACACTACCTAAAAAATACCAATTTTAACCAAAGGGCTGCAAACAAGATCAGAAGAAAATTTCCAGACTGTCATTCGAACGAGCTAGGGATGTCGCTCAAACGAGATGAGGATGTCGCTCGAACGATACTTCTCACGACATGGAGATGTCGCTCGAACGACTTCTCGCGACAGGCTAAAATTTCCCAGTTTTCCAAAAATATCATATATTTTTCCCCAATGAAAAAATTTCGAGAAAAATCACAGTGGAAGGGCCTGACAGCAGCAAAATAGTGTCAAAACCGTAAGCTTTTAACACAAAACGCAAAAACTCATAAAACTTAACAATGTGAATTACATGCAAACATAGTACCGATGTGCTCAAACATGGACATGGAATGTATGGGAGTGAAACTATAACAAACGAGTCACAATTTCAACACATCGAAAAGATCAAGAAGCTCTAATTGATAGCGATAAATCATCAAACTTTATCATAGCCATATGACAATTAAAGTGTGAACTTAATGAACTAAACATACTACATGGACACAAATCCAGAATATTGACGATTCTACAAATAATAGCTTCAAATTGCAATGTTTCAACATTAGGATTAGTTGTGGAAACCCGTTTAAATTTTCTCTAACCAAACATCCTCATAAACATACTTTTTCAAGTTCTTTTGAGGTTTCTAGCATTCTCAACTTAGAAAAAATATTATTGGCCCTTTTTCTTAGCATATTGCTTTTTCTTTTGGGCTCTTTTAAATGGTGGATTTCATGACAAGTTAATTTTGAACTCTCGCAGCCCTTTCTCGTGAATCACTCATCATTTTTTCAATTAGGTACCAATTCAAATCCTCACGATAAAAGATTCTCACATGCACACTTTTCCTTATGTCTACTTACGCATAGATGACAAGATTGAGATAAGAATGCCTCACCAAATTCAAATATGCAGGAGAAGTCAAACATCCATATAAACTCATGCATGTGTGCAATATTGGCATATATACAAATTCAAATAAAAATGCATATCAACTTTGAAATAACCCCATATAAACAATGGTTAAGATCATTCTAAGCATCGATAATAATGACCATATGTCCTAGCCACATGGATAATGAAACGATGGGGGGGGGGGGTCCAAGCACACCAATATGCCACATCAAACATGTAAAATCAAAAACGAAAAAAAAACAAAAATCTTTTTGGCTTTTCAAACATATTTTGACTCAAATAAAAGCAAAGTGTTTTTGGTTTTACAAAAGTTTTTCTCAAAAACAAAATCTTTTTGTATTTTTTCAATAGGACTCAAACAAATGAAATATAATACAAAATGATACACAAGTCATTATACTAGCAATGAATATATCATGAAGCAAACTACTATATGACAAACAAGGCAACACTATCATCCTTTAGATTTAGCATGGGAAGAATCAAGTGCACCCAAACGAGAATCATGAAGTTTTATTCCTAAAGCCACTAAATCCTATTTCTTAACCCAAGTAGGTGTAAAATGACGCATGGGGGTTTGGGGAACCGGGGAAATTTTATTCCTAAACTTCCTAGGAGCTTGTCTAAGGTCGTAACAATAACGCCTAAGGTGACCTTTCCTACCACAAAACGTGCAAGTGTAGCGACTGTGGGAATGATTACCTTTATGTGTACATTTTCTAACCTTCCTAGTGTTTCTCACACGTGTGGGGGGAATGGGAACAATTCTCTCATCAAAACCTATACCTCCCCTATCTCCCTTAATTTTGACGGTGCCTAAGATCTTATCCAACTTCTCCGATCTAGCCTCCAAATCAAACTGAACTCTAGATGAGTTTCTCAATCTCTCCTCCAACTCATGAATCATAGACTCGAGTAAACGCCTAGACTCCTCAAACTCTAAAATCTCTCTTTCCAAAGACTCCATCAAACCACGGAGATTATCTCTCTCTTTATCCACAAACTCTAGTTTGTCCCTAAACTTCTTCTCTCGTGCCCCTAAGATCCTCTATCAAACTATCATTATTTTCTATGGTACGCTCATTCAACTTAGCTTGCAATTTTGAGTTAGCCTTTTTCAGCTTCACCGTTTCGGCATACAACTCATTAAACGCATTTTGGAATTCTTTCACATCTATCTCCTCCTCGTCACTCTCTTCTCCCTCACTAACATGGGATTCACTCAAAACCTCATCGGAAGTGTCATTCACATGAGAATCATCATCGCTCACATGACATGCAATAAATGCAAGAAAGTTACGATCAATGGGGGAACTCTCTCCCTCTTCCGGATCACTATCACTTAAGGAGACACTATAAACAATGGGTTGCTTTCCCTCATTCTTAAGTTTAGTGGGACACTCCTTAACTTTGTGATCGTAACCCTCACACCCAAAACACTTATCCGACTCATCTCTCTTAGGCTTCTCAAACTTATCCTTAGAGGTGGGATCAACTTTGTTGTTCTTGAATTTTTCAAATTTCTTGGCATCTTTCGATTGCTTTTGAAACTTAATAAATTTTTTAAATTTCTTTGCTAACAAAGCAACATCCTCAAAATTGAAATCAGAATCGTAATCGGAATCCGAAACTTTAATTTCCTCCTTCCAGGTTTTCAAAGCAATACCCTTTTCTTTCTTAGGCACTTGCTTGGAGGTAATCATGCTGATTTCATAGGTTTGTAAGTCACCTACAATGTCTTCTAGTTTCATTAACTCTAACTTACCCAAAGAGTTTAAAATAGTCACTTTCACATCAAACCTACTAGGCAACGACCTAAGGATTTTCTTAATGACACGATTCAAGAATTTTCTCACCTAGGTTAAACGACGAGTTGACAATATTGGACAACCTAGCATAAAACTCATCAAAAGTCTCACGCTCTAACATCCTAATGGTCTCAAATTGTGTAGTGAGATTTTGAAGTTTTGACGCCCTAACCGTGCTAGTGCCCTCATGAGTGAGTGCCAAAATATCCCAAGCCTCTTTCGATGTTTCACAAGTCATAATTCTATTATATTCTTCTAGTGTGCAATATGAATAAATAACATGCAAACCCTTAGAATTATATTGTGAAAGTCTGTGTTCAGTTTCGGTCCATGACTCGACAGGCTTTAGAGTAGTGACCTCACCTATAACAGTGATAGGGGGTGTCCAACATTTTTCAACTGCTAGCCATACATGCTCATTAATAGATTTTAATGCACTTTTCATTCTCATCTTCAAATAGGTGTAATTATTTCCATAAAAAATAGGAGTTCGAAAAAGTTCGTTATTTCCAAAATTCATCTTTGAAAACACACGAGATCACAAAATAAATAAATTATATTTTTTAGCTCTGATACCAATTTGACGACGTGAGAAGTCAAATTGTATAAAAAAAATAAATCCTTAAAAAATCAGGATCATGCGATAAATTAGCGTAACCCGCTCTGATACCAACTTGTAAAGGGTGGGGGTCCTTATTCGTGTATTTCAAATCAAACCAATTTTCACCAAAAATTATCCAACTTTTAATTAGCACCAAACCAAGTTGTGAAAAACCAATTCTTACTTTAAACCAATTTTATCTTGATTAATCCTAAACATACATCTAGTGATTAAAGCAAGTAAAGTAAAGTAAAGAATACTCACAACGCCGGATGTACGAGGAAAAAACCCAAGACGGGAAAACAACCTCGGACGGCCCAAGCCAGACAATCACTATGAATGTGGAATTACAATGAACAGACAAAAGACTCACTCAACGACTCGATCCCCACGGGTCTTGACGCTCTTCTGATCTTCAACCATTCCTCTCATAGTACCCATGAAGAAAGTCCTTCTTCCACGATACCTGTCCACAACACACGCGGCTACGTATGTCTCGGTGTCCACCGGATTGCTTTGATACGTCTACGATGTAGAACAATAATTCCTTCTCTTTTATTCACCACAAAACCCTGATGTTCATGTATAGAACAAACCTTCTTGGTGCAGAAAGGTCACATAAAGATATAATAATGATAACTCGGATCTTTGTAAACTCTAAGGATGTGTTTAAGCTTTGAAACCTTAGAAAAATATGTGCAAATAAGTTTCTGGATCGTAAGCTATTTTTCTAGAATGTACACTTGAAACTCTGACGAAACCACGCTTTAAATAGTAAAAAAACACCACCTCAAAAATCGTGTTGCTCGAACGAAATGGGCCTGTCGTTCGCGCGACATAGCCATCTCGTTTGAACAAGACAACTTGTCGTTTGAACAACGCCGCATGTCCGTTTGACTTTTTGACTTTTTCTTTAAAACGTCTCTTCCAATAGAGATCCAAATAAGTCAAACTCTTTTTCGAGCTTATCAGAATAAAACGTAGTTTAAAACATTGAAACACTTTTTAAAACATTTTTCCTTATGAAATTACATCCTTATCTTTTATAAAAACAATTCCGAGCACCATTAATTATACGCATTCATACCCGTGTGATCTCAGAATGCAATTATATTGAAGACGAATAAACTTGCACCAATTAAACTTCGGCATGATTAATTATGTGAAGCTTTGCCGCAACGTCTTCAATTTCTTCAATACGTCATGGACCAAGTGGGATCGTGACAAAATAAAATCTCCCTTTGACATATTATAAACACAGTTTTGTTCACGGAATTAAGTCAAAACAATACATGGACACAATTGGAAATTTATGTCCTTACAAAAATGACAGGAAATAGGTCAGAGCCCGAGTGTAAAACAGTTTTAAAATGGTTTAGAAAGTATTTAAAATGCTTACTAGCTGATATAACATACATGTTAGTATACGACACTCTCTTTAGAATTCCCACCTCTAATCTAGTGTGCACGCCTATCGTACTACAGAAATAACTCAATAGTCTATCTAATTCATCTCCCATAAATTATTCGCGAGATCATACGTCTATGATTTTATTTTAGATATCATTCTCTTAAGGATTATTTAAGTCGAATATGTATTTCTCAATACTGTTATGAAGTTCCCAAAACACTTATTATAATTAGGCGTATTTATTTGACTACTTATCTACTTATACGCACAGTAGAAGAATCTCAGGTATAGGTATATATATATTAATCACTCATACAATATATATACTAATCAGAAACCCACATAAAATCTATGGTGCTGACATACTCTGCTATCAAGTCTCCATATACCTCGTACAAGGTAATTACTAGTTTTGAATCACTCTCGAACTGTATTAACACAATACACACAAAATGGAGGCTAAGCATAGTTCCAAGTCACTAAGAGGTCAGCACATACCCTCACGTCTCTTAAGATCGTCTGACTATCATTCTCAGATAGCCTGTACCAAGGAATCCTATGTTCTAGGGTACGAGTCAATATCCCCCCATAAAGGTCCCGTCAAGATAAGACTGTCCTGGCGTGGCAACCTCCGTGATAGCAAGTAGCACGGGTATGATTGTATTACATATATATAAATATATATATATATATATATATATATAGAGAGAGAGAGAGAGAGAGACACATACACACAAGCACTCGGTTATATATATAAATGTTCACATCTTTCAATTAGTTTCGCTCGCGACCTATAACAATATTTTAACCGTACGTAGTACAATTTACCCAATTCTTACGCATAATGAAATCTTCTCTTTTGATTTTAAATTATAACCATTTCATAATTACTTGTCGTCCCTGGAAGTATTTTTTCTTCCTAAAGATAAATTCAGTAGGTACACCCTCACTCCCATGATGGTCTAAGTCTTTCTTGAATCTCTAAATATCTTACTTAATGTATGCACGATTTCTAATAAATTTCATAGACCCCTTATCCCACGATTATATCTCATATAAAGTTATATTCACCGGAACCTACTTAAACCCTACTGGTCCTCTTCATGACCCATTATGATCTTTAAATGATATCCAAGGGATCCTACGTATTTTAACCGAATTAACTGAAAAGGGGAAAAATATTCAATTTCCAGGAGGGTCGATCGATCGAACCATCGTTCGATCGACATTCTTGAGTTGATCGATCGATCGAGCAGTTCTTGCCCAGATTCCTGAACAAACAACCTACGGGTTTTATCAACTTTCAACCTCTAAATCATGGTTAATTCACCCCAAACTTCCAAATGATTAAACCAAGGGTTATATCAGCCCATCTACATGATTTCCTACGTAAAACATGTACTAATTCATCAAAGGCATGGATTTAAAGGGGTAAATTCAATAGAATCATCAAGAGCCCTAGTTTTATCATAAATTCCAATATTCTATATCTTTTTCCAGATTTCTTTATATTAAATCGTTACAAATTGGTGGTTGATCCTCAATATATATCAAAGGTTAATATATATGTCATCTAGAGGATGTGATGTTTATCTCCCAATCCAAGTATGCTAGAGACCTTGTGAAGAAATTTGGTCTAGACTCCGCTAAGCACGCACATACACCGATGGGTACCTCAACTAGGCTTAGAAAGGACACTTCAAGTAAGGATGTGAAGCAAACCTTGTATCAGAGTATGATAGGTAGTCTTCTCTACTTGGCTGCCAGTCATCCCGACATAGCCTTTAGTGTTGGAGTCTGTGCGCGATATCAGGCATCCCCGAAAGAGTCACACTTACTCGCTCTTAAATGTATTATTAAATACGTGAGTGTGACTCTCTCACTTGGCATTGGTATTCCTTTGATACCAGTGACCGTTTATTCACCTATTTGGATGCCGATTGGGCCGGGAATGCAGATGGATGTAGGAGCACTTCTGGTGGGTATTTCTTCTTTGGCTCTGCTCTTGTCTCTTGGTTGAGCAACAAGCAAAACTCCATCTCTTTTTCCACTGCGGAGGCTGAATACATAGCCGTCGGAAGTTGTTGCACATAACTTTTGTGGATAAAGCAGATATTGGAGGATTATAGGATATCACAGAACACCATGACTATCTCCTGTGATAACATGAGTGTGATACACATATCCCGTAATCCAGTCCAGCATTCGCGCACAAAACACATTAGGATACAGAAGAACTTTATCCGTGAGCTTGTCAGAGTTGATGTTGAGTGGGACGTAGCGAGTAGTCTCCGCGGGAACCACACATAGATAGAAATTAGTTGGAGCAAGAGGGTCAACCAAAATAAATAGATTGTGGCAAGCCGACGATTCCTATAATGGAAGAGACCATTAAAGTCGGTAAAGCTTATTTGATGGGTTGCCAACCTCAAGGTAAGATCAAGGATTCCTTTGAACGTGTGGAACAAGTTGCCCAAGAAGGAAGTGATCGACATTCCTTTGGGGTAATTTACAATATTAGCTAGTGTGCCCCAACCTTCCTTTGAAAAGAAGAATCACGCCGGTATGTGGTCCTACATGGTATTTTTCTGAATTAAGATGAGATTTTTGAATCCTACCTTCAATATGGAATTTCAGGAAGCAGCGGGGATAACATTTCATTTTGAGTATAGTAAGGTAGAGTTCAGTGGAAGCACTAGTACCCGTTTATTGTGGACAAACTGCTTATTTAAGTTTTGTGTGGAAAAACCTTAATTTTTCTCCGTCGAGTTGTTTAGAGGCGAGCGGATAATCAGAATTTTGGATTGGTCGAGTTAGAGTCTGATGACTATAGTGGAATTACCACGACTGTTTTAGGTGAACAAGAGTGGTCAGATGTTCATATGGTTTCTCTCAAGATGGGAGTTTTGTGTTTAGGTAATTACGAGTAGTTGACACATAGTGAGGTACGGCCTCCTAATGATATTGTTAATGGGAGTCAATGATGTATAGGGTCATCTTATGCGAATGTCATCGGTTAGGAGCATAATGTGAAATGTCGTTAATGAGAGTGTTATACAAGCTTGCGGTGAGGCGGGGGCTATAGTGATTGAGCGCCTTTTTATGAAAATAGTTTGCATACTGATCGAGTATCCAGAATTGTTTTAACAGGTAGGCCTTATTTTCCAAATTTCGGGACAAAATTCCGTTATTAGGGGGGAAGTATGTAATACCCCGTATTTTTATGGCTTTTAATTTGGGGGTTTATTAAATTTAAATTGAGAAATTAATTTAATATTAATCCAGAAATTTGTTTTAAATATTTACTAGCGTGACGAGAGTTAGTAATTATTGATAATTTGTTGATTTGTTAAATATTACTTATTGGGTAAAGTAAAATGTAGAATTGAATTTATAAAAATTATCACGAGGGAATAATATGACAATTATGGAAATTAAGTCAGGACGCGCCTGTGTCGTGTCGGGTCTAAATTATTATTATTATAAGAGGATAAATTATAAGTCGCCCGTATGGTCATTTCGAGTGTGCCAACATGTCCGGAAGGGTCGAGATAGTCAGAAAAGTATACCCGGGGGTTTAGTTTGAGTCTCGGGGCATTTTTAGGCCTAATTGGCATCCCGGGAGGGCATTATAGACATTTTGTATTTTTGGGTAATTAAACCCACGAATTTTCCTAAGGTATATCAGCTATTTGAGTTAGGCTTTTAGGGTTAACAATCACAGAACTTAAGAACGGCCATTAGAGGAGAAGGTAGAAAGGTTTCCAAGCAATCCAAGGCCAATAACCCATCTGTTTGCACCGCCACCACCACCAAAACGTAGATTGCACGACGAGGAATGCAACCATATCTTTTTCAACAACAAATCAGACCCTTGAATGCCAGACAAGTATCTATCTTGATTTTTGTGACACCCCACCTAATAAAATACCGGGTGATCAGTCCTATACCAAATTAAAACAGGAATCCCAGTTGGTTCATCCTTAGCATCACTGTCGAAAACTTTTTAAAACTTACTAACCACCTAGTATTCCAAAAGCTGGTGCCAATTTTAACTTTTTAATTAAAGAAAACAGTACATGCGAAAATAAATATAAACCATTCACACAACTGAATAAAACTCAACTGAAATAATTAATTACACAACATTCCGAATAAACCATCGGCCACCAAAGTGAAATAATCCAATACAATATTCAACACCGGAATAAAACAAATCTGAAAATTGAACTAAAAGTCTGGGTGACATGCCCTAAATAAAACTGGAACTGATGAATGATTCCTACTCTAGGAATGAATAAGCGATGCGTCTAATCCAAATTCCTGCTAGCATCCACATATGCCGCAGCTCCATGTCCCTGGAATAAAATATCAATCCTGGCGTCCCTGTGGCTGGACACCTAAAAGGTTTTGAAAATAGTTTTATAGCAAGGGTTAGAACCCAAAAAATTTTGAAAATATTTATCAAGTGAATTAACTGCAGTAATTAAAATGCATGAATGCGCTTCATATATAAGTTAGTGTCGCACTCCCTTGTGGACATTCTCACCCCTCCACTATTGTGCACACCTATCGGTTACCTTGACCCCTCACCTAGTTGTACTACCCCGTCCAACTAGTACTGGTATAACTTCCCCTTGCCATACTACTCTAACCCGAGTACAATGATTCTTGAATTATAAGTTATCTCACTATTAACTTAATTAATTCCTTCTTAAATAGTAGCATATAACCGTATCACAAGTTATATAAAGTAAATACATCACACACTGTATTATTACCCGCATATAATATTGAATACCATTATATACGTACCTTTACTAAAACATCCACACATATAACATACATATATCCTTCCCTCCGAGTATACCCTCGCCGGATGATTCCCTCTAAAGTGCTATCTCACTAGGTGTGCTCACAAAACCTAGTTCCCCAAGTTGGAATCGCTCACCAACTTGGCCCAAACTATAAACGTAGTGTAGGCGGTCATATTCCTTCCCTGAAAGTGAGATAATCCCCTCACCCATATACCAGACACTATGACCTGGGGATATACTCTCCCTACTCCTCAAGCCAGGGGATTCACCCACATCGCGCAACCTCCCTTGATAGCACTAGAGTATATAAATTGAATTAATATCTAGTCACTGATATTTAATATCCCACACAATATATATATACACGTATATATATACTATCACTATACCGTATATATATAATATAAACCCCGACTTTACCGTGTACTCAAAATCCCGTACACTAGCCTATAATTTCCCGAGTCTATGGCCCGACTCAACATAATTAATTTTCTCACTTAATAATTTATCAACTTCCCGAGTCTATGGTTCGACTCTAATATAATTAATTTTATCACTTAATAATTTATCATCTTCCCGAGTCTATGGTCCGACTCTAATATAATTAATTCACACCTCAATTAATATAATACTTTCCCCGAGTCTGTGGTCCGACTCTAAATAAATTAATTATCACACTTATTAATTTAATGCCTCCCTGAGTTTATCGTCCGACTCTAATTAAATTAATTAACATATCCATTAATTTAATAACTTGGTGTCACTCAACCATTATCCCCGGACTCGCTCACTTGGCCCATAACTTAATATTTCCCGAGTATATGTTCCTATCACAATGAAACACACAATAGGCATTCACAACCCAAGTAATCCTATAAAACAGTAGGTATTTACACAACCCAATTATTCATACTTGTACGTAATATATTTCTCTCTAATATTCACCGTACTTGTTTGCTTTACGAATTTATTTCACTTTCGTATTAATTCAAGTATTCACATAACTCTAAGGGTCCTAGTTACCCCTTGTTATATCAATTCAGTAGTTGCCCTTGTTAACCCACTGACCTAACGAATTTAAGCTCGCTCACGCTTTTCCGTAATTATATTTTTATCACCTCGAATTAGAGTACGTCACAATCAAGCCTATGAATCTCCACTTTAACTCTCTCACAAAATTAAAGTCCAACACTTAATAATAGACCTACTTCCATATCATTATTCCATCAATATATTTCATCAAGGTCCCAAACACTTCCCTGATAAAATTTTAGACATTTGAGGCTTAAAAAGAAAAATCTCAAATTTTCTGACAGATTAAACACCCTCTAGTAAAATTTCGATTTCTCCCTCTACAGAACTCCGATTGACCTGATTCCAAGTTCATTGGATAGATAAGAGAAATAAATTTCCAGTAATGTATGGTTCACACTCTAGTTCGAAGTAAAATTCAAATCGCACACATTTAAAATCACGTCAAAATTCTGGCAGATTACTATGTTGACAGATCAAACACCCTGTAGTAAAATGTCGATTACTCCCTCTAAAGAACTCCGATTGACCTGATTCCAAGTTCATTGGATAGCTAAGAGAAATAAATTTCTAGGAATGAATGGTTCACACTCTAATTCAAAGTACAAATCAAATGGCATACGTTTAAAATTTTGTAAAAAATTCTGGCAGATTGACCTCTTGTGTTCATCAAATAAACCCTAAGTCATTCAAGATTCATGTTCTTCATCCAAGAACTCATAAAGATTCCATGTTAATCATCAAATATATTCAAATTTCATTTTATCTTTACTTAGGGATATGTAATACACCTATTTCTTACTTTGAATCTCAACCAAGTATTCCATTAACAAAACCCCATTTTGTACCCATTTATCCCCAAAACGAATTTTAGTTTACACATCACTAAAATATGAATTGGATATCACCATTTACACATTACCGCAAATTAACCACTTGCCTGAAATTGTTCGTAGGGTCTGATTCCGTTGGTGTAGAGAATGGTTGATGAAGAACACCCTAAATTAGTCCCTTAATTTGGCTCCAAAAGATCCCCCAATTGACTTCTTGATTAGCTTCCTCTAATCCTCTCCCAAACCCTAGGTTTAGGATTTTCAATTTGCCGTTTCTAATCCCTCAATTAGGTTAAAAATACTAAATCCCGTTTTTGGCCATCTGGGCCTAATTAAAATGGCCCAACTCACCCCGTGTGGGCCCGGCTACGCTCAAAAATACCCCGAGACCCAATTACTATCCTCGGGTACTCTTTTCTGACTATCTCGACCCATTCGGACGTAACTGCACACTCGGAATTGTCATCCGAAATACTTTTTGTCATTTCCAAATTACGACCTCAAAATGCGACACACGAGATTTCGAACCATTAAACTTAAAATCGCCAATTATAAATAATTCGACTCACTCAAATAAATTCTCCAACTTGTGAATTTAAGTTTTTCCAATTTAAATATTTTTATAACTCCCAAAAATAATTAAATATTAAATCCTCAAAATTACGGGGTGTTACACTTTTCTTTTATTTAATGTTTCACTCATGTTAGATTAGGATTTCTAAACCTATGTTTCATGGAAGAATTTAATAATTTAGAGAATTTAATCACATGTTTTAGAGGAAATAAATATATTCTGGAAATATAAATCACATGTAGAGGATTACCCACGAAATTGGATTGATTTAGAAGTGAGAAATCTGGAAAAATAAGTAGAATAATGGTAGTTCAGTGTAAAATTAGGGTTCTTGATAATTAAGACAAATTGTCCCTTTAATTCAATTCCGTTGTTAAATTTGTACATGTTTCACGTAGAAAATCATGTATATATGTATATAGAACCAGTAGTAATATTTTTTGGGAGTTTGGGAATCATTAATGGTGTTTTGGAGAAAATTATTGGACGAAACCCGTAGGACGAACTTGTAGTTTCTGGGCAAGAACTGCTTGATCGATCGATCGACCCCTCCTGGAAAAATGCATATTTTTCCCTTTTTATTTAATCTGGTTAAATTACATAGGAACCCTTGAATATCATTTTAATAGCATAATGGGCCATGGTGAGGACCAGTAGGGTCTAAGTAGACTCCGTTGAGTGAAATTTAATATGGGAATTGTATGTACGTTCACTAAAGAATTTAGAGACTCGTTAAAGACTTAGACCAGAAGGTTAGAGAGAGTGTACCTACTGAAATCATATTTATTAAGAGAGGGTACTTCGAGAGATGAGAAGTAAAAGGTAAAATGTGTATAATTGAAAATAAAAGAGATGAATCCTTTATGCGAGATAGTTGAGTAAAATTGTACTAAGTATGGTTAATAATAATAATGGGTCGTGGGCGAATCTAATTGGAAAATGTGTATCTATATATGACCGTCTGACTGAGTACATATATTAAATAGTTTATCTGTGTATAATCATACCCGATCTACTTTCTATCACTGAGATTTCCGCGCCGGGACAGTCTTATCTCGATTGGACCTTTATGGGGGATATTGACTCGTACCTTAGAAGATAGTATCCTTGATACAAGCTATCTGAGTGATAGTCATATGGTCCTAAGAGACGTAAGGGTATGTGCTGACCTCTTAGTGACTGAGAACTATGCTTCGCCTCCATTTGTATGTGTTTTGTATTAATACAGTTCAAGAGTTATTTCGAACTAGTATTTCCCTTAGTACGAGAGGTACGGGGACTTGATAGCAGAGTATGCGAGCACCATAGATTTTATGTGGGGTGTCGTTAGTATATATATTATATGTGTGACTGATATATACATATATCTATTTGGGAACTTTCTACTATGCGTATAAGTAGTTAAGTAATGAATAAATACTTCAACTTTATTATAAGCATTTGGGAACTTAGTAATGGTAATGAGATATTCTAAGTAATGTAATTAATTATGAAGAGATTGATTTCCTAAACTAAATATCACAACCTTGTTATTTCTGGAGGTAAAACTTTATGGAGAATAAGTGAGATAGACTTATGAGGTTTAGTAGGATGGTAGGCGTGCACATTAGATGGGAGGTGAGAATTCTCAAGAGAGTGTCGCATACTAACATGGGTGTTTCATTAGCCGGTAAGCATTTTCAATACTTGCTAAATCATTTTACACTCGGGCTCTGACCCATTTCCTGTCTTTTTCTCTCTCTTGTATATATATATATATATATATATATATATATATATATATATATATATATATATATATATATATATATATATATATATATGTATGTATTACAGGTTCCCAGCCACAGGGGCGTCATGCATAAGTTCTTTGGATTGGATGTGCTGCAGCTTACGTGGGAGTTGCAGGCCTTTGTTTTAGATGACATCTTCATTGATTCAGTGTTGTTTTAGTTCTTCGTAGTCAGGGCACGTGTCGCCCTATTTCCTATTCCGTTTGGATTTGTCAGAGATTTATTCCTATTCATATTTTCCAGTATTAAGTACTCCTTGGGAGTTAACTCTCATCAGGATGATTTCATGTGTGGTTATTTGACTTAGTTTGATTAATCTAGATGGATTAATTCCTTTGTGTTGATTGCTATTCGTAGCACTTATGTGATTCTTAGATTGATGATTATTTAAAAAGGTTTTCAAGTAACAATTTAAAAATGGAAATAACACTTTAAATTATTTTGACACTTAGCTTAATTATTTAGGGTGTTTAATTTGGAAATTTTATTTTGCGGCAGTGATGCTAAGAATGAACCAACTGTTCACCTTGTTTTTTATTTAATAAAGGGCTGATCACCCGGTATTTAATTAGGCGGGGTGTCACAATGTAATGTCAATTTCATTTTTTTTCTTAAATTCATTCATAGTTTAAGTTGGGGAGATAATTTGGGTTAGTCGTGTCATATTTGGGTTGTGATGCTTTGAGTTTGAGTGCAATTTTTGAAATCTAGTAAACCTAACACAAGCTAATCGTGTCATCCTCGGGTCAGATACTATAAAGGGGTTATCCGGGCTATCGTGTTAAAAGCGTCACCCCAATTTTTATAAGACAAGTACCCATGGGTAAGACCACACACAATGGATAATGTAAAGGGATATATTTGCATTTAGCGGGTAGCAAAATTAAAGATGGATCTTACAATGTGCAAATTGTATTGTCGGTGCAGATTTCTATCCCCACTCCACATTGTGTATGTGGGACCTAGGATCTTGAACGCTAAACTGTTTAGTGTGTGGTGGCAACATGGGCTAAACAGTTTAGTGCCTACAAAGTAACCTTAAAAAAAACAAATTTCTTCAAAGGTTACAATTAAATGGTTGTTAATGGCTACATTGTGTTTTTGTATATTTAGATAAGCCCCTCGTTGTTTTTCACCTCAAACAAAAACCAACCTCTAAATTTTTATATTTATCATCCAAAAATGGCATCTCCCTCAAACCATGCACCTACCAAATTTCACCCAACACGATGAAGTGCTACTATATCATGCCTATATACACTACACCATATTATGCAAATAGTCACGGCCAAAGTCCCTGACCAGGACTGTGGGTCGCGATCAAGGGCCGTGACCATTTTCATGGGTCAAGCCACAAATCCTTGACCAAACGAAGGGTCACAGGCCTAAGGGCTTATGGAAGATGGTTGCAGACCATAACTGTGACCCCTACACACAGCTGGTCACGGCCTTTGGCCGTGACCTATCCTTTAATATATGATTTTGGTCACAGCTCTGGTCACGGCTCAAGACCGTGATCCATCCTTCGGAATATGATAATGGTCACGGCTCAAGTTCGTGACCCATCCAGCTCAAGGTCGTGATAATGGTCATAGTTATAGTTAGGATCATGGTCGTGACCCAAACTTTGACATCACCAAAATAGTCACGGCCCTAGGTCGTGACCCTATTTATGCGTGAGAAAAAATAGAGACGATTATGGACTTTGTCCATAACAATTTTTAACTATAATTAAAAAAAAGGGGGCATAATTTCCTCTATTTTTTGTACATCCTAAAACCTGCATAATGTAACATCCGCATGGCCATAATGCTAAACAATAAATTATAAAAGTTTGCATTGTCACGGGACCCCCGATTTGAGAGCAAGTCATTCCTGTCCCCCGTCATGTTATTCCGGAGAAAGGAGAACCCAATGGGATTTTTTAAGATTGAGCGGGAGGCATCGAGAGCGTTGGATGGGGGCAGTTCAGCAACGGGAGTGCTGGATGAGGGTGTCGGATCACTTGAAGTTGGACTTGGTGAGGAGGTAACCATTAATGGAGTTGTGGATAGCCCATCCATTGGTGTTGAGAATTTGGGTTGTTCACGAGATGGTGAACCTCGTTGCAGTGTCACCTCGGCACTTGGTACCCTTGGGTTGTTTCCTCCCGACATTGTCTACAAAAATGAAAACTATAAGTGACTAAATAATTATAATAATATGAAATTATAACTAATTAATCAAGCTTATGACCACACACACACACACACACACACACACACACACACACATATATATATATACACACACACACCTTTTTAGAGTAAGACTTTATAATATGTTCAATGTGTCTGATCTCCGTCCATTTGGTATTAGTTTTTAAGAACCTATGAATTTTTGCACATGACCAACGAGGAGGAAGGGTATCTATGATTGATATGTAAATATCCGTGACATGAACTCGGAATCCCATCTTTTTTAACTGGTTGGCAAGATTCAATTTAACGTGCATATGGTGCGAGATATCACAGTATGTCAATGCTCCCTGTACGCAGTTATATCCATAATGGGTGAATTTTTTTCGCCTTTTCCAACAACGTTACCAAGGTTAGGACTATGTCGGGATTATGTGTGTGAAATATATTTTGTATAACGTCATTCCAATTTTCTGGAAGGGAAAATAGAATACAATCGAACAGGTAATCTTGCTGGAGATTAACTCCATGATTTACAAGGTAGTTAAATTGTTCGATCTTTTTATTTACGTACCTATAAATAGGAGTACCCTCTATATGGCGCTAACTAATAAAATAGTTACGTGTACAGTACAATTGCAACCTCTTCCACTCTTGTCTGCAGTGATTATCGCCGTGCCTCATTTTTCCAGAGAAAAATATACAAGGGCACGAATATGAGTCCTACAATTAATGTATAAGGGTATATGAGGTCCCTAATTAATTAATAACTATTAATTCAAACATCTGAGGTATTGGGGTATATTAGTTTGATTAAGGTTTTGATACATTCAAACATATAAGGGTATATTAGTTTGATTAAGGTTTTGAGAATGAAAAGGATTTTGAGTCAGTGGGTGTGGAACCTACAATACTCAATTAATTTTAAACTCTAAATAAATACCAAGTTCTAAATGACAATACCCTTAAATAATGCAATTTATTTTAATCCCTAAGTAACCACATTCAGTCAATACTAATAATACTCAATTATTTTCAAACTTTAAATAAATTTCAAGCCCCCTAAATGATAATACCATTAAATAATGCAATGTATTTTAATCCCAAAGTAACCACATTGAGTCAATACTAATAATACTCAATTAATTCCAAACTCTAAATAAATTTCAAGCCCTAAATGACAATACTCTTAAATAATGCAATTTATTTTAATCCCTAAGTAACCATATTCAGTCAATACCAATAATATTCAATTAATTTCAAACTCTAGATAACAATTCCCAATCAATGTTAACAATACCCAATAAATTTACATTCCCTAAATATAATATGCCCAATCAAAACATGAAATTAATCAAAATATGAAATTATAAAACATCCCTTTTCTTGAAAAAAAAAGTATACACACATATATACACACATACACACACATATACATATATATACACACATATACACAAAAATACACACACATATACACACGTACACACACATACACATTCACACACATACTCATGCATATACATACGTACAGACACAAACACACACATACACTTAAATATACACACAAACACACACATATAAATTAGGGTTTAACACATAAATACAAAAACTACGGTTTACTTTTGAGATTGAGAGAGAGATTGGGATTTAATGGTGGGAATGCAAATCATCGAAATGCAAGAGAGTGATAGAGATTGATGTGGGAAGAAATGAAATGGGTACAGAGGGTTTTATTATAAGGACACCGGTCATGGCCTAGAGACGTGACCTAATTCCATGACCCTTAATTTTTTTGCATATCAGCGTGTAGGCAACCATATGGTCACGGCCCTCAGTCGTGACCCACACACGTGAGCAAATTGAGATGGTGACGGCTCAAAGTCGTGACCTAATGGGTGTGCATTGTGGTCACGACCCCTATCCATGGGTACCATGACCAAACCTGGAGGGAACTTTGGCGCAAATTTGGCACTATGATGGTCGCGACCTGGTCACGGTCGATGTCGGTGACCAATACTCGTTAGGGATTTGGTCCGTAATCACTTCCAAGAGCATCCATGGCCACACTAGGTCATGGATATGGCCACGCCAAAGTTGATGTGGTCACGAATTTGGGTCGTGACCCCCATGGGGTGACCATTCGCAAGATTTGGTGTAGTGATAAAATATTCAATCGACGAGGCAATTTGGACAAACCAATCTGGTAACACTCGATGGGAAAAAAATACTCACAAATACAATTTTAACAAGGGAGTCATTTACAAATGCACTGACAATGCGTTATAGGAAAAGTTTTGAACCATAAACAAAGATTGTTTGTTGTTCTATGAAGTTGTGTCGAGCTTATGGATATGGTCATGAGAGTGGAACCCCTGAGATCAATTGGGTAACAACTTTATTTATGTTGAAGTAATTAATTATATTTCCGATTATATATTTTGTAAAACTAATTTTAATAAATCTTTGTTTGTGGATCTCCTGCGCTCGAGCGGATTTAAACGTGATGTTGGTCTTGCATTTGCGCTTGACCATTGTTATGAGTTGCCTACGGATTTACCAAAAATAATATGTCAATTACTGGATCATAATTTGTGGATGAAGACAGTCAGTCAAGCCCACACACTCCACAAGATTCAAACTATGTGGACAACAATTTAGAGGACATGAATACTCCACTCGAGAGGCCTATATGATGTAAAGCTAAAAAAACTAGATGGGAAAAAATGAGAAACAACCAAAAATTCGGCCACACACATGACATTCCTAGAAAATTCTGAGGTCTTTAATGCATTGCATAACACAAATTGTATAGAATCGTAAACCAATCGTAGATTTTTAAATGAGAACATGGAGGATTTAGTTCAAACCCGTAAGAATGTGGATAATTTAATTCAAATTCGTACATGTTACTTGCTGAAAACAATTCACCGTTTTCTACATGTTTGTAGTACATGCATCAAGGACGTAATATACTCGGCGAGAATATATGACCCCCAATCCCTCATAACCATGTCATCCAAGTTGTGTAAATAAGTGGCCCAATTCGCATATACCGTATTGTGGTCGCAGGGGAAAAATAGTGAACTCTTGGCGTATATGATAAATACATGTGCCATTTATTCAACGGATGCATATATTACATTAGCATTTTGATGTACCCAATGTAACATGTACACTTTGACAACTTTACATGAAATATTACATCCATGAATGAGGGGATTGCCTATCTCGAGAAAATAGAGTTGTAATATTTCCTCCACGTTGGAATCACTCGAAGTAGAAAACATAGGTAAAATTGGATGGGTTCCAATTGGAATACCTAAACAAAATATATTTAGTGAAATATGATATGCATTATATTGGAAATAAACATTTAAATAAATTAAAAGATAAACAAATTAATATATACCCATGATATGCACAAAATCATATAGGGTGATACCTAACTCAAAGTACGTGAGATGGAATGTGTATGTTATCTCCAACCATCGAGTAATTAGGTCACTAGTCATTTGGTTATCGTAGTTAGGAAAATCTTCAAAAAATAAATTACTAAATCCAAAATTCTCTATTGTCTATTGCAATTCGGATGTGTTGAAATTTTTTGCATAAACTTTGGTTCCTTGCGGTTGCTACCTATCACGGTGAATTGAATATTGTTGGGATGTTTCGTTCGATTAATTATATCGTCTAGGTCATTAGGTGTATATTCATACAACATCCAAAATTTCGATACACAATGTCGCATTGAGGCAACGAGGGAGGGTTTTCTTTAGGTTTTGCATTTTTCAAACCGAATTTTGTTTGGATTGGAAACATGGTATAATCAAATAAAGAATAGGGTTGCAATAAAAAATATTTTGTATGGAAATATTTTTGGGCAGAATATTAGGAGATGAAATTCTAAAAAATGTATTTGAAAGATTAAGTAGGGAAAAGTTTTTGGGAGAGGAATTGGGAAAAATGTGTTTTTTTTGCAATTTATAAACAATGGGTTATTTTCAAGGGGTAATTGGTACTAAGTTCCATTGACTTGATCAATGATGCAAAAAATCATTTGACCTGGTCAATGATGCATGAGATTCTTTAATGGATCAATGGTATTATGTATCTTATTTTTTCAATTTAGCGTATTAAAATGACCAACATACTTGAAAAATATATTTGACAACTAACTACTTTGTTTTTCGCAAAAAAAATCCATAAAATCTTTAAAAATCCAAAACTTCGAATTTATAAATTCAAAATTCAAAATTTATATATTTAGAATTTAGTTGTCAAGATCTATCAAACAACACATATATTCGATTTTTTAATGAAAAAATCGAAACAAATAAATTTACTATTTCTATAATACTTATATTTTTTCTGCGAAAAATGTTCTTCTCTAACTCTGGCGAAAAACCTTTTTCTCTGGCTTCGGCAATGATGCAGCTGATGCGAACTAGAAAAAAGAAAAAAAAATAGAGGGGAGAGAGAGAGAGAAACGAGGAGAGAGAAACACTCCAATGAGGATGTCGGAAAACCTTCGACGAGCTTCTTCAAAGGACTATTCCAGTGAGTCTCTGGTGGGATGGAATGGAGGGGGGGGGAGTTAGGTTATCTAATCGTTTCGAGCAAATCAAATCAAAACTGATCACTCTCAGGAATTAAAATTTTGTTCTGGGTTGGTTGGATTGAACTAAGAAGATGAACTGTCCCAAAGATCTATGAGAAAATGAACCTATGGTTTGCAAGAACAAGTACTGTACATATGTGAAAGGTTAAAGTTCCAGCCACATCCCAATAAAAGGCTTCCAATCAAGTACTTATGTTCCTTCTTAATACTCACAACTCAATCTAACTATACCACTCCATTGACTAAAAGGCAATACCGCAATAAGCTGAAGGTTTTAAAATTTTTATTTTGTTTTAGAAGAACTCATTCATTAAATATAAACCATTAGCCAAAAGGGGATGTAGCTCATATGGTAGAGCGCTCGCTTTGCATGCGAGAGGCACGGGGTTCGATTCCCCGCATCTCCATTTTATCAATCTTGTGATCCAGTTGCTTTTCTCTTCAAAACCATGTTTTTTGATGCAACGTCATATATCATCTTTAACAATGCTCCCATATTATAGTTAAAGCTATTTTTTTCTTTTTTGTTTACATGTAGATAAAATTATATGCTAGTGGCATTTTTTTATAGTCTCTCATTATTTTTCCTTTATTTCCACTTGTTTACTGTCCAGAAACAATGGTTAAATCAGTAAATAATTTATCATATAAGCAATTGGTGTTTATTATTATAAGACAAAGGCGAATGTGGCAGCGAACACTGGCGGATCCAGGATTTTGTTCAACCGGGGCAAAAATTTCGAGTGTTGTCGGGGGTTCGGGGGCGGGAGCCCCCTAGGCGATTTTTTTAGGTTATTTCAAGTTTTATATAAATAATAGCTTTATTTCGAGTTTTAAATTGACCCCAATATTAGGTGAGTGTTGGGATTGTGCGGTTTGTGCCACAATTTGGGGTTGAACTTCTTGATGGAGAAGATTATCGAACTTCGCATTGGGAGATAATTGAACCTCAGCTTTGGATACGGTTTGTGTGTTGTCTTCTCATTTACGTTTAAAAAATTTCTCCATGACTACCTATATAAAAAAAACCATATATTTCAGACTACATATATCACCACATATTTAAAAAAAACTATAGATTACACATTAAGAGCATATAAAATTACAAAAAATTACAGATTAAGGGCATATAAAAAAATTACAGATTACAAAAAATTAGGATGATTGCTATTAAGGGCATACAAAAAAATTCAGACTACAAAAAATTATAAATTACAGAAATTTGAGACTACACATAAAAATACAGGAAATTCAGATTAAACTACAGTTTTGTAAATAATTAGAGGTATACCATGAAGTTTAAAGTTTTACCAAAAAACCCTGTATTTTTTTTTGTAAATTGAACCGGGGATGCCTCCCCTTTGGGCCCTATGCGTATCCGCCCCTGGCAGCAAATCAGTCCATCCTAAAATTAAGGAAGTTGACATTCAAGGAATGGCGATACCCTAAAAAAAATTAAAAAGGGTGGTTAAGTGGGATTAATTGAGCAAAATTTGAAGTAATAAAGCAACTAGTCATTTGAAAGATCATTTTATGAGATGCCAACTTGCCAAGAGACCTATGTCCAAAATATAAACTTGTAGAAGTTTCTACAATAATAATTTTGATCAAGAGTTGTCCAGATTATTAAGCATAACTATCATTTCAATATGGCTAAACTTACTTTTTGAAATGTTTTTCTTTTGTCTTCAACATAATTTCAAGCTTATATCACAATATAATTAGGTCAAGATACAATAGATGTGTATCAAGTAGAAAAGGCATTGTATAATTACTTTGGTAAGCTACTTTGGGAAAACACATAATTAAGTGAAACTAAAATGAATGGATAAGCCTATATGTACTATGTGTTGTGTAAATAATATTTAGTAAACCTTAGTCCTAAATAAATATAGGACCCACAAGTATTTTTGAGCAGTTCCACGTACCAATGAATTCCTCTCTGAAAGGGATTAAAGTGGTATATTCAAATGTTCAAATCCATTAAGAGGTTAATAAGAAAAGGTCTCAAAGTACCCATTTGAAGTAGTTAAACTAGTGTGCGGTTTGGTATGTTTGTCCAAAAAATTAGAAGGAATGCGAGGAGTACATATACTCCCAAAATTGCTTCAGGGATTGTGCCCTCGAGGTATTCCAAATGTCCCTAGTTTTCCAAACCATTGCGCTAGACCAACTGTAAGGATAAATTTTTAATTGATTCAATTTGTTTGTGTTGGCTTAATTCCGGACAAAACTTTTTAAGTCATAGGATAGAAGTTATTTGTGACCTTTCAAGCCTATGACATTATGGTTGAAGACGTAGTGGTCAAGTCCAAGAAGATCGCATATATGTCGTGTTTCGTGCCTTGTTTTGGTCCTCAACATTCCAAGGATATCTTATAAGTATGAATGCTAATATCATTATAAATCCTTGGATATATTTATTGGGTGTCATATTTTGTAAATATTTTTTTAAAATGAGTTTTTATTTTTTCTAAGAAAAATAATTTTTTTTGTAAAGTCGTTTGAACGACCTCGTTCGAATGAGATTACTAGGTCATTCGAATGAGGTCTCTAACGAGGCTTCCTTTTATTTTTACTGAGATCTCGGTTGATTTGTCATTTGAACGACCCTTCATTTTTGAAGCTGTTGTATTCTCTTTCGAACAACTCTGGTATGTTGTTCGAACGATCGCGTCAGTTTTTGCTAAAATCTGTCATTTTTCAAGTAGTTTTCTCACATCTTCCCACTACTTTTTATCAACCATTTTTAAAGTGTGGGAGAACAGTTTTTTTACCATAACTTTACATATCTTTAGAGCCAAAAACTCTCTCTAAAAAGATCATCCATGTTTAAACACTTTTCATTTTCCTAAATAGAAAAACATTTAGAAAAGTTCAAAATGGTTTTGTCTAAGATTCATGGTTTAATTCTTCAAATAAAAAACAAGTTTACACCCAACTGCTTATGATCCAAGTTTCATCATGATATTTTCTTGAGATCATTTTTGGCACCGAGTTTTATTCTTTACTATAGATATTGTTTGTTGTGGAGGATTCCGTGCACGTGGATTCTTATATGATGGACTCCCTGTGCGTGACGGTAGCATTGCTCCCTCGGTGGAATCTGAGACGTAGGTGGACTCATGCGTTATCACCAGGCAGAGGTGGAAGGAACTAAGAGCGTCAAGGCTTGGGAGGGCGTCGGGTTGTTGTGTAAGTATTCTGTTGTGTCCTTTGTAATTTCGCACTTAATGGACTTGTAGTTGGACCATCCGAGATTTTTTCTGTTGTGGGTTTTCCTCATACACTGCGATGTTGTGGTTGTGTTAATTTTATCTTGAAAATTCATCTAGACGCATGCTTAGGTTTAACAAGATAAAAATTGGTTTAACCACAAAAAAGTTGTTTAATTGGTGCTTAATTAAATTTGGTAATTTTAGTTTACTCTAATTCAAGTCAAAATTATTAATCTAGCAAAATTCTTGTTAATCTTGAATGAAGCGTATTTTTATTTTGGTTTTTGTATAATTGAACTTGAATTGAAGTTGTGATTTAGAAGAAGATAATTTAATTTTTGAAAGAATTTTTAAAAATAAAAAATATTCGGTGAACCAACCCTTTAGAAATTAAAAATTGGATTTTTTGGGAACCAACGTTCCAACACCAACCCGATCCATTTTGGATAAATATTTTACAAACAACTTTTAATCGTTTCGGTTGGCAACTTTTTGTCCGAATTTATGACTATTTAAAGATGACGTTTTTTAGTACTTGTTTCCCCAAAATTGTTAGGTATGTTGTGGCCATCCCATCTCCTTTCCGAGGGGAGAGGGGTGAAGGTCTCGCGCCCTCTTCCTCTAAGAGCGCTTTGTCCGTCGTCGATGTGGGGTGATGTAAAAAGATGGAGTCACCAGCCTATTTTGCACGAAACAAGCAAAAGAACATGTCGCCACCTCGAGAGAGCGACATCAAAGACAAACTGATGCTTACGAAACCAATACTTCAGAGGTTCGAGGGCTAAGTTATGGAATGGGAAGGTGTTAGACACCCATATCGCCCTTTCATCTCTCATGGGCTTTTGTTACTGTTTTCCTTAATTTCTCCATGAAGTGTGTGCACGTATATATATATATATATATATATATATATATGGAGATCGGATGGAAAAGGTAGAGTGGGGTCATCCAAAGAAATGTTCCCAAAATGATATCTAGAAAATGCGATGTATGTGTTTATCGAGATATTGATCGCTATGATGAAACGATAATATATGTTGGATAAAATGCCAATAAGGATCACAACTATAATATATATTAAAATAATATATATATGAAAAGGAGACAAATGCAGAAATGGGAAAATTAGAAATTTGAGAAAATTGGACTCGAGTCTCGGGTTTTAACCCGAAACGTCTACGTAGCCTATAAAGGTATCAAAGTCCACATAGTTTGCATACGGCATAAGGGGCGGGGTTTATCCCATATATTCGAACGGGAATTTAGTATATGTGTGTTTAGAAAATGTATTTTAGTTTTGAGAAGTGGTGGATAATCCCTTTGGAATTTATATGTGTAACTCTTTTTTTTATTTTTTTTATAGAAAATAAAGTATGTGCAATATAACTAACAAACGATGAGATATTAATGTATATGAACTAAAGTAAAAAAACTAGATTAAGAATTTATGTAACTAATGCGAAAATAAAGAATTTAAAGAGAGAGAAAGGATTTTTGGACCTTCTTTGAAGAATTGAGGCTTGATCTTGATCCTTGATGAACTCATTAAGTATTGAGATGAATGTTGGATGGGAGAGAGTGAGATTTTTGCTAAATTGGGAATGAAAGATGAAAAAGAATTTCACACAAGGAAACTTTGCTGATTGCAAGAGAATGTTGTTGAGATCACTGATATCGATGGATCTAAAGTGTACCTTGGGACTGAGGTCATGCCCTATATTTATAGGGGAAGGGGGGTACCGATTAGCATAGCCCTAGCCCTACCAATTGGCAGGTAACCCTAGGCACACTGCCTATAGGCAGGGAAATGGACCTGCCAATTCGATAGTCTCGTGCATATTTTTTTAGAAAAATGGTCATAGAATGCAATCTGTTGATTCAAATGATGCACGGGGGATACCAACAAAAAGGTAATTCAGATACCTACAAGAGTCCTTCGGGGTGATCCTGGGTCTGGGAGTTGTCTTTGGTTCAAACGGGGCTCGGAAGCGCTCGTCGGTCCTTTGGACGGGAGATCGTCGAACGGAAATGGATCGTTCGTCCAAATCGTAAGTCAGAATCGTGCACAGGGTGAACCGTTGGAAAGGTTATGCGAGGTACTTAGACATTACAAAGAGCTTCGCTCAGTTTGGAAAGTTACCTTTGGTCAAACGGGGCCCGAAAGCTCCCGGTGACCTTTCAGAGTAAAACGGATCATTTCAGTGCCCTTAGAAGATTAATTCAGTCTCGTTCGAGCTGAAGAGTTGACCTTAGTCAAATGGAGCCTGGGGGCCTTCAAATTAATTTTTAAGGGAAAATGGATCATTCTTCCAAATAGTTATGTCGTTTTATGCACGGGGTGGACCGTTGAAAAAGGGTTTCAGTGCCCTTTGAATATTCAAAGATATTTCGCTCTGATAATGAAGTTAATTGAGGTCAAATTAGGGCTCGAGAGCACCCGGTGGACTCTAGATTGATTTTTGATGGTAAAATAGTTCGGTCATCTGAACCGTTATGTCGATCCGCGCATAGAACGTACGATTGGAAAGGGGATTTTGGGCCCTTCGATGATTAAATGAGATTTTGCTCTTACGATAGAGTTAACCAGAGTCAAATAGGGCCCGGTCGATGGCCTCTAGATCAGTACTCGGAGTATGATCTAGGGTTTGTAGTGAAATGGGGAGTGTTAGGGACCTAATGAGAGACTTAAGGGGTCCTAGAATGCGGTGTCTATAGATCCCCTCGACGAATGATCTTGGAACAAGTGAAAGCCGTTGAATAGACACCACGCGATGTTTTGGAAAGAGGCCGATTTTTCGACCCTATGGGGAGAGGATGATCGATTCAGAGGGCCGAGGACGATTATATGGACCTAAGGTAATGTTGGGGATGGACGATTCTATGGGCTGAGATAAATTCAGAGGATCTAGAGTTGGGAAAGATCAATTCTGAGGGTTGAAGTCAATTCTGAGGGCTGAAGTGGGAGCGACCAATTCTGAGGGTTGAGGCAATTCTTAAGTCAAAGCCAATTCTTTGGGCTTAAGTGGGGCGACTAATTCTGAAGGTTAAAGCCAGTTCTGAGGGCTTAAGTTGTAGCGACAAATTCTGAGGGTCGAAACAAATTCTAAGAGCTTAAGTAAAAGAAACCAATTCTGTGGGCCGAGGTCAATTCCAAGGACCTTAAGTACAGGTGACCAATTTTGCGGGCCAAGGTCAATTCTGAGGACCTTAAGTTGTAGCGACCAATTCTGAGGGTCGAAGCCAATTTTGAGGGCTTAAGCAGGCACGATCAATTCTGAGGTCGAAGCCAATTATGAGGGCTTAAGTTGACCAATTATGTGGGCCGAGGGCAATTCTCAGGACCTTAAGTAATGGTGGCCAATTTTGAGGGTCGAAGCCAATTCTGAGGTCTTAAGTAGAGGTGACCAATTTTGAGGGTCGAAGCCAATTCTAAGAGCTTAAGTAGAGGTAACCAATTCTAAGGGTCGAAGCCAATTCTAAGGGCTTAAGTAAAGGTGACCAATTCTATGGGATGAGATCAATTCTGAGGACCTCAAGTTGTAGCTATCGATTTTGAGGGTCGAAGCCAGTTTTGAGGGATTAAGTAGGAGCAACTAATTCTGAGGGTCGAAGCTAATTCTGAAGGCTTAAGTAGATACAACCAATTTTGTGAGCAGAGGTCAATTCTGAGGACCTTAACTAGAGGTGACCAATTCTGAGGTTCTAAGCCAATTCTGAGGGCTTAAGTAGAGGTGATCAATTCTGAGGGTCGAAGCCAATTCTGATGACTTAAGTAGAAGTGACCAATTCTGAGGGTCGAAGTCAATTCAGAGGGCTTAAGTAGAGGCTACCAATTTTGAGGGTCGATGCCAATTTTGAGGGTTTAAGTAGAAGCGACCAATTCTGAGGGTCGAAGCCAATTCTGAGGGCCTAAGTAGAAACGACCAATTCCGATGGCCAAAGCCATTTCTGAGGGCTTTGTGTGGCATTTTTTTCTTGGGGAAGTTTGGAGACTCCCCTGAGGATAAGATATTAATATGAGGAATGTGTGTGGCCTTACTAGGGAATTCTCTTTGATTTCTGTGATGTCTCTTGGAGGCATTGCTGGGGAGATATCCAATTGGAGTTGGGAATTCCTATGGGGAAGTAATTCTGGGAGAAAAATGTGGTATTAATCCGGTTGAGAATTTGAGAGGCCTGAAAAAAATGTTTTTCTTGGTGAAAAAGGTTCTAAAATTCATTTGATAATTTTAGGAATTTTCTGGGGATTTTTTGTGATTTTTTTATCTTTTGGGGGAATTTTTGTACAAAATTTCAGGGAGGTGCTGACCGACATGGTGTATAGGGGTGCCAAACGGAAGTGTCACGGTCTTTTGGACTACCTCATACAGGTGAAGGGATAGTGTCGATCAGTATGTGGCCAGGGACTAGCGATCGGCATGCCCCTTAGCCTTTTATAAAAAGGAGCGAGAATCTTCATTTTTCACAGCTTTTAGATTTTCTATCCTCTGCCTTTCAATTTTGCGAACTGTTCTAGAGTTCTTTTCTCCTCAAAACTAAGAAATGGTTGATTTTTAAGCAGTGCAGTCCACATGGTATGGTTGAGTGTTGACAACTGGGCGCATTTGGAGTGGCGGGCTAGGGTGACCCTAGTGCTAGGAAATGAGAAAGCCTTTGACTCGTTCGAGCCGGTTGCAAACGAACGAACTCTTTTGTGCGAGCCTGCGCACCACCGATCCTCTAGGGTGCTAAACCCTAATGGCTACACAAGTGTTAATGACCTTTGGTGTTTCTTTTTTCTTTCTTGGTATATTTCCATTTTTTCTGAATATTAACAAGGGTTTTTCCTTTGGCTTTGATAGACTTCTATATCTACATCGAACCTGCATTCTCGAGGGATGACGTCGTTCAAGGATTTCTGGGAGCACCTTCCACCAGTGGTGCATTGGGTGGTTTCATCAGCTGGCTTTGTAAGTTTAGCGTCTACACTAGATGAGATGCCTCGTTCGACGACTGTCCTCTGCGCTTTGGGGGTGAGGTGGAGGGATACCACTCACACCATTCATTTTGGCTTTGGGGAGATGAGAGTGACTCCCATTGATATGCAACAGCTATTGGGGTTGGACTGTGAGGGTATTTAGATAGAGGTGGACCGAACTTTGAGGGTGTCATCGACGGTGATGGAGGCGACGGTGGGTGATATTGGGCAGATAGTCTTTGGGGACTCCATTCGTTTATCTCTTTTGAAGGAGGTTTTATTGAGTCAAAGAACAAACGAGACTGACGGGATGCAGGTGCAGCAAATGACCCGTTTATTTATTCTTTTATTATTGGGAGGTTTTTTTTTGGCGACATCGTCCACCAGTGGTTTTTGCCTTATTTGAAGGTATTTTTGCATATCCCTCTTTTTGACTGGGGAGCCTGACTTTGGCGACCCTTCATTCCTCTTTGGATGCATTTACCCGGTGCTACCGACAGACCTTTACTGGCGCCACGTATCTTTTGGAGGTATTCTTTCCTTTTTACATTTTTCCTTTACTAGCACCAGTAAAGGAAAGAATACCTCCTTTTAAGACCATTTTTCTCTCATGACCTTTTGAGATATTGATTTTTCTACTGGGGAACTTGCAGGTGACTTTCTATCCCTGGGGGACGGCTTTCTAGCACAACGGGGTGACCGGGGAAAATGCATAGCTGCGACATTTGTTGGTGCATGAGTTCAGCTAGTGTTGGTACCTGTGGTAGAGAGTGGTCCGATAGGTAGTGGAGGATGAGGTGATGGTGCCACCTGCGAGGCTCCCGAGGTATATGAGGCTGGAGCGGGAGATGTCGAAGGAGGCGAGGGTGGTGGCGATGGTCGGTGAGCCTTACTCGTCGTATACCGACACAGTGGTGACCTATGATTATCTAGATTTCATGTCAAGTTGGTTGATGCAGCCCAAAATATATGATGTTATGCCTCTTCCCCTGCGATCTCTAGTAGGGGTGCAAGTCGGCTAGTGGAATCTACCCACGGTGCGAGGGTTGCATCGACATCGGTAGTGGCGACAACATCAAAGGTTCCTTTTTTGCGGTTGGATCCTCCTTCCTACAATATTCGACGGTATGATGGAGGATCGGTGCCTCTGCTGCAACGTCCCAATGCAAATGGACCCGGAGGTACTGGGGGTGATAGAGGATGTTCTTCAGCCGTAGGTATATCTTTCATTTCTTTGACTTTTATCTTTCTGATTTCTTTTTTCCCTCAGATTGATTGATTTTCTATTTTAACTTTTTTTGCAGTATGTTCGAATGTTGACTACCTAGTTGAAGGACGTCCAGGATTGGATGGCTTCTGCAACAGCTCATATTCGGTACTCGATCTCGGTTCCTTCTTTCTTGGTGCCATCTGCCTCGTCTGAAGAGGGGTCTGGATCAGGGAGCGGGGGATCGTCATCTCATCGTTAGGGAAATCACGTACACCGTAAGGACGGAGGGTCTTAGAGAGAGAGGGAGAAAGAAATAGAAGAGAGAGAAAGAAAGAAAAGGTGAGAGAGAGAATGTTGGTGAGAGAGAGTGTTTTGGGGGGGTTCGTGTTGAATCCCTTTATTTTTATGTTTTCCTGCAAGGCAAAATATAATAAAGCGATATATATGCAATAAAATGAAGTTTTATTAATTTTTGCTTTAGTGACTTAATGCGTATGCACTTTTTACTTTGCCGCTGAGACCGTAAAAAGGATTTAAAATAATGTGAGGGAAAATTTATTTTAAAACAAGATGACTAAAAATATAGGGAGAAGGAAATTCTGAATTCCTTAGAATTAAAATTATTTTTATCGAGTTTTTGATATTGACAAAAAAGGAAAAAATGGAAGTTTTTGAAAATAGGGGGTTGCCGATCGGCATCACCCTAAGGCTTTGATTGCACTTTCTTTAATAACTTGGCCCTTGATGGGGTAGGGTTTCCTCCGGGATTTACAATACTTTTGTCTTTAGCTAAGTTTTTCAAGTATAAAAAGGGGTAATGGTGGAGTATTTTCTTCACCCTTTCACATTTTCTTACTTCTTGCTTCTTGTATCATCATTTTGCAATATGGCTCTCCCCAAAAATGTTGAATTCGCCTCGTATCTCGAAAACTTAGAGGCTATGTGCTCATATAATATAGACTACAATGCTTTCAACATGCGTCGGGTTTCATTTTGGTGCAATCGACCTATTGAATAGAGCATGCTGATGACGGCGGTACAGTTCTGGTACCCCGAGGACTATGTCTTTTGCTTTAGATTGGATAAAGTATGCCCAACTTATGAAGAGTTCTCTCCCATGCTGGGGATAAATCCCAATATTGCGATGGCCATGCCTAAATTTTTTCGATCTTCTCGGGAGCTGTTAGCAGGACTTCTCCATATTTTTCCCTCGGGCACTCGGTCATTGGTTATGAGAGAAATGGTCTCTCTCCCGCTTGTGTCATATTCCATGCATTTGTAGGATGTTTGGTGATGTGAGTTATGCCGGAGCCATCATCCTTGGCTTAACTTTAAAATTATTATTGGTGATCGGGGACCTGTTGGTGGACCCACAACCTACATCCATCACTTTGTGGATGTCATATCATCAAAATCCTATAGAAGTGATACTAACCGAGACTCTGAATGGTCTAGACGCTTGGCGGGAAGGTCGGTCTGACTTTCTAAGGGGTAGCTCAATTATGTTGTTCACGTGGTTATCTAAGAGATTCCATATAGCGGTCCCTCCTAAACATCCCTTGGCAGTTATGCCAAACTTCTTTACTCGCTACTTTATCCGCATAGGCCTGGATATTGAAAGATGGGAGAACTGGTTTGTGAAGAACGGAGCTCGAGATTTGTGTTGGTCAGTGCCTTAGTGGGGAGAGTTACATCCCATTATAGAATTGGGGGAATACTAATATGTTCGGTTAGTTGGCCTTCGACAGAATTCTTTCTACTTTTTCTAGCGGCTCCTGTGTCAATTTAGTTGGGAGAAGATTGTGCCACCTCGAACATTAGATTCTTTCCTATGGTGGATTTGACAAAATGTTTGTGCATGCGATTGGGCTCTCTGTAGGAGAATCGTCGACCGTTGACAGGTCCTTCCCAATCTGTAGGTAGAGTCTGGCATGTTTTCGGCGATTACAAAAAGTGGTTATGGAAGAGGGTAGTTGCTAAAATGCTGGCCGAGGAGACCGGGCAGAGGTGGTTCGCCTTTTTTTACACTATAGAGGGAGGTGTTGTTATTTTTCCTAGGTTGTTCTGGGCTTAACGTTATTTGGAGGGCCTTCGGTATTCCATCCAAGCAGGGAAAGTTTGGGGACCCCCAAGATGTAGATTATGATGTAGCTGATTCTTCTGGTAGTTGCGAGTAGGATCCCTAAGGAGTTTTTTATTTGTGAATCTTTTGTATGGTGTTTGGCTATGTATCTGGTTATTTTTTGGTAGGAATAACTTGTTTTTATTTTTTAGGAAAATAAGGTTAGGTTGACGGGGAAAGTTGTTTGACTCCCTATGCCGATGTAATTGTAACGGATATTTATTTTTAATTAATGAAATAAAGAAAATTTAAATTATATTGTTGTGCCTCCTCATGAGTTTTGCATTTGAATTATCTATACCAATCACTAAGGCATACATAATCCTTTTGTTCATGTACATGATAAAAATGAACCGTTATTCTCGGAGATAAGAAAAGAATAGCATTTTGTGGAAAAAAAAGGGGTCGAGCTCATATGAAGTGTATGAGTTGCCTACGTACCTCTGGGGGAAATTTTCGGCGTTTCATTTTTGAATTTTTTTTTCGAGGATCAGGCCCCACGTAGTTCTGAGTAGATGGAAATGAAATTTTTTTAAGAATAAAAGCTAGATGAGAAGAGTCTTAGCGCATTGAGATTTCGGACTAAGGGTAAAATTTCTTGAGACGGTCCAGGTTGATGGGACGGGCCATCTCATCTCCATCGAGATAGATGAGCATAGTGGTACAACCAGATAAGATCTTCTTCACAATATAGGGGCCACTCCAATTGGGCTTGAATTTCCCTCTGGGGTCCCAAATGGGCTCTACAATTTCTTTAAGGGATAAATCCCCCTATCGGACACCACGATCCTTAACTCTCTTGTTGAATGATCGTGTTATTCGGGGATGGTACCCTTGCATATGATATAGAGCTTTCAGTCTCCTTTCTTCCCAGAGTGACAACACGTCAAGACGGCTTCGATGCCAGTCTTCTTCGCTGACTTTACTTTCAAGCATGACACATAGTGAAGGAATTTCTAGCTTAATGGGTAGGACTACTTTCATACCGTACACCAGAGAGTAAAAGGTAGCCCTAGTAGATGCTCGAACTAAAGTGAAGTAGCCCCAAATGGCGTACCGGATACAATTCGCCCAATCTCGACAGTTTTTGATCATTTTGCTGATGATTACTTTGAGGTTCTTATTGGCGGCTTCTATTGTACTGTTGGTTTGAGGTTGGTAGGGAGAATATTTGTATCTCTGAATCCCATACTCATTGACCACCTTTGTGACTTTTACCTCAAAATGTAAGTCATTATCTGACACCAGCTCGTGCGGAACCCCATATCGACAGATGATATTTTTTTGGATGAACCTAGCCACATTTTTGGCATTTAAAACTACATATGACTCGACTTCGACCAATTTGGTGAAGTAATGAATGGAAACTAAGATAAATTCAGGCCTGTCGGAGGCTTTGGGTGCAACTTTCCCTAAGATGTTGATGCCCCATGTGGAGAATGATCGGGGAGAAGTCATGTTGTATAATTCTCGTGGAGGCAAGTGTTGGAGGTTGGAAAACTACTAGCATTGAAGTCACCTCCGAACATAGGCGGTGCAATCCTGGACTATGGTAGCCCAATAGTAATCCTGTCGGATGATTTTCTTGGCAAGCATATGGCTTTTCATATGGGGTTCGCACTCTCTGTTGTGGATTTTCTACATCATCTCTTTAATGCCTGCCCCTGCAATACAATGTAAATGTGTTTCATTAATATTTCTCTTGAACAGTGCTTTATCGCAGATAATGTACTGGGCAGCTAGTTTGTGGAGGATTTCTCGTCTTTCTTGTTAGAATCATAGGGATACCTACTATGCTTGAGGAGGCGCTAAATATCATAGTGCCAGAAATCGGTTACATCATGATCTTCTTATATGATGAGCTCAATGTGGTAGCAGTGAGTTGGTTTAACTTAATTTTGGACTAGAAAGGGGGCCATCGTTATTCCTTCGGGCATGTCAATCGCGGAGGGTAAGGTAGCAAGGGATCAACTAAACTGTTCTTTGCTCAGACATTTAGTAGAAGGTGATATCTCAGAACTGGGAGGCCAACTACTCTAGGTGGGCATGAAAAGGTAAGATTTTCTCATCCTTGAATTTCCATCTTCTTAGTACTTGATCGATAATGAGGGTTGAATCCCCGTAGACATCTATGTATCGAATTCCTTTCTTGAGAGCGACTTTGAGGCCTACTATGCATGCCTCATATTCGGTCATGTTATTCGTGCATGGAAAATCCAGTTTGATGTCAATAGGAGTATGAGAGTCATCAGGGGCAATTAGGAGTATCCTAATCCCATATACCTTCTTATTGGCAGCATCGTCAAATAACATTTACCATCAGAGGTCTTCTTGGGAGGTATAAAGGATATTCTCATTCGAGAATTCGGAGATCCAAACATCGGTTTCTTCAATAGGATAGTCAACGAGGTAGTCAATATGGCTCTTCCTTCCATGGCTTTCTACGTGATATACACAATATGAAATTCGTCTAGCATCATCAATCGTCGAACCATTTGGATAGACATGGAAGGTTTCTCGAGAAGGTATTTGATAGGATCCATTCGGGACACAAGTTTGATGGGAAAAGGGAGCATGTAGTGTCGTATTTTTTGGGTAACCCAAACAAGAGTGACATATTCTTTTTTGAAGGCAGTGCAATTAACTTCGTACCCATCTAACTTGCGACTGGCGTAATAGATGGATCTCTATTTGTGAGACTCTTTAAGGTTTTAGGCCAATAAAGCCCCAACTGCAGTGTTTGTTACACTATGAGTAGGGGAATACCAGGTTATGGTGGCATGAGTACTGGAGGTCGAGTTAGGTATTGCTTAATTCGATAAAAGGCTTCTTAGCAAGCTTCGTTCTAAAATTTGGTTGAATCCTTTCGGAGGATTTTGAAAATGGGTTCACAAATAGAAGTCAACTGGTTGATGAACCGGATGATATATTGTCATTTTGAAAGGAATCCCCGAACTTCCTTCTTCATTCGTGGTGGTGACATTTAAAGTATGGCTTTCAGTTTGGCAGAATCATATTATATCCCTTTCTTACTAACCATGAATCCCGAGTGCTTTCCTTTGGTAACTCCAATAACATATTTTTATAGGTTAAGTAGCATCTGGTATCGCCGTAGTCACTCGAAAAATTTTCGGAGAGCAAGAACATGACCTTCCAAGTTTTAGACTTGACAATCATATCATCAATGTAGACCTTAACTTCTTTATGTACCAGATTGTGTAAAATGGTTGTGACAACCCTCTGGTAAGTTGCCCTTGCGAATGTTCCCCAAGGGGCGATGAATGCGATTTTCTCTTGATGATCCAGGTGCATCTTGATCTGACAAAACCATCAACAAATGACTTAAGAGCGTAAATAGCTATATTTTTTACAATCATGTTAATATTGGGTAGAGGATAATCATCCTTTGGAGATTCCTTGTTCAAATCTCAGTAGTTAACGCACATGCGAACCTTTTCTTCGAATCTCAAAATGGGTACGATGTTGGCTAGATATGTGGGATATTCGATCACACGAATGAAAGCCACGTTCAATTGTTTGACTACTTCTTCCTTAACCTTGAGCGACCATTCAGTACGGAGCTTTCACAGTTTCTGTTTGACCGATATGCATTCTTGGAGAGTTTAATTCTTGTGTTAAGCGATCTTGGGATCAATATCGGACATGTTATTATAGTACCATGCTAAAACATCCACAAATTCCTTCAATAATTCTTCAAGTTACGCGCGCTCATGCTCGTCAAGGGTAGACCCTATCCTAATCTCGCGTAATTGGCTGCTAGAACCGAGATTAATAATAACAGTTTCATCTTTATTAACTTGAACGCGGTTATGTTATTTGTTATTAACCTTATTAAGATCAGTTAAGAATTGTTCATTTGTAAAATCATCATCATCAAGAGTTTAAGTAGAATCAAGAAAATTAATATAAGGCAGAACAAGATACTCAAAATCTTTATTTATTTCATTTTTGGGAAAAATGGAGTTGAGAACCTCGTCGAAGGAGGTATCGATTACATCAGAATATGGAGGAACAACAAAAGAAGAATAAATAGGATAACCATCAAGTTGGGCGGCACTTCAGCAGGTGGAAATGGTACAATATTCTAGTTGAGGAGAGGTGCATCAATAGCTTTAATCAGGCGGGATGGATTCGATAATGCAACGCTTGAGTGGATCGTGCAGAGTGTCAGCCCCAGTGTCTGCAAGTTAAATGAATTCTCAGAGTCATTTCCCTCGGAATATCTGGTAGCAACTATAGTCTTCTCAATGAATAGGTTTCACATGATGTTTGGAACTTTCGTCCCACGAATAACTATCTTATAAATAAATTTGCATTCCTCGTTTCATCTTCTTGTCCACATGAACATACCAAGGTTCAACAAAGCCGTAAAAGATGAAATCTTCACCCTCTCTGATGAATCTTTCGTTAAATGAATCTCCCGAGACAGTCTTGTCACTTTCTAGCCTTATCTTCAACCGAGGTTGGTGGAGCATTCCGAGTTCTTCTAATGATGGTTGATAACCCAAGCCACATGGAGGAAACATTTTCTTTAGTACTATGGGTTCAAGTATTCCCTGTTGTCGTCATCCCAGACCCAGTCCCAGCATGAAGTGCATGTTTATGAACATCTGTATCACATTGATGTTGCCATGAGGGTTGTGTTCTGGATAAACTCTGTCTTTGAAATTGTCTCTTGCTGGGAGCAGAAGTGGTTCGACTCAAAAACCTGATAAAAGCATATCATTTACCCCATGTTGTATCTCTAGTACCGAATCACTGGTGCTTGCATTCTCAGTATTGTCATTGTCGCCCAAGATGGTGATGACCTGCCCATTGGTGAAGAATTTCAGTTTTTAATGTGGGGAAGAAGACACACCCTTCATACTATAGAGCCATGGACGCCCAAGCAAAAGATTGAAACAAGTCGAGATATCTATAAATTTAGAATTTAACAATGGGATTTATAGGGCCATCCCGTATTCTAATCTTTATGAATTCCATCACTTCTCGATGAGTATTGTTAAAAGCGCGCACTGCGGTAGAGGTTGAAAAAAGGTCACTCACTTTTAGTCCCAAGCAATTGAGGGTTCTCAACAGGCAAACATTAAGAGTTAATCCGTTATCGACAAGCGAAAGTGGGACAGTCTTTCCCATGACTTAGATAGAAATATTGAGAGCATAGTTGTGATTTGGACCAAACTTAGGGATTTCTTCTTCGAATAAGGAAAGCATTCTAGTAGAAGTTAGAGATCCGACCAGATTCACTGCTTCTTCTGGCATCGTGAAAGGAAGGACTGTGGGCTGGGTGAGTAGTTTGATCAAGGCATTCTAGTGCAGTTGTGAAGACATAAAGAATTTCCACAGAGTGATGTTTGCTTGGGTTTTCTTCAACTGATCGAGGATCTTACTCTCCTCGAGGGTTATTTCTGGCATAGGAAGATTCTCAACGCCTTTTCCCTTATCGATCGTTGATGACTGTGAGTTCGGAACCTGGTAATGCCTCCCTAATATAGTCATATGGTTCACAGAAGAGGGGAAAAATATAAACCTCATTTCCTCATCTATCTCGATTTGTTCATCCACCTTGTTGATTTCTCCTAATAACTCCTCCAACGATATCATTCCACATAAGCTGACTATTGGGCTAGTCATTTCTGGGTTTTTCTCTTTATCTGAACTATCGAATTTGTCCCCATATCCGGTGCAACGACATCATTTTTCCATGAGAAGTCAATACACTCCACAACCTCAATGGCCTCCTTGTATAGATCCTCCCACTCAACGGGGAGATGTAGAGATGAAGGGAACAGGCTCCCTTATAGTTTCAAAGCATCGAGTAGCTCAGACATGTTGCAAATTTCAACGGTCTGTCAAAATAAGTCTGTTATGGTCTGGACAACATAATCTAAACTGACTTTATCGGTAGGATTATCTGACTCTCGAGCAGATTTGCAAGCTTCCAAGAACAACGTACTGAACCTTTGGTAGTCAATGGTCATCTCTTAGGGCAATTTCAGCCCGAACTCTCGAAGTTGGTTTAATACTACTGATAATTCCATATCTTTCCCTATGAAACGGGTATACACAACACTCTATGCTCTAGTAAGGAGTGACAGGAACTGATCGACAAAATAAGTAGGATTCATGAGAAAATATGGGCAAACTTGAAGGGGTTTAGGCGAATATATGGGTATGATGGCTGATTTACTAGGTACAATTTGGGTAAATTGATCAAATTTTGGGTCTTCTTCTAGGAAGATGTCATTTGTATGATTTGGGAGTGGATTGCGGGTAGTGTTTGGCTTAGGATTTACTGGTGGGGCAATAATACCCCGGTCAATCAGACATCGAATTACATTTCGGAGGTGGAAACACTGATCAGTGGTGTGATCGGCACTTTGGTGAAAATCGCAATGGGCATCTGGTTTGAAATTTTGGGGAAGTGGATTGGGTAATGGATAAGGGTCCAATGGCTTAATAATATTTCAACCTAAAAGGGCTTGGTAAACTTTAGAGAGTGGAGCGTGAATCTCAGAGTATTCCTTTTTTTACTAGGTTAGGGCGATTTCGGTGACCATAAAATGGTAGGCTAAGAGATGTTATTAATGGTTAAAACTGTGGTATTGGCAGGGTTTTCGTACTTTCTGGGAGTGAACTGTCCGGATACTTATTTCGGCTTAACATCTGTCTTGGAAAGACTTTCTTCGATCTCTACTCCTACTTTTCGGAGGGGTAAAAAATGGGGGGTAGTAATGTCCTCCCATCGTTGCTCGAACATGGTGTAAGAAGTTTTTCTTCACAATACTGACTTGTTCATCTTTGGATGGCCGGTTGGTCATGGTGACTGCTCTCTCTCTCCACCTTGCTATGAAGTTACTGAAAGATTCCTTGGGATTCTATTTAACAAGTTCCAAATCATGGCGAGTAACCTCCAACTCCTCGTTATACTTGTACTGTGACATGAATTCACGGGCAACATCCCAACTGTAAATTTTGGACTCCTCGAGAGATAAGAATCGGCGAAGAGCGTTGTCTTTCAAAGTCTGTTGGAACATTTGGTCCATTATTTCCTCAGAGGCTCCTTGGAGATTCATAGCTCGGTGATAACTTCCGAGATGAATAATTGGGGATCCACTATCCCTAAACTTCTCGACGTTAGGCATCTTTAACTTTTTCGGCAGCCTTGCTTTAGGATAGGGAGACATATGGGTGTAGTCCATGTAGTTACTGGAGATTCGGACTTGTTCAAACTTCTTAGTCAACATCTTAAGGTCTTCTTTGACCTTTTTCAATTCTTCTTCCTTTGGATTAATGATCACGGGAAGGTTATCCCCTGGCTAGGTAAGATTCGACATCGGGAGTTGAGCTGGTAGTGGCCCATTAGCAGGAGGGGCACGTAGAGCGTGCTGATATTCCTAGGGGACCCAAATAGGCTCAGGTTCAGACGGACCCATAGCGCTAGGGAAGAGAACCTAAGTCTTTTCGAGAATAGTGACCCGATTTTGTTGCATCCCATGAACCTTGGTTTGAAGGTTGTCAATCTTATCAGTGAGTTGGGCTAGGACCGTCATCAAATCCGACTGCACATCCGTTACATGGTATGCGATCTCCATGGAAAGTGGATGAAGGTGAATTTTGGACTCGAAGGAAGTAGCGAGGGAACTAACGAGCCTCAGGGCGATTCGACGGAAGATCGAAGCCAATAGGGAGCCATGTTAAGGGTCAGATATGTGGTCGACCTGAGAAGGAAAAATGATTCGAATTTATTTTTGAAAGAGACGAAGGAAGGAGTTTTTATTATAGGAGGGAGATATTTTTGACATTTTTGAAAAAGAGGAGGACAAAATATTTTTGGGTAAAAAGGAGGAAAAATATTTGTGATGAAAGGAAGGAAAAATGATTTTGGTTTTTTGATAGAAGCGGGGAAAAATATTTTTGACACTTTTGGTAAATAAAGAGGAAAAATGAGAAAAAGTTCGCAACATACTTCTTCTTCTTCTTCTTCTTCTTCTTCTTCTTCTTCTTCTTCTTATTATTATTATTATTATTATTATTATTATTATTATTATTATTATTATTATTATTATTATTATTATTATTATTATTATTATTATTATTATTATTATTATTATTATTATTTATTTATTTATTTTTATAGAGAAGAGGGACGGAACCTCCACACATATTATTAGAAATAATAGAGAAACAGCCTCTCCGTGGCATAGCTCAGACAACAGAATCTAGAGGTTGAGCTCAAAGCTCTAGATTTAATGTAAAACTTCAAAATTTGGGAATTTATAAATATCCCCATTACAAAAAATGAGTACCTACCGAAGGTATTGAGAGGAGGATCTAATGTAGCTACATCCCATCTTATCAAGCCTATAATCACCTCGAACAATAGATGAAGATCATGAGAATTATGAAAAATATTCAAAGATTGAGTTAGAGAACCATAATTGGCCAAAGCATCTGCTACCATTTTATTATTATTATTATTATTATTATTATTATTATTATTATTATTATTATTATTATTATTATTATTATTATTATTATTTTATTTTTATTTTTTTATTTTTATTTTTTTATTTTTTTATAGAGAAGAGGGACGGAACCCCCACACATATTATTAGAAATAATAGAGAAACAACCTCTCTGTGGCATAGCTCAGACAACAGAATCTAGAGGTTGAGCTCAAAGCTCTAGATTTAATGTAAAACTTCAAAATTTGGGAATTTATAAATATCCCCATTACAAAAAATGAGTACCTACCAAAGGTATTGAGAGGAGGATCTAATGTAGCTACATCCCATCTTATCAAGCCTATAAGCACCTCGAACAATAGAGGGAAGATCATGAGAATTATGAAAAATATTCAAATATTGAGTTAGAGAACCATAATTGGCCAAAGCATCTACTACCATTTTATTATTATTATTATTATTATTATTATTATTATTATTATTATTATTATTATTATTATTATTATTATTATTATTATTATTATTATTATTATTATTATTATTATTATTATTATTATTATTATTATTGTTGTTATTATTATTATTATTATTATTATTATTATTATTATTATTATTATTATTATTATTATTATTATTATTATTATTATGTTCTCACTTGCATTAGGTTTACCTAAATGCAGAAAGAAATGTTGGACGGGACCCGAGCTTGGGAAAATTTAGGTTTGAAAAATATGTAAAACATGGTTGGACTTGTTACTAGACTCGTGGAGGGGGTCCAGTTTTGGAAATAGACAAAATCGCGCGAAAATTTAGATGGCATGCCGACCCATCATTTTGGCAGAGTTTTGGGTAGCAACTGAAAAACTAAATATGAGTGCCCTAGGTTTGACACCCATATGAGGGTATGCATTTGTTCGGTTAATTGGAAGGGTTCCCCCTATGGCATGACATCCACGGTATACGTCTTGCTTTTGAGGGAAATCGATACGTGTGAACAAACCATTTGATATACCTTAGTGTACGTGAATTGCGTCACTATATACCTCGTGAGGACATTAAGGGTGAGAGAGAATTCGATATACTCGGTGTATGTGAACGGGTTCCCTGTGATATACCTCGCGTCATAACTTCGGTCAAGCAGTACTATGTGGGGAGAACCATTCAATATATGTCAAAGGTACTTGGCTAATGGAAGGTGAGAGTCATATCGCTTAGGCTAACTGTGACCTGTCGGACCGACACCCATCACGAAGTGACCCCCCAGTTACGTGATAAAATTTGGTCAATAGCCATGATCTTTGGTGATGTAGTGTGCAAAATGCATGATTCTTGATTAGTATATTATCGAGGGAGTATTTTATTATGATGAGCACTATACTAATAGGGAAGAATGTATAAGTATAAAAAGTAAATCTAAATTAGAGCATGGAGATTATACTAAGCATGGACATGTGAAAGTGAGTGATGTGTGAATATCTACAAGCGAGTGTGTGATAGTGAACCTAAGCATGGATTAACTGCGAGTGGTGTATGACAAGTGTGAGTGAGCATGGATATATACAACTGTGATAAGTGGAGGTGTGTGTTAGTGACACCTAAGCATGGATATTATAAGTGGTGTGTGCAACATGTGGATATAAGTGATCATATATATAAGTAGTGTGAAGTGTACATGGGAAGTATCCACAAGTGTGTGAGTGAATAGTGATATAACCATGAGGTATATATGTATAAGAAATAATAGAGGAGAAAAAAGGGAACATACAAGTAGGTGCATATGCACACAAGAAGAAAATAATAACACCCATGCAAACAAAGTCTAACCCTCTTATGAAAATATCCTAACCCCGGCAGATTCTCCGCTGTGGCCATCCCCTCTCCTTTCTGGGGGAAAAGGGTGAAGGTTTCGCGCCTTCTTCCTCTGGAGCGCTTTGGTCGTTGTCGATGTGGGTGATGTAAAAAGACGGAGTTGCCAGCCTATTTAGAACAAAATAGGTAAAAGAACATGTTGTTGCTTCGAGAGAGCGGCATCAAAGACAAACTGATGCTTTCGAAACCAATAACTCAGAGGTTCAGGGGCTAAGTTTTGGAATGGGAAGGTGTTAGGCACCCATCCCACACTTTCGGTCTCTCATGGGCTTGTGTTACTATTTTTTTTAATTTCTCTGTGAAGTGTGTGTGCATGTATATATAAATGGAGTTTGGAATCGCCTAACTCATATCATGTAAAAGGTAGAGTGAGGTCATCCAAAGGAATATTTCCAAAATAATATCTAGAAAATGCGAAGTATGTGTTTATTGAGATATTGATCATTATGATGAAACGATAATATATGTTGGATAAAATGCCAATAAGGATCACAAATATAATATATATATTAAAATAATGTATTGATTAAAAGGAGACAAATGCGAAAATGGGAAAATTGGAAAATTGAGAAAATTGGACTCGAGTCTCGGGTTTTAACTTGAAATGCCTACGTAGCCAATAAAGGCATCAAAGTCCATGTAGTTCGCATGCAGCATAAGGGGTGGGGTTTATCCCGTAGATTCGAACGGGAATGTATTATATATGTGTGTGTGTAGAAAATGTATTTTAGTTTTTAGAATTGGTGGATAATCCCGCTGAAATTTAAAGGTGTAACCCTCTTTTTCTTTGTTTTTTTTTATAGAATATAAAGTGTGCGAAATATAACTAGTAAAGGATGAGATATTAATGTGTATGAACTAAAGTAAAAAAACTAGATTAAGAATTTATGTAACTAATGCGAAAATAAAAAATTTAAAGAGAGATAAAAGATTTTTGGACCTTTTTTGGAGAATTGAGGCTTGATCTTGATACTTGATGAAATCCATTGAGTGTTGAGATGAATGTTGGATGGGAGAGAATGAGATTTTGCTAAATTGGGTATGAAAATGATGGGAATGAAAGATGGAAAGGAATTTCACACAAGGAAACTTCGATGATTGCAAGAGAATGTTGCTGAGATCACTGATATTGATGGATATGAGATGTGCTTTGGGAGTGAGGTCATGCCCTATATTTATAGGGTAAGGGGTACAGATTGGCATAGCCCCAGCCCTGCCAATCCATAGGTAACCCTATACACATTGCCGATAGGCAGGGAAATGGACCTATTAATCGGCAGTCTTGTGTAGATTTTTCTAAAAAAATGGTCGTAAAATGCAATTCTTCGATCCAAATGACACATAGGTCATACTGTTAGAAAGGTAATTCACATACCTTAAAGAGTACTTTAGGACTCTCCCGAGTTTGGGAGTTGACTTTGGGTTAAACGGGGTTCGAAAGCGCTCGTCGATCCTTTGGACGGGAGATCGTCAAACAGAAATGGATCGTTCATCCAAATCGTAAGTCAGAATCATGCATGGGGCGGACCATTGGAAATGTTTTGCGAGGTAATTATATATTCCAAAGATATTTGCTCGGTTTAGAAAGTTGACTTTGGTCAAACAAGGCCCGAAAGCACCCAGTGACATTTCAGTGTAAAATTGGTCGTTCGTTTGTATCATAAGGCTGATTCGCACACTGGGCTAACCGCTGGGAAGGTTATTCAGTGCCTTCAAAGATTATTTCAGTCTCATTCGAGTTGAAGGGATGACCTTGGTCAAATAGAGCCCGGGAGCGCCCAGTGGCCTCCATATCAATTTTTAAGGGAAAAAGAATCCTTCATATGAATGATTATGCCGTTTCATGCATGGGGTGGACCGTTGGAAAGGGATTTCAGTTTCCTTTGAGTATTCAAAGAGCTTTTTCCTTGATAATGAAGTTAATTGGGGCCCGGGAGTGCCCGGTGGCCTTCAGATTGATTTTGGTGGTAAAATGGTTAGTTCGTCCGAATTGTTATAGCGATTGGCACAGGGCGCAGACTATTGGAAAGTGGATTTAGAGCCTTTCGATGATTCAATGAGATTTCTCTCTGATGACAGAGTTGATCGGAGTCAAACGGGGCCCGAGAACGCCTGATAACTGCTAGATCGGTACTTGGAGTATGACCTAGAGTTTGTAGCGAAATGAGGAGGTCCTATTGACCTAAGGAGATACTTAAGGGGTCCTAGAATGTTGTGTCTATATTTTTCTTGTATCTATTATGAACAGATTTGAATATGTTCACCATGAACATAATTTTATACATAACGGGCTGTGTTTTTCTTAATCATCACGTGTGGATCCTTGAAGGAGAACTTCATGCATGTCACCTTATTGTAGAAGGTGAATTTTTCATAATTTTCACGTGTGGATCCTCGCAGAAGCGCTTTATGTACATCAACTTATTGGTAGGCACGAGTAAAAGAAGATAAAATATGAGAATATAATCAAATGTGGTAAGCTCTAAGGAGAGAGTCCATATTCTAGAGGACTCTAAGTGGAGTAGTATAAAAGAAAAGTACCCCTCAGGTAGGGCTTGTAAGAATAAGTGGGTGAAACTTATGCCAAATTGTAATCTTGTTATGTCAGAGTCATATAATAAATATCCCCCCGGTTCTTCCATGGATATAGGCAATATACTAAATGGCGTACATCTTGAATTTTTTAATTGTGATTGGCTACATATATTATACTCTTATCTATTGTATATCTTGTGTGATCGTTATTTCCGATTTATGAGTTTGTGCACTTACATTTTGCGTTGTTTGTAGGAAACGAGTTTTTCCAGATCTCATTAGTCAAGTTATATCTTTATAACATCAACCTATAGACAACACTTAGGAAGACACCGAGATTCATATTACATCGGGCAGAATGGGTACATGTCATCACCACCTTGATGGGTAACGTCCTTTATGCCTCGCATACCTGATAGGAGAGAACCAAAACTCCCATTACCATCCCAAATCTGACCATACTAATGGAGGGTATAGGAATAAGCACTCAAGTCGGGTTTCTAAAATGATTGATGTGAGAACAAAATTTTCTTATTTGTCATTAATTAGGGTCGACAAACGTAGTTCAAGTGTGTTATATTAATTGAACATCTTCCACACGACTGGATCTAACGTCAATGATAAAGCGACATCAAAACATCCATGACACCAAAGTACAAGCCACACAACAGGCAATACAAGCGAAAAAATTAACTTTTGACATATAAAATTATGGGGTCCAAACCATGAAGGCCCAATCTTGTCTTGGACGAGCAGGCCCAACACGCACCATGTTGCCATAGTCTGATCCAACGGTATAGAGATTTGAAAGTGCGTGTGCGATATTGATTCAAATATATTCACAAATTTCAATTCAGACTTATTTAATTGGATGTCTAAATTGGCTTAAACGAAATACCAATTAAATCAACCGCTAAACATGCAACTACATGACAATTCAAATCTCAAATTAAATCACGCGATGACAAATGCTGACAAAAGCATAACTCAGGAGAAAAATCCACGCAGGGCAAAAACCTTTTATTTCCACTATAATTTGTAAAAGAACGGTTTACAATCGGATTACAGAGAAAATACAATTGACTTACGAAATACCCGCAGGTGTCCTGTTATATTTGTACGTGTTATAGGAAAATTGTTATAGAAAAATTGTACTATATTTGTATTATATTTCCACTATATTTGCACATGTTATAGAAAAATTGTACCTTTTTAGATAGCAGATATCCAAATAAAATAGAAAGAATGCACCAAATCATTGCATATATAATTCCATATCCAAACCAAAATGTAACACATCAAAACAATACAAATATAATCCAAGTGTCCAGATAAAATAGATACAAATAATGTCCTGTGGTAGGTTTGAGGAGGAAGTAAGGCCACACGACAAGCGCATTGAGACACTCACACCGCATTGTTCACGCAACCACAATGGGGCATTATCCTTCCCAATCATCACATGAATGACGAGAACCTTGGTCTCGATGTCTTGAAGTGCACATCCATGAACCAACATACCCTGGATGGTATTCGGGTCCCTCAATCCCCTCCCTATCCGCGTGTCATCAAATACGTCGAGTATAAACACGCCCGGCCAACCAATTGTTGACATAGGTCACTCGACGGGTGCCACATAGGGGCCTGGATCATCAATCGGTGAGTTCGCATGTGTCGGTGATGAAGAAGCGATATCCACGTCCTCGTCCTCGTCCTCGTCCTCCTCCACCTCCTCCTCCACCCCCTTACCCTTACCCTTTTTGCCCAACGAACGCTTCACGAATGAGAACATATCTTGGACCGTCTCCTCCAACCTTGATAGCTTTGCGTCATGCGAGTCCACCTGACGAGCCAACCCGGTATTGCTCATCTTGAATCCGATGATCCTAGATTTGGCGACCCGTGAGCTCAACCGTTTGTCCTCCCCTTACGATCAGCGTCAAGCACTTGGCTGAGTGCGTATGTGGACGAATATGCCTTGTCGGCATCGGACTGCGACTCATGCACTTCCTTAAGCTTTGCTTGAAACGATAAAAAGCACACGATTAGTTAAATAAGTAAATAAAAAAATTATAACCTAATTAACAAAAAGTAAACTATCGGATAACTTACAATCGTGTCCACGACGCTCAAGGAAACCTCCTTATCCTTCCCCTTCTTCGTCCGAATTGCCACATAGGCATCGAGACTATGTGGCCTACCCCCAGGGCCACTCCCCGTCCCCTGAAATAAAATAATGCAAAATTAATACCGGGCTCGCAAAGTAAAATAATGCAGATCTAGAATAACATACTTATGTAATTATAGAAAAATAAAAAATTACCATCATCCTATGCTCCACCTCGGCGTAAGACGTTCGACCGGAGTAGATGCCAATTTTCCCTCCCCGATTGGCATGCTGCCAATTATCGCTCCTCGATCTCATTGTCAATGAACTTTTGCCATTGTGCCAATGAGATCAGATCCTTCGACGGGATGAACTCCCACATTCTGATAGTGGAATCTCGGGTCTTCCCAAAGTACCGGTCCCTCAAATTTTTCTTCCATGTCTTGTGTTGCTCCCTCAGCTACTCCAAGACAAAATCGCGAAGTTCTGGGGCCATACTGAATTGTTCCTGTCAAACAAATACAATTTTAGTTGCGAATAAATAGAAATATAAATTGAAATTGAAATTGAAATATAAATATAAATATAAATACATTACCTGTAGTGCCGCTCAAATATCTAACTTGAGCTCATTTGGCACCTCCCTCCAACTAGTGTACCCCGGGACGATAATCGTCTTTAGCAGCTCGAGGGATCTAGCTAATATCCCCGTCTTGTTCTCGACGACCATTCTCAATTTGCCTCATTTGGGGATCGTAGGGGCCGAGGAGCCCTCGTCGCCTCTGCTACCGCCAGGCCCAAAAGACATCATCATCCTTGCCTTAATCCCTGAAGGAGACATTTTCTGTTAAAAATGTTATTATTAGTACAAATTCAAAATGAATTAGAAGAAGACAAGCAAACATTAAGTCTAAATAGTACATGCGCTAATGTACTCAAGTAGAAATGAATAAAAAGCATTAAATCGATGTTTGGAATACTTTTTACTGTTTAGCTTACACACATATACAAAGGAAAGAGAAAAGGATAAAAATAGTGAAAATGATCAAGTACAAATGAATTAAAAGCATTAATACGATGCTCGCTAATGATAAAACACTAGTACATGCGCTAAATTGCTTATACTTATTACAAATTAAAAAATTATTTCAAATTAGGGTTATCATAAAAAATGGTTTGATATTCGGTAGGAGCAGCCAAGTCATCTTCACTGCTATTTAGACGCTTTGGCTCATGTAGGACGATTGGCCGCTGCTTGTTATTGATATACTCCGAGTAAAACACTTGGTTGACCTTTTGAAATGCACAAACAAATGACTCATCACTCACGTGTTCGTTGCTCTTCAACTTGGACAAGTCAACCATGATCAAATTGGTGTCAGGATCAACTTTACAAGCATTTTTATCCTCAACACTTACCCAATCACAGTAAAATACGAAATCTTTGAAGCTTACATAGTCCAATTCAAATGTATTTTGAATTACACCATAATAAGTCATTTCAGCTTTATGGAGGTTTTTATCTTTTGCGCTCGCTCGAAAGAAATTAAGAGCCTTGTATGAAATTCCCGAGTTATGTACATTTGTATTTTTCTCGTACACCCTTGCGCCGAATACGTAACCGTTCCATCAATACTTTTTATACTCTTGTGCCATGAACAAGGGTCCAGTGTATAGATGAGCAAGCCTTGATGTCGTATCACTCGTCTTTAAGAGCTGATAATAGAGATAAATTAATTAGGTTAATAAAGTTTTATTGTAATGTAACGTTACATAACAACCGTTTTCATTATAATTACCTCGTGTGACAACCACAACCTAAAATCGTTGTGTGATTGTGCCATTGTATTTCGTCTTTTATTGTTCTCACAAGCTTCATATTTTCTGCATACAATTAATGTGACGAACGTATTACAAAATTAATCATGTATAAAATAATCTAAAATAATGTAAAACTTAAAATAATTTAAACTTACTTTTTCCATTCTTCGACATCTTCATTTGTGTCAAATAGATAACGAGCTACTTGTTCATATTGCAAACTCGTTAATTTCACTCGTTTTCCCATCACATGACCACCCTCATCGACGAACTCATCAATTTCATCAATGCTAGTCGTGTCAGGCATATATTCTCGAGTATAAATTGATGACTCCACGGTGATGTATTTCTCTACAATTGAACCTGCAATGTATCGCGTATTATTAATGTAATATTTAAAAACTTTCATCAATCTTTCAAATGAATACATCCACCGATATCTAACTGGACCGTAAAGAAGTGCCTCATCGCATAGGTGTACCAACAACTAAACACTTATGTCAAAGAATGCTGGGGGAAAGTACTTCTCCAACACACAAATTCCTTCGGTCACCGCCAATTTTGCGGCCACTATGTGTTCTCGATTGACTACCTTCTCACACAAAAGTGAGAAGCATATACTAATTTGCATAATAGCCTTACTTAAATCCTTGTGCTTGGAGAAACAGTGCTTAAACAATAGAGGAACCAATTGCATGATCACATGCCAATCGTGAGACTTACACTTATGTAAATCATGGGTAGCATAATTCATAATCCTTTGCAAGTTTGACGAAAAATTAGAGGGAACCTTCAAATTATATATTGGGTCTAAAATCACCTTCCTTTCCCCAATCGTCAAAGTAAACGGACCAGGGGGAATTATTGTCCTTCCCCTACTATGTTCTTTCAACCATAGTTGTGGTTTAAGTTTCAACGAGTTAAGGTCTTTTCGTGCATTATCTCCATCCTTCAAATGACTCCCCCAAGGCATGTGCCCACAATATGTTCAGCGAGATTCTTCTCTGCATGCATCACATCCAATACATGGCACACTGGGTTGTTCTTCCAATAAGGCAAGTGAAATAAAATTGACCTCCTAGACCATGCCTTTCGTGTCTCAGTTTCATTCCTAGTTGGGGTCTTCTTATTCTTGACATTCTTAAATTTAGGATTCTGACCTTGCATATTAGGGCCACAATAAAAAATATATACTTTTAATTTCTGAACCTAAAAGTTTTCTCGATGGTAGCCTATATTCAACCCCGCCGATAAATAATTGAAACTTTCTCAAATCTGAAACTGTGAGCCAGGGGTAAAAACCTCCTGTGGCAATGGTATACATTTTTTGAGCTAGCGGGGAGATGAAGAGATTCAGTCTCCTCTCCACAAATAGGACACCCCAAATAACTATGTACTACACAACCGGATAATGTCCCATAAGCAGGAAAATCATGAATTGCCCACATCAACATAGCTTTCGGCATAAACTCTTCTTTTCTGAAAGAGTCAAATGCTTTCACACCCTTTTCCCAAAACTCATTTAATTTTTCTACCAAAGGAGCCAGATAGACATCGATGTCATCACTTGGTGCCTTTGGCCCAGGTATCAATAAAGACAACATCGAAAATTTAGGTCTCATACACTGTGAAGAAGGGAGGTTGAGTGGGGCTAGGATCACTCGCCATACACTCTGGCCCAACGGGAAAATATTTCAACACTTTTTGAGGAAATTTTGAGCTTGTGCCTTCCTTGCCAGTAGATTGGACATATCTAGGTTCATCTCATACCGGACAACGATCGAGATCTCCATACTCCTTTCGATATAGTATGCAGTCATACACATAAGCATGAATCGATTTATACTTCATTCCCAAACCTTTCAAATTGTTCTTCATAACAGGATAATTATTTGGAAGTGTATTCTCCTTAGGTAGTAAGCCCTTCACCCAATTCAGAATTCTTGTTACGCTATTGCCAGACAAACTGTATTGTGTCTTCAAACTGTGCAAAACAACCATGGCATGTAAAGTTGTTTCATCTTTCTCAAAGCCAGAGTATAACGGTTGGGTTGCCTTAAATTTTAAACTTTGGTAGTCATCGTCAAGGTTTATCGTGATATCTTCATGAGCACCTGATACTTGTACATCATTAGTGACCTCATTCTCCTCCACTTCATGAACTCCGTATGCATCATCAACTAAACCTTTTAACATATTATGAGCTACGTCGTCCCCTTATACATCTATCCTACTTGTTGAAGGTTGTTGTGAAGGTTATTCCGGGACAAAAGGAACTTTCAATTCACCGTGAAAACTCCAAAATCGATAATTATCTTTCATACCCGATCTTAACAAATGTATATCAACTATTTTCCACTCAAACACCTTTCCATTCTTACACCTAGCACACAGACACGAAAACTCTTCATCGTTATAACATCTCTCTGCGTATTTCACAAATTCATTAGCACCTTTGCGAAACACATCCCCCAATCTATTTATCTCCCCTATCCACTCTTTGTATTTAGGATATCCCATCACATCTACTACAAACAATCACCTATTAAAGGTAAGAAGCTTATATTCATGAATTAGTATAAACAAAACTTAGATTTATAGTATGTTTCGATTAATTATGTCTTATTTATATTCGATTTTTAAATTTTGATTTATAATTGTAATTCCTATTTCCTCCATCTCCTCTAAAGGGTAAGTGGTCCTATCCCATTCAAGATTGCATATTTCTATAATATAATTAATAGCTCATGCACATTGTTACGATTTGAGAAAAGTTTGACACTATATCCCTATAGTTCTCCAAGTACACGACGTAGATTGGCAAGTGTGAGTGTTATTTCAATTGATCAATTGAAATAACACTCACACTTGCCAATCTGGTATGTACTCAGAGAACATTAGGATACGACTGCAGAAGCCACTAAGAATATTATTTTATAGAAATTACACAGTCCCAAACTGTCCAAACGGGACAATTCGAAAGAACTCATTATAGGGGTAATGACTCTCGAACGGGTCTAAGGGCTATTGAATGCATACGTATAAGAACTAGAAGGCTAGTATCTATGCGCACTATGTGTAATTGTAAGTATGTTTCATTTAATTATGATAAGTCTGTGGTCATGCCACTCTCGAACGGGTCGTGACATAAAGTAATTTTAGAAGAAAGTTGAAAACTCCCCCTCCCCTCATTTTGACAATAATCCAGTGGTCGTGCCACTTCCAAAATTAATCGACTCAACAAATTAAGATAATATAATTATTTACGGATTTATTTGTGTGAATTAAATTAAGTATTTTTAAAAAATTTAACAACCAACTTCCATATCCAACCACCTCTATCCAATATAATTCAACAGTTACAACAAACCAACAAATGTGTATCCCGTACTCTATCTAATTCATCTACTCAATTAATTTAACAATAATAATTTCAAACCTAAATAAAAATAAAGAAACAGTATTTATAATGTCCAATCAACATTAACAATTAATTTCAAGTCTTAAACTAAACATTAATTTCAAATCCTAAATCAACATTAACAATTAATTTTAAGTATTAAACTAAACACCAATTAATTTCAACACACACGCATACACACCCCACCACCCCTACCCCACCACCCCGCTCCCCACCACCACCACCCCTGCCCCACCACACACACACACCCCCTTCACACACACACAACCCCCCCAACACAAATGCCCCCCCCCCCCCCCGCCCCACCACCCCCTGCCCCACTACACGTACACACACACAAATGCACACACACTCACACACCCATGTACCCCCTCCCACTACCACCACCCCCTGCCCCCTCTCGCCCACCACATAGACACGTACTCATACACACACACACACACACACACATGTACATGCACACATGAACACATATTCACATAAATGAAAGAGAAACAGAGAAGAAAAAATACCTGGTAGAGAGAGAGAGAGAGAATCCGCTTAGAGAGAGAGAAATGGAGGGAATAGAAAATGGTGGGAAAAAAGAAGAGGGAGGGTTTTTTTACTGACAAAGTTGTCACGGACATGTCACAGTCATTGACCGTGACAGGTTTATAAGGTTATCACGGTTGATGATCGTGATAACTGTACTTGTCACGGTCATTGACCGTGACAAGCCTTTTTGTCATGATCATTGACCGTGACAAGGGTGGCCGGCTCAAAAGTGAAATTTTTGTCTTTTAGGTGTAGTGTATCGCATTTGGTTCATTGTATAGACAAAATTGAGATGGAAACACTCAACCAACATGTGATAGACAATAATAAAAGTCAAACAAATCCTTGCATGTGTGCAATAAAGGACAAATAGAGTCAATCATGTAGGTAGCAACACTATATATCATCTCAAAGACTCCAAACTTTGTAAAGCACATGAATGGCACAATATATTGTCACAAAACACTATTGAACATTCACATGGATAAATGGAATGAAATTGTGACTTGGTCATCCTAAGTGTGCATTCACATACGGTGTAAACAAAATACAAAATTCTTTTTGAATTTTTCAAAATTTTTCTAAAAAGAGAAAATCTTTTTGTATTTTTTTCAAACACTATTCAGAAATAACCCAGCAGTACCAATAACATATATCAATATAAAACAAAGGACTGTAAACAAAAACAATTCCGGGGTCATTCGAACGAGATGCCATGCCATTCGAACGACAGGCTATCTCGCGAGAAGACTTCGTGCGAGATGCACTCTCGTTAGAACGAGAAAACACAAATTTTCCAGATTATTCAGAATGACATGCAGTTTTGCCCAGTGGGAAAATTTTGTGAAAACAGTTCCTGGAATGGAAAACAGATCTGAAACAGTGCTAAAATAGTACCAAAATTAAGAAAAGCAAACAAAAATACTAACAAAGTATAAAACAAATGGTACATGCTAGCAATAGGAAAAAGTGTCATCGTGTAAGTCATCCTATGCTAGCAAAAATGTCTAGACCTCATCCAGTAGGTGCGGTGGAGTTTCCCAAAGATGGTGACATCTTTTAAAATAACTCCATCAAATCATGAGAAGCCTTGACCAAAAAATTTACTTGCTCTCGAATATATACAAACTCTCTGTCATTATGTGCAAGCAAAATATCATGGGTGGGTGCATATGTGTGAGCATGTTTAGGAGAAAAGCATGACACATAACCCAATTTGAAATAACATACTCTAAGGTGTCCTCTCTTTTTGTAATGGGAGCAAACATAAACGGGCCTAGGTACACCTCTCTAAAAAAACTCTAGGATGTTCTCTCCTAACAGGTATGGGATGCCTAGGTGGGTTGGGTCGAGTCACTAAAGTGAGAACCGGCTCAGGTGCAATAATAGAAGTGGATACACCGTCATGACCTTTTCCTAAATTCTCACCACCACCCCAAACGGAATTAAGAACCATATTTTCAACTTTCTTAGATGCGTTCTCTAAAGGGAATTTGACCTCCCGGGCACATTCAAGATCACTATCGAGTTGGGATACACGTGTCATCAGACTAGACACCATGTCGGTCAAGTCACACTTTTTCCTCCTTAAAACTACTTTCTCTCTCTCCAAATTTGAAACCCGACGACCTAAATCTCTATTATACTTCTTTGTTTTTAAGGTCTCGGTGTACAAATCCCTAAAATATTTTTGGAGCTTACTTCCATCTCCCCTCTCAAACTCGCTCTCATCTCCACTAGAAACACTTGAGTTATCACCGTCGCTCTTGTGAACACTATCAACGTGAGACAAAGTGGGTGAGCTCACACGACTCGAAAAATCTACACACATTCCATGTGCTAAACCTTTACTGGACACATCATCCTCATCTGCCTCACTATCACTAAGTGTGTCAGGCATGAAAACTTTCTTCCCCTCTCTCCTAAGTCTAGTGGTACACTCAAACGAGTTATACCCTTTCCCTTCACACTCAAAATATTTTAAATTTTCAAACTTTTCTTCACCCTCTTTCTCTTTCTCACTACTTTCTTTGGCCTTGTCTTTCTTTTTATTTTTCTCCGAAAATTTTTATTGGAAGAATTTTGTTTCGAAAACGGGAGAAACCTTTTAAAATTCTTTGCAAGCAGGTCCATGTCAAAATCAGACTCGTCCTCAAACTCGGACTCACAAAAACTCACTTTCTTTTTCTTAGATTGGGCTTTAAGCGCTATCCCTCTATGCTTAGGTTCGATATTGTCGGGAAACATGTCAATTTCGTACATCTGTAGGTCTCCTACCCACTCTTCTAATTTCAAACGATTCAAATCTCCTAAGGTATTCAAAACAGTCGCTTTAGGGATGAAATATTTAGGCATCGGTCTTAAAATCTTTTTAACCAGTCGTGCATCAGTTATAGGCTCACCTAAGTTAAACTAGTGTTGACAATATCAGAAAAATGTGAATAAAAGTCATCAAAACACTCGGTCTCTAACATAGTGATTATCTCAAATTGAGTGGTCAAATTTTGAATTTTAGACTCTTTGACCGCGTTAGGGCCTTCGTGGATGAGTTGCAAAACACCCCACGCTTCTTTAGACGTGGTGCGCATTATAATACGTCGGAACTCGTCAGGGGTGACCTATTCGAAAATTTCACTAAGCCCTCGTGAATTATAAGTTCTCCACCTAAACTCATCCTCAGTCCAGTCTGACACGGGTTTTAAATTTGTGACATTATTTACGGTGACAGTGGGAGGAATCCAGCCTCTTTCACAAATGACCCAAACTCTCTCATCGATTGCTTTTAAATGGGATTTCATATGAGATTTCCAGTAAGCATAATTATACCCGTCAAAAAATGGCAACCGACTATATAAGTTTGGAAACATTGCGACAATTTAAAAAATATGATTTTTCAAAAAAAAATTAATATCACACAATTTTTTGCGAAAAATAGGACTACGCGATAAATTAGCATAACCTGCTCTGATACCAATTTGAAAGTGCGTGTGCGATATTGATTCAAATAGATTCGTAATTTCCAATTCAGACTTATTTAATTAGATGTATAAATTTGCTCAACCCAAATACCAATTAAATCAACCCCTAAATATGCAACTACGTGACAATTCAAATCTCAAATTAAATCATGCGATGACAAATGCTGGCAAAAGCATAACTCAGGAGAAAAATCCCTGTAGGGAAAAGCCTTTTATTTCCACTATAATTTGTAAAAGAACGGTTTACAATTGGATTACAGCGAAAATACAATTGACTTATGAAATACCCGCAGGTGTCAGTTGGTAGTCATCATCCCAGGAACACTGCAGCACTCCCTATGACATGCAGTTGATCATCCCAGTACCTCCCGGAACTGGCACCTATGGTTAGCCCAGTATGTTTCCAAGGCACCTATGATTCAGCAACAAAACTCCCAGCAAAAATATGCTTCAGGTTCCACAAAAAATGGCACACAAAAAGTTTGGGATTTGTAAATTGTAAAACACAGTTTGAACCCTCAAAAATGTGTTGGAGAATAAACAAAAACACTCAAAAAGTATTCTGTTAAAACCAGCGTTTTCTCCACACGAAAATCAGTAGCCTGACACCCTTATTTATACTAAAATTCAAGGCGGTGACGTCTCACCTAAAAGTACATGTCGTTCGAACGACATTCAACGTCGTTCGAGCGAAACTTCATCTCGTTCCAACGAGATGTGACGTCTTTCGAGTGACAATCACTGATCCCCTTAAAAAGACTTTTAACGTTTGAAATAACTTGGAATCCTCAAATGTTAAAACTGTTTACGGGATCTAACATATTTATCCAAAACTTTTATGATAAAATATTTTTGAGAAATAAAAATCATTTATTAAAATTCCAAAAATCATTTTACCTTTTATAAAAAATATCCCAACACTTTTAATGTGAAATGTAGATGAAACTTGAACACATTTTACCAAATTCATCATTGTTCGGCTTGAATGTTGTAGTCTTCTTGAAATTTGGATTCGTCTCTTGTAGATGTAATATTCTTAATTCTTCGACGACTTGTAAACAACTTGTAGAGGTATACGACATACTAAATTGTGACGGACAATGTCGTTACAAGATTGGCACAAGCAATTATCACGTGAATAAATATAAACACTTATCATTTAAATATTGATAGTCTTAGTTTATTACTAACAATCTCGGCCGAGATATTCAAGAATCACCGCATGAGCCAATAATAAGCCAGGAGAGTTCCTTGAACAACTCAACCACTTTACACCACTATAAATGTACCCCTCACCCTAGGGCCAAAAGGAATGTAATTCTCAAACTTTTAGAGACTTTAATAAGAATTAACAAGCCTCTGAGTCTACGTAGGCAATTTGTCAAACCACGTATATCTTTGTGTTGTGTGAGCATTTTTATATTCTTTCCTTACTTGCTTTCTAATTTTTTTTAATGTGATTAATTGCACTCATAAAAATTAATCTAGCTTTGGTGGAATATTTAAAGAATTTTTGAAATATTTTCTGAATTTTTTAAAGGAGTATTTAAAACTTTTTCCAAGTTTTTGTATATAAGGCGTACTTTCCAGACACTTGAAAATGTCCCGAAAATTTATTTCATGCTCAGGTTTTTTATAAGGTTAAAAGAAAAAGGGAATAAACTAGTCAATAAACACGTAAGGAGTCCGCGACTAGGCCGCAAATTTGGACATTTGCAGATGTGCACCAAAACAGTGTGGTCGTATATGCCATGATCATAGATTTTTTATCCAAGGTCATGAGTTGTCATGCGGCCATCTCTGGATAGAACATGGCCATTTGTTTTGATAGCTTCCTGATTTGGCTCACTCTCTTGGACTTTGACTTACGTTTTTAATATTTTTAAGACATTTTTTAATCAGAAAACTCTTGAAACCCTATCTATGATAAAATTTCGTGGAGTTTTTATGAGACCTCTTTTTGCTTCTCTATATAACCTTTTGTGAGTCTTTGAACCCCTAAAATCTCCCAAGCCCACAGCTTGATATTTTGGTTTTTTTCAATGATTTAAGAAGCCCTTTTGAAACTATATAAATCATTTTTGTGCTTTCTTAAATTAACTTTTCCCTATATAATACTTTAATCTTTGTAGGTTTTGTCCTTGATTGTGATTAAAGCTTGTTGAGGGTTGGAGATCAATAAGCTAATTGTCAAGGGTTAGATCTAACATGCTTTCATAACTAGTGAGCTAGAAGTCAAAGCTACAGTGGATATTCAAGTATAAGCATCCAATCATAGATCGGTGGATATCAAGGCCCATGGTTTTTGGTTGTCAAGTCAACATTGCGGTGAAGATTGGCAGAGCTGGTACTGCCGAAGTTGTGTATATTGTAAATGTTGTAAATATTTTGTACTAGTGGACTTAATTTTAGGGTGGGTGCGTGTGGTTTTTACCGAAAGGTTTTAACGTTAGAAACCATATATTTAATATGTGTGTCATTGGAAAAGAGAATGCTATATCCAAGTAAACATATTGAGGGACTTGTCCCTGGCTTGGAAATGGTAAATGCTAAACTTAAGAGATGTCCTCAATCCATATCACTTTCTGATTTCATTCAGGCCCTGGTTAGTTCCAGAAATTTTGATTAATATCAACTATACCCATAAGAATCCGGAAGAAGCATTTATTTTCTTGGATATGAAGAATTCCATAAAAACGTATAACTTCCACCAACAATGTATGGAGGGGAAAATGACCCCTTTATTATTCCTATTATCATGAAGGCAACCTCATTAGGGAGGTCGCAAACGTCTTCCTTATCAAGTTATATCATTATTTTGACAGAGCTTTAGGATATTATACTTGATACAAAACTTCTCAAAAGTCATATCTGAGGTCACCTCGTATTTTTTCAAAGGATTCTCTGTAACTCAATTGAAAGAGAGCGGGGGAGAGAAAGAAAAGTGGTACCTTTGCCTTCATGTAAGGGAACATTTTTCTAAACCCTCATAATCCTTGCCATCAAAAGGCAGGTGAAGTGAAGGCTTTCTTAGAAAGAAAGACTCACTTTCATGCCCAAGTTCACGCACTTTACGCACAATTATTATTTGAGGGGAGAAAAATTACGATGCACAAAACACTAAACATATGAATTATGTGGGCGCATGCACATAATTGTGCTCCCTAAATAAGTGGGATGCTTAGCAATTAACGAACTCCTAGTGGGAAAATCCACGTCACACGTGGATGATACACAAAAGCATAATTAGTGCGACCAGACTTAAGGACCAATCACCATAATTTTGGGTGTAATTGAAGGGATTAAGAACAAGGTAGTCCGCATGTCATGACATGTGGAACCTAAAGAATTACAAATTCGAGGTCGCTCGATGATCATGGACTAACTAAAGGCGAATCGCCAGATAATATGATCGGATGCAATCCTACTATAACTCAAAAACTTTAGAGATAATACTGAAGATAAAAGCCAACTACATCAGGAAAGCTCAAGCCAACTGTTGACATATTTAAGACTTTTGTATCTATATAGAGGGTAACAATAATGTGAAAAGGAGAGATAACACAATCTTGTACCCATGACTTGAACTCTCATCTATCATTTTTTAACACTCTAAGTCTTCTTCTTCTCTTTGATCAATACAATCCTTTCTTTCATTTCCCCGTGGACGAAGACAGTCTGACCTGCCAAACTACGTATATCTTTGTGATCTCTATTGCTATTGCACTATTATTTATAGGCCAAATTTGTATGTGGCATTATTATAGAATTAATATCTCCATCCATATATATATAGTGAGACTCGACAAGCATAAAATATATAGATATGATATCGTAATGTACAACTGGCCTCCTAGCGGAGGCATAACACAAAGTTAAAATTAGTCAAAGAAACTTGTTCTTAAACAAGATATGGCTAGAATATAAAGGTGATTATAAATAGTAATTTTTAAGGGTTTAAATGGCATAACTTAGGCTAGGGGTGCTTATCTCGGGGTTTTTGAATCGATCGAACCTTCGATTCGAGGCTTCGAGCTTTGCTCTAAGTGAAAGGGTATTTTTACCAAGCACCAAAAGTAACTTTTAAGGGATTCGATCAATATTAATCAAGGGAAGTAAACGAACACAATGTTGGGCTTGTCAGAGAGGATTTGAAAACTCAAAGATGATGAGTTGTGGTGCCTCATTAGCCTTCATTGATGTCTCTATGTATATGTTTCGGGGGACCCTTCTGCCACACGATAATTTTTTCACACGACAAATTTTTCTATTACACGATATAATGGTGGATATATATGACATCCCTATTATGTATCATAGGAGATGACCATTAATGAGTAAGGTTTTTCCATTATATGGCCAAAGGAAGGAACTATTTGTTTATTTTGTAGTGGTTCACAGTGGGGCATGGATACTCAGGGGTTGAATGGGGCTTTTGGGTAGGCCTGTAACGGATCGAATTTGGATCGGATCAGACGTCATCCAAATCCAAATTCGGTTGACATTTTCGAATTCGGATTGACTTCGATAATCCGACGGATCTGTATATGGATCACCGAATCCAAATATGTCAACAATCCGATAATTCGATTCGTTTTTTTAAATTTATTTTTAATAAATAAATAATAATCTATTTTGCAATTAATAAAGAAATCTATTTTGCATTATATTAAAAAAATATGCTTTGCATTATAGAGAAAAAAATTATTTCGCAATAAACAAAAATAATCTCTTTTACATTAACTAAAAAAAACTTTTTTACAATAAAAAAATCTATTTTGCAATGGCTAAATGAATGTTCGAAAAACAAAATACTAAATGCACACAAACATATTCCAAAGTTTCAATTCAACATCCAAACAAATAAAAACATATTACAAGCTTAATCCAACATTGTTTCAAAAACATACAACAACTTAATCCATTACAAACATAATGGAAACTTTGAAATTCCAAATTCAACACCCAAAAGTAAAAGTAAAACGCTCAATAAAACTTCCAAGTCGCACTCCATAAACCTTTATTTCCTGAAAAACAAATTAAAATAATTAACAATGATTCTTGAAATGAAAATACCAAAAGAAAAAATCAAATACTTAAATCAAATAACTACGTACTTCCTTTTAGTCATTTTTTTCTTCTTTGCTACGAGTCCAAAATTCATTATGATTTTTGTACAACTAAAAGAAATAACTATAAATAATTAGATAAATCAAAACATATAAAAAAAGTAACTACTCTAATCAAATAACTACTTACTTGACTTTTTTCGTGATTCAACACAATCGGTCGTAGTTACCAAAGCCTCTACAGTCTCCGAAAAAGACAATATTGCCATTTTACAGTTTATGAAAGATGGAATTTTCAAGGAATTTTAATAATTGAGGAAAAGACAATATTTCCATACTTACCACCATCAAGAAAAGGATAAAGAAAAAGAAAAAAAATGAGAGCTTCGAGAAGTATAAATACATAACAAGAATGCGAAATGCCACCCAAGCTAAACATGGCTCATAGATAATTGTGACACCCTGCCTAATTAAATAACGGGTGATCAGTGATTTATTAAATTTAAAATAGAATATCCAGTTGGATCAGTCTTAGTGACACACCCCAACCCAGTTACTTATAATTTAGTTTGAAAGTCAAAGTGAGTCAAACCATAATTTCCTTAACCAAACAATAAACACAAGTATCCTTTTTCAATATCAGCATGAATCCATAACACTAAAAACTTTTCAAAATTTTAAAGTAATCGTGCTTATTCAAACTTGCTAAAAGGATAAATAGGATTAAATTACCCCTTTTTAATTTGACCAAAATTATGGTTTTATGCATCCCTTGCTAACCCCACCCGACCTCCTAGATTTGGCGGTGACATTTCATTACCTGAAAAAAAAACATTACATAGGAATCGTGAGCAAAATAGCTCAGTGAATGCATTACTACTACACTAGTGCATAAAATTAAATGCAATAAGTCGTATCTATGTAACAATATAAAAGATCTCAACATCTCTAGGCTGTTAATAAGCCATAACATCTCTTGGCTATTAATAAGCCATAACATCTCTTGGCTGTCAATAAGCCATAACATCTCTTCGTTGTTGATAAGACATAACCTCTCTTGGCTATTAATAAGCCATAACATCTCTTGGCTATAATAAGCCATAACATCTCTTGGCTATTGACAAGACATAACATATCTTGGCTACTAATAAGCCATAACATCTCTTGGCTGTTGATAAGTCATAACATCTCTGGGCTATTAATAAGACATAACATCTCTTGGTTGTTGATAAGTCATAACATCTCCTGGCTATTAATAAGCCATAACATCTCTTGGCTATTAATAAGCCATAACATCTCTTATAATACATTCACATCATATCCATAATCAACTCAGTAAGTACGACATATCCTAACCATAATCAACTCAATAAGTACAACATATCATATCCATATTCAACTTGGTAAGTATGACATCTCATATTTGTAATCAACTCGGTAAGTATAACATATAACATCCATAATCATATCAATAAATACCACATCTCATATTTATAATCAACTCGGCATGTATAAGATATAATATCCATAATCATCTCAATAAGTACAACATCTCATATTTATACTCAACTTGGCAAGTACAACATATAATATACAAAATCATCTCAATAAGTACCACATCTCATATTTATGATCAACTCGGCAAATACAACATATAATATCCATAATCATCTCGATAAGTACCACATCTCATATTTATAATCAACTCAGCAAGTGAAACGTATGACATCCATAATCATCTCAATAATTACAACCTCTCATATTTATACTCAACTCGTCAAGTACAACATATAATATCCATAATCATCTCAATAAGTACCACATCTCATATTTATAATCAACTCGGTAAATACAACATATACTATCCATAATCATTTCGATAAGTACAACATCTCATATTTATAATCAACTCAACAAGTACAACATATGACATCCATAATCATCTCAATGAGTAAAACATCTCATATTTATACTCAACCCAACAAGTACAACAATTAATATCCATAATCATGTATAAATACATCTTACTAGTGAGTACACTCACCTTGGCCACTTCATGTGTTTTTCCCTTGCCTTAGTTTGGAACTGGTTCAACCAGTTCTTCTTTCCTTCAACATATTCATTCTTATAATATTAGTATCATCATAAGGATGTTAACAATCGAAAGAAAACTTAACCTTAAACGAATTCATAAGCATCATAGCATCCTAATATAATCATTTATCATAAATGAAGTCTCATTCAATTTCATGTTAAAATATTTAACATATCCAATTGATAGACCAAACATTCTTTAATTTCTTCTTGTTAATCCAATTCTTATCATATAAGGTTCCCAATATAAAAGACAACACATCATTTCAAGTTTCTTAGAGCAAGATGTGTCCATTTCTTTATTACAATCAAATCTACCCTATAGACTCTTTTATTGTTCAGTCAACTTCGAAGAATTTTCATAATTTTTATGCATCATAACTTCCTTTGATATTTAACTCAACATCCATAAACATATTGAACAATACAAAATTAAAGTTTCATAATTTTTAAGATTCATTTGCTATGTCAAGCAAAACATCGAACACCTGGTGTGCATACTTACACCTTTGGGGCAGATTTGATACATGAACTTCAAACTATCACCAAATATTCATTTCTTGGTATTTTCACATAATATTCGGTTATGTTGTACATATATGAGTATATTTTCATATACATCTAGAGTTATTCAATTCCAATAACTATAAAAAAATTTATAGGAGTTTGAATACACAGGGTTTCCAATCGAATCAATATACATGATTTACACGTTCAACCTTGCTTAAACCCGCATCTATCCATACGTATCCCTCAAAACACGGAAGTTTAGTAAATAAATGATTATTTATATCATTTTAAATCAATAATTCCAATAATATACAAGATTTACAGGTAGAATTACCTTAGAAATGTTTTCGTAATTTCCTATGGATTTTTCTCAAATTTTTCCTCGCCTTTCTCTTCTTACACTTCTCGTTTCTCTCTCTTCAGACCAAACTCTCTAATGGATGAGTTTGTCTGAATAATAAGGCTATTTAAATGGGCTTAAGTCGGCCAAGCTTCCCCCCCCCCCCCCCCCCCCTCCAACCAATGAAATTCATCCATTTGCTATACATATAAGACAAAATACCACTTAACGAATGGACAGATTTTCCCCTGCTTCGTAATTCCAGCATAACTTCTTGCTCGGACCTCTGTTTTACACTCCATTTGTTGTGTTACAAACTTAAATCATATATATACAACTATATAGTTTTCACCTCAAGTCAATTATTATATTATAGTGGCCAAAACTAGTCCCGAACTTGAAGATTCCTACCGAAGACATCACAAATTTGTGTTTGTGACTAATTCAATATTTCATAAGTTATGAAGGTAGGATTAGACTAAACACAATAACTTAACATTATATATTATAATAACACATTATCCACATCCCATACGGTAAGCATGATTTAAACATGGTTTATCATAATCATATTCGGGTCGTCACAACCTCCCCCCCTTAGAAAATTTCGTCCCTGAAATTTAGGGGGAATTTCACTTACCAACCAATTGGGAATACTATTTCCTCATGACCAACAAATATCCTCTCATATCATCTTCATTTTATTTATCACTTACACATAAGAATAATCATCTAATGATTTCTTATAAATGGAAGTCAATTCCCAACTCATATATTACCTAATACCTTCATTCCTAAGGTCCATCCTTATTATCGCATAATATTTCAAATAATAAATATTCTATTACAAGACTAACTTATTATATTTCCTTTCTCCAACTTCCATTCAATATTTCAATTCATAAATATCATACTACAAGACTAACTTATTATATGCCATCTTCTCATCTTCCATTCAACACCAAATACCTGTGTTTGAACCTAACTAGAATCCATATCATTTTTTATGTTTAAGAGTATGTTAAATCTCATCCTTACAATTTTTTAATTTAAATATAGCCTCACTACTATTCTTATATCAAAACTGAACAATCATTCACTCAATGTTTATTCTTAACCAAGATTTCATATTCACCTTCGTGTATATTATGCAGTCATGCATTATGAACTGAACCTAACGTCTCACTATATTCCCTTTTTTAGTATCATTTGATTGTTCTTTAACTAAACATACAATGACCTTAATAAGTCATTTATCCAACACAATAACTTTACAATCATGATCTTACCCCAATCCTTATTAACATTATAGTCTTATGAAACATTATTGATACACTCACCTTACCCATTTGGTAACATGGATGTTAAACATAACATCACCATTGAAAACTTTAACCACACCTACCAACCCCATAATACTTATCTTAACTATTATATGTAGTGTTTCTTTCAAATAACCTATACAAATACGTTAACATATCCCCTTACGGTATCTCACATAGCACATTATCCTTAGACATACTTCTTGATGACTCCATATAATGTCAATCATATTCATTATATGCCATACTCTTAGTGATAACACTTACGTACAATGACAAACATAACTCAATATCCACCCAAACCAGTTGTCGACATTCAAACCCCATTAGCATATTTCCTATACTCGTACACAACACATACTCTTAAAAGGGCTCTCCAATATTTTTAAACTTCCAACTCTTTAACAATTCGTCTCAAATCTGCTATTCATATAAGAATTTCAAAACATACCAGGAGTAATATTCACTACATATACACATACTATAAAAAAAATACATCTCAATTCTTATTACTCTTTTCTTCTACTTATCATAATTCAGTATGAACCCGTATTCGGATCAATTGTGATATATTGACTAGTAATTGAATTTCAGACCATTTCACATATTAAATTTAAACATATACGACTATTAATCTTCTCACTTCACCTTTACCATGCGAATCTTCATTTGATTCACACTCTAATAATTTACCATCTTGTCCTTTAACGGAATATGGGTTTCTGTACCTCACACTCACATAAATGGGCACACACCAAACCATGGCTTAATAAGTGACACTACTCAAGTTTACATACTTCAGTATAAGAAGGAATTACTTCCAATACTTCATAATTTTCGTATACCACATTTTGTCTTTAAAAAATTTCCTTCAATTAAATGTTTGTCCATACTACAAATAAAACAATACAGTGATTCATATAAAAATACCGGTATTCGTGGTCATCCCCAAATAAACCTCAACATCTCATCTCCTTTCCTGCAAGATCCTTGCATTTCACATCTCGTACAACAATATGTATGTATAACTAACAAATGTTAGTCAACAAAAGCCAATTTACTTATGACTCAAAACAATTTCTACTTCCACTGCCAAATCTAGGCGTTCCTCACCCCATAACCTTTAAAACCTAGGCTCTGAAACCAAGTTGACACACCCCAACCCAGTTACTTATCTTTTTAGTTTGATAGTCAAAGTGAGTCAAACCATAATTTCCTTAACCAAACAATAAACACAAGTATCCTTTTTCAATATCCGCATGAAGCCATAACACTAAAAACTTTTCAAAATTTTAAAGTAATCGTGCTTATTCAAACTTGCTCAAAGGATGAGTAGGATTAAATTACCCCTTTTTAATTTGACCAAAATTATGGTTTTACGCAACCCTTGCTAACCCCACCCGACCTCCTAGATTTGGCAGTGACATTTCATTACCTGAAAAAAAAAACATAACATAGGAATCGTGAGCAAAATAGCTCAGTGAATGCATTACCACTACACTAGTGCATAAAATTAAATGCAATAAGTTGTATCTATGCAGCAATATAAAACATCTCAACATCTCTTGGCTATTAATAAGCCATAACATCTCTTGGCTATTAATAAGCCATAACATCTCTTGGCTGTTGGTAAGACTTAACCTCTCTTGGCTATTAATAATCCATAACATCTCTTGGCTATTAATAAGCCCTAACATCTCTTGGCTATAATAAGCTATAACATCTCTTGGCTGTTGATAATACATAACATATCTTGGCTATTAATAAGCCATAACATCTCTTGGTTGTTGATAAGCCATAACATCTCTTAGCTATTAATAAGCCATAACATCTCTTAGCTGCTGATAAGACATAACATCTCTTGGCTATTAAATAGCCATAACATCTCTTGGCTATTAATAAGCCATAACATCTCTTATAATACATTCACATCATATCCATAATCAACTCAGTAAGTACGACATATCCTAACCATAATCAACTCAATAAGTACAACATATCATATCCATATTCAACTTGGTAAGTATGACATCTCATATTTGTAATCAACTCGGTAAGTATAACGTATAACATTCATAATCATATATTTAAATACCACATTTCATATTTATAATCAACTCGGCATGTATAACATATAATATCCATAATCATCTCAATAAGTATAACATCTCATATTTATACTCAACTCGGCAAGTACAACATATAATATCCAAAATCATCTCAATAAGTACCACATCTCATATTTATGATCAACTCGGCAAATACAACATATAATATCCATAATCATCTCGATAAGTACCACATCCCATATTTATAATCAACTCAGCAAGTGTAATGTATGACATCCATAATCATCTCAATAATTACAACCTCTCATATTTATACTCAACTCGTCAAGTACAACATATAATATCCATAATCATCTCAATAAGTACCACATCTCATATTTATAATCAACTCGGTAAATACAACATATAATATCCATAATCATTTCGATAAGTACAACATCTCATATTTATAATTAACTCAACAAGTACAACATATGACATCCATAATCATCTCAATGAGAAAAAGATCTCATATTTATACTCAACCCAACAAGTACAACATATAATATCCATAATCATGTATAAATACATCTTACTAGTGAGTACACTCACTTTGGCCACTTCATGTGTTTTTCCCTTGCCTTTGTTTGGCACTGGTTCAACCAGTTCTTCTTTCCTTCCACATATTCATTCTTATAATATTAGTATCATCATAAGTATGTTCACAATCCAAAGAAAACTTAAACTTAACCGAATTCATAAGCATTATAGCATCCCATTCTAATAATTTATCATAAATGAAGTCTCATTCAATTTCATGTTAAAATATTTAACATATCTAATCCATAGCCCAAACATTCTTTAATTTCTTATTGGTAATCCAATACTTATCATATAAGGTTCCCAATATAAAATACAACACATAATTTCAAGTTTCTTAGAGCAAGATGTGTCCATTTCTTTGTTACAATCAAATCTACCCTATATACTCTTTTATCGTTCAGTCAACTTCGAAGAATTTTCATAATTTTTTTGCATCATAACTTCCTTTGATATTTCACCCAACATCCATAAACATATTGAAAAATACAAAATTAAAGTTTCATAATTTTTAAGATTCATTTGCTATGTCAAGCAAAACATCGAACACCTGGTGTGCATACTTACACCTTTGGGGCAGATTTGATACATGAACTTCAAACTATCACCAAAGATTCATTTCTTGGTATTTTCATATAATATTTGGATATGTTATACATATATGAGTCTATTTTCATATACAACTAGAATTATTCAATTCCAATAAGTATACAAAAAGTTAGAGGAGTTTGAATACACAGGGTTTCCAATCGAATCAATATACATAATTTACACGTTCAACCTTGCTTAAACCCGCATCTATCCATACGTATCCCTCAAAACACGGAAGTTTAGTAAACAAATGATTATTTATATCATTTTAAATCAATAATTCAAATAATATACAAGATTTACAGGTAGAATTACCTTCAAGCCAAACTCTCTAATGGATGAGTTTGGCTAAAGAATAAGGCTATTTCAAGGGGCTTAAGTCGGCCAAGCTTCCCCCCCCCCCCCCCCCCCCACCAACCCCCTTCCAACCAATGAAATTCATCCATTTGTTATACATATAAGACAAAATACCACTTAACGAATGGACGGATTTTCCCCTGCTTCGTAATTCCAGCATAACTTGTTGCTCGGACCTCTGTTTTACAAACCGTTTGTTGTGTTACAAACTTAACTCATATATATATATAGCTATCTAATTTTCAGCTCAAGTAAATTATTATATTATAGTATCCAAAACTAGTCCCGAACTCGAAGATTCCTACCGAAGACTTCACAAATTTGTGTTTGTGACTAATTCAATATTTCATAAGTTATGAAGGTAGGATTAGACTAAACACAATAACTTAACATTATATATTCTAATAACACATTATCCTCATCCCATATGGTAAGAATGATTTAAATATGGTTTATCATAATCATATTCGGGTCGTCACACTTAGCATCATTGGTGGAAACTTTTTATTAATTACTAACCACCTAGTATTTAAAAAGTCAGATGTCAAATTTTATCTTGAATTAACAACCAACCAAATAAATGAATAAATAAACATTCATCATCCAGTACCATCTCATAGGAAATGAATTGTCATAACGACTTAACTGAGTCTGGAGTAAACACTTCCAGAATAAAATCTCACTACAATGGTCTGATATGAAATAAAGCTTAATAACTGAAATAAAAACAGATGTCTGAAGTAATAATCTCTCAAACAAGAATGGGCAACATGCCCTGACTGATATAAAGTGCTCTGAATGAGTCAAGGATAAGTGGAGGCATATAATGCCAAGGTCTTGTACTTCCACAACAGCTACATCACGTCAACTGATGGAAACTCTAGGCTTGGTGTCGCTGTGGCTGGGCTCCTGATGTAATATTTATATATAGACAACAAAAGGAAGAGATTTGCAAGAAACGAGTTAGAGCCCGAATTGAAAATAGTTTTAAAACAACAAGTGTTTAAATTGTATTAAACAATAAATATTATATACATGTTAGTCATGGGATCTCACTTGATATTCTCACCTCTCAACTATTGTGAACACCTAAGGCATCCCCCTAACCCATCCTAGTTACGCTATCCCACTTAACTAGTCGAATCAAGTTTCTTACTATGACGCCTAAGTCATTGTGCCCACTCGTATCACCCGAATAATACATTCTTGCATTTCCAATATTAATTAATCTAATTCAAGTATCTCAATAATCCATTGAGTTTTCACGCACTTAATATATATTTGACATCATTATCATCATGTTCTACTAAGCAACATAGTAGAATAAACACAGGTATATATATATATATATATATATATATATATATATATATATATATATATATATATATATATATATATTTCACCATTATAATATATACAAATACCGCACCCCACATAGGCGAAACTAACGGTGTGTTCATACTCTGTTATTAAGTCCCGGTACCTCACGTACATAATAAGGACTATCGATTCCGAATCTCTCAGGAACTGTATTAAAACAAATCACACAAACTGGAGGCGAACATGAACCACGGTGTAATGGGCTATGCACATACCTACGCACCCATATAACCCAAACTTATCCACTCGCAGATAAGTCCTCCTTAGATCCCATGCTCTGAGGTACCAATCTATAATCCCCCTCCAAGGGCTCCTCAAGATAAGACTGTCCCCTTCAAGACCTCACGGTGATAGCAAGTATGGTAGGTATGTCATACGTATAAAAATACATACAATAGGTATTCACACAACCTAAGTATTTATACGTTTAATATTGGTATACACACATCTCATATTACAAGTCTTACATGTTGTATTTATAACCCGTATATCATACGTAAATTTAATTAACGCCATAACTCTCGTTGTATAAATTCAAGTACCTTTCCCTATCCCAAAGGTTTATGAAGTCACCCAATTATTCCTTAGGTTAATTGAGTACTATATTGTCCCCCTACTACTGGTATTAACCCTAAGTCGTAATTTATCCGAATTAAACCCCAATCCATAAAATTTCCAATCGTGATGCATTCGAAAAAAATTAATAAATCTCCCCATCCAATCCCATACATAATGATACTTTTCGGGCCTTAACTATAACCCTACTGACCTTCCCTAAGTCCTATAACATTCAATTAATCAACATTAAGGGTTCTTAAAAGTTGGGGTTGAATCGAAACTAAAGAGGAAAATACGTCACAAATTTCAGGGGAGTTAATCGATCAAAGAAATGAGTCAATCGATTGATCAGTCGATCGATCGACATTCATAGGTCGATCCATCGATTGAGCAGTGATCAACCTACATTTTCTACATATTTTTGCCTACGGGTTTCTTCAATTTTAAACCTCAAATCCTCTACTACAATGTCCCAAACTCACAAATAATCATACTAATTGTTATACCAACATAAACACATAAGTTTTATCGTATAAGAATCATCAAATCATCATGGGGGCATCAATTTCTTGAATTAATTGTCATGAATATTTCTACAAACCCTAGTTCTTCAATTTTTCTTCAAGAACATCATAAATCTCAGATAAATTTTGTAATTCCTAACGCTTAGGTTATGATTTCATTTTTCCTACATTTCCAGAAGATCATCTACATGCAAAACCTACCCACATTCAATGTTTAATTCTCCAAATTCATAATATTTCAATTATTTAAGGTTTGTCTTCAAATCTAAACTATCATGTATAACATATGCACTGAATCTTTACAAGATAAATCAGTTGCCTTTAAATTGAAATTCTGATCCATTGATTAAGATGGTGTGGGGTGATGCTCTCTTTACGATCAACGCGTCGATGGTGACGGTGGGGAAAACGGTGTATAGGTGGTGGTTCTAGGCTTTGAAACCTCGTCTCCTTCCTCCTCTAATGGCCTCATAAGCTTTTGTGAATTCTAACACTAGAATACAACTCCTCTCATAAGATATAACCCTTGAATTTTCGTAGGTTTAATTACTCTAAAAATTAAAATGATCAAAATACCCTCCTGGTGTGCCGGATTGGTCTAAAACTGTCCCGGGACCCAAACTAAAACCCCGTGTAGACTTTTTTTACTATCTCGATCCTTCCGGACTCTTTGGCGCACTCGAAATGACCATATGGGTGACTTATACATAACATACTTTTATTCCATTCAATTTAGTCCCGACACGGTTGACACGAGCGTCCCACCGTCGTATTATTCACTTGCGATAATTTGAATAAATTCATAATCGCATATTACTTTACTCACTAAGTAATATTCAACATAATTCATTTTAATAATACTAACTCCCGTGACGCTAGTAAATATCTATTTAAATCTGGATTAATCATAAATTTACTTCTCATTAAAATTTACGGGGTATTACATACTTCCCCCTAATAACGGAATTTCATCCCGAAATTCAAAAAATAAAGGTATACATGGTAATAATAACTATGGATATTTATCATGCATCTCATTTTTGCACTCCCATGTAGACTCTTCGACATTATGATGTCGCCACTTAACACGTACTAACGGTACTATCTTCGACCTCACACTACACCAAATCTGCAGAATTATCACGGTTATTGACCTTGACAAGTTCAACTTGTCAAGGTCAATGACCGTGATAATTCGGGGCGAGATAACTTTTTTTATCATGGTCATGGACCGTGACAAGCTCATTAGAATTGTCACGGTCCCTTACCGTGACAAGTTTTGTCACGGTTATAAACCGTGACAAACTCGTGACATTTAATAAAAAAATTTATCACGGTCAATGACCGTGACAATTCTTGTCAGAATTGAAAAACAATATGCTGGGTAATATGGCCATTGCCACTGCCCAGCAGTATATTTGTACATGTTATAGCAACATTGTACCTATTCAAACATTATATATCCAAATAAAATAGAGATAGTGCAAATATACATTCAAAATAGAGAAAATATGCATCATGATATAATCCAAATATAATTCAAATGTACCAACTTAAAAACAATACAATTCAATTCAAATAATGTCACTACATGTCTTGGGTAAGGTTAAATCCGAGGAGGTGAGTAGGCCACACGATATACGAATTGACACACCCACTAATATACATCGTGCCGCATTGTTCGCTCAACCACAATGGGGAGTTCTCCTTCCCGGGTATCACATGTGTGACAAGAACCTTGGACTCGATGTCTTGAAGCTCACGTCTATGAACTAGTCCACCTTGGACGATATTCGGGTCCCTCAACTCCAGCCCTATCCGCTGGCCATCAAATATGTCTAGTATAAACACGCTCGTCCTACCAAGTGTCAACATCAGTCGGTCGTAGGGATCCAAATAGTGAAGTGGATCATCAAAGTCTGCATGTGTTGGCGATGAAGTAGCGAGGTCCACATCCTCGTCATCCTGCACCTCGTCCTCCCGCACCTCCTCCCCCACCACCTTCTCCTTCCCTTTCCCCTTGCATTTTTCGTCGCCCAACGAACGCTTCATGAATGAGAACATATCTTGGACCGTCGCCTCCAAATGGGATAGCTTCACATCATACGAGTCCACCGTTCTAGCCAACCCAGTGTCGCTCATCTCCAATCCGATGATCCTAGATTTGGCCACTCGCGAGCTCACCCCCTTGTCCTCCCCTTGCGATCAGAGCCAAGCACTTAGTTGAGTGCGTCTGTGGACAAAGATGCCTTATCGGCATGAGACTGCGACTCATGCACTTCCTTAAGCTTTGCCTGAAACGACAAAAAGCACATGATTAGTAAAATAAGTAAATTAAAAAATTATAACGTAATTAATAAAAAGTAAACTGTCGAATTACTTACAATCTTGATCGCGATGCTCGGGGACACCTCCTTGTCCTTCCCCTTCTTCGTCCGAAGAGCCACATAAGTATTGAGCCTATGTTGCCTACCCCCAAGGCCACTCCCTGTCCCCTGAAATAAAATAAAGTAAAATTAGTATCGGCCCCGCAAAGTAAAATAATGCAGAATAATATATTTCTATAGTTATAGAAAAATTAAATCTTACCATCATCCTATGATCCACCTCGGCATAAGACGTCCAGCCGGAGTAGTGCATGTCTGTCTTTTTTGTTCGGTTTTCCCTCCCTGATTGGCGAGATGCCAATTGTCACTCTTTAATCTCATTGTAAATGAACTTTTTCCATTGTGCCAATGATATCGGCTCCTTCGGTGGGACGGATTCACGCCTTTGGATAATAGACTCTCGTGTCTTCCCAAAGTACCGGGTTCACATATTTTTCTTCCACGTCTTGTGTTTCTCCCTCAACTGCTCCAAGACGAAATCGCGTAGCTTTGGATCCAGGCTGAATTATTCCTGTCCAACAAATACAATGTTAGTTGCAAATAAATATAAATATAAAATAAAATTGAAATTAAAATATTCATATGAATATAAATATAAATACATTACCTGTAGTGCCACCCAAACAGCTAACTTGAGCTCATATGGCACCTCCTTCTAACTAATGTACCCCGGGCCGATGATCGTCTTTACCAGCTCGAGGGATCTCGCTAATAGCCCCGAATTGTTCTCGATAGCCATCCCCAATTTGCCATATTTGGGGAGCCTAGGGGCCGAGGAGACCTCGTCGCCTCAGCTACCACTGAGCCCAGATGACATCATCATAACAAGCATCATCATCCTCGCCTTAATACCTGAAGAAGACATTTGTTGTAAAAAAATGTTATTAGTACATATCAAAATGAATTAAAAGAAGACATGCAAATATGTACAATTACTACAAATAAAAATGAATTGTTACTTTCAAACACCTCAATTCTGAATTCCAAAACAACAGCATCTAGCTTATAATATGTACAATTACTAAAAATCCGAAACATCCCCACCCCCACCCCTACTGCCCACACATACGCACACTACACAAGAGTGAAAATCAATTAAAAGCATTAAAAATGGATGTTTCGGTACAAATTGGAATATTTATTACAAATTGAAAAATTATTTAAAATTCGGGTTATCATAAAAAATGGATTGATATTCGATAGGAGCAGCCAAGTCATCCACACTACTATTTAGACGTTTTGGCGCATGTTGGACAATTGACCACTACTCGTTGTTGATATACTCCGAGTAAAACACTTGGTTAACCTTTTGAAATGCACAAACAAACGGCTCATCGCTCACGTGGTCGTTGCTCTTCAACTTGGACAAGTCAACGATGATCAAATTGGTGACAGGATCAACTTTACAAGAATTTTTATCCTCAACTCTTACCCAGTCACAGTAAATACAACCTCTTTGAAGCTTATATAATCCAATTCAAATATATTTCGGATTACACCATAGTAAGTCATTTCAGCTTCAACGAGGTTTTTATCTTTTGCGCTCGCTCGAAAGAAAGTAAGAGCCTTATATGAAATGCCCGAGTTCTGTACATTTGTACTTTCCTCGTACACTTTAGCGCCGAAAATGTAACCGTTCAATCAATACTTTTTGTACTCTTGTGCCATGAACAAGGGTCCAGTGGCTAGACGAGCAAGCCTTGATGTCGCATCACCCATCTTTAAGAGCTGAGAATATAGATAAATTAATTATATTAGTTGTAAAATTCGAGTATAATGTAACGTTATATAACAACAATTTTCATTATAATTACCTCTTGTGTCAACCACAGCCTAAATTCGTTGTCTGATTGTACCATTGTTTTTCGTCTTTTATTATTCTCACAAGCTTTATATTTTCTGCATATTAAAAAAATTAATCATGTATAAAATAATCTAAAATAAAGTTAAACATTATAATAATCGAAACGTACTTTTTCCATTCTTCGACATCTTCATGTGTGTCAAATAGATAACGAGCTACTTGTTCATGTTGCAAACTCGTTAATTTCACTCATTTTCCCATCACATGACCACCATCATCGACGAACTCATCAATGTCATCAACGCTGGTCGTGTCAGGTCGTGTCAGGCATATATTCCCAAGTATAAATTGGTGACTCCACGATGATGTATTTCTCTACAATTGAACCTGCAATGTATCGCGTATTCTTGACGTGATCTTTAAAAAAATTTATCAATCTTTCAAACGGATACATCCACCTATATCTAACTGGACCACAAAGAAGTGCCTCGTCGCATAGGTGTACCAACCAGTGAACACTTATGTCAAAGAATGTTGGGGGAAAGTACTTCTCCAACACACAAATCGCTTTGGTCACCACCAATTTTGTGCCCACTATGTGTTCTCGATTGACTACCTTCTCACACAAGAGTGAGAAGGTAATACTAATTTGCATAATAGACCTCCGCAGATCCTTGTACTTAGAGAAACAGTGCTTAAACAATAGAGGAACCAATTGCATGATCACATGCCAATCGTGGGACTTACACTTATGTAAATCATGAGTAGCATAATTCACAATCCTTTGCAAGTTGGACGAAAAAGTAGATGGGCCCTTCAAATTATATATTGTGTCTAAAAGCACCTTCCTTTCCCCACTCATTAAAGTAAATGCACCAGGGGGAATTATTCTCCTTCCCCTACTATCTTCTTTCAACCAAAGTTGTGGCTTGAGTTTCAACGATTTAAGGTCTTTTCGTGCATTTTCTCCATCCTTCGAATGACTCCCCCAAGGCAAGTGCCCACAATATGTTCAGCGAAGTTCTTCTGTTCATGCATCACATCCAATACATGGCACACCGGGTTATTCTTCCAATAAGGCAAGTCAAATAAAATTGACCTCCTAAACCATGCCTTTCTTGTCTCAGTTTCATTCCCAGTTGGGGTCTTCTTATGCTTGGCATTCTTAAATTTGGGATTCTTACCTGGCATATTAGGGTCACATTCAGAAGATTTACTTTCAATTTCTGAACTCGAAAGTTGCCTCGGCGATAACCTATGTTCAACCCCGCCCAATAAAAAATTGGAACCTTTCTTAAATCTGAAACTATGAGACGGGGGTAAAAACCTCATGTGGAAATGGTATACATTTTTTGAGTTAAAGGATAGATGAAGAGATTCAGTATCGTCTCCGTAAATAGGACATCCCAAATAACCATATACTACACAACCGGATAATGTTCCATAAGCTAGAAAATCATGAATTGCCCACATCAATATAGCTTTCAGCGTAAACTCTTCTTTTCTAAAAGAGTCAAATGATTTCACACCCTCTTCCCACAACTCATTTAATTCTTCTACCAAAGGAGCCAGGTAGACGTCGATGTCATCATTTGGTGCTTTTGGCCCAGGTATCAACAAAGTCATCATCGAAAATTCAGGTCTCATACACTGTGAAGGAAGGAGGTTGAGTGGGGCTAAGATCACTGGCCATACACTCTGATTGGTGCTTATATTTCCAAATAGATTGAAACCATCTGTTGATATAGCCAAACAAATGTTGCGTTGTTCTCGAGCAAAATCGAGATACTCATAATTCATCCTCCTCCAGGCAGTAGAATTAATAGGATGACGCATGATATTACCCCCTACTTCTTCCCTAGTATGCCAAGTCATTGCCTCCTCTATCCATGGTACTGTGAAAAATCGCTTTAATCTAGGCCCAACGGGAAAATATTTCTCTACTTTTTGAGGCACTTTTGAGCTTGTGTCTTCCTTACTAGTAGATTGGACATATCTAGGTTCATCGCATACCGGACAACTATCAAGATTTTCATACTCCTTTCGGTATAGTATGCAGTCATACACACAAGCATGAATCGATTTATACTTCATTTCCAAACATTTCAAACTGTTCTTTATAACAGGATAGTTATTTGGAAGTGTATTCTCCTTGGGTAATAAGCCCTTCACCAATTTCAGAATTCCTGTCTCGCTATTGCCAAACAAACCGTATTGCGTCTTCAAACTGTGCAAACCAACCATGGCATGTAAAGTTGTTTGATCTTTCTCACAGCCAGAGTATAACAGTTGGTTCGCCCTAAATTTTAAACTTTGGTAGTCATTGTCCAGTTTTATCGTGATATCTTCACGAGCACTTGAACCTTCTACATCACCAGTAACTTCATTCTCTTCTGCTTCACAAACTCCGTAAGCATCATCAACTAAATCCTCTAACATATTATGATCTACGTCGTCCCCTTCTACATCTATCCTACTTGTTGAAGGTTGTTGTGAAGGTTGGTCGGGGACAAAAGGAACTTTCAATTCATCGTGAAAACTCCAAAATCGATAACTATCTTGCATACCCGATCTTAACAAATGTAGTTCAACTGTTTTCCACTCAAACACCTTACCATTCTTACACCTAGCACACGGACACGGAAACTCTTCATCATTATGACATCTCTTTGCATATTTCACAAATTCGTTAGCACCTCTGCGAAACACATCCCCCATTCTATTTGTCTCACCCATCCACTCTTTGTATTTCGGATGTCTCATCACAGCTACCACAACTAATCACCTATTAAAGGTACGAAGCGTATATTCATGGATTAGTATAAACAAAACTTAGATTTATAGTATGTTTCATTTAATTATGTCTTATTTATATTCAAATTCAATTTATAATAGAAATTTCTATTTACTCCATCTCCTCTAAAGGGTGAGTGGTCCTATCCCATTCAAGACCTCATTTTTCTATAATATACTTAACAGCTCATGCAAATTGTTACGATTTGAAAAAAATTCGGCAGCATATCCCCGTAGTTCTCTAAGTACACGACGTAGATTGGCAAGTGTGAGTGTTATTGCAATTGATCAACTGAAATAACAGTCACACTTGTCAATCTAGTATGTACCCAGAGCACATTAGGATACGACTGCAGAACTTCCTCCAAAAGTAACAACTTTAAGCCACTAAGAATATTATACATAAATTATGCAGTCCCAAACTGTCCAAACAGGACAATTCGAGAGATCTCATTACAGGGGTAATGACTCTCGAACGGGTCTAAGAGCTATTGAATGCGTATGCATAAGAACAATAAGGCTAGTATCTATGCGCACTATATGTAATTTCAAGTATGTTTCATTTAATTATCATACTATATATATATTGTTCGATATACAAAGTAATTTTCAAAAAAAGTTGAAAAATTCCACCCCCATGTGGACAATAATCCAGTGGTCATGCCACTTTTAAAACTGACCAACCCAACATCGATCCACTATAATCCAACAGCAACGTCAACAACAAATGTGTATCCCGTTCTCCTTCTAATTCATCTACTCAATTAATTATTTTCACCAATTAAACTAATAATTAAAGTATATAATTATTAATTTACTAATTTACAATTAGGGGCAATCCTACTTTCATAATTAATCATATATTAATTTACTAATTTACAATGAGGGGCAATCATATATTAATTTACTAAAAAAATTAATAACCAATCAATTCGTTTACAAGGGACATTACGCACAAACACGCACATACACGCACACTACACACACATATACACACACACGAACATACACAAACACACGCGCACATTCACACACACACACACGTAGGCCTGTCAATGGGTCGGGTCTGGACCCGAACCCGACCCGGACCCGATCTGTATAGTAGGGTGTGAGCATATTTTTTTGGACCCGAGACCCGAAGACCCGTTTATTAAACGGGTAGGGTCTGGATCTTATACAAGACCCGAACCCGAAGACCCGACCCGAACTGTACATTATTATTTTTTACATATATATACATATACTATAAATTTATATATATTTATAAATATATCTCATCAATATAACATGTAAGTAATATATATAAAAATATATATGTATGTATATAATAAATATAAATAATATATGTTTTGTTTACACTAATAATATTCTATATACATTACAAAATATTTTAATTTTAGGAATAAAAAATAAAGAAGGGGGATAATATAAAATAAATGTATATATTTGGTCAGATCCGGACCCGAACCCGAGACCCAAAGACCCAAATGGATCCGGGTCTGGATCCAATATTGTAGACCCGATAAAGATCCGGACTCGGACCCGTTTACACGGATCTGGATCTCCCTAAACCCGACCCGGATCCGATCCGTTGACAGTCCTACACACACGTAGCCCCCACCCCTACCCCACCACCCACCCACCCATCCCTGCCTCACCCCCTTCCCCCACCCTACCCCACCCACCTTCTCCCACCACACACACACACATGTACACACACCACTACACACATGCACACACACCACACACACATACAAAAATAGCCCCCATCCCTGCCCCTACCCTCTCCCTTCCCCCACCCTGCCCCACCCCCTCCCCACCCACCACACACATGCACATATATATACACACACACCCATATATATAAATGGAAGAGAGAGAAAGTAACCTGAAAGTAGAGAGAGAGAGAGAGAGAGAGAGAGAGAGCAGCGTAGAGAGAGAGAGAGAAAAAAAGCGGGAAGAATCGGCGGGGGAAAAAAGAAGGGAAAATAATTTTTTACTGGGACATTTATCACGGACGTGTCACGGTCCTTGATCATGAAAAGTGTAGTTGCTTGGATCTTGTCACGGACTTGTCACGATCAATGACCGTGATAAAAATGCGTATTTTTTTGTCACGATCATTGATCGTGACAAGGCTAGCCGCTGGAAGGGTGCCAATTTACCCATTTTGGTGTAGTGTCAATTTCCTTTCGCTACGGTTTTCGTTAGCAATTGGTCCCTACTCGAAGGAACTATCGGACTGTATATCAATCTACTCGAAAGAAATATGAGTGTAGGCCAAGTCATCCTGAAGATACATCCTTAGTGAAGAAATATGGAACACATCATGAATCCTATGCTAGTGCTCCGGTAGCCTAAGTCAGTAAGCCATTGGCCCAATCTGTCTCAATAATAGGGAATGGCCCCACATACCTCAGTGCTAAACGCATTATCCCCTTTATAAGAGATACCCGCGATAGCACCTTATCCCCCATACTAAACTCCTAGAAGGACCGCTTAGCATCGACGTAGATTTTATGTCTGTTCTGGGCTACCCATATACGACTTCGAATCATCTCTATCCTATATGAAGTATCCTGGATTACTTCGGGCCCAAGTAGCTTATTGTACCCTACCTCTAGATAATACGATGGAGAACGACAATGCATACCGCATAATTCCTCGAACAGAGTCATATCAATAGTAAACTAATATGAGTTATTGTACTCAGACTCCACCAGTGGAAGGTACTGCTCCCCACCTCCCATAGAGGTCGAAAATACACATATGTAACAATTCTTCCATCATTCGATTATCCCCCTCAGTTTGTTAGTTCGTCTGCGATTGATAGGCCATACTCAATCCCAACTTCGTACTCATGGCCTCCTTGAAACTCTCCCAATAATTAATTACCAATCTTGTCCCCATCGGACATAATATTGATTGGCAACTCATGAAATTTCACTATCTCGGCGGTAAAAATTGATTTAATTATCTTACATCAAAATATTTCATCTTTGTTTTTTTATCAGTACTCTTTAGCGAGTACTCCACACCTTACCACTTTTTTTTGCCCAACACTCCCCCATTTTGATGGGTCTTACATGCTAACGGCTATAATTCTAAGGACATGATTTATAAATATTCGCGGTAGAATCTAGGAATTTCCTAAGTGTCCTAGATCATAATTTAGTATGTATTATACCTCTACATTTGGCACGTCTCCACGATCATCCTCGACGGCCTTGATCTGAATCCATGCATTCATCATCTTTGTACATGCATCATGACTCAAACAAAGTGCTCTTCAACCATTCCCACTACTCCACGTTCTTATGGTAAAATAATTTTAATTGGAGTTTTAATTATTTGCATAAATAGTTGGGAATATTTTTAAATAAATTTTGAAGTCTGAAAAATGTTTATCACGTAATATCTTTTTGTAAAAAGAAGAGGCGAATTTAGATACGTCACTGATATCGTTCAAATGACATCGTATGTCGTTCGAACGAGAGTTGTTTTCATTCAAATGACATCATATGTCGCTCGAATGACCTACCACCTCAAATTGTGTATTTAAACAGTGTACATTCTACACATTTTTCCAAGTCTGCACACCCTCGTTTTCTGCATAACAGTAGCAGTTTTCAGACTTCATTTTTTAAGGTTTTCATATCGTTTTGACTCACAAACAATTCCCAATCCTTTATGTGAATCCTCTAAACCCCAAAGAAGATTGTTCCACTCATCTGAAGTACACTTCTGGAGACCACCTGGAGTTCTTGCGAGACCTCTTGTCGACTACATCGAACCGATGCCTGCGGGTATTTCGTATGTCACTTGTATTTTCATTGTAATTCATTTAAACCGATATTTACAAATTATAGCGGAAATAAGATGGTTTTTGCCCTTGTGGGGGATTTTTCCTCAATTGTGATTGTCTTGCATGCTTAGATTAGTCAATCACGTTTGTTTGCAAGAGTTTGAACTTATTGGGACTGAAATTGGAATTTAATTAAATAAGTTTGACATTTATTGTTGGCGCACTCTCAAATTGGTATCAGAGCCATTTACATAATTTTACTGTGTAATTTTTCCGCTAAATTTTTCTAGATATCAATTTTGTTCTAAAAATTGATTTTTGAAAAAGTGCAATTTCAATGGAAAACTTATATAATAGAGTCCTAATTTTTGACGGGTCAAATTACACATATTGGAAAGCCCATATGAAATCTCACTTAAAGGCCATAGACGAAGGTGTTTGGGTTGTGTGTGAAAGAGGGTGGACGCCTCCCACTGTCACTATAGATAACGTAACTACTTTAAAATGTGTGACTGCATGGACTGATGATGAATTTAAATGGAGCACATATAACTCACATGGCCTTAGTGCCATTTCTGGAGCCATCACACCTGATGAGTTCTGATGCATCATGACGTGTACCACGTCTAAAGAGGCATGGGATGTTCTGCAACTTACCCATGAAGGAACAAATGCAGTGAAAGATTCTAAATTTCAAAACTTAACTACACAGTTTGAAACTATCTCCATGCATGAAAATCAGTGTTTCGATGAATTTTATGCACGCTTATCTGATATCGTAAACATTAGTTTCAACTTATGTGAACACATTCCTGATGCTAGGGTAGTTAAGAAAATTTTGAGATCATTGCCGAAGAGATTTATCCCCAAAGTCACTGTGTTAAATCCATTAGGTAATTTGAGTAGGCTGAAATTAGAAGAGTTCGTTGGAGAACTACAAACCAATGAAATTGGCATGTTCCCAAACACGATAAAATCAAAAGACAAAGGGGTAGCTCTTAAAGCCCAAGCCAAAAAGAGTGAGGGGTCAAAGAGAGGTGAGTCGTATAAGAAAAGAGAGGAAGAGATGTCTGATTCTGATTCTGACTTAGATAATTTGGTCCTATTTGCTAAAAAATTCAAAAAAAATCTCAAATTAAAGAAAAATGGGAATTTTAAAGATAAAAAGAATTTTGAGAAAAATAAATCTGAAAGGAAATTTGAGAAAGATAAAAAGGACACCCCTAAGAAAGAAGGTGAGAGATGCTTTGAGTGCGGCGGTAAAGGTCATAGGGGGTTTGAGTGTGCAACTAGGTTGAAACGTCTAGAACAATCCAAAGCTGCATTAAATACCACCCTTAATGAAGATAGCAAGGTCGAGCCGGTAGACTCTGGAGACGAGTCATCGCATGAATGTAAATTCACCGCATTCATGACTAGTCATCTGAGTAATGATAGTGCTCCTCACTACGATGATGATGCAAGCTCATAGGGACACCTCGACAGTGACAGCAGTGTGAGAGAGAGGGAGGAAGAAGCAAGTGAGAGCGAGAGTGATCTCCGACGCGCGTATGCTGATTTATATGCTAATACTTTCAAGACCAAACCGCATAACAAAGCGTTAGATCTTATGATAGAAGCTCTAGAGAAGGATTTAGGAGAGATGAGATAGATAGAGACCTCCATGTCCACTGCGTTGAAAGAGAGAGAGACCGCATGTATTGAAAGAGAGAAAGTTTGTGTTGAGAGAGAAAATTTGTTTAGGGAGAAAGAGAAAGTTTTTAGAGAGATAGAAAGTGTTTTTGAGAAAGAAAAAAGGGGACTTTACTAAGCAAGTGGTTGATTTGATGAGTGATCTCCATTCCTTCCTGGACACTAGAAAGAAACTGGAAGCCCTTGTGGCCCAACTCACTCATGACCTTGAGAGAGACCGGGAAGTTAAGGTAAGAATTGAGGACTGATCTAGAAAGATGGAAAAGATGCTCCTATCCCCTATTTTGGGTTTAAGTTAGAGGCCAGGATTAGGTTTTGATGGCGCTTCCATGTCCCATATGACATTGGAACCAGTTCCCGAATTTATTACAAATCCATATTGCCACCCACCTAAAAATCAGAAGAGAGTTCGACAAAGAAAAGCAAGCTGAAGTCGGCCTAAGTCTACATATTTTTGTACTTAATGCCAAAAGAAAAGGCCATCTTCATGAGTTTTGCTATAGTTTGGGTCGGACATGACATACTTTTGCTCCGTCACATGCCACTACTGATTTTAAGAGTCTTAGAGAGCAAAATTAGTTTCTAATCGACACATCTCAGAGTATAGTGGAAGAGTTCCAACGGATTTCTATGCCGTCAGAGGACACTTCTAAAATCCCTACTAGAGTCAATAATGACAAGGGCAAACAGAAGGTTACCACATCTTGGGTGCCTAAACATAACACAAAAGGACTTGTTATTCATGTTTCTCTTAAAGCACATAATTCTCTACAGTGGTACTTCGATAGTGGGTGCTCCAGGCACTTGATTGGTGAAGTTTCTCTATTTACCTCCCTAGAGGATCGAAAGGAAGGTAAAGTCACTTTTGGAGATGGGAGAAAGTCTAGCATAGTAGAACGAGGTACAGTAGAGTTACCAGGATTTCCTAAGCTAGAAAATGTGTTGTACGTCACGGGATTGAAAGCAAAGTTACTCAGCATTAGCCAGTTGTGCGACGCTGACTTTGCAGTAAATTTTGACCGAAATGAATGCCACGTTTATGATCAAGCCGGTAACCTTCTATTTCAAAGGGTGAGGACAGAAGACAATTGCTATGGGATCATGCCTAAGTCCTCATTTGTCTGCAACAGCGCCGCGGTCACTACTATGGATCTATAGCATCAACGTCTAGGTGATGTGGATTTTCAAGATTTGGAGAAGATTTTTTAAAAAGGACCTAGTACGTGGCTTGTCATCGCTTGGAAATTTAACTTCCACAGTTTGTGGACCCTGGCAGTTGGGAAAGAAAATTCGTAGCCCCCATCGAAAGTTGAATTCCATTACCACCTCACAAATACTTGAGTTGATACATATGGATCTTATGGGTCCTACTTGTACTGAGAGTTTAGGTGGTAAGAGGTACATTCTCATGATGGTAGATGATTTCTCACGCTACTCGATTGTAGATTTTTTGTGAGAGAAACCCGATGCTATGGATTTTCTTATGACCAAGTGTCGTGTCCTGCAAAATCAACACGGTGTAACTATCAATAGAATACGTAGTGACAATGGCACCGATTTTAAAGAAGCAAAAGTAGATTTTTTCTGTGATAGCCTCAGAATCAAAAGTGAATTTTCGGCCGTTAGGACTTCTCAGCAAAATGGGATTGTTGAGAGGAAGAATCAGACGATTCAGTAGATGGCTAGATCTATGCTTTGGGGTCATAAAGTTGCAAGAATATTTTGGGCAGAGGCGGTGTCTACCGCATGCCATACGGTGAATAGGGTATATCTTCGTCCACACACACTTATGACGCCCTACGAATTGTGGATTGGAAAGAAGTCCAACCTTTCATATTTCCATGTCATTGGGAGCAAATGCTATATTTTACGGGATAGAGAGCAATTAGGAAAGTTTGACTCCCAGAGTGATGAGGGGATATTTTTTTTATTATTCATCATCCAATAGAGCTTATCGGGTGTATAACCTCAACAACTCTAAGGTTATGGAGTCGACAAACGTCACCGTGCAAGATGACGAACGGTTGGCATTTGTTGATTCTAACCTTTTGGGTGAGGGTGACGCACTTTCTACTGATGATTTGATTGTGCCTCCCATACCCAGAGTGGACCCCATTCTTGACTTAAGGGACACTTTTGCTTGGGTTCTCAAGAGTCATGATCCTTCTACTATTCTACGAGATCCCACCCTAGGGGTCAAGACTCATGCTCATCTAAAGAACGTTGTTATCCATGTTTTCTACACGTCCAAAGTCGAGCCCAAGAACTATAAGGAAGCAGTCAAAGATGAACACTGGATATGTGTTATGCAGGATGAGTTGCTTCAGTTTAGAAAGAATGATGTGCGGGAACTGGTCCCCCGACCTAGGAAGACAAATGTGATAGGTACCAAGTGGATCTTCAAGAATAAGATGAATGAAACTGGTAACATTATCCGAAATAAGGTTAGGTTGGTCTCTCAAGGCTACACACAAATCGAGGGTGTAGACTTTGACGAGACATTTGCTCCTGTTGAGAGGCTTGAGTCCGTCCGCTTATTACTCGCCATCACATGTCATATGCGCTTCAATTTATATCAGATGGATGTCAAGAGTGCCTTTTTAAATGGCATTCTACATGATGAGGTTTATGTGGAACAACCAAAAGGTTTTGAAGACCCTAAGCACCCTGATCACGTCTACTATCTAAGAAAAGCCTTGTATGGTTTGAAATAATCACCCTGTGCTTGGTACGAGAGGCTTCTTCCTATCTCTTAGCCCGTGGCTTTAAGAGAGGGGGAGTTGATATGACGTTGTTCATTAGGAGAGATGACAGTGCTATTTTGATTGCCCAGATCTATGTGGACGACATAATCTTTCGATCAGTGTGCTACCAACATGCTCAGCACTTTAAAGAGGATATGGAGAGTGAGTTCGAGATGATCATGGTTGATGAGCTTACTTTTTTCCTTGAATTATCCGATTATCCGATTATTCATTTATTAATTGAAGCGGATTTGGATTCATATACTCCGATCCGTTAATAATCCGATTCGATTAATATATATATACAGTACCGCTCTTGTGTGGATCGGGCATGTGTCACCTGTCGGTGAGCCCAGAAAAGAGAGAGGGTGTGCATATAATTTAGCCGAAAATTTCTAGGCTCACCGCCAGGTGACACGTGTACAGTCCGTACTCTTAAAATGCGGACTAGTTCGCACAAGATGAGTACTATATATATATATATATATATATATATATATATATAGAAAGAGAGAGAAAGAGAGAGAGAGAGAGAGAGATAACAAACTATGTTGTTTGGACGTGCATATCAGTCGTGTCGGGACTTAAATTTATAAGATTAAATATAATTTAATTATGAGTCATCCAAATGGTCATTTTGAGTGTGGCAATCTATCCAGAAGGATTAAAATAGTGAAAAAGTGTTCTCGAGGGTTTGGATTGTGTCCCGGGGCATATTAGGCCAAATCGGCACCCTGAATGGGTATTTTGGTCTTTTAGATTTTTGGGGAATAAGGACTTATGAATTTTAGAGGTGTATATCATCAGTTATGTTTAGAGGGCTAGGGTTAACACATAGCCAAAATAAGAGAGGCCATAGGAGGAGAATGAGAGTAGAAACCCTAAGCTTCCTACACTAATTTCCACCCCAAACATGACAGAATCAAAATCGGAGCAAGGGAAGAACAACGACACCATCCCAACAATGAAATCAGACCTATAATTAAAGAGGCAAGTATTTATCTTACATATTTTTGAAGAGTTATAATACCCATGTTGTGTAGGGTCTTATATTTGATGATTTAAATTGAATCTTGAGGTTTTAATGATTTAAATATATGAATTGGGGTAGGATTCGCATGTAGATTTAATCATTCATATGATTAGTATGAAATCAAAGACTATGTGATGAAGAACATGTAATAATTTTGGATATTTTGATGAAAATACATGAAGAACACAAAGAACAAGGGTTTTATGCGTTCTAGAAGAAAATCGGTTCTTGAAATGAATTTGTGACGAATTAATGTTAGATTTACGTTAAAAATCATTCCTATACACTTATATAATGACTACTTATGTTGGTTTAAAATTTGGTGAAATTTCACAAAGAATTAAGACAGTTAAAAGGGTAAAAAGTTGTAAAAAATAAGGAAGAAGAGACCTGCTACTTTTCGAATCGATTCGGTCTCCTAGGAAAATGTGGTCATTGACCTTCATTACCTTGGCAATTCGATCACCTCCATGTATGTCAAGGATATATACTCTCCCCCAACTAGATCAAGTGGAGTCATGATAGTTAGGTTAGGAGTATAGTACATATCGTATGGGAATGATGATTCGGTTGGATTAGGTTAGGGGGATGGAGTAGTGGTCCCCTCACCCACCTTCTCTTTGCCCTTTTCTTTACTTTTTGCCTTCGCCTCCGCCCTCCCCTTCCCTTTATCCATGACTACACGTTTGACCTATTAGAAAATGTGGTTCATCGTTTATTGGAGACTTTCCAATTTTGAGTCCATGTCTGATTTGTGCGTGTCGAACTTGGAGGACAACCCACTATTACTGCAAGCAACACCCATCAACTTCGACTTTCCTATATGGGAGCTGACATCCCAAGTATGACCTTTTTCTATTTGGGGCCAACACTTAGCTCAGTGCATGTGTACCCAGAGATGCCTTATCGACATCACTCCAGGTGCTATTCATCGCTTTTAGCCTTTCCTTAAATAATATAAAAACTTGTTATTAACTTTGAAAAATAATATTAATGAATAGTCTGAAATTAGCATATAATTTCAATTATTACTTACGATGGTGTCTATGACCTGTGGATTAGTAGGCTCCCCCTTCTTCATCTGAATCTTAATATATAGGAGTTGATTCTATGTGGATTTCCTCCCAGGCCACTCCCAAACTCCTGCAGAATGTGATAAAATTAAAGAAAAATATGACCAAATTAAAGCAAAACATGACAAAATTATAGTAATTTACTTAACACTAAACAAAATATAATTTAAAGTAATTTACCTACCTTCCTAGGCTCCACCTTTGTGTAAGATGTCCGCCTGAAATGGTGCACGTCCACCTTCTTTGAACGGTTAGTCCTCCCCGAGCCAAGGGAGCGCAACTGTCACTCGAATGCCTCTTTATTTACAAACATATGCTGAATATGCCAATGTAATTGCCTCCTTCTCCAAGATGGTGTCCCTACACCACAACATGGACTCTCGGTCCTTCCCCAAATGGTGGACTCACAAGTTCTTCTTCCATGTCTTCCATTTCCCGCCTACACCCACCAATATACTGTCTCCCGTGCTTCCGGGGGCAAGTTGAATTGTTGTTGTCTAATAAACGTATAATATAAGAAAGTTAGCATATTAACATTAACAAACATAATAATAAAATCTTATACAAAAGTTAAATATTTATTATAAATGTCTCGATTTTCATAAACCTAAGGGCCCTCAAACGACCATATTCAGCTCCATGTTCACGTTCCACCAATCTTCGTACCCAGGACCAATTATTGATTTTAACAACTCTAACTCCATCATATGAACTCTGACTCCATCATCTATAGACTAGTCTCACTTTCAACTACAATCCCATAATTTTTTAACTTGATGGGCTTATTATTAGACGATCCCTCATCACCCCCATTTTTTCCTGGGGTTCGATGGCCTGATGAAGACACGTTTTGCAAAAAATAGGCTTTGGTAGCATAATATATAGCATAAATAAAATTTAAATACTCAAGTTCTATATATAAGAATGTTATGGATTTACTCACACAACCGTTTTAATATAAAAACCAACATTAGAGTTAACAAACAACAATTTGATGTTTAAGATCGCTTCAAACTACATATTACAAATTGCATATAACAAGTTACAAATTGGAATCCTAGATACATTTTACAACATAGCTAACTCTACTCATATAAAGTATCTAGAAATTATTTCAAGTTCGGATTGTCATCCAAAATGGATTGATATTCGATATGAGATGCTAGGTCATCCACATTATTGGTTAGACACTTTAGCACGTGTAAGATGACTGATCCCGATTCATTGTTAATATACTCTGAGTAAAACTCTTGTTTGAGCTTTTAAAATGAACAAACAAATGGGTCATCATTCATATTCTCCTTGCTATTCATCTTCTATAAGTATACCATTATCAAATTGGTAGTTGAATCGGCTTTACAAGCATTTATGTCCTCTTACCCAATCATAGTAAAACAAAAACTCTTTGAAATATATATAGTCTAACTCAAAAATGTTTTGAATTTCACCATAGTAAGTCATTTCTTCTTCAATGAGGTTTTTGTCTTTGGCACTTGCCCTGAAATACGTAAGAACCTTATATGAAATGCCAATATTTGGTAGCAATGTATTTTTCTCATACAACCTTGATGAGAATATGTAATCGTCCCGCCAATATTTCTTACACTCATGTGCCATTAAATTGGGTCCAATGGCGAGACAAAAAAGCCCTGACATGGCATCACCTATATTCAACAACATAAATTATGGATTATATAAGTTTATTAGTTTAGTTTTAAATCTTGAAATTATATATCATTTAATAAGGGATGTTTGACATAATAATTACTTCCTGTAACACTTAAAGTCTAAATTCACTGTCTGAATGTGCAACCATCCTTCATTTTTTGTTGTGCCTGGGTGCATTATATTTTCTACGTGAATGATAAAATTTATCAAGAAGGTAATCAAGTATATAAGATAACGACACATAGTAAAATTGCAACACGAACTTACTCTTTCCATTCGTCAAAATCTTAATGGGTTTCAAACATATAACGAGTCACTTGTTCATATCGTAAACTTGTCCTCATCGTCGAACTCATATCCATCATCTATAATTTAAGGGTTGAGCATATATTCCCTATCAAACATGGATGCCTTCATAGTAATGGATTCCTCTGTGATGGATCCTTCATTACACCTCATATTCTTAACATACTTTTAAAAAAATTAATTAACCTTGAAAACTTTAAAGTTAATGACCACTATTAAATCCACTCCCTAAAAACTTTAAAGTCGATGCTCGTTGTGATTTCCACCTGTCTGCTGGACATACTATCGACCGATGCTTCTACCTTCAGAATGTGATTCAATGTTTAATTGATCGGAGTATCGTTGCCCCACCAGTCAATCTTAAACCCAATACCACTTATAACCCACTTCCAACCCATACAATTTACATATTTCTATAGAGTGACCTAGAATTTGATCCATCTGCTCAAATCGTGCCCAATATATCACCCATCATACCCATAATCTCACCCAAACCACTAAAGGTTTGTCGGTATTTTCTCCTACACCCTATATGCTTTACCGACCAAGCTTTGTCACTCCTTATAAGGGCTTGCATTGCCGTCTGTACCGGGTCTGAAGGGAAGGATATGGATTTATGAACTACATTGATCCAACTCTTGGATTTTGGGCTGAAATTGCCCGCCGAGATGACTGTACATTATCTCAAATAAAATGGCTTATTCGTGGAAGCTTAGAAGTGGGATCGGGAATCAAATAAATGGGTGGTACTTGTTGAAAAAGTTAATTTAAATGATGTGGTACAAAATGTCCACTGCATTTTGACAGACAAATGAAATTTGCATCATTAAAGAGCTACTCATCGCTTTGAAGATTTAGGGACGGTGGGTACCTTCACTCCACCACCTCCCCGTTGAGTGGGAAGATTTGTACGATGGAGGCATTGAGGTTATTGAATGAATTGGTTTATCTTGGCAAGAGTACATAGTCTCCATCGAAAGGGGGATGACTTTAATAGCTCAGATGACGATCATAGTTAGGAAGAAACCAATCTAGTACCACTTTATGCAGAATGATATCCTTCGAAGATCGGTTTGGGGAAATCAATAAGGTAGCCATTCAGATAGAGATATATGAAGACATGGGGTTCTTATTCTTCTCTGCCTATGTAAATCACATAAACAGGTCAGGGAGACACTATAAAGATTCGATCCCTCATGTGACTGAGACAGATAAGGGAAATGGAGTTATTGAAGAACATTCGATGCCAGAAATAACCATCGAAGAAAGCAAAGTCCTTAACCAGCTCAAGAAAACCCAAGACAATATCACCTTATGGGGAGTTTTTATGTCCTCCAAGCTGCACCTAAATGCTTTGATAAAACTCCTCATTGGGCCTATAATCCCTCTTTCTACCACTCCCGAAGAAGCCGTAAGCATGGTTAGGTCCTTAACCTCTTCCAGACTGTTATCCTTTTTCGAAGAAGAGATACCAAAGATCGTCCCTGATTACAATTATGCCCTCAACATCTCTATTAAATTATTGGGAAAGACAGTATCACTCTCATTTGTTGATAACGGATATGTCCTCAAGGTTTTCCCTCTTAGAACCTTTAATTACTTCGGCTTGAAAGTCAGTGATCCCACTCCCAGTTCTGCCGTCGTGCGTGCTTACGATAATACCCGTCAAGAGGTAATGGGGTTCATAAAATTCACAGTAGAGGATGGCCCTATCAATCCTGCCACGGAGTTCCAAGTCATTTACATACCTGCGTGTTTCAACCTTCTCCTTGGTCATCCATGGATCCACAGTATCCGAGGGGTATCTTCTTCTCTTCATTAGAAATTGAAATTCTTTGCCATTGGCCAGGTTATCACCGTCTTGGGGGATGATGACAATTACATGGGGTTGGGGGTAGATATAGTGATTATTATTTTTTTCTAACTAGAATCTCCCCATCCCCTGCAAAATAGTTTTAGATATGAATACATGAATTTTAAAATGATTATCATGATAACTTAGTTGTGATTTGACATATTTTATTTAATTGAATAATTCAATTATATATATTTTAGTGATGTTATTTATACTGTACTGGGATGATTCTAAGATTCTAGCCATTTTTTTGTACATGCAATTTATCAAATTTTAGTAATGTAAATTTACACCATTTTAATTTTGTAAAAGCTTTGTGGGTAATGTTCTTAATATAAAATATATTTTTTTGCTGGAAATAGTATCATGATTCTTATGACAACTATTTTCATATTATAAATAAATATTTATTTTAAAATTATTAGTTTTCTATAACTATATGAAAATAATAAAGATTATTTGATAAAGTTTTAGGGCCAATAGAAACATTGTTTAATGTAATCAATCAAATATCTATATTAAGTTCAAAATAATTTGCATGTAACAAAAGACTTTAAATTTAAACAATATTATAAAGCTTATTAACACAAACAACAATTATTTTATATTATGGGTTTTGTAGTGGTGAATTCAAGTAGATGGTGCATAGTAATCGGGCAATCTTCTCATCTAGAAAATTGAAGATAGAATTGGATTTATTATTACAATATGTAATAGTTAATAACTAAACAATATTTTATATAATAGGATAAAAAGATAAAACAGTGGTGACATACCTTTGTTTCAAAAGGTATGGAAGGATCCTCCATGAACTAATTCATGAACTTCAACACAAAATATCCACAGTAAAGAGTACCATTTCCTTTCATTGGGCACTATTTAACACAAAACATTATTACTGGACAAATAATAAAAGAGTACAAGTCGAAAAGATTTTTTATACAAGACAAACAATTTTAAAAACTTTAAAAAATTTGGGCAGAGTTTTTTCTCTTTATAGGACTATCCACCCTGTTTAAAAAATATAAAATACTCCAATAACAAAAATAATAGTTCATAACAACAATACCAATTACATGTAAAGACAGAAAATGTATAACCGACAAAAAATGTATAACTGTCAGCTATGCTAATTATTTAAATGATAAACTTATCTAATATATATATCCATATAATAAGATGGAATGGTTTTTTAATTGGCAAAAATGTAAAAGCACAATGACGCTCCAGATTTTGCCACATCTTTCCCTTTTCAAACCAACGGTTCTGATTCACTCCAAAAAAAAATTTGCCCGCCTAAACGTTTCACTATCCCACTCAACTTCTATTATCCCGCCCAAAAAGCCTCGGTAAACTCACCATCCTCTCTTCTTTATTCATGTATCACCCCCTCTCTCTCTTAAACAACGTTTCCTTATCTCCTCTTTTCGCACAGCGCACTCTCTCTCTCTAATCCATCCATGTCTTATTTGGAGGTTAAAGGTGGGTATTTATGATTTATATTTTACGGTGTTTGTATTTTTTTGCAAATATTTAGATTTATAAGTGTTTGTATTTTTTGCAGGTATTTGGATTTACAAACTCAGGTAGACTCTTCTCTCTTCTGTAGATATTTGGCTTGCAAATTCAGATATTTTGTGGTGTTTGTATTTTTTTGATATTTTGTTTGAATTTCTCTTTCACTACCGACCAGGTATTTGGGTTTTCATTATATTTAGGTTTTGAATGTATTTTATATGTTAAATAATTCTATTTTTTTGCAAATATTTGGATTTATAAGAGTTTAATTTGGGTTTCTAAGAGTTTGAGTTTTGAATTTGTTTTGTTCTAATCTGTGTGTGCGCACTTTTGTTTGGTTTTAAAACATGGATATTTGTGTTCCTCTTTCTGTAGGGATGGAACAAATGATCAATTACTTTTAAGGTGCTTGATAAATTGTCTTATAGGTAACCCAACAAATTTCTGTATTGGAATATTTGCAATAAGCCTTGGTTTGCTCATATAGTTAGATTATTGTAAAGTCCGAAAATCAAATATCGCGATTTGTTTGGCTTTACATGTAGTTAGATTAATGTACGTAGGCAATTATGCTTTAGTTTACGATTTTTACTCAAAAAGTAGTGTTATATTTTAATTTTTTTCATCAGTTTCTCCCTATGTACATTATTTTGCTATTGATTTTTAGATTTTGGTCAATTGCGTTTTTATTTGGCCCACACCCATCTCAAACTTCATCACTTTCTGTGTGTATGCCCAAACTTCATCCCTTTCTACCATGGTTCTTCATAAACCATAATTGATTGGTACTTGGATCTTCACATGTGTCTTCAAAGGTTCCAATTGTTTCTTGGCCTAAATATGGGACTTTAGTTTCTTGGTCTGATGAATATATTGGGGTTGTAAACAATGATTTGTATGTTTATATATGCCTCTACTTTGAGATTCATTAATCTAATTCTAGAGAATAATATTGTTTTTTGTTCAGCCCTATGTTGGCAACTTAAGTTTTTTCAGTTCAAAGTACTAAATCTATATCAAATATATTATTATTTCATCCCCCTATCAGTCAGCATTAGTATCACATTTGTATTTAGTTTAACATTTCCACATGAAATTGGAATGGTTTTAAATATATAACTTTGGGAGATAGTGGGAATGTATGGGATGTCCATGGGAGGTGGTTATAGTGGTTGACATATGCTTAGTTTTAATTGAGAAATAGTGGGAATCTACAAGCGTAACGTAATCTTTGTTTGTTTTAATCGATCACGGTAGAAAATATTTTATGTTGTTATTCATATGTCGCAACATTGTATACACTCGTTAGCTCTTTATATGGGGTAAAATGGAAAATAGAAATTGAGTTTATGCAGCAAGTTGATCAATATTTTAGCCCTCCCACTTTGATCAGTGGTGTGTAATGAGGTTCATAATAAATTTTAGTCATTTAGACTATTGAGGCATTCACCAATTCAATTTTTTACGCTCATCTTCAGCTTCTTTTATACTAACTTTCAGTAACAGATTCTTTAATTTATTTTGGTCGTTTTCTCTCAGGTATACAATGAGTTCATCTACGCAATCATTTTTTCCTTCTAGGTACGTGTGTATTTAGGTTCTGTTTCATTAATCACCTCATGTTTTGTGTTTTAAGTTAGAATTAGTTTAACAAATATATAAACTCCCAAATTTGGTTACTTTTCATTTGACCTTTTTTTATTTGATTAAATTATTTTTTGAACTCTAATCTTTTTTTATGAAATATTTTGTGTAGTTTTGAATATACGGACATTCATTATTTTAATAACATTACACTGTAACCAATTATAATTTTATACTAATACAACATGTTTAATTGAGCAAGATATGTTTCGATCAACATTTACTGTTCAAATACATTACACTTTTCTTATTTTTTTGGACGAATCTTTGGATGCCCTTTATAAAGATCTCTATTTCTTCCCAACTAATATTCCACTTGGAGTTACTCATAAGGCACAACTATGTAACTTCCATTTTTTAAAAGCATATTATGTATTCATTTTCAACTCTGTTTTGTAGTTGTGTCACTAATTTCACTACTATGTTTCCCCAACGTTTAACATTGTTATATCTGGTCTAGAGCCACAGCGATGCAATTGATTTCCAAGAAAAATGCATAAAATCATCCATTGTCTACGTTTAGTTATGTATTGTATTATTCAAATACTACACACTCATTTGTCCACGACATATACACACCACCATATATATTACACACTTATTATTTACAAATGGTTTGAGTATGCTGAAATTGATGACAATGTTATGTTCTAGAATTATTGATTTGGGGTGTGATCAATCATTTCCTTTTTGCAAGGTGTTTTGGTTCTGCTTTCGAAGATGACAAAAATTAGTTTTTGTTGAAGATTTATGTATCTGTGTAGTGGGGTTTGGTTTCCTATCTTTGTGTTCTGGGTGATTTGATCATGCATAAATATTACACACTTATTATTTACAAATTGGTTATAAGATTTTTAGTTGGTGTTGAAGCTTGACATGGTGCTAATTCATTTGTTTTTTAGTTGATTTTTTGGTTTCAAGGCTGTTTTAAGAATGCAATCTGTTTCAAGGCTATTTTGTGGTTTAACTGACTTGATATATGAGCATTTTGGGATTACTATCTTACCCCTGCTATCAAAGACAAAACCCGCTATTAGATTCACTGATGAAGAAGTGTAGGAGCTGACAGTGGGGATCCAGAATGTCAGGACAGAGGTTATGAGGATCCAGAATGACGGGACAGTAGGGATCCAGAATGTCGGGACAGAGCTGATAGTGGGGATCCACTGACAGTGGGGATCCATCTATCTGATAGTGGGGATCCGCTGACAATATTAACATGTTTGTTACTTAAATGCTCATTATTTTTTCAAGAAGTTTTGCAAATTAGGTAACTTCAATTAAGATAGGTAAGTTACTACTGTAACAACCCGCCCTTTTGGAGACGATTAAATTCCATAAATAAATATAAATTGGCAATTTGGAGAATTTCCTAAAATAGTAATTTTTGGGATATTCGAGGATTAAATGATTTTCGAGGGATGTTGTGATTATTTTTGGGACTATATAGGTCGAAATATTTTAATTGTATGTCGTCGTTGAGTAAAGCGACATGAGGTAAGATTTTTAATTAGAAAACCCGCATTTATTTATTTTGGGTTGGAATAGTGATTTGCGGTCAAGTACCTCGGATGGAAATTTTGACTGCGCCGTGAGTCTCGGAATGTCCGAGATAGTCGGAAAAGAGTGTCCGATAGTCGAAAATGAGTTTCGGGTAATTTTAGAGGTAAAAGTAACTTGTAATTGGGTAAACGAGTCGTTTTTTGGTTTTAAGGGGTTAAACCCTTTTCTTTCTATATAAAGAGAGGGAGAGGGAGAAAAAGAGAAAGAAATAAGAGAAAAGAGAGAGAAGAGAGAGAGGAAGAAGAAAAGAGGAAGAAAAGGGGAGATTCCGGCCTACCTCCGCGGGATTCGGCTCGAGGTCGTCGGATTATATCCACGAGGCAAGTGTTTACTTGCTTTATTTATCTTTTTGAATAAATATCTCATACCATAGTTTGGTATAAACAAACCCTACAGGTTTTGGGGTGGATTATCGTGGATAAAACGGGTTTTTGGAAGTTAAAACAATTAAACCCCAATAATATTTCAAATTGTGGAACTTAGGTTTTAACCTAAATTAATTGGTGGTTTTGGGTTCTAGGATATTTAGAACCCTTAATATATGTATATTTGTAGTTGGTTGAGGCTGTAGGACGTTGGGTGAGGCGACAAAAGCTTGGGAGAAGCTTTAATGGCCGAAATCGTCTCGGAGAAGACGATAAATAGTAACCCGTCACTTTAGGGGGCCTTTTTGGCCAGGAAAAGAATTGATTTAGCTTTCGGCCAAAACACGAAAGTTGTAGATATTTTCGATACGGTCACGTGGACGCTAACCGCGTATTTTTATGATTTTTCTAGGATTTGATATGATTTCTACAAAATGGCAGCTCCGGGTTGAAATCATCAACTCGGAAATCAAATCGGGAATTGGAAAAATTAAGGCTAGAATTAATTGCGTAGATGTTCGGGATAATTTTTGGTGTAGTTTAGAAACCCCAAAAATGAATTTGGGTTGTTGGATAAGGGAATTGAGGATTTAATTTTTGGGAGACCTGGTGTGACCGATCGACCGCGCCCCTAAGGCCGGTCGACCGCGTCAAGGAGAAAGGGCCTACTGCTTTGTTTCGTAGGCTTATTTGTAACCCGCGGTCGATCGGAGGTCTAGGACCGGTCGACCGGTACCCTGTTTTCAGCCCAAGATTTTGGAGATTAGGATTATTTCTCCTTTTTGAGTTTAATGTTTAAGGGCCTTCCAAATTAGATATTATGGAGGGTTATGTCCTAAAGGACTTGAGGAATTGCGAGTGTATATATATGTGTATATTCACTTAGAGTGAATTAGTATAATTGGAGATATCCAAGTGAATCCGTAGATGGGATTTCGATACATATTACTTATTAAAGTAAGAATATACTTTGGGTTTAGTATTATGCATATATGAATGCATGATTATGATTCTTTGAGAGAATCTTTGGGATTATTGGTCATCGATAGATGGTTTGGCAAATATGGCCATTTTTATATATTCAGGTAGGAATATATATATATATATATATATATATATATATATATATATATATATATATATATATATATATATATATATATATATATATATACTATTTGATTAAAGTAAATATATGAATCAAGGGAAATGACTTTTGAAAATGTAAAAATAAATGTTTTCAAAAAGGAAAGATAAATGATTTTCTTAATTAATAAAAATGAGGATACACACCTCTCTAAATCGCTATCATAAGGGAAGTTGCGTGCGTATGGTGAAGCCCCCTGACAAATTAACGCAGGGTGGATATAGTCTTATAGGCCATATGAGCGTTTGTTGTATTTTTTTGCGCTGGTTAGGAGATTCCGGGTGTGGCCTTGACTATCCCGCAGACATATGGTCGCTTCCCGGCGTCTTGCGATGTTGGATCCCAGGTTGTCTTGATTATAGGCCCTGGAAGATGATAGCCATTTAGGGGCGCGCACAGTGGAGAAATTCAGACGGGCGGTCTTAGAACGCGTTATATTAAAGCAATTCATGATAATGGATTGGCTTTAATTACATTTCCTGGATATAGGAAGGGAAATGGGTTATATGGATTGGCTTCGGTAACACTTCCCAGATGGAAGAAGGGATGTGGAAGCATATGATATGATCAAAGCATTTTTATGATAATAAAAATGGATTTGAATACATTTCCTGAATATAAAAAGGGAAATGGGATATTTTGAAATGGAAAAGCATTTTTATGATAATAAAACTGGCTTTTAAAAAGTTATATGATATGTTAAAGCAATTCATGATAATGAATTGGCTTTTAAATACATTTCCTGGATATGAGAAGGGAAATGGAAGGTTTTGAAATAAAAATGATAAGTATTGATAAATACTTTGTAAATGAATTCTCATTCCGGGAGATAAATCTGGATGTATATGGTAATATGTATATATATGGATAAATCGAGTGCCGAGGGTCTAATGGATCCTGACGATCGACCTTGCCTCATAGTAGTGTATCGGGGGGTTCCTTGTTTGGATTTCGCTTTGCGAGACACCCCACGCACGAATATGGCATTGTGTTGAGACTGGGGAGAAGTTTAATCCTTAGTGCTCTAATATTATAAATGTTTATGGTACATATATATTTATATATATCTTTCTGTACTGAGGGACTGGCGGATCTCGACGATCGACCATGCTGAGTAGTACTGTATCGGGGGGATTCCTTGTTTGGATTTCGCTTTGCGAGACACCCCACGCATGAACATGGCATAGCGTTGAGACTGGGGTGAAGTTTAGCCCTTAGTACATTGCTTGGACTATCTAGGATTGATAGTGGGTTGGTGATAGACTAGTTTAGTAGGGTAGCTTTACTAGGATGTTTAGAGGGATGCGCTAGGAGTGCACTGTTAGTGGACAGGTGAGGGGTATCTCATGGGAGTGCAATACCAAACTTAAATATGAGGTAAAACCTTTTTCAAAATAATAAGGCATTTATGCACTTGCTAAATATTTCAAAACTCGGGCTCTGACCTGTTTATCTACTTTTCCTTTCTTGCTATATATATATTATATATATATATAGGTGTCCAGACACAGGGACGCCTGGATGGCACTTCTTTCGAGTCAGACGTCAGCTGCAGCAGCTGTGGATGCGTGCAGGACTTTCAGTAGACGCTTCTATCCTTGTAATCTAGATAGGAGGTATTGTATAAACACTCGGTCCAAAGGCCCAACTACATTTATTTATTCTTTGAGTTCAGCATTCGATATGGTTGTATATTTTGACCGAGTGTTCGGTTATTTTATTTCATTTCAGTTTCATTTCCGCAAAACTGTGTGGATGTTTTATTTATTGTCGTTAAAAAGAGTATTAAAGTTAAAATTTTGACACCGGCCTAATAGGTTATTAGTAATAAAATGGATTTTCGACAGTGATGCTAAGAATGATCCATATGAGACTCCTGTTTTAATTTAATATTGGAGTGATCACCCGGTATCTTATTAGGCGGGGTGTCACAACTCCCTAAAAAGACAACTCTTTTTCCCCCATCTATCATTTTATTAACTTCATTTATAACCGGATTCAAAAACTAAATTTTCATGTGAAACCTTTTCTTCTAAAACAATTCCTTCTGTTTTCATAATATGCAAGGTTTTTCTTATTGTTAATTTAAATGCTTGGACTTTATTGTACCTTTGTGCATCCATCTATCTCAATTTTTTCGACTTTCAGGTTGGAGTGCTGAGAAATTTGAAAAATTTGTGCGCCAAGTAAGCCTTTATCTGCTTTGATGAAATTATATAAGTTGTATGAATGTGACATATCTGATTGGTTTTTAACTTTATAGGATTTTCCAGATGTTATATCTATTGATCTTGCGGAAAACACTAAAAGTGGAGAAACCCCTACTGGTAAAAAGGAACAAAACTGTGGTTTTGCCTTCGTGAAGTTCTCATCGCATATTGTAAGTTTTCATTTAATATAATTGTCTTCTCAGTTTGAAATGTACTTGAAATTATGTTTTGGGGTAACAGTAATTTAATTAACCTTGCATCTCCATTCCTACAAGGTAGAAGCTCAGGTTCATGGTTTTTATTCTTGGTTCCAGCATCGATTTCTCAACCTAATGCAATTAGAAAATTTAAATTTATCTGAAAAGACAAGTTAAAAAATGTTAAAAATTGATATAAAAAAATGAGAATAATAAATACAAGTGAATCTAGAACAACTCAATATTAACTGTGTAAGTTTTATGGTCTATTAACTGTCCAAAAAGATTATTTTCTATTATTTGTCGTTTATCACAATTCATGATCTCTCTTTGTATATATTTACAATTTATATTACATCCATTTTTAGTATCTTGACATGGAGTAAATTTCTTAGGTGTCCATATACAGGGATGGATAGTGAGGGTTGTTATCCACATCACAGGTGTTATAGGCTCCAAATAGTTTGGGTGGGTTATCTTGATGAATGATTTTCATTGAGTGAATAACCAATTCTAATTGGGTTAGCCTATGCTACTACCATTTTCATTAAATGCCTTAGGTGAATTTATATTATTCTTTCAATACAGGGTTCCATCTCTTCATTCCAGTGATAGAAAATTGTCAAATGGTGAGGGCCCCACACGTGCTTGATGAAATGCCAAGGGTACGAAATCCTATACATTTTAAGTTATTTAGACTATTAATACCATTTGAATCTCTGTTTCACTATGGGTATTATGATAATATATATTTAAGTTCCCTATAGGATACTCAGATGACAGCGCCTGGAGGAGGACCTTGGGTTTTGGATTACCTGCTGCTATGGGAGCTGTCGTTGCTAGGCCGGATGACTTTGTTGTGGACATTGACAGAGATGGCAGTTTCATTATGAATGTTCAATAATTAGCAACTATCCGAGTAGAGAATCTTCCCATTAAGATATTGTTGCTGAATAATCAGCATTTGGGTATAGTGGTTCAGTGGGAAGATCGGTTTTATAAGGCTAATAGGGTGCACACATACTTGGGAAACCCAACAAATGAGGCTGAGATATTCCCAAACATGTTGAAGTTTTCAGAAGCCTGTGATGTACCAGCTGCCCGTGTGACTAAGAAGGGTGAGTTGAGAGTTGCAATTCAGAAGATGTTAGATACACCAGGGCCTTACTTACTGGATGTAATTGTGCCACACCGGGAGCATGTGATGAGATATTTAAGTTCCACACCGGGAGCTTTATCTATTGTGTATTTGATTTTTTTCCCAATTTTGTATGTATGGCAAATTTTACACCCAAATAAGCTTATTATTAGTGATGAGATGGTGGACTCAAATAAGTACATTATTAGTTGAATGTTAAAGTGTCATAATTTTTTTATGACATAGAATTGAGATTGAAGAACTGATTAGCTTCCAATTGTGTTTAGAGGTTAATTTTGTAATGCTTTGGTGTCTTTTGAGAAAAAAAGGCATACTGTTTTATTGGCATCACATTCCCATTTTTTACTAAAATTGATTTGGGCTTTTGTTTTTACACAAATGAATTGTTGAGTGTGGCTCTATTCCTGTTATATATATGCTGTATTTTGAAATATGGTTGAAATATGAATTTAATTTGATGCAATCCTTTGTTTTTAATGCAGGTAATCCCCTTTTGAATGCATGTAATCCCCTTTTCTTTTTTTACCTCAACAGGAACAAAACAAGAGATGAAACAAGAAAAACCCTGAGAATTGAACCAATGCTTGTAGGCTTCAAATCTCCATCCAGATGTCGTTTTAGTATCCCAAGAGGTTGTTCCAACCAATTTGAAGGCAAACAATCTTCTTTAGCTTCGTTTACAACAAATTGTTTCTTTTACGAACAAACGGAACTTTTGTCGTTTTGCGATTAGTACTTTCGAAATTTTCACCGTTTTGCGATTACTAACTTTGAAAATTTTCACCGTGCCTTCAGGCATGGGTATCCGCTAGTATATATATATAACAGCTGAAGTATAGCAGCACGGGAGAGAAGGGGTGCGGGTGACGTGACATGTGCGCCTATTAGGTGAAATAAGGTACGAGGGGGGGGTAAAGAAAACGTGCTTCATAGCATAGCTCAATACTGAAACCTGATAATACATCAGTTACGCATGTAATAAAAGTAATCAACACATCAACATATATAAGAAGAATAATCGATAAACCTCCTGGAACTCCTTCCGCAAATCAGCATCCTAAGTAGCGACAAAGAAGTGTTCAGGATTCTTTTCCCCAATAATTTCTATTATGCAAGCAATGACACACTTCCTCTTCTCATGGTTGCATATGCAAATAAATCATAGTTCCAGCCAGGTAAAGAAAATGAAATCATGTCTCTTGCAAAACAGAGCAATTGAAGAAATCGCAAGACCATTGTTATTATCTTGTCTCTCATCTTTGTATTAAAAGCATGAGCAACACAACATTTTATTTTTATTTTTAAATATCATCCTGCACGGGAGTCCCGCATTTGGGCTCCCGCACGAAAGCCTGACTATATATATATATATATATATACTAGGGTATGCCCGTGCCTGAAGGCACGACCCTAATTTTCGAAAGTGTATGTCGTTGATAGGACCATACATCGTGTTTAGTTCACAACAGATAAATAATTTTTGAAATAACCTATGGTACGAACCTATTAGTTTTAAAAAATTGGGCAATTGTTCCTCTATTTATGTGACAGTCCACCCTATTTAAGAAAAAAAATACTAACTATACTATTATTAACGCTAAATCTGATAATTCAAAAAATTTGTGCAGATGGCACGGTGAATATATTTTAGTAATTCATTATTCCACAAATTTATTAGTTTTTATTGTCATGGAATAGATGAAAATTTTACGCACGAAAGTAAAATCAGCACATTGATTGAAAATTGACATTTTTGAAGATGTATAGATGTCGGGATTTACTTTCATAAATGTGTTATGTTCATTAAAAAAAATTGACTTGTGTTAGTGATGTAAAAGAGTTGATATTTTAAATAGATCAAAATTTTGTGACTATTAGAAATGCAAAGGAGGTACAAAAATTAAATATTCCGTTAATAAAAATACAAACTAACAAACAGGGTCAATCTACATAAAACTTTAAAAATTATGTTATATTATGTTTTTATTAAAATGGACATCAATAAAAATACTTTCGGTATTTATTTGAAAAAGTAGGGGTTGTTCATGGTCTTTATTTTAAAATGCAAGTTGTATTTTTAGTTTTTTTTATTCTAAAAAATTAGTACTCTCTCAACTATTTTGACTTCAGAAATATTCTTTTATTCTATGCGAATAACTTTATGTTTTTATTAAACTAAACTAAAACAATTAAACCCATTGATCATAGCTTTAACCGACTCATCAAAGACCAAAACCTCCACAAAAGCATTACGCAATCAACAAAATATGTGTAATACTTAAATGAATAAACTGCATGAACATCCCCTCTTGTTAAGCTATTACGAATAACTCCCATCTAGTTTTAGATATCACACTCACCTACCATGCTATTTTAAATATTACACTCATGCACCCTCTTATTTCAAAATTTACACACTAAAAAACCCTTACTACTTTGTAAAGTAGTATAGTGATTATCCAAGGGAGATAACAGACATCCAATCATTTTAAAATATGATAAAGAACTCATATGCCATGGCCAAAACTCTTAAAATTAACTCTTATACTGTTGTAATCAAAGCTCCCTTCTCACATTCAACTCATAATCCCCCAAACCTCGATATTGTCTCTAGCGTAAATTGCGAATTAACAAACAAAAAAAGGGATCAAACTCTTGTATAGAAAATAATGGACACTCTGTAATTGACTCACAACATAAAGACAACAACCTCTGTTGTAGCATTAAATAAGGGCTGGGTAAGGAACAAAAATATATCTGTAACTAAAAGCTCTAATGAATGATCTCTCTTTATTTGGAATTAAAGAAGCTTGATGGTTTGATGCTTTGATGGTCTACCAGGAAAGAGCCTCCTTAACCACCCTAACACTATTTCCACCACCTGGTCACCTTCATCTGCATAAGCATTGTTCTCCAGTACGGTGGGAAAATCTCATTGTCTCACTGCGATATTATCGATTGCCATACTTGGAGCAGTCACAATCTACATAAGCAACCAAACCTTCCAAAGTTATACCCTGCATAAACCCCACTAAAAAACTCATATTTCTATAAAATACCAAAAAGAAAAGACACCCAAAATTATAGAGTCCCAAGTTGAACCCTAAATAAAAATGTTGAAAAAAAAGATTCATGTTGAAAAGATCAAGACTCACTTGGAAGAACATTGAAAAAATGATAAACCTCATCTTCATCCTCCACATCTCTCTTCAATGAACTCTGACTAATTTCCTTCAATTGTAAAAAATCTCTCTCTACTCAATGCGCTCGAACACCTCTGCCACTGATGTGTTGTTGCTAATCATGCACACAGCCCGCTGTACCTTGGCAAGATCACCCCCGGGCACTACTGTTGGTGGCTGAAAATTTCTATGGCATTTAAATCCAGTTGGTCACTAATAAACTAACTGAACAGTTCCCACTATACATCAAGCAATAGGCCATATACTTCGTGTGTCTGGGATAATATTTTGTCATCATGCTTGAAGGCTCACACTGCACTTGTGATTTCACATGACATTGCAGACTGATTAAACGCGCAAGATATAATCACCAAATTAGGTATATAAAAGAGATAAAAGCACATAAGCAACTTAAATACGACACTATTGTCAAATAAGTGGTACCAAAGACGTGTGTTGCAATGAAAAATAAACACAATTAAAACAATTCATACAAAGCATGTTTTGCCAGCCCTAATACGCACAAAACATCTGTCTCGGCAGTAGGTTACTCATATGTCATCTCATTCATTAGATGCAATACAAAAGCCCACAAATTGTAATCAACTTTGAATAAATCTCATATAAAAATATAGGTTCAACCGATGCCATACATAGGCACATTAAGGTGTAAAGAAAAAAGAAGAGTTTATAATTAAAAAACAGTATTCAGTTGCATATAAACTGTAAATAAAAATAAAGCTGGAGTAAGTTGAAGAATGGACCATTATCATATTGTGTATGCTTTTCAAATGTTAAGGTATTTATTCCTATATCATATGCGTTATGGAAGTCATTCCCTCACATCTATAATCGAATCGACAAACACAAATCACAAACAAACCAAATCACAAAATCATTCTGGCATAGAATTCATTGTACTCTTACATATCATAATATAGTGCATCAATGCAAATATCCAACAACATATCAACACAACAAAAATTAATAACAATATGTTAAATAAATAACTTCCCAAACTGAACTTCTACTCGAGAAATATTAAATATATGCTTCGTATGTAAGGATTATGCCGAAATGTATGGATCCTCCATCACTTCCTGTATATTAGAAAAAATTGTATCAGAATCACATCAGAATGGTATTAGAATCACATATAATTAGAAAAAATTGCTTAAAACTGAACTAACAAAAGAGTGACTATGAAAGAGTGTCAAAATCTCCAAATTCTCCCAACACCAACTTCAAATATTCTAAACAAAAGAGTGACTGTCAGTGATGTATTCATGTCAGAGAAAGCTTCTTTCATATCTGCAAAACATATAGACTGTAATCAAACACTCAATTATATTAACTCAAAAGAGGTGATATTAAACAAAAACCTAATTAGATCAGCACAAAAAAGAACCCAACAGTGAATAGAGCAACACAAATTCAACCAAAAGTCATTGATTTTTCTAGCAAAAATCAATTGAGTAACACAAATTCAACAACGCAAAAAATACATATAAAAACCCCAACATTGAACAGAGTACATGTATACAAATAACAAATAGAAAACCAAAAATGCAAAAAAAAAAGACTGTGTTTTGTCCAACTGTGAAAGTGGGAATAATAAAACGAAAATCCAAGATCTGAAAACATAACAATAAAGATCCTAAATAAAATTAAAAACTAATTAAAACGAAAAAGAAATACCAAGATCTGAAAACGTAACAATAAAGATCCTAAATAAATTAAAAACTAATTAAAATAAAAAACTAATTCAGACCCTTACGAACGTGTTCATAATCTTCTTGGAGGCGGAGAGGCGGGAAAGTGAAGGCGGGAGAAGATGGGTTCTCATCCCAGATCTGCTCAGAGATGGGTGTTCAAAGCTACAGAGAATGGACCTTCTTCCAGTTATGAACCAAAACCGCAGTTGAAATCATTTGGACCTGTAAAAAATATTAATATGTGGCGTGTTAGATCTTCCAAGAAAAATAGAAATGGAAAAACAAAAATAAAAATGAAAATAATGGGTCTGAGGAAAAGCACGCAGGTTCGTCGCCGTTTCTCCCCACCAAAAAACGGTTGTATCATCCTACGTTTTTAAAAGTCTAAGTATACATGGTGAGATAGATAGAGATGATGATGATGATGATGAAACAAATATATTATTTGCAGTAAGGGTAGATTTTTGGACGGATGATTTTTGGGGTTTGTGAGTTAGTGGGTTCGATTGGGAAAGTGTAGAGGGAGAGAGAGAGTATGCGAGAGTGGGTGGGATGTGAAAGCAGGTCACACAGACCAATATTTCTCGAGCCAAGTGCCAGGCTGGCGTGGGTAAGACGTGAGAGTGTCAACAAATTGATAAAGTCATTTTTGACTAAAGTACCCCCAATTTGAAATTGAAGTGTAAATTTGGTAATTAAAAAAAGTGCGGGAACACAAATGTTTGAGCGCTAAAATAGAAAATGCAATTTTTTTTTGTAAAGATGACATCACTATTATATCTTATGACATATATAAGTTTTCTACTTTATTATATATATTGTATTTAATAATATTTTAAATACATATTATAATATTTCTTTATTATTATCTATTTTTTGAGAACATTTGCAAAATAAATTTATGAAATAAGAGTTGAAAATAAAAATGTTGCAAATCAAGTTTTACAAGTGTTGTTAGATCTTTTTACTCTTATTGAAAAATAGAATAATCAAATTTTCAATTTTGTTGAGTAGCACTGTTTCTTTTATTTAAGCAAAAAATACAAATACATTAATGATTATAAAGTGATAAAATCTTGCAATCAAATAAACACACAAAAATAGCTAACTTCTCAAAGATATACACACACACACACACACACACACACACACACACACATACCGCATATGAGGTCCACCAATGCGGCCATTTTTTTTAAAATAGTAAAAAAAATATTTTTCAGTTGATTTATTTTTTTATGGTATTTAAACATATTCACAGACTCCACAAAAAAATCAATTCAAAATATTTTTTTATTTTAAAAAATGGTCAAACTATGCGAGTTTTTAAGTTGTTAAAAACTGCCATAATTTGATCGATTTTTTTAAAATAGCAAAAGAAATTATTTTCATTGGATTTATTTTTATGCGATACCCTAAAATGTTTAAATACCGCACAGAAAAAATAAATTCAAAAATATTTTTAATACCATTTTAAAAAAAGGGTCCGAACATGTGATATATATATAGGCTTCCTCATGTAAGGACTCCTTATGGGTTCGACCACGATACATACCATTTTTTTAAAATAGTAAAAAAATAATTTTTTTGATGAAACTTCATGGATATGATCTCATCGGTGAGAAGATCATCTCTAATTATTTTTAATTAAAAATTCAATAAAAAATTCGTTGAGATGAGGTGATATGTAAAAAATGGTATAAATATGCATTTTCGACCGTTGAAATATTGACGATTATCTCGCCCACTTTTTGATTGAATTTTTTGATGAAACTTCATGGATATGATCTCAACAGTGAGAAGATCATATCAATGAGGTTTCATAAAAAATTCAATCAATAAAGTGGCCGGTGCCGACCCAACATTTCAACGGTTGAAAATGCGTATTTATATCATTTTTTTACATATCACCTCATCTCAATAATTTTTTTATGGAATTTTTTTATGAAAAAAATTGAAGATGATCTTCTAATAGTGGACATCATATCCATGAAGTTTCATAAAAAAAAATTATTTTTTTTACTATTTTTAAAAATTGGTATGTACGGTCTGCACTATAAGGAGTCATTACAGGAGACTTTCTGTATATATATAATACTTAAATGATTTACAAATCCTTAAAAGGAAAAACTAACTTTTCATCTCCTCTCTTAAATTTCAAATAATTTAATGAGGGATTAAATTGGATGTGTCACATGGCCAAATTACTTCAAGTGACATAATTTTTTTATGTATATATTAGATTGGATTAGATTAGACTAGAGATGGGAGAAAAGGGGATCTTTGTATATATATAAAGTTGTAGCCCAGAGCTAACATTTGGCATTTATTTTAATGAAGCACCAATTAAATTTATTTGGAACCTTTTTCCTTCTACTATTTACTCCACATAAGGCGTCTATTTTATTTTCTAAGTTACCCCCATTTACTCATTTCCTCTTTCTCTCACCCTTCCATCGCACCTTCTCTCTCTCTCCACCCCTTCTTCTTCTTCTTCTTATTCTTATTCTTCAGTCCTCTCTATCTTCTATGTATAAACCATTTAAAATCCCCACCCATCCCTTTAAGTCTCCGCACTTTACATCTCACTGTGGGATCGTATTTTTTCATATCACTTCATCTGTTCGGGAAAAAAAAGGTGTGAACATTGTTACGCTATGAGGTCCTAATTATCAACCTCAATTATCGAGATATCTTAAACACGTTAAATTTATTCTTAGGTTCACTATTATGGGTTTGTTTCAGCATATGTTGAGGTGCATGTTACTCATTCTTACAAATCTGTTGTATCTCTCCACATCTCTTTTTGTATTTGCTTTGTTTTTTCTAATATTCATGTTTATCTTTCATTTATTATTTTACTATCCGGGCTTCTATTATATGATTACAATTTTATATGCATGTAATAAGACCTATGGTATGGATAATGTAACAACCCTCGCTTTTGAGGTTCTATTTTATATTTAATTTGCTAGATATAATAATTAGATATAAATTGTTGATATGTGGAGTAGGTATTAATTTAAGGAAGAAAAGTTAATATCTACTGTGACATTGCATATTTACCGTATGTAGAGGTGAATTCTGCTATGTTATGTTTTGTAATGTCATATGATTTAAAAATGACATTTGGCTTAAAATGAAACCGGAACCTAAAATGAATTATAAAATCTCCAAATGATAATTTGGAGGGTGTAGTTAGTTCCGGGAGGTGAGAGATAGTCAAATTTTGTGCCATATTGTATTTCGAGATTCCAGGCACTTTTGACTGGTAATAACTTAAATGAGTAGTTGCGTATTATTTTACCGCGTATTAATTACTTAAGCTGGAATTTTAAGCCTAAGCCACGATTTATGTCTTGAACTAAGTCACTATTCCCTTAATTAAATTGGTAAACCTAGAGAAAGAAAGAGAAGAAGAAACCTAAGGAGAGAAAGAGTGATTGAAGCTTGGGTGTTTGATCTTGCGTACAATCCTCACCAAATTTGAAGTTACAACCTTGAGGCAAGTTTTCTACTTGCTATTTTATGATTTAAGTAGAGTAATTTTCATTGATAGTTGTGGTTATGCATGGTATAAGAAAATTAGGGCTTTTTAGTGGATTCATGGGTTTTAACTCCTTGGAGGTTGATTTGAATTGATATTGGTATAGATTTTGGGCATTAGATGCATTTAAAATCAGTTGGTAGCAATAAATGATGTGGAGACTTGTTGTTGAGGGAGAATGGTTTTTGGGTCTGCTATGACCGGTCGACCGCGGGTCCAGGACCGGTCGACCGGGATTTCGGGGGAGGGCACACTGCTTTCTCACTAAGGCCTGATTTTTGGCGTGCGGTTGATCGTGGTCCGCGACCGGTCAATCGGCCCCCTTTTCCTGGACTTTCTGCTTTCCTACGAAGGCAAAAATTTGACACTCGATCGATCGCGGGCTTCGGACCGGTCGACCGGTCCCCTGTTTTTCACTCTTAAACTTATTTTTGTTTCCTAGATTTCTTCTTTTACATAGTAAATAGGAACCTTCTTGCATGAAGTAAACTTAGAGTTTTAGTTGAATTTGGTCGTTACCCTATAGTTGAATGGGATCACTTTTGGTTAATTCAGGGGTACTTAAAGTGATGCTTAGGTATCACTTCTCTTTTGGTAAATTAGTTAAAGTTAGAGTTCTTAGCCCATATGTGGAGATTTTAGAGGCCTTTTTGAGGTATATAAAACCTTGGGACCTATTAGATTTTGGGAGATCGTTTAGAGAATACTTCGGGACCTAATTATATGATGAAATTGATTAAGAAATATTCAAATATAAATGTTTCAAGTAAAATGAAACACATGAGATTCATGGTAGTGAAAATGAGATTAAATTGGTAATTGTTAAATTACTTAAACACACCTCTCTAAATGCTATCATAAGGGAAGCTCGCGCATGAGGTGATGTCCCCTGACTATTGAATGCAGGTTGACTATAGTCCTCGGCTATATGCGGGGTTTGTATATATTTTTTTGTGCTAGTGAGGTAATTTCGGGTGTGGTTATGACTCACTCGCAGGCATTTGGCCACTTCCCGATGTACGTTAGCTGCCCAGGTTGTCTTGTATAGATAGGCCCTGGAAGATGATAGTCATTTAGGGGCGCACCCAGTGGGGTAACTCGGAGGGGAGGTCTTAAAAACGTTATATGTATAAGAATATAACCTTTCTAACTCAAGTGGGACTTGAGGTATGTAAATTGTCATAAGATATGAGATGGAAACTATATTCCTATTAAGGAATGGAAAATGATAAGATATGAGAAGAATTGAGATTAAATTTTATTTCTCTTACTTAATTCAATAACTGTTAGAAACCTATATAATTGAATCATCACATTTTATGATTAGGTTGTTAGATTCTCATTTACATTATTTATGATTCATTGTCCATATCTATCATGTTTCTTACTCTTTTGGGAATCATATATAAATCGAGCCCTGACCCGTTCATTTTCCATGTTTTGCATGTTGTTGTATCCGCTCAGGTGCTCCTCCGCAAGGGCGCCCGTTATGATTTTTCCCACTCTTATGCTTTTGACGAGCTGTATGACCTTGCGGATTATTATAGGATGTTTGTTAGATGCCTTCAATTTTGGAATCTAGTTATGATCGGGTCTTTCATTCGGGCTAGTGGCCCATCTTTTGTACTTATTAATGAATGTAGTATGTGAATATATTGAATTGTGGAAACACTTTGAATGTAACTGTGGACCGACAGATTATTCGGTTCTTTTATTGTATGTTGTTTTGGTATTTATCTATACGTTCCTTTGAAATTCCACTTTCATCAGATTTGGGTTGTTTGATTTATTTCTTAAAAAAAAATTTAATCAAAATTTTTGACAACCTGCTTTTTGATTTATGGAGTGGTTAACCCGTATACCTATTTTATTGTTATGGTGCTGAGGATGATATCCATCCATGATTCCGTTATGTCGAGGTATCGGGCTGGCCACCCCTTATTTCAGAATGCGGGTTATCACAGATGGTATCAGAGCATCAGGTTCTAGAGTCTTTTGGATCTTTGTGGACTTGTCACGTTCTACCGTAGCGTTCTTTAACATAGAGCCTAATGTTAGGACTGCTTTGTTGCTTATGCTTACGATCTTCTGCAAAAATAGATTGTTTTAAGTGAAATTCTAACCCTATTATTTCTCCATCTCAGATGCCGCCTAAAAGAGGTCGCCCGGCAAGACGCAATAGGGTATTAGATGAGGATGTTGGTGCTCCTCCCCCGCCACAAGGAACATTCAATGCCGCGGATGTGGCGAATATAGTGGCTCAAGCCGTTAATGCGGCCATGACAGCAGTGTCCCAACAAGCGCCACAGGCTCAACAGAGAGCGCCAGATGCCCAAGTTCCTACCGGACCTTATCCATGGTAGAGAGCTAGGGAATCTTTTCTAAAGGGTCAGCCCCCAGAATTTGACGGGAGCTCGGATGTTATAAAGGCGAATTAATGGAAGAAAGATATACAATGCCATCTATGTATGGTGGAGTGTGGTGAGAACAGGAAGCAATCCCTTGCTACTTTTAAACTGGTTGGGGCCACATTACACTAGTGGGAGTCCGTGACTACACCAAAACAGAGGGATACAATGTCGATCTCTGAATTCTGGGTTTTGTTCGATCATAAGTACTTTCCTCCCGCCATTCAAGGGGAGATGATAAGGAGGTTGCAGGACCTTGTACAAGGGGAGAGGTCAGTAGCGGAATATGAGGAGGAATTCACCTGGTTAGCAAGTTTTGTACCGGATGAAGTGACTCCCGAAGAAAAGAAAGTTTTGAAGTTTATGAGAGGGGTGACCTGGAGGATCCGGCAACACTTGCTGGGTAATCCGGCTTTACAGACTTTTGGGGATGTGATGAATGCAGCTCTATTACATTGCCAAGAGCATAGATTATTTTTGCAAAGTGGCAAGAAGACCTCCGTAGTGGGGCAAGAGGGAAGGCCAGGAGGTAGTGGGATTGGAGGAGGAGTCTTTCCCTCGTCCCAACCTTCGGGCAGTAAACAGAAAGAAAGGGATCCCCAACAGGGGGACTTGTCGAAGAAGCAACGTTCTGGTGGGTTTAATTCGGGGAACCATAATAATAGGCAAGGTCAAGGTGCCCCACAATAACAAGCAGGCCGTGGGGGTCAGGGAGGTAGAGGCCAACAGGGCCAAGGTGTGAATCAGTTTAGAAACAATTGTGGTCGAAATGCCGAGAATATGATAGGTCGGTGTTTCCAATGCGGAGAAGCGGGTCACTATAAGAAGGAATGTCCTCAGTTAATTGGGGGACAGTTTCCTTGAGCTCCACAGCAGCCGTACGTTCAGTTCCCTCCACAGGTGCCTAACCCAGTTGCTCCTCCACAACAGGGTCAGTTACAGTATGGTAGGGTCTACCATATTCAAGATGCTATGCTTCCTCCATCTCCGCCTGCACCGCCAGCCATTGAGGGTAAGTTCCTTATTCTGGGACATATGGGTCGTGTTTTATTTGATACTGGTGCAACGCATTCATTCATTTCTAGGAGCTGTGCTCAGACCACCGAGTTGATTAAATCTGCTGAAAGAACTTTTACTAGTGTGGAGTCCTCTATGGGTGATGGTTCACTCATCTTCCTTATTTGTAAAAATATAGAAATCTCTCTCAGTAATCTATGCTTTGAGGCCGATTAACTCGTCCTGGACATGGTCGGGTATGACGTGATTTTGGGTATGGATTGGCTTATGAAATATCATGCTATAGTAAATTGCTACGGGAAAAGTATAGTCTTCGCCATTCCGGGATAAGAAATGTTCCTACTAGCTTTACCTCGTTTAGAGGGGAGTACTAGTACTTATTTGTATTGTGTTGCCGAGGAGACTTCTAGGGATGTAGTTGTTCCCTTGGATTCCACTCCAGTTGTGAAAGACTTTGAGGATGTTTTTTGGGAAATACCGAGTTTGCCTCCTAGCCGTGAGATTGAGTTTGTGATCGATTTAGCGCCGGGAACGAGGCCTATTGCGAGGGCTCCATATCGAATGGATCCTATTGAAATGAGGGATCTAAGAGATCAAATTCAACAGTTATTGGAGCAGGGATTTATTCGGCGTAGCACATCGCCATGGGGTGCTCCAATGTTGTTTGTTAAGAAAAGAGATGGTTCTCTCCGATTATGTGTGGACTATAGAGAATTGAATAAGGTCACCATCCGGAATAAATACCCTTTACCTCGTATCGATGATTTATTTGATCAACTTTGAGGAGAGACGTACTTCTCCAAAATCGATTTGAGGATGGGGTATCACCAATTGAGGATACGGGAGGAGGACGTATCCAAGACTGATTTTCTAACAAGGTACGGGTCCTATGAATTTTTGGTTATGCCCTTTGGACTAACCAATGCCCCCGCTGTATTTATGGATCTCATGAATAGGGTGTTTCGAGATTTCCTGGACCAATTTGTTATTGTGTTCATCGATGAAATTTTAGTCTATTCTCGAATGGAATCTGATCATGCTATGCATTTGAGGTTGGTCCTACAGAGATTACGGGACCATCAACTGTATGCCAAGTTCGAGAAGTGTGGCTTTTGGTTATAGGAGGTACAGTTTTTGGGTCATGTGGTGACGTCCCAGGGTGTATCGGTGGATCCAGGCAAGGTAGCTGCGATGAGGGAGTGGGGTCAACCCACGACACCTACCGAAGTTCGCAGTTTTCTGGGTTTAGCGGGTTATTACTGTCGTTTCATCAAGGGTTTCTCTAAAATAGCTAGCTCTTTGACAAATTTGACCCGGAAAGGGGTGAGCTTTATTTGGGATGATTCCTGCCAAGATGCATTTGATGAGCTTAAAGATAGATTGACTTCGGCTCCGGTCCTTGCATTGCCAAAACCAGGATTGGAATATCTAGTCTTCACCGATGCATATCTTCAAGGATTAGGAGGTCTACTTCAGCAAGAGAGACGGGCTATCGCTTATGCTTCCCGTAAGTTGAAGCCCCATGAAAGAAACTATTCGATGCATGACTTAGAACTAGCCGCAGTTGTTTTTGCCTTGAAGATATGGAGGCATTATCTCTTGGGAGAGAAGTTTAGTCTTTTCACGGACCATAAATCGCTGCAATATTTATTTTCACAGAAGGACTTGAATATGCGACAGCGCCGATGGTTAGAGTTCGTGAAAGATTATCAATTTGATATTCATTATCATCCAGGTAAGGCGAACGTTGTAGCGGATGCCTTGAGTAGGAAGCCTGATGGAAAATTAGCTGAGGTTTGGAAAGATAAATGGAAGGAACTCAGTCACGAGGATGCGGTGGGGAGAGCATTCATGTCGATGATGACCGTTACTCCTACCATTGTGGCAAGGGTAGTAGAAGCCCAAGGAAGGGATAAAGGGTGTCAGGAACATATTCGCTGATTGCTGTCTGAGGGAGCGGAGTCCTACTCAATTGGTTCTGAGGGTGGATTACGCTTCCATGGAAGACTTATTGTTCCGGAGGAAGGAGATTTGAGACGAGCAGTGATGGCTGAAGCTCATGGGTCTAGGTTCACGGTTCATCCTGGCGGGGACAAAATGTATCAGGACATGCGTCGTCAATATTGGTGGCCAGGTATGAAAATGGATATTTTGGAATTTGTGTCCCAATGCACTACTTGTCAATTGGTCAAGATTGATCATCAGAAACTGACAGGTTTGTTGCAACCGTTAGAGATCCCGATGTGGAAATGGGAAAGCATATCGATGGATTTTATCACGGGCTTGCCAAGATCACAAAGTGAATGTGATTCTATTTGGGTGATTGTTGATCGCTTGATAAAGTCGGCACACTTCCTACCCGTACGGACAGATTATGACACTGCTCGGTATGCTCGCTTATTCATCGAGGAGGTGATGAGACTCCATGGGGTGCTTTTGAATATAGTTTCCGACCGAGACAAAATTTTTGTTTCCCACCTTTGGAGGAGTTTCTAAGATGCTATGGGGACCGAATTGAGGTTAAGCACTTCGTATCATCCTCAAACAGATGGCCAAACTGAAAGGGTAAACCAAATGTTGCAGGATATGCTTCGCATGTGTATGCTTGACTTCAAAGGTGGTTGGGAACAATATCTCCCATTGGTGGAGTTTCCTTATAACAACTCTTACCAATTCACGATTGGAATGGCACCTTATGAAGCTTTGTATGGGAGACCGTGTAGATCACCAGCTTGTTGGTTGGAAGTGGGTGATAATAAATTTCTTGGGCCTGAAATAATCCAAGATACTTCCTCGAAAATTGAATTGATTCGGAATCGCATTCGTATAGCCCAAGATCGTTAAAAGAGATATGCCGATGCGGGTCGAAGACACATGGAATTGGAGATTAGGGACCAAGTCTTGGTTCGAGTGTCGCCCATGAAAGGGATAAAGCATTTCTGTAAGAAGGGGAAGCTTGCGCCGCGCTTTGTTAGACCTTTTCCAGTTATTGTAAGGGTGGGTCCAGTGGCATACCAACTTGCTTTACCGGAACCATTGCAAAAAATTCATGATGTATTCCATGTTTCCTCCCTAAAGAAGTATAGGAGATGTGAAGGTGCGCTTTGGCACATCCCTTTCGAGGATATTGATTTGCAACCCGATGTTTCGTATGAAGAACAACCGGTTGCTATATTAGAGCATGGGGAGAGTAGATTAAGGTCTCGTGTGTTGCCCTTGGTGCGGGTTCAATAGAGTCACCATAACGTCAAGGAATTGACGTGGGAACGCGAGGATGACATGCGGGAAAAGTATCCGCATCTCTTTATCCAAGGTATGCTTGAATTTTGGGGACAAAATTCTCATAAGGGGGGAAGTATGTAACAACCCTCGCTTTTGAGGTTCTATTTTATATTTAATTTTCTAGATATAGTAATTAGATATAAATTGTTAATATGTGGAGTAGGTATTAATTTAAGGAAGAAAAGTTAATATCTATTGTGACATTGCATATTTACCGTATGTAGAGGTGAATTCTGCTATGTTATGCTTTGTAATGCCATATGATTTAAAAATGACATTTGGCTTAAAATGAAACCGGAACCTAAAATGAATTATAAAATCTCCAAATGATAATTTGGAGGGTGTAGTTAGTTCCAGGAGGTGCGAGATAGTCAAATTTTGTGCCATATTGTATTTCGGGATTCCAGGCACTTTTGACTGGTAGTAACTTAAATGAGTAGTTGCGTATTATTTTACCGTGTATTAATTACTTAAGCTGGAATTTTAAGCCTAAGCCACGATTTATGTCTTGAACTAAGTCACTATTCCCTTAATTAAATTGGTAAACCTAGATAAAGAAAGAGAAGAAGAAACCTAAGGAGAGAAAGAGTGATTGAAGCTTGGGTGTTTGATCTTGCCTAAAATCCTCACCAAATCTGAAGTTACAACCTTGAGGCAAGTTTTCTACTTGCTATTTTATGATTTAAGTAGAGTAATTTGCATTGATAGTTGTGGTTATGCATGGTTTAAGAAAATTAGGGCTTTTTAGTGGATTCACGGGTTTTAACTCCTTGGAGGTTGATTTGAATTGAAATTGGTATAGATTTTGGGTGTTGGATGCATTTAAAATCAGTTGGTAGCAATAAATGATGTGGAGACTTGTTGTTGAGGAAGAATGGTTTTTGGGTCTGCTATGACCGGTCGATCGCGGGTCCAGGACCGGTCGATCGGGATTTCGGGGGAGGGCACACTGCTTTCTCACTAAGGCCTGATTTTTGGCGTGCGGTCGACCGGCCCCCTTTTCCTGGACTTTCTGCATTCCTACGAAGGCAAAGATTTGAGACGCGACCTTCGGACCGGTCGACCGGTCCCCTGTTTTTCACTCTTAAACTTATTTTTGTTTCCTAGATTTATTCTTTTACAAAGGAAATAGGAACCTTCTTGCATGAAGTAAACTTAGAGTTTTAGTTGAGTTTGGTCGTTACCCTATAGTTGAATGGGATCACTTGGGGTTAATTCATGGGTACTAAAAGTGATGCTTAGGTATCACTTCTCTTTTGGTAAATTAGTTAAAGTTAGAGTTCTAAGCCCATATGTGGAGATTTTAGAGGCCTTTTTGAGGTATATAAAACCTTGGGACCTATTAGATTTTGGGAGATCGTTTAGAGAATACTTCGGGACCTAATTATATGATGAAATTGAATAAGAAATATTCAAAGATAAATGTTTCAAGTAAAATGAAACACATGAGATTCATGGTAGTGAAAATGAGATTAAATTGGTAATTGTTAAATTACTTAAACACGCCTCTCTAATTGCTATCATAAGGGAAGCTCGCGCATGAGGTGATGTCCCCTGACTATTGAATGCAGGCTGACTATAGTCCTCGGCCATATGCGGGGTTTGTATATATTTTTCTGCGCTAGTGAGGTAATTCCGGATGTGGTTATGACTCACTCGCAGGAATTTGGCCACTTCCCGACGTACGTTAGGTGCCCAGGTTGTCTTGTATAGACAGGCCCTGGAAGATGATAGTCATTTAGGGGCGCGCCCAGTGGGGAAACACGGAGGGGCGGTCTTAGAAACGTTATGTGTATAAGAATATAACCTTTCTAACTCAAGTGGGACTTGAGGTATGTAAATTGTCATAAGATATGAGATGGAAACTATATTCCTATTAAGGAATGGAAAATGATAAGATATGAGAAGAATTGAGATTAAATTTTATTTCTCTTACTTAATTCAATAACTGTTAGAAACCTATATAATTGAATCATCACATTTTATGATTAGGTTGTTAGATTCTCATTTACATTATTTATGATTCATTGTCCATATCTATCATGTTTCTTACTCTTATGGGAATCATATATAAATCGAGCCCTGACCCATTCATTTTCCATGTTGTGCATGTTGTTGTATCCGCTCAGGTGCTCCTCCGCAAGGGCGCCCGTTATGATTTTTCCCACTCTTATGCTTTTGACGAGCTGTATGACCTTGCGGATTATCACAGGATATTTGTTAGACGCCTTCATTTTTGGAATCTAGTTATGATCGGGTCTTTCATCCGGGCTAGTGTCCCATCTTTTGTACGCGTTAATGAATGTAGTATGTGAATATATTGAGTTGTGGAAACACTTTGAATGTAACTATGGACTGACAGATTATTCGGTTATTTTATTGTATGTTGTTTTGGTATTTATCTATATGTTCCTTTGAAATTCCACTTTCATCACATATGGGTTGTTTCATTTATTTCTTAAAAAAAAAATTTAATCAAAATTTTTGACAACCTGCTTTCTGATTTATGGAGTGGTTAACCCGTATACCTATTTTATTGTTATGGTGCTGAGGATGATATCCATCCATGATTCTGTTATGTCGAGGTATCGGGCTGGCCACCCCTTATTTCGGAATGCGGGTTGTCACAGATAACTTAGATGTTATTTTTTTATGGGGGAATTAATGAAGGACCTGAATTTATGCAAAGTCACTGTGGCTTTTATATGTTTGAGATATAAAAGGTGCAACATGTGGGTTGAATTGAATTTTGTGTGAAATAAGTAGTATTGGAAAAGAAAAAGATGTGTCTTTCACCTATCATTGTTATAAAAGAAAAATATTCCCAACAAACAAATAATCATCAAATTGGTCATTGAGTTAGAAAACAAAACAAATAAATGCAACCAAATTATTGTGGCCAAGAAAAGATACTTTTAATAACAAAAACGTGATATAATTTTAAACAATGATTTCATTTTTATTATTCATTGTTTAAATATATATTATGCCCTTGAACATGAATTTTCATATTTAATGTTTGGTCTCTCTCTCTCTCTCTCTCTCTCTCTCTCTCTCTCTCTCTCTCTATATATATATATATATATATATATATATATATATATATATATATATATATATTAAAACCTCGATAAATGAATACTCCCGGGACAGAGAAAAATTATTATCTTAACAGTATTATTTATTTATCGATAAATGAGAATTTATCGATAAATAAAATATTTACGGTAAAGGAAGTTTGGTGAATGGCAGATCAAATTGTTTCACCTTTTCTTACGCATTTTTGTGATCGTTTGAATGATATTGAAGACAAGATCTGGAGAAAGATACGACTGAATTTGGGGGTAATCAAAATCATGGTCGAAGACGTGGGGAATTTATTTAGGAAAATAATGATAATTGAGCGCTTTTCGGCCGATGTGTCATATACACCTATTAAATAAATATTCTAATATCTTCTCTCTCATTACATTACTCAATTGACAATATTTTTTATTTTGGTTTTGTTCTTATTCAAAATCGATCCAGACGAGAAGAAGTTGTAATAAACTAATATTGTGCTTTTGATGTTCGACAACTGAAGGTAAAGATGTTAATTTCAGTATTATATTTTTTTGTATGTATTCATAATTAATGATTTTAGTTCAAGGTCTGTTGCTATTGTGTAATGCTTTTTTTTGTTTTGATTATGCATTGTTTGTGTACTTTTGATATTAATTTAAACCCGTCTTCTTTAATTCTTAGAATATAATGTGTGTAACATGCTACAACAACATAACAATAAAGTTTAGATAAATTCGACCACACATCGCGTGGTCTGCATGCTAGTAAAGGGTATAAATGTAGGGGGATGTGAATAGGAGTTCGTACACAAGATTGTTAGAATATAAATTAAGGGAAGATGAATAGATGGATGCATTGTACACTAGTCTGTAATGCTAACACGTTTGTATATAAAATTCAACTACGCTGACTTTTAAATTTTCAAATTCAAATATGTGAGGGACAACGAAGATGTAGTCCATGAAATTATCATTAGAAAAGGTAACATTCATGTACTTCCTTGTCTTCAATTAAGAAAAAAGAGAACCAAAAATTACCATCACTTGTTGTTACCCATGGCGAGGAGGCAATCCTCTTTCTTTTTATTATATTAAGCTCTTGTGTTATAACATGTTGTGAAAAATAAAGGATTTTTGTAGAGAGTGCAAACATTTCATTCAATTAGTATATCCATACTTGTATTTTCTTTACTTATAGTATGAAGTCTGGTATCTTGAAATACTTTTTCATTCATATGCTAGATAAAAGTGAACATCCACCCATATACATATTTTATAACCAAAAAAATTATTTTTGTATGATCTAAAAAAGGCAAAAGAAGGTTTATGGATGTGTCACTTGTCACATTGATTTATACAAACAATTTATATATTTTGTTCAATTAAAAATATGTATTTTTGTGTTTTTGTTTGAATAACAGAAGAAGATGCATTGAAGTTTTTATTATATGATTTTACAGAGGTTGAAATTTCATACACTTATTTGTGATAAATTCGACAAATTGTCATTTACAAATATTTATTTAGTTTTTGCTAAACTTTGCATGAAATTTTGGTGAACAAATACAAAAGAAGATATACAAATACGATATTTACCAACACTATAAAAGCCAAGAGAAACTATTTGTATCATAAATATTGTACAAATATGAGAGAGAGAGAGAGAGAGAGAGGAATAAAGTGTATAAATTTATGGGGAGATGAATAGGATTTCGTACAAAAGATTGTTAGAATACAAATTAAGGGGAGATGAATAGATGGATACATTTTACAATGGTCTTTAATGCCAACACGAATGTATATATATTTATATATACAATGAACAAATGTATATAAAAAATTAAATTCTAATTATGTTGTAATGAGTTACAAACGTATATATTAACATACATAACAACACATAAATACATTTCTTGTCTTGCAATTCATATTCATGCATTAAAAAAAAGAGTAATGTTGTAATTTCATCAAATCAATGGAAATAAAAAATAAAAATAAAAAATTTGCCCAACTGCTTAAGACTTTAAAAATAAAAAGTTTTAATCACTTACCACATCAATTTGTAAAAGAAATCGTATAAAAATGGTAAGAGTGCATTTTTTGTGTGTTTTTGTTTGGCCTTAACAGTTATGTTCCTTATTATTATTTTTAGCATTTTCTCCCCATGGTGTGAGCATGGTCTTTAAGTGGCTAACGTTAATGTCAATTTCTATATAAGCCAAAGAAGCTTTAATCTTTGATAATCCAGCTGGACGTATTTTACAATCACCTATTGATATAATACATATTGAATGGTTTATTTATAACTTACCGATATTTTACTAATGTAATGATTCTATTATATAAGCAGGAGAAGTTATAATCTTGGATGATCCGGCTTACCGTATTTTACATACAATACATATTGAATGATTTATTTAGAATTTACACTGTTTTGCTAAAGTAATGATTTAACATATATGTTACTTTGTATAGATTATTCAAAATTTATGTTTTATTTTTTTTAACAGAATTTATGTTTTAAATTATTTTCTTATCTTGTCAAATATATATATATATATATATATATATATATATATATATATATATATTACTGTTCTTATGAGGACCAGTCCGCATTTTAAGAATGCGGACCGGACATGTGTCACCTGGCGGTGAACCTAAAAATTATCGGCTAAATTATAGTCACTCTCTTTCTCTTTTCAAGGCTCACCGCCAGGTGACGCATGTCCGATCCGCACTTTAAAACTGCGGACTGGTCCACACAAGTGCAGTACTCTCTCTCTCTCTCTCTCTCTCTCTCTATATATATATATATATATATATATATATAAGAATCTCATATGCATCGATGTTTCTCACTACATAATGATTGATTTTGCAATAAGAATGAAGCTCGATTCAAGGTTAATTATTAACTTCCATGACAAGGCACACAAATTCACTTTAAGGCACGTAAAAATAAAATTAAAATTGTACTTTATTTAAACTTATATTTGGTTGTAATGCTTTAGGCACTACAATATCTGAGAAAAAAAGACTCCAAAAGTTTATTCAAGTGCCAAAATAAAACTAGAGATAACATTACAAAGTTCAAAACCAAATATAGACCCAAATTACCAAGCCATTAGAGAAGAATCAGTATAAATAGTCAGTAAGGAGCCTTCTCTTTTTGTAGTTGGCCTTGAAGCAAGCTTGCCTCAGTTTTTTTATTTTCTCTGTCATTTCTAAATTGGGTAGCTTCTCCATCGTCTTTTTGTTCTCTTTCAGCATCTCTACCTCGTTGGTTAATCCCATCTCCTAAAATTGCAATTTAAAACAAAATAATTATACTAATAAAACAGGTCGTACAACAATGCTATAATTAGATATTACCCCTCTATTTTTCATAAATTAGACTTGACCACCCACATGTGTATTGACTTTCTTATACCTTATGCATACGAGGTTTAGGTCTATTTTTTTTAAAAGCGGGTGGTTATGTCTGATTGCTGCATTTCTCAGGGGGGTAAAGTAAAAAAAAACACAATAAATTAAGATGACTTCCAAAAACATATATTTGGTAAACTTTTATTAGAGAGAAATGAAATGAATGAAAAATAATAAAGTATCTAATGACATTTCGAAAGAATCTTAACATATAGGCAGGATAATACCTTAACATTCTCAATGAGAGACGTCATACTCTTGAGCTTCCTCTGAGGCCACCTCATAATATTCAATTTTCTACATCTTTCTTCAACTCGGTTAATCCCACCTTCAATTATTTGGTTGCTTCAGTTATTGGAACATTAAAATACTTTTGGATCTCATGCAGTTCTAATGAAGACGTTCTCGATCTTTTGTTTTGTCGAATTTGATTTCCATTTGTGTTTGAAATCATAAAGTTTTTAGGATCAATCATAGAAGTTCCTTCATCAGTGAAATAGCCCAAATTTTCAGTATCCATCAACAGTTCTTGCTTGGTATCAAAAATAAGGTCTTGACTAATAGATGAAAAATTGTCATCCCACAAGCTACACAAATCACCCATGCCGATATTCTCAAAATCAGTGAATTCCAATTGGGGAATGAAATTGTCTTGTTGTGAAAATTGGTACTGATTTTGATTGTTTTGTTGCAAAAATATGTATTGATCATAATCAACAGGAATTTGATGATTTAGTTGTGAAAATTGATGTTGATCATAATCAAAGGGAATTTGATTATTTTGTTGTGGAAATAGGTATTGATCAGAGTTGAAAGGATCACCGAAAGGACTATAATCCAAGTTATTAGTGACTGTTGAGTGCTCCTCCAATTTTCTATACAAAAGAAAAAATGTACACAACATATAAGGTTAGTTTGTACAAAATAGAGACAAAACTAAAGAACTTTAGTAAGTATGAGATTACCCTTGGGACTTTTCTTCTAAATATAACCAATCATAGTCATACTGATTCTCCATCCCTGAAAAGGTAAGTTGGTCATAATTATTTCTTGAAAAAAAAAAGGAATTGGATGAAGAAAAGAGGGGATGAAACAATATATAAGTTTGGATTAGGTTCGTTCATAAGCTTTGGAGTTTCAAAACATTGTGGCACATTTAATTGTATTTAACATTCAAAAAATGACAACTAAGACGGGAATTACATCTTGGATGCTAGATATCTAGGGAGAAATTACAAAGGTCACATAAATAACAGCTATTCACGCACTAGTTGATGCACACGCGCATTGCACGTGTAACCAACGTGAGAAGTTTATGTATGAGGCATATTTACAAACATTAATTTAATTAAGGGCATATAGTAATAAACTTCGAAATTTGAACATGTATAATCATCCCCACAAATTTGTAGTTGAGGTCTTAAAATTTATTGTAGAATAATGTGAAGACCATAGTATCACATTAAGGCAGCGTTATATAACAAGGGATTGTCGTATTATAATTTTTGTCATATTAAAATATATTCCCATCATATTTGTTACACACATGTCAAAACTTAAAGTTTGATAAGGGATTAAAATATTAGAGAACATTAAATCTAATATCAAATACACACGCGCGCGCGCACACACATGCATATATATATATATATATATATATATATCAACTCTTACTGATATTACTAACTTTTTTTCAATGAAAATGAGGAGTTTAATCTTCGCACATTATTACAACACCAATATATAGTAAATGATTGGAATGAGAAAAGTGTTCAAATTAAACATCATATAAAAGATAATTTAATACTCGTCAAGATACAAAGTTTCAATGGTGAAACTATCAATATGACAGTTAAAATGACCATTAATTTAAAGAAATATTTAAAAAGATATTGCATTTCATACATAAATTTAAAATACTAGATGTTAAAAGTCATTTTTTAATATTCAGTTTATTATGAAACTAATTCCCACAAAAGTACATTTGGATTGTCAAGTTCAAATTATAAATAATTATTTTGGGCCTCTTTGATATCCAAACCCTATTGCATAAATAAATAAATAATTTAATTTTGGGTGTATTTTGTTGGATATTCTAGTCCAAATATAGTTAAATAACATGAGAGATTCGGGCATTTTCAATAGTACTTATAAGAAACTATATCCCATTTATAACTAATAATTTGTGAGCATTTGATCACAATAATCATTATGGATCTTCATATCGTAAATTAATACAAAATTATGTAATTTTCAATTTATGCACTTTCAATTAAAACTCTAGGTTTGATTGTGATATATTTTCTTTGAAATTTAGGTGCAAATAATATAAAAACTTAAAATACTAAAATTAGAACATAGAAAAGTACAAGTTCCAAAGTTGAATACTTATTGTGTCGGTCTTAATATTGTATGATTTGGTAACTCCAGGTTGCAACTAAAAATGGGTATACGAGAATTTTTGGCTTCAAAATTTAAGAAGTAAAATTTGTAAGCTTATAAGACCAAACAAAAATATAGTTATTTTCAAATTTTGAGGCATGAAATTTTCATATAACTTAAAACTTGACGAGAAAAAAAAACAAACTAGAATAATTTGTAAGCTTATAAGACCAAACTAAAATACCTTAAAAATACAGCAAGAAGAAAAAATAATATCATAGGATGTAGTTTAATAATGGGGCATATACCAAATAGTCCCTCAGACTTTTTTTAATACACGAAAGTCCAAGCCTTTTTATTTTGCATCAAAAAGTCCTTCACCATGCCAAAAAAGTTTTACCATGCCGCTAGCGCGGACCTTTAAAGATAAGAGAATAAGGAACTTTTTAGTACAAAATAAAAGGGTTGGACTAAGTGTGTATTAAAAAATGTTTGAGGGACTTTTTGGCATTTAATCCTTTAATAATTGATAACTAGTCTATAATTCCTATATTTTTATAGACCTAATAAGAAGTTAAGCTGGTTCACTCATACATATAAATTACAAAGAAGAACAAGCATAAAACATTCAAATATGTAGTAAAGGGCCGAAAGCAAACAAAATAAGAACCAACTATGTTGACTTTAAAATTGTTAAATTCAAATATGTGATGAACAATGAAGATGCAGTACATGAAATTGACATGTACTTATGTATTTTGAGTGAGGAAAAGGAACAGAACCAAGAAATATGAAAAATTGTTGTTACTAGTGGCAAGGAGGCAATTCTTTTTCTTTTTATTATATTGAACTCTTGTGTTATATATAACATGAGAAAAATAGGGCACAATTTTTTTTAGGGGAAAGAGCAAACGTTTTCATTCAGTTATTAAAGTAACCGTTGATTTATCCTGGGAATAAAATTGGACATCAACTAATCTCTGTAAGTCCAACTCATCTAGGCTATCCACGTAGGATGAAAATTGATATTCTTGTGAGATTTTATATCCACGTAAGCTGAACATTGATAGCCAGTGTTTATTACACACAGTTGTTGCGCCGTCTCCCCTTCGTCTCCAATCGATTCCTTCACCTCATCAGCTAGTATCCCCTTCCTCTCCAACAAATTAATGGAATACGTAGAGTCCTAATATTTATGTTGGTGTAATTCATTGATAAATCAGTACAATTTGTTGACGCCTTGTGTGATTCCAACCACAACCAACGTGCCAGATAAAAAGCCGAATTTTTTTTATTGATTTCGTGAAATTTGGATTTTTGAGATTGATGTGGGTTTTGAGTGGTGCGACATTTGATGTCGAGGCCGACTATCAGGAGTCCACCATGGAGCGGTTGTTAGTTACAAGGGTTCGGATGGTTACGTCGTATAACCTTTGGATGCTCATAGTCATGGTGCTATAACCCAACCCAAGTGTGGGAATTTGATGATGGATAATGGAACTTATATAAGACTCCCGTAGATTGTAACCACACACACAGTGGTATGGTATGATTGTATTATTGAGAGACAGAGAGACTGTTCAAAATGTTCCACCTTACCACTTTCTTGGGTACACTATGCAATTTGCGGACTACTCCGCATTTTAAGAATGCGGACCGAACATGTGTCACCTGGTGGTGAGCCCATAAAAGAGAAAGAGTGCTTATAATTTAGGCGATAATTTCTAGGGGCACGGTCAGGTGACACACGTCCAGTCCACATTCTTAAAATGAGGACTAGTCCGCACAAGAGCATTATTATATATATAAAGAGAGGTTCTTAAGTGAACCAAAATAATGAACTTTTTAATGAACCTAATAAGACATTAAAAAATAACTCTTAATTCCTTGTTGTAATTGGACACGTGTCACCTGTCGGTGAGCACAAAAGAGAGAGAGAGAGAGAGAGAGAGAGAGAGAGAGAGAGAGAGAGAGAGAGAGAGACTATAATTTATGGATCCACCGCCAGGTGATATATGTCCGGTTCACATTGTTAAAATGTGAAACATTCCGCACAAGAGCAGTACAATATATATATATATATATATATATACACTATAAATTTATATATATTGATAAATATATCTTATCGTGCATAATTAAAGATGACACTATGAGAACATAAGTACATAATGTAGATTACACATTTGATTCGTCGTCGTCGTCATCGTATTCATCATCCTCCTACACAAAAGACAAGACATTTATACTAGCATTGGCAATCGAGAAACACAACAACTGAGTATTAAAATGAGTTATTACTGATTTTATTCTCTTGTAATTTATGGGGGTACCCCTCCCCCCTCTCGATGTACTATTATTTTTCTCAATAAATGCATGATGTGAATACCCGCAAAGACTTTCCTATAGCAGCATACTCACAAATACACAGCTTCTTCAGTTTGAATTTTATTGTGTCAAATAAAATTCATATTTTTTTGAGTTATATGAATGCTAAAGTTTCCTATAAAAAACAAACCCCCAATATAATCAGCTCAAAGACTCAACTAGAAACAATTCATATTATGTTGAGTTATATGAATGCTAAACTTTCCTATATGGGTATACTGAGTTATAGGAAAGTTTAGCATTCATATAACTCAACAGAAAACAATTCATATTATGTTGAGTTATATGAATGCTAAACTTTCTTATATGGGTATGATGCTATAGGAAAGTCTAACATCATTAAGTTTCCTATAAAAAACAAAACCCCAACACCAGGTACACATCATGCATTCATGTCAAACTTTAGTATCCATGAAAATTTATGAAAATTTTAGGCACAGCTTTGTCACATAAACCTATACACTAATATCTATAGCCGATGTACTATTACAATAATGAATTGTTTTTTATTTTATTATGTGCTTCATATTGTATCATTAGGTTAAATTTAAGCCCGAAGACACAACTTTCAAATACACCCAAAAATGAAGGAAAATAATACGAGTACCAGTTTTTTACAGAAGTTTGTGTACTAATGAACTAAACTGTTATACTCTTAATTAGTGTACAAGAATTATATGTAATTGGTGTACAATAATTAAATGTCCTTAGCCCCAAAGATTATGCAAGCTGGGTGTTGCTGCAAACACAAGATTGGCACAAGGAATTAGTTTGGTCTGCAAAAAAAGACCAACACCCCCCTTGCCAAATAAAAAATTGTATGAAAAAAATTAAATGTATATGGCATACAAACTTAAAGTGTAAAAATTTGTACATCTAACAAGTAAACTTGAAAGTGAAGCCTCAGTTAATAATTCTCACATCAAAGTAATACTCAGGCGGTAATTCCAACTTAAAAAGTATTCATCACAGGCTCTTACACAAAAAAAAAACATAAATTAACAGTTATAACAAAATGTAATAGCGTAAAACAACTCCGTGAATGAACGGTTTAAAATCAGTCCACAGGTTCCTATCAGATTGCGAAAAGTGATTGTTATTGGTCCAATCATAGCATCGCTGGTCATTGACTAAGCTACTAAGCTTAGTCACCTAAACTAGTGTGCTGCTGCTGCAGGAGCTTTCATTTTTTGTAGTTCTCCTCTAAATGGAAGATTTTCATATGAATATAAGAAAACATTCCTCTCAATATTTTACATTCCTAAATTCTATATTTTGTCTTAAGTTTTAAACTTTTCCAGAACAAATTATAACTATGCCACAAGAGCCTCAAACTGAGCCAACATTTTTCGAGACTCTACCTGAACCTCAACAAAATCCACCAGCCACTAACTCTCGACCAAATCATAGCATGACCACTAGAGCCAAAAACAATATTCGAAAACGTATGCAAAAACTTACCCTCTACACCCAAATTTCCCAAGCCTGTGATGTAGAACCAACCACTGCGACCCAAGCCCTCAAAGATCCAAAATGAATATGATGCTCTTGTTCGAAATGGGACCTGGGAGCTTGTACCCTCTGTCTCTAGTCACAATCTTGTTGGATTTAAGTGGATTTTTCGCACCAAACGTAACTCTGATGGTTCTATTGACAAGCACAAAGCACGTTTAGTTGCAAAAGGGTTTCATCAATGCCCGAGGGTTGACTATCATGATACTTTTAGCCATGTGGTTAATCCCACTACAGTTCGCATTGTTCTTAGCCTTGCGGTTAGTCGTGGGTGGCCTCTACGGAAAATTAATGTAAACAATGCATTTTTGCAAGGTCACCTTTCCGAGGATGTCTACATGTCTCAACCTCCTAATTTTGTTGATCCTGACTATCCCAATTATGTTTGCAAGCTTCAAAAAGCAATTTATGGCCTTAAGAAAGCTCCTCGCGCTTGGTACAATGAGCTTCGTACGTTTCTTCTTCATTCAGGATTTCACAACTCCTATTCTGACACTTCTCTCTTTGTTATGAAAACTGAAGGTCATATAATATATCTTCTTATTTACGTTGATGATATTATTATTACCGGTTCCAATAATGATTTGGTCTCTCGGTTTGTACATGTGCTTTCTCACCAATTTTCTCTTAAGGATCTTGGGCAAGTCTCTTATTTTATTGGTGTGGAAGTTGTTAAAAATGCTCGTGGTGTCTTGTTATCTCAACGCCGATATATTCTGGACCTTCTTGCTCGAAATAAAATGTTGGATGCTAAGCCGGTAATCACTCCATTACCTACGAGTTCCCCCATTACTTTGGATTCAGGTTCAACACTCTCGGATCCTACGAAATATAGAACCACTGTTGGGAGTTTACAGTATCTACTAATCACACGGCCAGAAATAGCTTTTGATGTTAACCGACTCTCTCAATTCATGCATCGTCCAACTACCGAGCATTGGGCTCTTGTTAAACGTCTCTTGCGTTATCTTTGTGGTTCATCTAATGCCGGCATCCAGTTTTATCATGATTCACCTCTATCTTTACACGCCTTTTCAGATGCAGATTGGGCAGGTAACAAAGATGATTGGACTTCTACAAGTGCATATATTGTTTATCTTGGCCGCAATCCTATTTCGTGGAGTTCAAATAAGCAGCGCACAGTTGCTAGGTCCACCACCGAAGTTGAATATCAGTCTGTTGCAGCTACTGCTGCTGAGATTAACTGAATTTGTTCCCTTCTTTCTGAACTTGGTGTTATTCTTCCTCTCTGCCCTCTGATTTACTGTGATAATGTTGGAGCAACACAACCTAGCTCAAATCATGTCTTTCATTCAAGGATGAAACATCTAGCTATTGACTATCATTTTATCCGGGAACAAGTTCAAAATGGCAAACTTCATGTTTCTAGTGAAGACCAGCTTGCAAATGCCCTTACTAAAGCTCTTCCCGGACCTCGGTTTATTTCTCTAAAAGCCAAGATTGGACTCTCAGACCGAGCTCCATCTTGAGGGGGTATAATAGAGAATAAGTCAATCCTAGTTATTATGCCTTCTGTTGTATATACTTTGAATTTGTATTTAAGTTTGAATTTGTAGTTTACGTTTTCCTAGCTGTCGTCCAAGATTGTACGAGTTAGTTTAGGGTGTTTGGTTGAAAGTGAACCTTCACTTTGTATTCTGTTATAAATGTTCATTAAATGAATGAGAAGCAGTGCAACATTTCCTCTCTTCTTCTTATCTCTGTTTACTTATCAAAAAACAGTCACAACATTTCCTAACATGCTATTATAGCAAACATAATCCGCATTGGCCCTTCTTTGTAGTGAAAATTGGAAGCAGTAAATAAAATCATAAACACATTTTTTCTCCTATTTCACCAAAATGACAAATAACCCATCTTGTTTCTATATTTATATTTATAGGCATTAAATAAATTACAAGTTACATCCAAGAAAAAATATTTTTCGAAGACACCAGGTTACATATATATACGATAAGTAATGTCCAAATTCAGTGTACTGCCTTGTGTAACTAAAGAGGGAAACTATAGAGTTTTGGGGATTTTTTTACAAACCTTAATTTGATGCACAAAATTTATTACAGAGACTCCGACGAGTGAGAGTTATTACAGAGACTCCAACGAGTGAGAGTTGTCCCAACGGAGGCTCCCAAACTTATTCACCTGTGAGAGAAACCAACAAAAAGAGTAGTGCAAAAAAAAAGTGGAGCGGGAGTATTCCCGCGTAAGCACATGTGAATTGTGTATGCGGGGATAAAAATAAATTGTTTAAAATGACTTTTCATATAATAAATAGATTATACACTTTTAGGAATTAAAATAATATTAGTTATGGATATAGGACAATAAATATTTTAATTTCATTTGTAGTCTCAATTTTTAAATTAAAGGGACACGTGTCATATTGTGATTGGTTGACGCTTTATGAATATAGGTCCGCGCCAACAGCTTTATTAAAAAATAGGGACTAAATTTATAAATGAAATGTTTGTTGTCCTATTTCCCGAATACATATTACAATAGGTCCTAAATTTACAAAGAACCATGTATTAGTAACGGATAAATGACATTTCAAATGGTTAAAAACCATTAGTAATTACTAATGGGTAGAAACCGTTAGTATTTGAAAAATCATTCCGTTAGTAATTTTTTTTATCAATTAGAAAACAACTTTTTCGGATAAATTTTATTTTTTTTGGAAATCATTTTATTTTTCAAGAAAATATTTTTTTTTATGAAAACAATTTTTTTTGCTGGAAATCTTTTATCAATATTATTTTGTATTTTTTTTAATCAATGTTAGAACCTTTATTTTTGAAGTTGTTTTTCTTTTTTTCTGTAATTATTGAATATTTTTTCTGATTTTATTAGAAATTTGTTTTTTATTGTATATCTATTTTGTTATTCGAAATTCATTTTTTACAGTATATTTTTCAAACTTTTTAGAATATTTATTTAGTTCGCAAATTTTTCTAAAAACATATTTTTTGGGTGTATTGAATATTTTTTTCTATTTTGTTTATGTATCTTCCATATTTCTTTTTTGTATTTTCCAGATTTTCAGTAATTATTGAATATTTTTTCTCTATTTTACTAGAAATTTGTTTTTAATTGGAAATCTACTTTGTTATTAGAAATCGTTTTTTTCGCAATATTTTTTCAAACTCTTTAAATATTTATTCAGATTTTTTGTAGAATTTTAAAAAATATTTTCCAGATTTTTATGTAGAAGTATTTTACTAATTTTAATAGGAAATCTTTTTTTTAATTGAAATCTTTTTTGGGCTATATACATATCACCCCCTGGTATAAGATAATTATACATTTAGATCCACTTTCGGCAACTTTAAACAAAGCGGCCCTTTAACAGATATCAAAGGACCAAGTCTACTAAAGTTGATATCTAAACCTTTTGGCTCATACCAAAATTGTAACGGACACTGAGATATCTCATTCTGAATATCTTTTATCTCTTAAACAAATTACTTCATATACCAACTGGTATACCAATTACAATGGAGATATACATTGAATAAACAAATGCACTTTAACATAATATGTCAGTGCATCTTATGTCAATATTTCAGTTGTAGAATTTACGAAACATAGATTTGGAGTAAAGCCAAATGGTTTTATTGATCAGATACCATGGATATCAACACAAATGACTATATTGGAAAAATATCTTGGATATACCCAAATGAAACAATGGCGTTGAATAGATACTTTACAGATACTCAAACTATTTATAAAATTAACCAATTGGAAAGATACGTTGGGTATACCCAAATGAAACGATGGTGTTGAATAGATACTTTGGAGATACTCAAACTACTTATAATTTTATCCAAACATCATTGATAAGGAAACAATATTTGGATCTTATTAAGGTTAGATTTTTTTAGTATCACGTTATTAAGGTTAGATGATGTATGTATCAGAACAAAAGTTAACAAAAAGGACTGTATGGTCTTTTTAACCTTTTCATAACAGTTTTTTAACCTTTCATAACAGTTTCCTCCTTATGTGGAAACATTGGGCGGGGAGATATATGCGGGAGAGATGCTAAGAAGGACTGATATATATAATTAGTTCTATATGGGTTTATTTATCTAAAAAGTATTACTCAGGGGGTTATCTCTACTTATCTAATATTTTTTTGTTTGGAATTTTCTTTTTTATCAATTATAAATATTTTTTTAATTTTTATTGGAAATATGTTTTTTTTTTAAATTGAGAATATTTTTTTTACATGTTTTTCTTTAATTTCCAATTTTTTAATATTTTAAAAATAATTATTATTCAATTTTCATTTATTCATAATTTTATATTGATTTTGACCGAAATAGCCTCAAATGTAATCAAATGCTGCGCACGTGACCATAACTATTTTTGCAAAAATTAATAGAGTTGGAGATGAGGTGTTAATTGAACGTCGTGCTGAAATGATGACAAGACAAAGGCTTTAGAAGGAAAAATATGAGGTTCATTTTAATTTTGTGTTCATGTCAATTTGTGTGTGTAGGTCTCATTTTAATTAAAAGTTTACTATACTTTTCGATGACACCCTATGTACTTTTTCATCTTTTTTATTAAGGTTTAGTATTTGTAATGGAAAAATAATAAGTTACTATTGATGGAGTATATTAGACCGGTGTGCTTAATTTCATTAAATGAAATTGAATCTTTTGGGTTCATTTTTACTTTTATGTACTTAATATTCTATTTACATGTTGTTATCATTTTCTTCTCATATAAAAATTTGTGTAATCACTTAAGTTAGGAACTAAATAAATATGTATATATATATATATATATATATATATATATATATATATATATAAAGAGAGGTTCTTAAGTGAACCAAAAGAGAGGTTCTTAAGTGAACCAAAATAATGAACTTTTTAATGAACCTAATAAGACATTAAAAAATAACCCTTAATTCCTTGTTGTAATTGGACACGTGTCACCTGTCGGTGAGCACAAGAGAGAGAGAGAGAGAGAGAGAGAGAGACTATAATTTATGGGTCCACCGCCACGTGATATATGTCCGGTTCACATTGTTAAAATGCGAAACATTCCTCACAAGAGCAGTACAATATATATATATATATATATATATATACACACACACACTATAAATTTATATATATTGATAAATATATTTTATCAATATAACATGCAAGTATTATATATAAAAATATATATATTTATGTATATAATAAATATAAATAATAGATGTTTTATTCATACTAAAAATATTCTATAATAGATTACAAAATATTTTAATTTAAGATTAAAAAATAAAGAAGGGGGATAAAATAAAATAAATGTATTTATTTGGCGAGACCTGGACCCAGACCCGAACGAATCCGGGTCTGGATCCAATATTGTAGACTCGATGAAGATCCGGCCCTGAACTCGATGAAGATCCGATTACACGGATCTGGATCTCCCTAAACTCGACCCGTCTCCGACCCGTTGACAAGCCATCGCGCGAGTTTACAACTAGTATACATATTTTATAATAAAAACTATTTTTACTTGGTTTAAAAAAGGCCGAAGAAGGTTTATGCTTGTTGTCACTTGTCACGTCGATTTATACAAACAATTTATATATTTTTTTTTTTTACTAAAAATATGTGTTTTTGTTTGTTTGAGTGGCCAACCGTATGCACATAATAACAAAAGAAAATGCATTAAATTTTTTATTATATGATTTTACTGAGTTGCATTTTCATACCCTTATTTGTGATAAATTTGACTACTTTTCGTGTACAAATATTTATTTATTTTTTGCTAAAATTTGCATGAAATGTTGGTGAACAAATACAAATGAAGATATACGGATACGATTTTTGCAAACAATATGAAATTCAAGAGAAACCACTTGTATCATAAATATTGTACAAACTATATTTTAATCCCACGAGATGCGTCGGCGTTATAAAAATCTCGTATAGAAAGACTAAAAGAAACACATTATTCAAATATAATAGAAATATGTATCCGAATATTTTTAATGAGCAAAATTTTCTATTAGTTGACAATTACATGAAAATTGGAGTTAAATTTGCATAAAAAACTAATTGACATGAAATCCGATTATATCAAGGAAATAGTATCCAACCTTTTATGATATACCACTCTTTTCATGTGGATTGTGCTAAAAACAAATATGACATAATTCTAATTGAATTATTCCACACACAATGCTACAACTTAATGTTGGAAGCTATCTAATGATGAATATTTTGTAATTTGGCCATAGTCTCAACTAGACCTGTAAACGGATCGCATTCAGACCTAATCAAGCAAATCCAAATTCATATCCGTTTATGTTAAACGGATTCGAATCTGATCCATTTACTAATCAGATCGGATTAGGCATATCCAAATCCATATCCGTTTATGTTAAACGGATTCGGATCTAATCCGATTATCCGTTTATGTTAAAATTGATTTGCAACATTTTTATTTTCAACTCTTATTTCATAAATTTATTTTGCAAATGTTCTCAAAAAACAGATAATGAAATAAAGAACTACTATAATTATTATTTAATATATATATATATATATATATATATATATATATATATATATATATATATATACAGTCAGGCTCCCGTGCGGGAGCCCAAATGCGGGACTCCCGTGCGGGATGATTTTTAAAAATAAAAAAAAATGTTTTTATTTTTTATTTTTTTTTTGTGTGGGTTATAAACATTTCAGTGCACCCCTGTAAAATAAATCAGCTCAAAATAATACTTTTTGGTATTTTAAAAAAATGGGTCAATTTTTTATAGTATTTAAGCTCTTTAAAATACTGTCAAATATTGACCCATTTTTTTAAAATACAAAAAACTGTTATTTTGAGCTGATTTTTTTTACAAGAGTACCTTGAAATGTTTATAACCCCACAAAAAAAACATTTTTTTTTCTAAAAAAGACCCCGCAAGGGATCCCTCATTTGGGCTCCCGCACGGGAGCCTGATTCTCTCTCTCTCTCTCTCTCTTTATATATATATATATATATATATATATATATATATATATATATAATACTGATCTTGTGCGGACTAGTCCGCATTTTAAGAGTACGAACCGAACACGTGTCACCTGGCGGCATATGTTGAATTTTTTACATGTTCGGACCAGGCCCACTTTTTGATTGAATTTTTTTATGAAACTTCATGTATATGATCTCAACAGTGAGAAGATCATATCCACGAAGTTTCATAAAAAAATTCAATCAATAAAGTGATCGGCGCCGACCCAACATTTCAACGGTTGAAAATGCATATTTATATTCCTTTTTTACATATCACCTCATCTCAACGATTTTTTTATGAAACAAATTGGAGACGATCTTCTAATCGTGGACATCATATCCATGAAATTTAATAAAAAAATTCATTTTTTTTACTATTTTAAAAAAATGGTATGTATCAGGATCTGCACTATAAGGAGTCCTTACAGGAGACTTTATATATATACATATATATATATATATATATATATATACTTAAATGATTTACAAATCCTCCAAAGGAAAAATTAACTTTTCATCTCCTCTCTTAAATTTTAAATAATATAATGAGGTAGTAAATTGGATGTGTCACGTGGCCAAATTACTTCAAGTGACACAATTTTTTATGTATTTATTAGATTAGATTAGATTAGATTAGATTAGATTAGGGAGAAAAGGGGATCTTTGTATATATATAAAGTTGTAGCCCAGAATAGTTCTGAGCTGACATGTGGAAATTATTTTAATGAAGCACCAATTAAATTTATTTGGAACCTTTTTCCTTCTATTATTTACTCCATGTGAAGCGTCTATTCTATTTTCTAACTTACCGCCATTTACTCATTTCATCTTTCTCTCACCCTTCCATCGCACCTTCTCTCTCCCTTCTTCTTCTTCTTCTTCTTCTTCTTCTTCTTCATTCCTCTCTATCATCTATGTGTAAACCATTTAAAAGCCCCACCCATTACTTTAAGTGTCCCCTCTTTATATCTCACCGTGGGATCGTATTTTTCCATATCACTTGATCTGTTCGGGAAAAAAAAGGTGTGAACATTTTTACGCTATAAGGTCCTAATTGTCAACCTCAATTATCGAGATATCTTAAACACGTTAAATTTATTCTTAGATTCACTATTATGGGTTTGTTTCGGCATATGTTGAGGTGCATGTTACTCATTCTTACAAATCTGTTGTATCTCTCCACATCTCTTTTTGTGTTTGCTTTGTTTTTTCTAATATTCATGTTTTATCTTTCATTTATTATTTTACTATCCGGGCTTCTATTATATGTTACAATTTTATATACATGTAATAAGACCTATGGTATGGATAACTTTGATGTTAAATTTTTTATAGGAGAATTAATGAAGGACCTAAATTGATGCAAAGTCATTGTGGCTTTCATATGTTTGAGATATAAAAAGGAGCAACATGTGGGTTGAATTGTATTGTGTGAAATAAGTAGTATTGGAAAAGAAAAAGATGTGGCTTTCACCTATCATTGTTATAAAAGAAAAATATTCCCACCAAATAAATAATCATCAAATTGGTCATCGAGTTAGAAAACAAAACAAATAAATGCAACCAAATTATTGTGGCCAAGAAAAGATAATTTTAATAACAAAAACGTGATATAATTTTAAACAATAAATTTCATTTTTATTATTCATTGTTTAAATATATATTATGCACTTGGACATGAATTTTCATATTTAATGTTTGGTCTCTCTCTCTCTCTCTCTCTCTCTCTCTCTCTCTCTCTATATATATATATATATATATATATATATATATATATATATATATTAAAACCTTGACAAATGAATACTCCCGGGATAGAGAAAAATTATTATCTTAAAGGGATTATTTATTTATCGATAAATGAGAATTTATCGATAAATAAAATATTTATGGTAAAGGAAGTTTGGTGAATGGAAGATCAAATTGTTTCACCTTTTCTTATGCATTTGTGTGATCGTTTGAATGATGTTGAAGACGTTCCAAGAGGTAACAAGATCTGGAGAAAGATACGACTAAATTTGGGGGTAATCAGAATCATGGTCGAAGACGCGGAGAATTTATTAGGGAAAATAATGATAATGGAGCGCTTTTCGGCCGATGTGTCATATACACTTATTAGATAAACATATACTAATATTTTCTCTCTCATTACACTACTTGGTTTACAATATATTTTATTTTGGTTTTGTTCTTATTCAGAATCGATCCAGTTGAGAAGAAGTTGTAATAAACTAATACTGTGCTTTTGATGTTCGACAACTGAAGGTAAAGATGTTAATTTCTGTATTATATTTTTTTGTATGCATTCATAATTAATGGTTTTAGTTCAAGGTCTGTTGCTATTGTGTAATGCATTTTTGGTTTTGATTATGCATTTTTTGTGTACTTTTGATATTAATTTAAAACCGTCTTCTTTAATTCCTAGAATATAATGTGTGAAACATGCTACAACAACATAACAATAAAGTTTAGATAAATTTGACCACGCATCGCATGGCCTGCATGCTAGTAAAGGGTATAGATTTAGGGGGAGATGAATAGGAGTTCGTACACAAGATTACTAGAATATAAATTAAGGGGGGATGAATAGATGGATGCATTGTACACTAGACTTTAATGCTAACACATTTGTATATATATTTATATATACAACAAACAAATATATAGAGAAAATAAAATTCTAATAATTTTAAAATGAGTTACAAACGTACATATGAATATATATTGCTTGTCATGCAAGTCATATTCATGCATAAAATATTTACAAAAGAAAAGATTAATGCTAAAATTTCCTTAAGCTTATGGAAATAAAAAATAATAAAATAATTATGCCCGACTAATTAAGACTTTAAAAATAAAAATTTATAACTAATATCACTCCCCACATCAATTTGTAAAAGAAATTGTATAAAATATGGTACGAGTGCATTTTTTGTGTATTTTTGTTTTGTGGATATCTATAATATTCACATATTAATTGACCATAACGATTAGTTCCTTATTATTATATTTTAGCATTTTCTACCTATGGTGTCCACATGGTCTTTTATTGGCTAACACTAATGTCAATTTCTATAAGCCATAGAAGCTATAATCTTATATGATCCAGCTTACCATATTTTACAATTACCTATAGCTACAATACATATTGAATAGTTTATTTATAATTTACAGTTGTTTTACAAATGTAATTATTCTTTTATATAAGCCAGAGAAGCTATAATCTTATATGATCCAGCTTACCGTATTTTACAATTACTTATATACAATACATATTGAATGGTTTATTTATAATTTACATCTGTTTTGCTAAAGTACTCATATAACATATATGTTACTTTATATAGATTATTGAAAATTTATATTTTAAATTATTTTCTTTTCTTGTAAAATGATTGCATATATATATATATATATATATATATATATATATATATATATATATATATATATATATATATATATATATATATATATATATATATATAAAAATAAGAATCCACTATGTGTTGATATTTCTCATTACATATTGATTAATTTTTCCATAAAAATGCAGCGCAATTCATGGTTAATCATTAACTTCCATAACAAGGCACATAAAGTCACCAAGGCACGTAAAAATAAAAGGACTTTAAACTATTTAGACCCTTACAAAAAAAATTAATACTTGATTAGTCCATTCATTATGCACAATACACGCTTAATCCTCTTGTTTCTTTTTTATTTTGTCAAAAGACAAATGCACCATGATTCAGTTGACTCTAGAATAAGCATGTTCTTTTTCAGGAAGAATACAGTGCACAAATCCTAAATGTAGAACTTATTGATAGAGGCATTTACAATGTCCTCTCTGCTGCCTCTTGGTACAATATGTAAAGTTTGCCTAAAATCACCACCAAGTAAAACGATTTTGCCTCCAAACACTTTTCATTTGAATACGGATCATTAAACCTAAGAATATCTCTGAGTGACTTATCAACGGCCTCAATAGTTTGTCGATGGTTCATTGGTGCCTCATACCAAATAATCAGAGTTGTTCTTTTTATTAGCTCTGCTAGTTGGGTACCTTGGTGAATCTCACAAGTTGAGTTCTCTCTTAAATTGATTAGGATAGCAAAGCGTGAATGGGCTATTCTTCCTCCAGGTAATAATAGTGATGTAATTTCGGATGATGCAACTGCTAGAACAATTTTTCCCTCTCACCTTAATCTTGAAATAATTGTCCTGTATAAATATGTTTTCCCAGTGCCTGCAGCGCCGTACACAAAAAATAATCCACCTTTATCCTCGACACATGACTGAATTACAGAATTATAAATAGATTCTTGTTCTTTGTTCAGTCCTTTATGTAGATCCGCGTGATCACGCAATAGTTGATCAACATCATAGGATAGCTCTTCTGTGGTCAATCTATTGTTTAATTAATAGATTAGTGTATGATTTGGGATTGGTAAAGGGGGAAAATCCTTTAGAGACTTATTGCTCTTCGCCAATAGTTGCTCAATTTCATACAGACTTTAATTCTTTATTTGATCATCTGTAAGCTGCAGGTTATTGAAATTGAGGATCTTTCTTTGACGATACAAAATGTCATCAGACAGTAATTCCCAAATGTTTTCCCAAAGATCTAAAGGATCTGATACCTCACAGAATAGAAGAAGGGTGACAAAAAGATCCCCTAATTGTGCTCCTATTGACCATTGTGATGCTTGTTGTATTACGTCATGCCACTCTTTGTCTCCGTCTAGTAACCCAGGTGAATAACATGCTGCTTTAAATGTCGGGTACATCACTCCATTGATTGTTTTAATTTCTTCAAAGTTCCTTGATCCCTTTATAATGTTAAATAACATTCGAAGGTAGAATAGCTTGCCTGCAGTTAGATGAATGAAATTAACACGTCCAACACACAGTATGGATTCACATCGCTTCCACTCCTTATATTAGGCTTTCCATGTCTATTTATTGGGGAAATCTACGTATGTTAACTCTCTTGCATCTTCGTGAACTGAATTAGTTCGCATCTATTCCATGAGCATAGTTTTGTTCACATAGATTATGTTTACGACATTAACTAGTATATCAGAATCTCTAAAGGTGACAACTTATTCATTTGGAAGATGGAAAGTTAGACACTCAACACCTACACTTTGGTACTGGATGTCAAACTCAAATATTCTCCAGCAGGCTTCACAGGCTGATAGATAACGGCAATCAAGGAATGTACGTATTTCATCAACTTCCCTTACTTGCTCTGTCCCATCTTGATTGTTACGTTTAATGTTCTCTTCCAAGATACAGCTGCTTATGTGAAAAAATGTGATAAGTGCCAAAAGTTATCCACTATTCCCCATCAGCCTCACCAGCCTCTGACTTCTATCAGCTCCCCTTAGCCATCTGCAGTATGGGGAATTAATTTGGTAGGACCCTTGCCAAGAGCTGTAAAGAACTATCGGTACTTAATTATGGCAATTGATTATTTATCCAAATGAGTAGAAGCCGAGCCAATGCTCACAATCACTGAGCAGAAGACCTTCCAGTTCATTTGAAAGAACATCATATGTAGGTTTTTCCTTCCAAACATCCCCATCTCAGACAACGGAACCCAATTCAAGAATATTTCCTTAGAAAAGTACTGTGAAAGAGTAGGGATCAAACAGCTCTTCTCTTCCCCTGGATGACCCCAGGCAAATGGTCAGACTGAGGTCACAAATTGAACAATCCTTGATGGTATAAAAAATAAGTTATAAGAGGCCAAAGGAAGGTGGATAGAAGAGGTATATGTCGTGCTTTGGGCTTACAGGACGACAATGACGACACCTACAAGGGAAACTCCATTCATGCTAGCCCATGGCTCAGAGGCTATTATCCCAATAGAGATAGGGCTACCCACTCATAGAGTTCAGACATATGACCCTCAGAGGAATGGGGAAGAGAGAAGACTTGATCTTGATTTAATTGAAGAAAGAAGAGAGGATGCAGAGATAAGACAGGCAGCCTATCAGCAGAGAACTGCGAGATTATACAATAAGAGGGTAAAGTAAAGGCCAATAGCTGTGGGAGACCTAGTCCTCAAGAAGACGTGGCAGAAAACCCATAAGCTCCATCCTAACTGACATAGTCCTTATAGGGTCATTGATGAGGTTGTGCCAAGTACCTATCGGCTAGAAAATCTTAAAGGAGAACATTTCTCTAACCCTTGGAATGTCGATCACTTAAAGAAATATTACTTATGATGTTGCAATTATTCTTATCTTTTTGTAATAAATGTATCAGTTTATACAGAGGATGTTAATGCAAAAATAGCAATGTGGTGCTGATACTTTTGTTACAATGTATATGTTTTTAACATCATTAACTTGGTGAAATATGAGGTGAAACATCATTAACTTGGTGACCTCAGATCTTTAACATCATTAATTTGGTGAAATATGAGGTGAAACACCATTAACTTGGTGACCTCAGACCTTTTAACATCATTAATTTGGTGAAATATGAGGTAAAACATCATTAACTTGGTGACCTCAAACCTTTTAACATCATTAACTTGGCGAAATATAGGTGAGACATCATTAACTTGGTGACCTCAGACCTTTAACATCATTAATTTGGTGAAATATAAGGTGAAACATCATTAACTTGGTGACCTCAAACCTTTTAACATCGTTAACTTGGTGAATTATGAGGTGAAACATCATTAACTTGGTGACCTCAAACCTTTTAACATCGTTAACTTGGTGAAATATAAGGTGGAACATCAATAACTTGGTGACCTCAGACCTTTAACATCGTTAACTTGGTGAAATATGAGGTGAAACATCATTAACTTGTTGACCTCGGACCTTTTAACATCATTAACTTGGTGAATTATGAGGTGAAACATCATTAACTTGGTGACCTCAGACCTTTAATATCATTAATTTAGTGAAATATGAGGTGAAACATCATTAACTTGGTGACCTCAGACCTTTTAAACTTGGTGAATTATGAGGTGAAACATCACTAACTTGGTGACCTCAGACCTTTAACATCATTAATTTGATGAAATATGAGGTGAAACATCATTAACTTGGTAACCTCAAACCTTTTAACATCATTAACTTGGTGACCTCAGACCTTTTAACATCATTAGCTTGGTGAATTATGAGGTGTAACATCATTAACTTGGTGACCTCAGACCTTTTAACATCATTAGTTTGGTGAATTATGAGGTGAAACACCATTAACTTGGTGACCTCAGACCTTCTAACATCATTAATTTGGTGAAATATGAGGTGAAACACCATTAACTTGGTGACCTCAGACATTCTAACATCATTAGTATGGTGAATTATGAGGTGGAACATCGTTAACCTGGTGACCTCAAACCTTTTAACATCATTTGTTTGGTGAATTATTAAAGCAACAAGTAAAGGAAAGCAACACAAGTGAAGGAAATGGAATTGCATTCATTCGAACCAAAAAGTGTTACATCATTCTAAGGGAAGAGGTTACAGTTCATCAAATAAAAGGGTTACACAAAAGATTCACAAAAATAATAAACATGATGGTGAGATACTCAGACACTCAGGCTTCAGTCAACCCACCAGTAGCAGGGTTGTTGGCTCTGGGACTTGATTGGTAACTTTAACCTCGTCATCTTGATGTCCATCATCCTCGATCTCAGTCACCTCAAGCTGGCTCGTCTCTGTTGGGCCACCCTCTTCAACTTCCTGCAGGGCCTTAGCAAGCTGAGTATTTCCAAAGTAGAGGCCAATAAATTCCTCGGCCGACAGACTGCCAGAACTTTCTTGCTTCATGGCAGCCCATCGGCTGGTTGCCTTGATTTCCTTATCTAGGTACTCAAGGTTAAAGCTAACAAACTCATCAGAGGTTTGATACTCCTTGATGATTATCTCTGAAGCATCTTTCAAAGCAGCTTTAATAATAACATCAACCTTGGACTGAAGGCTATCATCTTTTGCCTTCAGAGCCTTGGCATGATCAGTTTTCATTCGGGAGTTCTCGTCCCCCTTCTCCTTCAAACTTTTATTCAAATCTTCAATTTGCTTATTCAGATCCTCCTCAAGCTTTTCAGCGTCCCTAGCTTTCTGGATCAGAGGTAGCCTCTTCAGTGTGTAATTATCCAGGCGGTGAAGAGAGAGGGCACTCTGCAAAAAAGAAGAATTAGACATCTTAGTAATAATGAAGTTAAGATCAGAGGTAACACAAATAGCAAATAAATACCTGAACCGCCCTATGGACTGTAAACTCTACCAGAAGAGGGACATCTATTGAATGACGAAAGTGGTTATTATCCTCGATCATTGCGTGGTCGAGGCATTAGAAGCTCGGACACTGTTGCCAATGAGGCTATCGCCAATCTTCAGCTAAAAAAGCCGAGCCGATAAAGCATCGTCTGAGGAGATTGGTATACCATGCTCAATATTTGGAACTTTGCTAGGCTTCGTACGGGAAGGGTCTGTAGGTTCCTTCCTCTTCTTAGATGCGTCAGCAGGGGCCTTCCACTTCTTTGTATGGGCAGGGGGTGGAATAGTATTGCCACCACGCTTCTCTAGCAGTTTTGTGATCTGGGAGCAGACATATTCCAAAGATCTTAAGTAACTCCTTCTGGTCTCTCTGTAAAAAGAAAACATCGGAGTTAAAAGATCAGACACGTGAAATTTATGAGACTAGACTTGGTGTAAAAATGTTTTGTTCTAGAATACTTATGAAGCTCGACTGTAGACACCCCATTCTGTTACCCCTTAAACTCTCCTTACGTCCCTAGCACCTCCCGTCATCACCACAAACCCAGATCATACCTCGGGTACTAACCTAGAAGCCATCGAGCACTCCCAGGCTCCGTTTGACCAAAGTTCAAAGTCTTCAACTCGATCGAGGCTGAATGAATCTTAAAAGGGCATTGAAACCTCTTTCCAATGGTCCATCCCGTGCGCGATTTTGACCTACCATGCGGACGAACGACCCATTTTCCCCGAAACTCAATCAGGAGGCCACCGGGTGCTCTCGGGCTTCATTTGACCTAAGTCAACTCTTCAGCTCGATCGAGACTAAATGAATCTTCGAAGGGCACTGAAACCCCTTTCCAACGGTCCGCCCCGTGTGCGATTCCGACTTACGGTACGGATGAACATTCCATTTTACTCCGAAAGGTCACCGAATGCTTCCATGGTCCGGTTGACCAAAGTCAACTCCCTAAACAAGATCAAACTCTTTGGAATGTCGAAGTACATGTCCTAACCTTTCCAATGGTCCACCCTGTGCGTGATTTGGACTTACCATGCGGACGAACGATCCGTTTGCGTCCGACATTTTCCCGTCCAATAGACCGACAAATGCTTCCGAGCCATATTTGACCCAAAGTCAACTCCCGAACCCAGGAGCGATCCAAAGGACTTTCGAATGTATCTGAATTATCTTTCGAACGGTCTACCTCGTGCACGATTCTGATCAATGGTTTACGTTCTGCGACCGATTTTCCAAAAAGGCCTGAAAAATACTGCCAAATGGTAGGTTCCAGACCCTGCCGATAGGCAGGACCAGGGCTATGCCAATTGGCAATGCCCTGGGCCTATAAAAAGGAGGCCTGACCTCACTTGCAAGAAGAGCCCAGATCTAATAGATATCACTCTCAGCAGATCCCGAAAACCTCTCTCGAAGTCAGCGTGATTTCTACACCCAAATCCCTTTCCAACCATCACATCATCCTTTTCATCAAACTTGGTGAATTCACTACCCTCCATCATCATCCAAATCTAAGGGCTGCTCTCCAACATTCAAGACCAAGTTCAAGATCTTCAAGAAGGTCCAATTTTCTCAACTCTCTCCTTAAATTCTCATAAATTCACAATATCTTGTTTTATTACTTTGCACTTTTACTATCTCATCTCATACATCCTAATATACTTTTTATTTAGTATTATTACACATCTCTTATTTTCATGTAATAAAAACCCAAAAAATAAGAAAAAGAGGGTTTGCTCATAAATTCCAAATGGGAATTCTCACACTTTTCTCACAACTAAAACACTTTTTCTACACACACACACACAAATAAGAGAATCCCCGGTTGGATTTATGGGATAAACCCCACCCCTCATTTTGTATGCGAACAACGTGGACTTTGATGCCTCTATAGGCTACGTAGGCGTCTCGGGGTAAAACCTGAGACTCGAGTCCTATTTTTTACTTTTTCTCTCATTTTCTATTTTCTCTAAACTCCATTCTCTTATACTATATATATATACATACATTTGTTCTTAAGGGAATATTATTCCGTATGCGTTATCGTTCCCTCATAACGATTAACGTAGTGATGATCGCCTAAATCCTATTTTCTAATACTTTTATACCTTCCTACGGATGACTCGCTTTACCTCTTCCATGGTACAAGTCGATGATTCCTATCTCCACTATATATACACATGCACACATATCATGGGGAAAATAAAGGAAAATAACAAAAATCCATGAGAGACCGAAAGGGAGGAATGGGTGCCTAACACCTTCCCATTTCGTAACTTAGCCTTCGGACCCTTCTTGAATCATTTTGGTTTCGTATACACCAGTATGTCTTTGGATGTTGTCCTTCGGGATGGCTTCCTCTTTTCTTTTGTTTCTTTTGAGTAAAATAGACTGGCGACTCTAATCTCTCTACATTTTTACACCTCACCCAGATGACGCCGGCTAAAGCGCTCCCGAGAGGGACGCGCAGGACCATAAGGATCCTCACTCTCACGCTGCCCCCTCCCCCCCCACCGCTGCGAGGATCTGGGATGGCCACAGTGGCGACTCTGCTGGGGACAAAATATATTTATTTTGAGGGCTAGACTCTATTTACATGGATGTTATGTTTGTTTATATTTTCCCCCTATTTGCATGTTCCCCTTTATTACTCATGTGTACCCCATGCTTATGCTTCTATTCACACACTTGTAGAAAATTTTCCATGTACACTTCGCACCACGTGCACCTAGGGTCACATATATCCACATGTTGCACGCATCACCCATTCAATACTTGGTGTACCGTTGGTACTTGCACTTTGCTCCCTGTTTGGCATAATCAAGAAAGACATTCTCATAAGATACTAATAAGAGGATCATGCATGATTCACACGACATCACCAAAGGCATTGTGATTGACCAAATTTTTACCCAGTAACTGGAGGGTCACTTCGTGATGGGTGCTGGTCCGGCAGGGCGCAGTTAGCCTAAGCGATATGACTCTCACCTTTCATTGGCCAAGTACCTTCGACGTATATCGAACGGTTCTCCTGCATCGTACCGCTTGACCAAAGTCATGACGGGAGGTATATCGCAGGGAATTCGTTCACGTACGCCGAGTTTATCGAATTCGCTCTCACACGTACCGTTCCCACAAGGTATATGGTGAGGCAATTCACGTACACTCAGGTATATCAAATGGCTTGTCCACACGTACCGATTGCCCGCAAGAGCAAGACGTATATCGTGGAAGTCACGCCAAAGGAGAGAACCCTTTCTGATTCACCCAACCAACTGTATACCCGCATATAGGTGTCAAGCCTAGGACACACATGTTAGATTGCCGATTTCAACCCAAAACTCTGCCAAAATTTTGGGTCGGCCTGCCGCCTGAATTCTCGCGCATTTTTAAAACGGGACCCTGTCCGTGAGCCTGGTCACAAGTCCAGCCATAGCTTTGCATATATTATAAACCCAATTTTTTCAGGCTCGGGTCCCGTCCGGCATTTCATTTTGCATTTAGGAGAATTAATACAAGTGAAAACATAATAATTATAATAATCGTGCTGAGACCGTCTCCAAAGGGAAAATTCTCCTTTTTCTTTATCAAAAATCCAAAAAAGCATTTTTCCTTTCTCTATCAAAAATCCAAAAACATTTTGTCTTTCCATCTCGAAACAAATGTCAAAAATATTTGCCCCCTTTTTTCTAAAAAATAAATCCCATTTTACGCCTTCTCAGGTCGATCGCAAACCCTTAGCCTGGCTCCTTATTGGCTTCGATCTTCAATCAAGTCACCTCGGAGTTTCGTCCGTTCCCCTATTACTTCTTCCGAGTCCAGAATCCATCCGCTTTCCATGAAGAACACAGATCAAGTACCCGTTGTGAAATCGGATCTGACGGCAGTTCTAGCTCAACTTGTGTCCAAGATTGATAACCTCCAAACTGAGGTCCGAAAAATGCAACGAAACCAGGTTCCTATTCCTCAAGAACCTGAGGCCCTATTCCCTCGGGCTATGGATCCACCTGAGACCATCTGGGTTCCCGAAGGGTATCAACAGGCTCCACGTGCCTCTCCTGTCAATGGTTCGTCGCCTGCCCAGCTTCTTATGCCAAACCTTGCCCAGCATGGGGCTAACTTGCCTATAATCATTGATCCGAAGGAAGAAGTGCTGAACAAAGTCAAAGAGGACCTCAAGATGCTCACCAAGAAGTTTGACCAAGTCAGAATCTCGAGAAATTACATGGACTACATGCACATGTATCCTTATCCTAAAGTGAGGTTACCCGAGAAGTTCAAGATGCCAAATATCGAGAAATTTGGAGGAAGTGGACCCCCGATTATTCATCTCCGAAGTTATCACCATTCCATGACTCTACTAGGGGCTTCTGAAGAAGTGATGGCCCAGTTATTTTAGCAAACTCTGAAGAATAGCGCCCTCCGATGTTTTTTGTCTCTCGGAGAATCCAGAATTCGTAGCTGGGAGGATGTAGACCGGGAATTCATATCACAGTACAAATACAATGAAGATCTTGAGGTCACTCGCCGTGATTTAGAGTTTCTCAAGAAGAACCCTGGAGAATCAGTCAGTAACTTTATCGCCCGATGGAGGGAAAAAACAACAACTATAGCCAATCAGCCTTCCGAGGAAGAACAAGTCAGCATAGTAAAGAACAACTTCTTAACCCATGTCCGAGCAATGATGGGAGGACAATAATATCCCCATTTTTGAGCTCTCAGAGAAGCAGGAGTAGAAATCAAGGAAGGCCTTGCCAAAACATAAGTTGACCCAAAGAAGGTGTCCGGACAGTTCACCTCCAAAAAATATGACAAACCTGCCAGTGCTACAGTCTCAACCATCAACAACATCTCTCAACCAACCTCATCATGGGCACCAGAAAACCGCTCTGTCCCGTCCGAAAGGAATACACTGAGCTCCATGCTCCCCTCTCCAAAGTCTATCAAGCCCTTCTAATCCAAAACCTTATCAAACCTTTAGATCCTCGTTCATTGCCAAATCCACTCCCAAGAAACTTCAAGGTAGATGCCCATTGCGCCTTTCACCAAACTGCTGGCCATACCACCGACCAATGCTTTCACCTCTGAAATATGATCCAAGGTCTAATTGACAGGGGTACCATCGACCCACCAACCAATTTTAAGCCAAACACTACTCACAACCCACTTCCAAATCATACCAATTCCATCTTCTTAGAAGAGAACCCAGGATTTGATCCCTTAACTCAAATCACACCCATATACTCTCCTAAACCTCTCCAAATTTTCCCATATTTCCTCCTACACCCTGCTAGCCTCACTGATCAGGCACTGTCACTCCTTACCAGAGCATGCATCGCTGTCCGTATCCGTTCTAAAAATGGAGGTATGGAATTATCAGAAGTTTTAAACCAACTCCTAGAGTTCAGGCTAAAATTGCCTTCACAAATGGTCATTGATTGCCAGAGGTTCAGTACGCTATTCTTGGAAGCACAAAAATGGGCTCTAGAGTCAAATAGTTGGGTAGTACCGACCGATGAAGTCAATCTGGAAGATGTCATCCAGATCATGGCAGAATTCTTCAGGTAGACCAACAACATTTACAGTATCACCGAGTTATTCGATGCTTTGAAGCTACAGGGGCGCTTGGTCCCTTCACCCTTACACATCCCCACAGAATGGGATGAGCTGTATGAAGAAGCCGTTGAAGTTGTGGAATGCGTTGACTTTGCATGGAAAGACAAAATTGTTGCCACCGAATGGGGGGAAGAATTCGGAGATTCGGATGAAGAGCAAGCTTTTGAGAAAACTGGTTCGGTAACCGACATATATGGAATGATATCGTTTGAGGAACTTCTTGGAAAAATAAACAAAGTGGTAGAACAACCCGAGATCGACAAGGAAATGGGATTCATGTTTTTCCCTTCTTCAGTAAATCACATGACCAGATCAGTGAGGCATTACTAGATTCCAAGCTCACTACCAACCAATGACAAAGGGAAGGGCGTTGAAAACCTTCCTATGCCAGAGATGACCCTCGAGGAAAGTAAGATCCTTGATCAACTAAAGAAAACTCAAGCTAACATCACTTTATGGGGGATTTTCATGTCTTTTCAGCTGCACATAAATGCTTTGATCAAGTTTCTCACTGGACCCACGGTTCCTCCTTCTACCACACCAGAAGAAGCGGTAAATTTGGTCAGATCCTTAACCTTTACTCGAATGTTATCCTTTTCCTAAGAGGAAATCCCCAAGATTAGACCAAGCCACAATCATGCACTCAACATCTCCGTCGAAGTTATGGGGAAGGTTGTACCACTCTATCTTGTCGATAATGGATCCACCTTGAATGTCTGCCCACTGGGAACCTTCAAATGTTTAGGACTGAAAGAAAGTGACCTCGCTCCAACTTCCGTTGCTGTGCATGCTTATGATAATACCCGTCGGGAGGTGATGGGATCCATAAAGCTGGTAATAGGGGCTGGCCCTATAAACCCTGTCGTCGAATTCCAAGTTATTGACATCCCAGCCTGTTTTAACCTGTTACTCGGATGACCTTAGCTCCATAGTATCAAGGGCGTGTCTTCCTCACTTCATCAAAAATTAAAGTTCTTCATCGACGGACGGGTCATTACCATCTTGGGTGACGATGACAATACCGAGGGTGCAAGTACCAGTAGTCCAATCCTTGAGATACAACACGGGCAAATGATATGCACCTATCAGGATTTCGAGTTGAACCACTTCTACTCCCGGCAGGGGATAACTTCAAAGAAAGGGTTTGTCCAGAATACAACCCTCATGGCAACATCGATGTGATTAATATGTTCAGAAATATGCACTTCATGCCCGGACTGGGGCTAGGACAAAGACAACAAGGGATACTCGAGCCGATTGAACTAAAGAAGGCTTTCCCTCCTTGTGGTTTGGGTATCAACCATCAGAACAAGAGCTCAGAATGATCCGCCAGTCTCAACCAAAGAGAAGACTAGACTGCGTCCAGACTATCCCAGGTGATTCCTTGAATGGACGATTCATCAAAGAGGGTGAGGACTTCCCCTTTTACGGATTTCCTGAACCATGGTATGACCATACAGACAAGAAGATGAAGCCTGAAATGGAGATCTTTTTTCAAGACATCTACCCATGGGCCGAGAGTTCCCAACACCATGAACAACCGCTAATCAAAGATGCCGAAGAGACTGAAGAAAGTGACTCCGAAGATTCTTTTAACTTACAGACACTGGGGCTGGCACTCTGCATGGTTTATTCAGGCACTACATCACTGAATCTATCCCACCTGATTAAAGCTGCTGAGACACCTCTCCTCAACTGGCATGCTGCGCCAGTTCTACCTGCTAAAATCTCCCCTAATCCTAATGTTTACCCCTTTTCTTCTTCTGTTGTCTATCCTTATTCAAATGTAATAGAGTCCTCTTTTGACGAGGTTCTCAATGCTATTTTTCCTATCAATGAAATAAACGAAGATTTTGAGTATCTTGTTATGCCTTACACTAACTGTTTGGATTCTAATCAAACTTTTGATGACGATGATTTTACAAATGAATAATTCTTAACTGATCTAAATAAGGTTAATAATAAACAACATAACCGTGTTCAAGTTAATGAAGAAGAGACTGTTGTTATAAACCTCATTTCTAGTAGCCAACTGCGCGAGATTAGGATAGGGACTACTCTTGATGAGCATGGGCGTGCACAACTCGAAGAATTGCTAAAGTAATTCGTGGATGTCTTTGCATGGTCCTATGATGATATGCCCGGCATTGATCCTGAAATAGCTCAGCACAAGATTCCCACTCTCCCAGATTACAAGCCAGTTAAACAAAAGTTGAGAAAACTCCGCACCGAATGGTCGCTCAAGGTCACAGAAGAGGTGGTCAAACAGTTGAAAGTAGGCTTCATACGTGTGATCGAATATCCGACATGGATAGCCAACATAGTGCCCGTGTCGAAATCAGGAGGAAAAGTTTGGATGTGTGTAGACTATCGAGATTTTAACAAAGCTTCTCCAAAGGATGATTATCCGTTACCCAATATCGACATGATCGTGGACAACACAACCAATCATTCTCTCAAGTCATTCATCGACGGGTTTGTCGGATACAACCAAATCAAATGCACCCAGACCACCAAGAAAAAACTGCATTCATCACCCCATAGGGAACCTTTTTCTACACTGTCATGCCATTTGGTCTTAAGAACATTGGGGCTACCTACCAGAGGGCTACCACAACCATCCTGCACGATTTGATTTACAAAGAAGTTGAGTGCTATGTGGATGATATAATTATCAAATCCAATACTAGAGAGGGTCCTGTTCCAGCTCTTCAAAAGTTTTCCGAACGACTGCGACAGTATCAGATGAGACTCAATCCACAGAAATGCGTCTTCGGCGTTACAAAGGGAAAACTCTTGGGATTCATGGTCAGTGAGAAGGGGATTGAAGCAGATCCCGCCAAGCTGAAAGCCACACTTGATATTCCACCTCCCCGAACAGAGAAAGAAGTCCGAGGTTTCCTTGGGAAATTATAATACGTCAGCCGGTTCATTATCCATCTAACCTCCATTTACGAACCTATCTTCAAAATCCTCCGAAAGGATTCAACTAAAGCTTGGAACGAGGCATGCCAAAAATCCTTTGACCGAATCAAACAATATCTGACCCAACCCCCGATACTCATGCCACCACAGCCTGGTATCCCCTTGCTCCTATACCTAACCATAACCGACACTTCAGCCGGGGCTTTGCTAGCCTAATACCTTGAATATTCCCACAAATAAAGAGCCATCTATTATGCCAGTCACAAATTGGTCAGGTATGAGGTTAACTACACCGCTTTGGAAAAGGTGTGTGTCTCACTTATCTAGGTCACCCAAAAGCTGCGGCACTACATGTTTGCCTTCCCCATTAAACTTGTATCCCAAATGGACCCCATCAAATACCTACTTGAGAAACCCACCTTGTCCAGCCGAATGGTCTGATGGTTGATGCTCCTAACCGAGTTCGATGTCACGTACGTCACGCAGAAAGCCATGAAAGGAAAAGCCATCTCTGACTACCTCGCTGATTACCCCGTAGAAGAAGCTGATGTTTGGGTCTCCGAATTCCCAGATGAAAACATCCTTTGCACCGCTCAGGACAACCCTCGATGGTAAATGTTCTTTGATGGCATTACCAACGAAAAAGGATAGGATATTGGGATACTTCTGATCGCCCCATATGACTCTCACACTCCCATCGCCATCAAATTGGATTTCCCTTGCACCAACAACATGGTTGAATACGAGGCATGCACGGTAGGCCTCAAGGTTGATCTCGAGAAAGATATTCAATGCCTCGATGTGTACGGGGATTCCGCCCTCATCATCGGTCAAGTGCTCAGAAAGTGGAAAGTCAAGGACGAGAAACTCCAACCCTTCCATGACCACTTAAAAGAGCTAGCCTCCCAATTCCAAGATATCACCTTCCATTACCTAACTCGATCAAAGAATAACCTAGCCGATGCTCTCGCTACCTTGGCCTCCATGGTCGACATACCCGAAGAAATAACTATGACCCACTTGCTAGTTCAAAAGCAAGACAAACCAACCCACTGCTACCACATTGAGCTCGTCACCACAGAGCTCCTGAGCTATCCAATGACTGGTACTATGATTATTGGAACCTCCTCAAGCATGGTAGGTATCCCGAGGGTTCCAACAAGAAAGATCGAGCAACCCTCCGAAGATTGGCTGCCCAGTACATCATCTGCCGATATAGGGTCCCGCGCGAGCTAGTGTCAAATAACGGGTTACATTTCGAGGCAGAAGTCATAGAAGTGGTCAACGAGTATGGGATTCAGAGACACAAATCTTCTCCCTACCGACCTCAGGCTAACGGTGCAGTTGAAGCCGCCAACAAGAACCTCAAAACCATCATCAGCAAGATGACCGAAAGCTATCGGGATTGGGCTGATCGGATCCCATTGAAATACTGTTACTAAAGCCGTTTAATATAAAATTAAACTATTTAAGTAACTTCGAATTGTTTTTTGAGGAAACTCTTTTCTTAAAATCAAATCAAATTAATCACAAGATGTGTTTAACAAAAATATGTATGAGATATGTTCAAGATTTGTTAACAGATTTGATAAATCAGTTTAAAAACTTTAAACTCAGCACAACCAAGAATTAGATGATGAGATGTAGAAAGATTAAGAACAAGGGTTTTTAACGTGGTAAAACCTCACCCAACTGAGGAAACATCCACGACTCCCTATACGGAGTAAACCAAAAATTCCACTAAAACAAATTATAACAGTTACAAACTATATAACACACATGCAAACAAATCAGACCTATACAAGTTTAGGAATGTATCCACTGGTGTCCTTATAACTTCTCTGCAATTCTGTTTGTTGATGTTATTCTCCCAGTTTGCTAACTTCCAATTTGTTTCTTTACGTCGACTCTTGTTCTTGAGATCTTATTACCAACACTTTTAGTGTGGTAGGGTGATAGTGTTTGTGGAGGTGCTTTCTAACACATGCATGCACACACACACACACACACACACATATTTTATACAAACAGTCCTATCAAATTACATATAAGATCTATATGCTGTGATTTTCTATTTCTCTCTTCTTAGAAAACTTAACCTTATTTGACCTTTATTATAATCCTAGAATCCACGTCTATCTTGCTCGGAAGACGTATCAAGATATTAATCAATCTCAGGTTTTTTTTGAGATTGAAAATCACCAAGTGCGATTCCAACTAGGTCGAAGGTCTTGTTTCAAAAGAACTAGAAATAGAAAATGTTATTGTTGATTTCGTAGATAAAAACATTTACAAAAACAAATCAACAAATATTTTCTCAAGATGAGAAATTAAATATGCAGATCTATGTGAAATATAACATGAAATGACTTAGATCTAAGATTTCTATAAAAGTAGAAACACGTATCTAAACAGATGTTTAAGTTGATAACAAGATCTGAGAACAAAGAGGTTACAGCAACAAAACTAACAAACCAATCACTCAAAATCTCTCAAACACTCAAGGTTGTGTTTGGTATATACTGGTTTTGAAAGAGGTTATGGTTTGAGTATAGTTTTGGACGATTTAAGGTTAGGGTTTCTCTCTCTCTCTCTCTCTCTTATCTCTTCTCTCTCTTCTCACTTCTATCTTCTCTCTTTCTCACTCGAATGAACAAAGTGGCAAAAGTCTTAGATGGATGAGGGTAGGGGTCATTTTATAGGAGGCTGAGAAGATTCGAGAATACAGACCAAGATCAAGGGCTAGGATCTAGCCTTGGAGGATTGACTTTGATCCAATGGTTTAAACAGAGGCGGTGATTAAAACGTTTCTAATTGGCTCAAATTGGTTTCACCAGGATTATATAAGAACGCATGCAGGTCATGGATTAAATCTAATCCAAGGGTCGAAATAACACACAACAATCGTCTCACACAGAAAACGCAATTTGGAATGATTATAGCTCGACAGGTGTAGGCATGAGATTGGATGATACACGCGTGTCTTAAAATAATTACACAGCAAGCCTTATAGTCTCTGGCGCTTTCGGATTCTACCCAAGTGAACTTTTAGCCAATAAAACCAATAAACCAAAATAGCAGTTTGACCCCAAACCTTTTAAAACCAAATTATAATTTATAAAAACCTTATTTTAAAAGTTTATTAAATTCCCAAAAAATATAAAAAATAAATTTTAGGAATTTAAACACACTCGGCATATATACACACAATTATATGCAATATGAAATGTATGAATACAATTCTAATGTGTGTGAGTGTTGGTAAAAGTATCTAGATCAATCAAGAAAGAGGAATAAAATTTTAAACCAATCTCTGAGGTTCTTTTGTTTTTCCAAACTAGATGAACACTTATACAATACAGACTCAAGTGAGTCAAGGGTATAAGGTGCTTCACCCGTAAGCCCTTTAGGGCTACCGAACCTCCATTCTAACCTCTACTGGGGCTACCGCTTACTCTCTGGTTTACGGCATGGAAGCAGTCCTACCCATGGAGCTGGAAATACCCTCGTTGCGCGTCATGCTTGAAAGCAAGGTCAGTGAAAAAGACTGGTGTCAAAGCCATCTTGACGAGCTGACCCTCCTAGACGAAAGGAAATTGAAATATCTATAACACATACAAGGCTACCATCGCCGAATAGCGCGTTCATTCAACAAGAAGGTCAAGGACCGCGGTATCCGAGAAGGGGACCTAGCCCTCAAAGAAATCATAGAACCCATCTGGGACCCTAGAGGAAAATTCAAGCCCAATTGGAGTGGGCCCTACATTGTCAAGAAGATCTTGTCCGACGGTGCCGCCATGCTCACCAACTTAGATGGGGAGGAGATGGCTCGTCAGTTCAACCTGGATCGTCTCAAGAAATTCTACCCCTAGTTCGAAATCTCAGCGCGCTACGACTCTTCTCATCTCTCTTCTATTCTAAAAAAAACTCTTCATTTCCCCTTACCCAAAACTACGTGGGCCTGATCCTCTGCAAAAAAAACATTTTCAAGCAAAATTAAAACTTTTGAAAAACCCCAGAGGTACGTAGGCAGCTCATACACCATACATGAGCACGACCCTTTCTTTTTCACAAAATACTATTGTTTTCTTATCTCCGAGAACAACAGTCAATTCCAACATATACTTGAACAAAAGGATTATGTATGCCTTAGCGATCGGTATAGATAATTCAAACAATACAAAATTCATCGAAAGGCACAGCTGGATGATCAGAAACTTATTTATTTCACTAATAAGAAATTACGGTACGGATTACTTAAAGGAACGATAACTCCCTTCCCCCTACCTTCCAAAAAAAGACAAAATAAAATCCCCACATTTATTCCCCATTACAAAAAAACCATCCTACCCACAGCTACCAGAGGAGCCCGCTCCGCCATCATCATCTACATCCTGGGGTCCCCAAGTTTCCCCTGCCTGAACAGAGTATCACAGACACTCCACGGACTTATAAGCTCGAACCAGCTTCGAATAAACCACAACACCTCCCTCCAAGGCTTCGAGGTAGTTAGCAAACTTAATGCTACCAGGGAGAGCCATCTTACAAAGACTAAGAAACAGTAGACAAGTGAAGGTGTGATGGAAACTCTCCACCCTTCCCCTTTTTATACTTGAGAACCCTCACAAGAGACACAATTCCTGCAAAAACCGGAGGGAATCCTACCCCAAAAGGTACAAAAGGCTGAAGAGGGCACAAATCAAAAGCTTTGAATTGATGGGACTGGACTTGACAGGTGCTTGTCGATCGGCAACCCCCTATTTTTGGAAATTTTCCTTTTTCCTTTTTTATCAAAATCAGAAGCCCAATAAAAATAAATTGATATTCTCAATAGAATTTCAAAAATCCTTTTGCATCCTTATAAAATTTCCCATTTTTAACCTTCCTTCAAAATCCCAAAAATATTTCTTTTTACGGTCTCAGCAGCAAAGTAAAAAGCGCATGCGCATGCATTCATTCATCATTAACAAAGGATAATAAAAAAATCCCATTGCATTGCATATATATATTTTCCTGTGTTACATCAATCTTTCAGGAAATAGAAAAAAGTAAAAAAACAATGGAACTCAGCTTGAACCTATTCTTTCTATCTCTCACCTACCCTTCACCCCTCTCTCTAAGAGCTTCCACCCATGCGACGCGCTCTTTTTCCCCTACGGCGAGACGACGCACCACCACTACCCGAACTAGAGTCCTCCCCGGACGAAGCAGACGGCACCAAATAAAAAGGAACCGGGACCGCATCTCGAATGTGGGCAGTCACCGAAGAGATCCAGTCTCTAATATTCCTCAGCCAAGTGGTCGACACCCGGACTTACTGCAAGTAAAAGGCAGAATCAGTATCAAAAGAGGGATCAAAATAGAAAAGGAACCAAAAAAAGGAGCAAGAAGGTATACCGCCAGACGAAGAACCTCCTCTGTCAAACCCAACTCCTCTGGATCCATCGCATGAGGACAGTGCAACATAGGCACCATCCCTCCATCAGCCCGCCGAATATTATATGAAGGGGTGTGCAACCGCACAAAGGGAACCTCTGAAGTCGCCGCCGCCGCAGACGCCGACGGACCACCACCACTGTGGGAAGACCCCACTGCCCGACTCGAACCCGCAAGAGGGAAAGGCAAGGCATCATATATGCTGGGCGCCATCAACCAGCTCGTCACAAGGTCCATATAGTCATACAGCACGGACATATCAGTATACAACAGGTAGGACTCGCCGATAATCGCTGCGATCCTCGTATCCTCCGGCATCAGCCGCTCCCGCCTCATAGACATAGGAGGCTGCGCAGGTGGCACCACCACCTCCTCCTCAGCAATTTGCCGAACCACTCACTCCCCCAGATACCAAGAATGGTCGAACTCATGCGCCAGAAAATGCCTCATCTGCGCATTCACCCCGGTCGCCCCCGTATCCTGAATAGCTGTCCCCCAAGTGTAAAAGGTCTCCTAAAAATCCTAAGCAGGCACAAGTCAATATAGAATCAGAACATGCAAAAAACTAAGGCTGAAAAGGAAAGAGTCTTACCCTACCACTGGTCAGGCCATTTAAGACCTGACGCACCGCCTCCAGAGAGAGAGATCCCTTCGACTACCGATTGGCCTTCCGCCATCGATATAATCGACAAAAGTCCCCAACAGTATCATCCTTCAGAGAAATCAGTGGGGTATTGCACCCAATCACCTCATAGAACCACGTCTACCAAAGACAGGAATTCACAATAAAAAAGAGACGCATAAGGAAAATGAGAATGCATGAAAGGAAAATGCGCAAAATTAAAGGATACCTCAAGGAGATACGTGGCTCTAGTAAAAGTTTGCCGGAAGCACCGGCTGAATGCGTCCAAAGAAAAATAGAGGGTCGCCAAAGTCAGGATCCCCCAATCATAGAGAGGGATGTTCGAAAACATCCTCAAATACGGCAAGAACCACAAATGGACGACGTCGCCGCCCGACGCCACCATAAAAACTCCCAGCACCAGCAAGATAAACAACTGGGCCATCTGCCTCACCTGTAGCCCGTCCTCCACATCAACCACCCTACTCAGCAAAACATCATTCAGCAAGGACAATCGGATGGAATCCCCATACACTATCCTCCCCACATCGCCGAGCGTCGTCCTCACTGCCTCCGGCCTCACCCTCAGAGAGCGGTCCACCTCTATCTGCTCCCCAGTGTAATCCAGCCCCAGAAGTTGCTGCATGATAGGCGCGCAAGAAGTGTGCGCGTGTAAAGTGCACAGTCGTTATTTTCTGTCTCGTCGAGACTATACAAACAAACCTAAATTATGACTACACTTGCGGGGCAAGCACAGCACTAAGTCGGGTATTAAAAATCAACAGGGAGAAGATGCTAGAATTTATATGATTTAATATTTCGAAATAAAAGTGAAAAGGTGAATTACAAACTAAAAAGGAAAAGATGCATAAAGGGAAATGTTTAACTAGGCAAGGGAAATGAAACTAGATTAACAAAGCGAGTAAAACTACAGGTTGCGTCGAATATCCCTCACCTGAGTTAATTTGTATAAAATGGTTACATGGGTCGATGAGTTATTTAGAAATGTGTCTCGTTTCGACAGTTAATTAAATCAAGGGTTTTCACACCCCTAAATCCTTATAAAAGCCTAATAAGATTTTGGAGTCAACAAATATCCCGGAAATTACGCGTGAAAGGTCGTAAGCACGGGACATCCATGATATGCCCCGTCAAATCTCCCAGGTGTAATAACTAGGACAGCACACCCGAAATAAACTCGTAAACACCATCACCAAATCAAAGAAACGTGTTAACCCGAGCGAGTTCCATTCAAACACAACCTAATTTAAATTAGCTAGAAAGCATAATAAAAACGCGGTAAATAAAGCGGTAAACAAACGCGGTAAATTTACACTAGAAAACACGAGAAGAAAGCATGTAAACTAATTAACAAAGCATGTAAACCTAATTAACAAAGCAAGAAAGAAGGAAATACAAACTATATTAATGGAGAGGATGATGAATAGTGAAACATTCAACCCAAATGGGGTGTCAATCCAAGAACAATTGAAGAAGAACTCTCCAAATCACCCAAACCCTAAGCTATTCTAACCTAAAACTATCTAAAATCGTATATATCTGTTTATTACAACAAAATTGGTATATATACTAAGTTGGAATTAATTTAGAAAAGAAAAGAGAAAAGAAAAGACATGCCAAAATATCTGTAGAAAACACGGGATCGATAGATCGACCCCTTTGGTCGATCGATCGATCAAGGCCAAAATTTCCACTGCAGAGAAGGATCGATCGATCGACCAAAATCGTCGATCGATCGATCAAGCAGGTCACTGCCAAGCAGTAGCACACTACATTCCTTTTTTCCCTTTTCTCCTCTTCTTTTGATTCCCTTATTTTTCCCTCCACTGAAATCGTCGTAACTTCATCATACGGACTCGGAATCGCGCACCGTTCGCGGCTACGCAAACCTAGCGAGGAGGGATACAACTTCTATGAGATGTCGGGACAGGTGCCCAAGCTATGAAATGACTAACATTCCCTTGAACGTGCGATTGCATACAAAACTTCACCGTAATGCGTTCGAACTTCAGACTTAGCATCCAAATACCTATAAAAGCCCAATTAACCCCTACAAAACATGTTAACATAGAAATCTGAGGTTGTCTGGATAACGAGCATAAATATAGGGAATAATATACCCGAGGGGGCCAAAATGCGTAGGTTCGAAGGATGAAATACATAATATTTGCGTATCATCACACCCCCTAACTTACACATTGTTAGTCCCTAGCAATGAAATAGGATGCAACAAGAACTAAAAGCAAACCAAAAGCAGGAGATAGTACAACAGTATGTTATAAAAGCAAAATGCCACTTTTTTGGGTGATTCGATTGCATTTAGCGTATGCAATAAGCCGTTAAACCCCCAGGTCACCCTAGTGGACGAAAGTCATCTCGTGAGGGTTTTCAGGGATGGTACCGACAAACATCAATTGGTTTCCTCAAAATATGCCCAAACCAACATGCGACAAGCCCAAAAATGGCAAAAAGGATTTCATACACATTATTAGCACTTTGAACGGATTCAAATGAAAGTACAAATCATTAACATTATAGAATTCACTGCATAGAATTGAAACCTTAAAATGTGGGAGGGGAACGAGCACATGCAAAGTGTGATTTGGCGAAAAACTTATATAAACCGGATACTAAATAAAGCAAGCATATATTCAATCCTCACGGGCATTACACTCATCAAGAGAATTCACTCGAAACATGGAGGTAACACACGTAACATACGGTCATAAAGAGTAAATGGAAATGGAAACTAGGCCACACACATGTCACAAATGAAGAACGCAATATATAAACTGAAAAATTGTAATATCAATGAAAGATACCGCACACTAAAAGAGGCGAAATGCATTTTCACAGATTATCAAAACTATTATGACTTTTAAATTACATCAACCTAAGATCACATAGGACTTTACTAGGGTTGTAATGTAGGTATGTCTAGGGTACAAAATGAAGGAATGTATGTACGGATTCAAAGTGTTCGGGATAATGGGAAAATGCGGGCAATATCAAAAATGGAAAACAACTTCCAAAACGGGATTAGATATATCATCGGGGAGAGTAATCAAAGATTAATGAACTATATACACAACATATGCAACTTTATCTTTCTTTTTCTTTTCTTTTTTTTCTCATTTTTCTTTTGTTTTGTTTCTTTTGCTTTTTGCTTTCTTTTCTCTTCTCTTTTTCACTTCTTTCTTTTCTTTACTTATCAAACTCTCATATGCCTAAATTGCAACCGACATCATAACAACATCATTAAATCCCATGTAATAAACCAAACAAAGGTATGTAAGGTGTATGTATGGTTTAAATCTCAAATTTAGAGTTGGTTATGGGAATGGGCTATGAAATGAAAGGCTAATATTTAGGCTCAAAGGGGTTAACGAGGGAAAACATATAAGGGTGAAGTCAAGGCTAATATGGGTGATATAACAAAGATGGTCTATGATCATTTCCATAAGTTTATGCAATTCTCGAATCAAAACAATATATGAAAATCATGATCAAGTAACACATTTCAAGTATGAACTCAATTAATGAACGATAAAATGAAAGAATAGTGAGATTACCAACGAATTCAACGTTTTCAATGAGAAGAGAACAATGTGTACACTCACAAACGATGAAAGGTACAAAGCTTACTTGGTGTAAGTATATACAATGCAATAAAATATTACCGAGTTATAAAAATCTTAAACCAAATCAATAAGGCAAGAAAGTGCATGTGCTCATGGGATTAAAGTTTAATTCATGAAGTTATTCATAATATCAATAATGGAGACTAAAGTCTAATAAATTCTAAAATCAAGAACATGCATCATTAGATTGTCTATTGGATCGGACAATTATTAAAATTTATTATCGGAAACAAAGGCAAGAATGCCCAAAAAGGAGAAAAAAGAAAGAAAATCTTTTTGAAAATTTTGAATTTTTTAAAGAAAAGCATACTAAGTAACTAACATGTGAGCAAAAACATGGACTAAAATGTGAAATGGATAGAATATCCCACACCTCCTAACTTAAAACTTGACATTGTCCTCAATGTGAATTAAGAACCAAGTTAAAGAGAGGAAAAGAGAGATATTACCCAAAAGTGGAGCGATCCCCATAAGAACAAGTCCAAAGAATCTACAAAACAAGTTAGTACCGAGCATAGCAAAAACAAATAATGAAAAGTTTACTAATTACACTAGACTAAAATAAAAAGAAAGAAAGAATAAAAAGATAACTATATACAACCTACTATTTAGGCTTCACACTTACTATACACTAGAAGTCTAAATAGCTGAGGGTCCACCGTAAAAACGATTTGACTTTGGAGGATAACAGGTGTACCCTCACATACAAGCATGCATTTAAAAAAATATGGATTCCATTTGAACAACGGAAGGCATGTGTAAGGCGGAAGAAATGAACCATCGCCAATTAAAAATTTTGGAGGGACGATGGGAGGTTTGGATTGAACGGGTGACAAAAACAAGTGGGGATCAAGAAAAGATAAATATCCTCCCAATGATTTTGGAATTGGAATGGGAGGCGGCGCACACAAAGGAAAATATGCGATCGTGGAAAGCGACTCGAGCAAGTACTCCTCATCGGCGACAAGGTTTAAAACAATAAAGTTTGAAACTGAATCATCGGGTACTTATGACGGTGTGATAATAGAAAATGAAAATGGGGATGAAAAAAAATCAAACTCATGAGATGAATCATCATCGCATGAAGTTGGAATTTTAAAGGAAATAATATCATTTTCAATGAAATGTTCTTTTTTGGGAGCCAAAGAAGAAATCATTTCATTGCAAATAGATATTATGTCATTATCATCCTCGCTTTCAATATCTATTATGCAATGGGCAAAGTCGACAATGCTTTGTTCCAAAGTAGGCACAAAGTCCTCATTTGGTTCAAAACGTTTCTCGACTTCAAAAGTCTCGGAATCAAAATCGTCGTTGGACTCAAATAATAAATCCAATTCATGTTTCCACAAACGATTTTCTTCCCGATAACGATTTTCAATGTTCTCATTCTCATACATACACAAACCCTCACCGAATGTCATAGGTCGAGGTGCGGATGCATAAAAATGGGAACTTTGAAAATTACCATCGGACTTAAACGAAAACTCATTATTATAGAAATTTTGAAAACTATTCGAATTTGTTTCAAAATTCCTATTATGAGGAGGTAAAGGCCTAAAATCATTATCATCATCATCAAAATTCCAATAACCCAAATTTTGACTTTCGTTATACTCGCCCAAAGTCATTTGAATTTGTTATACTTTGAGATTCTAAGTATTGACCAAAAGTCATAGGATTACGAGCATTTTGAGAATTATAACCATGATTACCGAAAGAATTGGAATAAGACATGCTTACCCCAAAAGTAGCTCGAAGTGGCGGGTTCCACAAAGTAAGTGCGCGCGGGAAAAATTCGAGCGTTTCTAAGTGCTCAAATGTGGAAGTCCTGCAAAATATTAGCAAATAATACAAATAGAAAGAAAATACTATGAAATACTAAATCAGAAGTCTAAAACAAACTAGTCCCCGGCAACGGCGCCATTTTGATAGGCGCACGAGAAGTGTGCGCGTGTAAAGTGCACAGTCGTTGTTTTTTGTCTCACCGCGACTATACAAACAAACCTAAATTACGACTACACTTGCGGGGCAAGCACAGCGGTAAGTCGGGTATCGAAAATCCACAGGGATGAGATGCTAGAATTTATATGATTTAATATTCCGAAATAAAAGTGTAAAAGGTGAATTAAAAACTAAAAAGGAAAAGATGCATAAAGAGAAATGTTTAACTAGGCAAGGGAAATGAAACTAGATTAACAAAGCGAGTAAAACTATAGGTTGCGTCGAATATCCCTCACCCGAGTTAATTTGTATAAAAATGGTTACATGGGTCGACGAGTTATTTAGAAATGTGTCTCGTTTCGACAGTTAATTAAATCAAGGGTTGTCATGCCCCTAAATCCTCATAAAAGCCTAATAAGATTTTGGCGTCAATAAATATCCCGAAAATTAAGCGCAAAAGGTCGTAAGCACGGGACATACATAATATGTCCTGTCAAATCTCCTAGGCATAATAACTAGGACAACGCACCCGAAATAAACCCATAAACACCATCACCAAATCAAAGCAACGCGTTAACCCGAGTGAGTTCCATTCAAACACAACCTAATTTAAATTAGCTAGAAAGCATCATAAAAATGCGGTAAACAAACGCGATAAATTTACACTAGAAAGCACGGGAAGAAAGCATGCAAGCCTAATTAACAAAGAAAGAAAGAAGGAAATACAAACTATTTTAATGGAGAGGATGATGAATAGTGCAGTATTCAACCCAAATGGGGTGTCAATCCAAGAACAATTGAAGAATAACTCTCCAAATCACCCAAACCCTAAGCTATTCTAACCTAAAACTATCTAAAATCGTGTATATCGGTTTATTACAACAAAATGGGTATATATACTAAGTTGGAATTCATTTAGAAAAGAAAAGAGAAAAGAAAAGAAATTCCAAAATATTTGCAAAAAATAGGGGATCGATCGATCGACCCCTTTGGTCGATCGATCGATCAAGGCCAAAATTTCCACTGCAGAGAAGGATCGATCGATCGACCAAAATCGTCGATCGATCGATCAAGCAGGTCACAGCCAAGCAGCAGCACACTGCATTCCTTTTTTTCCTTCTCTCCTCCTCTTTTGATTCCCTTATTTTTCCCTCCACTGAAATCGCCGTAACTTCATCATACGGACTCGGAATCGCGCACCATTCATGACCACACAAAGCTAGCGAGGAGGGATACAACTTCCATGAGATGTCGATCCAAGTGCCCAAGCTGTGAAATTAGTAACATGCCCTTGAACGTGCAATTGCGTACGGAACATCACCGAAATGCGTCTGAACTTCACACTTAGCATCCAAATACCTATAAAAGCTCAATTAACCCCTGCAAAACATGTTAACGTAGAAATCCAAGGTTGTCTGGTTAACGAGCATAAATATAGGGAATAAGATACCCGAGGGGGCTAAAATGCGTAGGTTCGGAGGATGAAATACGCAATATTTGTGTATCATCACTGCACATCTATGGGAGTCACAGTCATCTCCCCAAAGTCAAAATGGAAGGTGTGGGTAATATCCCACCATCTCTCCCCCAAAGTGGACAGGACCGTTGTCGAACGAGGCATCTAATCCAGCGCAGACGCTAAAACCCAATGATGATACCACCCAACGCACCACAGGTGGAAGATGCTCCCACACATCCTTAAGCCCCGTCGTCCCGCGGGCACGCATGTTCTTCAAAGAGATATCAGACTGTCAAAAGAAGAAACCTTGTCAAAATTCAAGGAAGAAAGAAAAATCACCAAAAAGAGAAGAATGTCAAAGGTTAGGTTACTTACATAACCACCAGGGTTCACCACCCTCGAGGAGCGATGAAGCGACGGCTCCCGTAGCAAGGTCCGCTCATCCACAACCGACTCAAATGTGTCAAAGGAGTTCTCACTCCCCAAAGCAAGAGTCGCCCTGGCCCTCCACTCCATGTTCACTCAGTCGTCAATAGTCAACCATTCCCTCTGCGCTGCAGTGCTCACAAAGGCGGCCATTTCTTAAAGATCGGAACGCTAGAACGATTTGCAAAGGAAAATCGCAAAGATAAAGAAAGCAAGAAGCAGTGAAAAATAAGGGGAATTCGCCCCCTTTATATAGGATGCCAAGCGTCATGCCGATCGACATTGACTCCCCACCCACCGATCGGTACTGCCCCCTTACCTTCCCGAGGCAGTCAAAAAGTCCGTGCCACTGTCGAATGGCACCCTCTGAACTGTGCCGATCGGCACCCCCTTGAAATTTTGTACAAAAATTCCCAAAAAATCCTGAAAAATTCTTAGAAAATTCCTAAAAATCTCGAAAAGGATTTGGAACATTTTCACCAAGAAAATTTCACACTCCCTCAAGTGAAACCCCCATTTCCCCAGCGGAACTCCAGAAAGACATTTTCAAAGTCTCCAAAGGACACTTTACTTTTTCCCCAGCTCATTCCCCAGCGGAACCCAAGATCCAATCTTCATCCTCTCTTAGGTCAGAATTGACCTCGGTCTTGGATCGTCACAATAGTTAGGTCAAAATTAACCTCGGTCCTCGATCGTCACCTCTCTTAGGTCAGAATTGACCTCGGTCTTGGATCGTCACCTCTCTTAGGCCAGAATTGACCTCGGTCCTTGGTCCTCATCTCTCTTAGGTCAGAATTGACCTCGGTCTTGGATCGTCACCATAGTTAGGTCATAATTGACCTCGATCCTCGGTCGTCACCTTAGTTAGGTCATAATTGATCTCAGTTTTAGATCGTCACCTTAGTTAGGTCAGAATTGACCTCGATCCTCGATCGTCACCTCTCTTAGGTCAGAATTGACCTCGGTCTTGGATCGTCACCTCTCTTAGGTCAGAATTGACCTCGGTCCTCAGTCGTCACCTCTCTTAGGTCAAAATTGACCTCGATCTCGAATCGTCACCTCTCTTAGGTCAGAATTGACCTCGGTCCTCGGTCGTCACCTCTCTTAGGTCAGAATTGACCTTGATCTTGGATCGTCACCATAGTTAGGTTAGAATTGACCTCAGTCCTTGGTCGTCACCTCTTTTAGGTCAAAATTGACCTCAATCTTGGATCGTCACCGTAGTTAGGTCAGAATTGACCTCAATCCTCGGTCGTCACCTCTCTTAGGTCAGAATTGACCTCGATCCTTGGTCGTCACCTCTCTTAAGTCAGAATTGACCTCGGTCCTCGGTCATCACCTCTCTTAGGTCAGAATTGACATCGGTCTTAGATCATCACCTCTCTTAGGTCAGAATTGACCTCGGTCTTGGATAGTCACCATAGTTAGGTCAGAATTGACCTCGGTCCTCGGTCATCACCTCTCTTAGGTCAGAATTGACCTTGATCTTGGATCGTCACCATAATTAGGTCAAAATTGACCTCAGTCCTCGGTCTTCACCTCTCTTAGGTCAGAATTGACCTCAGTCTTGGATCGTCACCTCTCTTAGGTCAAAATTGACCTCGGTCTTGGATCGTCACCATAGTAAGGTAAGAATTGACCTCTGTCCTCGGTCATCACCTCTTTTAGGTCAAAATTAACCTCGGTCCTCGATCTTGGATCATCACCATAAGCTCGTAGAATTGGCTTCGACCCGTAGAATCGGTCACCCTCATCTTTAAGCCCTCAAAATTGGCTTCGACTAACAAAATTGGTCATCCCTAGTGCCTCCTCAATAATTGGTCTAAACCTTTCCTCCAAATCATCCATTAGGTCCTCAGAATCAGCCTCGACCCTCTAAATTAGCCATCCTTCCTCAAAAACATCATGCGGTGTCTTTTCGACGGCTATTATTTGTTCCAAACTCACCCATCGAGGGGCTCTGTAGACACCCCATTCTGTTACCCCTTAAACTCTCCTTAGGTCCCTAGCACCTCCCATTATCACCATAAAACCAGGTCATACCCCGGGTACTGACCTAGAAGCCATCGGGCACTCCCAGGCTTTGTTTGACCAAAAGTCAAAGTCTTCAGATCGATCGAGGCTGAATGAATCTTCGAAGGGTACTAAAACCCCTTTCCAATGGTCCATCTTGTGCGCGATTCAGACCTACCATACGGATGAACGACCCATTTCCCCGAAACTCAATCAGGAGGCCATCGGGAGCTCCCGTGCTCCGTTTGACCTAAGTTAACTCTTTAGCTCGATCGAGACTAAATGAATCTTCTAAGGGCATTGAAACCCCTTTACAACGGTCTGCCCTGTGTGCAAATTCAACTTACGGTACGGACGAACGTTCCGTTTTACTCCAAAAGGTCACCGAATGCTTTCATGGCTCGGTTGACCAAAGTCAACTCCCCGAACCAGATCAAACTCTTTGTAATGTCAAAGTACGTCTTCTAACCTTTCCAATGGTCCACCCCTTGTGTGATTTGAACTTACCATGCGGACGAACGATCCGTTTGCGTCCGACGTTTTCCCGTCTAATGGACCGACAAATGCTTCCGACCCATATTTGACCCAAAGTCAACTCCCGAACTTGGGAGTGGTCCTAAGGACTTTCAAAGGTCTCTGAATTACCTTTCCAACGGTCCACCCCGTGCGTGTGTCAGATCAATGGTTTGCATTCTGCGATCGATTTTCCAAAAAGGCCTGAAAAATACTGCCAAATGGCAGGTTCTAGACCTTGCCTATCGGCAGGTGCCGATAGGCAGGACCAGGGCTATGCCGATCAGCAATGCCCTGGGCCTATAAAAAGGAGGCCTGACCTCACTTGCAAGAAGAGCCCAAATCTAATAGATATCACTCTCAGCAGATCCCGAAAACCTCTCTCGAAGTCAGCGTGATTTCTACACCCAAATCCCTTTTCCAACCATCACTTTTCATCATCCTTTTCATCAAACTTGGTGAATTCACTACCCTCCATCATCATCCAAGTCTAAGGGCTGCTCTCCAACATTCAAGATCAAGCTCAAGATCTTCAAGAAGGTCCAATTTTCTCAACTCTCTCCTTAAATTCTCATAAATTCACAATATCTTGTTTTATTACTTTGCACTTTTACTATCTCATCTCATACATCCTAATATACTTTTTATTAAGTATTATTGCACATCTCTTATTTTCATGTAAATAAAAACCCAAAAAATAAGAAAAAGAGGGTTTGCTCATAAATTCCAAATGGGAATTCTCACACTTTTCTTACACTTTTCTCACAACTAAAACACTTTTTATACACACACACACACAAATAAGAGAATCCCCGGTTAGATTTATGGGATAAACCCCACCCCTCATTTTGTATGCGAACTACGTGGACTTTGATGCCTCTATAGGCTACGTAGGTGTCTCGAGGTAAAACCCGAGACTCGAGTCTATTTTTTTTACCTTTTCTCTCATTTTCTATTTTCTCTAAACTCCATTCTCTTATACTATATATATACATATATTTGTTCTTAAGGGCGTATTATTCCGTATGCGTTATCGTTCCCTCATAACGATTAACGTATTGATGATCGCTTAAATCCTATTTTCTAATACTTTTATACCTTCCTACGGATGACTCTCTTTACCTCTTCTATGGTACAAGTCGATGATTCCTATCTCCACTATATATACACATGCACACATATCATGGGGAAAATAAAGTAAAATAACAAAAATCCATGAGAGACTGAAAGGGTGGAATAAGTGCCTAACACCTTCCCATTTCGTAACTTAGCCTCTGGACCCTTCTCAAATCATTTTGGTTCCGTATGCACTAGTATATCTTTGGATGCTATCCTTTGGGATGGCTTCCTCTTTTCTTTTGTCTGTTTTGAGTAAAATAAACTGGCGACTCTAATCTCTCTACATTTTTACACCTCTCCCAAATGATGCCGGCCAAAGCGCTCCCGTGAGGGATGCGCGGGACCATAAGGATCCTCACTCTCACGCTGCGCCCCCCACACTGCGGCGAGGATCGAGGATGGACACATTGGCCAAAGGGCCACTCCCAAGACCCGTCTGAGATAAATAGTACGGGGTTATCAGATGCTCGTATTTGACGAGGTTACCATCTTCTCCATGACTACGAAGATCCTCAACATTCTTACGATTATCTTGGCTCAATCTAGGGTCAGTTTTGGTCGAGAAAGAGACCTTGGCCCACCTCAGGGGGTTCCTTGGAACATATATTCCATAAGCCTCATTAGGACCAAACTCTCAATCCCTTGAGGCAAAGAAGAACCGAGGCTTCCAGTTGTGGTTAGAGGTTTGAGTCACCAATAACATCTTCTTCCCAGACTTCCTGGCTACAAAATGATAGTAGCCATGGTGATTTTAGCGGATGAGGGTATGTAACAAGCTAAGAATACCCTAAATGGAAGGTCGGTATAATGAACCACCTTCCAGAGTACGATAGCCCTAACTAAAACCCTCCAGGCATTGGGGAAAATTTGAGAAGGAGCGAGGTTGATATAAGAAAGAATAACTCGAATAGTGGGGTGAATTGGGAGACGGAGCCGAGTTTGAACATCTGCTCATAGATACAGAGCTCTCCTTCTCGGCCGTCGAAGTCCTTCTCATCCTGTAAGGGTTTCCTTAAGGTAACAGATGAAGGAATGGCATACAGATGTCTGAAGATGAGAAGGTCGTATTCAGTGATAGAAGTATCGAGACCATTAACCTTAGAAGTGTCAATTTCACTCCCTTCATCATCATCATTATCATCAACAGTCTGAGTCTGAGCCTCAGAAGGGGAACCACCAGGAAACCTCTTCGCAAACTCAACACCGGTAGTAGTCGATAGAGGAATGACATTAATAGGAGGGGGAATTGCCACACCGGGTCCTAAAATTTCAATGGAAGAAGACCTACGAGAGGTGCTAGCCTCTTGGTGGGATGAGGAACGATCAGAAACCTCCACTGCCTCAAAGACTACACTTCCCTTAGGAGAGCAATCCATAGCCTCTTAGAAAGAGTCTACAGTTTCAACAGCTTCATAGGTAGACATAGGGTCTGAAGAATATGACTCAAACATTCGCCCAGGAACTTTAGCAGGTTCAGTAAACTCGAGGTATATTACCTTCAAGGGTGGAGGAAAGATTGGTCTGAGGGGAAAGGCCTCAGCCCTACGAGCCTCCTCCTGGTCTAACTCTATCTGCCTAATCTTTTCAAAGGACTTCTCACGTAGAGATGGGAACTCTTTAATAAGTTTGTATAAAGGTCTGAGCATATGGTAGACGATACTACACTTGTGGGAAAGACTCAAACTGCAAACAGGTACACAACTTATGCTCCCTAAGTTAAAGATCAAAGGTTAGAAATTGAAAGGTTTCAAACAGGAACACCAAGAACACCCTAAGTTAGGTCGCCGGAGAAGATGACCAGAAGGTCACCAAAAAGTCTAAAAGAAGGAAGTTTGTGGCTAAAACAATCTCAGAGTAACCCGGTATGGCTCCAGTGCTACCTAACCACTACAATCCTAACCCTACAACCACTTAACAGTGGTGGAAACCCTCGCCAGAAAAGGAAAAAAGTCACCAGAAAACCAAAAATGTAAAGTAATACCCAGAAATGAAAAGCTTGAAGTTGAAAAACAATACCTGGCAGAGTTCAAAGGAAGGAAAAAGAAATTAGAAGCAAGAACCTTGAGTTGCAGCAAAGTTTGGAGGTTTTGAGGAAAAAAGTTATAGAAAGGCTATAGGCGGGAGAGCTAAAGAAGAAGAAAGAGAATGAAAAGACAAAAAGGTTTAAATATCCTTGCAATAATGAGGCGCGAGTATCGAGGCACTCATTATTTCCCTAGAAAGTCTAAAAGACGCTGTCAGAGCTACATGCCTTGGGGAAAATGCTAGCCACTTCAGTGAATGACATGTGTCCAAGGAACCACTCCATACCCCAAGACATCAAAACGTCCCTTCATTATCCTGACTCTTATACCCCTCAGTCACCCACTCATATATGATACTAAGGTTTAGGGGGTGATTGATATGCCTAAAGTGTACCCTCGTACTCAGGGTCACTAACCTCGGCCTGTCTCACAGCCGAGTTGACAGGAAGCTTACAACAACCATCGGGAAGGTTGTCTCCTGGAAGGTCAGCTCCTCATTGACCAACCTCGGCTAGCCAGCAGTCGAATCCAACAGCATCTTATGAGCTGAAGCTATCGCCAACATCATACCCTGCCTCAGCCGATGTTACATCCAACCACATGCCTAACCTCGGCCAGTCTCCCAGGCCGAGGACATGCTGATTATTGATAGGATAAAACAACTATCGAACTTCCCCAACCTCGTACTCGGCCAAGCCGAGGTTATGACTAATAATGTCATTACTTCGGGCACATGCAAGCACATGGGAGGCTTCGAACACGTGAGCAAATCAGTTATAACCAAATCATTCCCCTCACGTGAGGAAATATTTGGTCATCATACCTTATATGTGGCACAACCAGGTGTCCACCTATGATTAGTGTATTCAACTCACACATGCTCATAGCATGCTTGGTGGGTACAGTACACCCCCAAGCACTATAAATACATATCTTCTCCTACCTTGGAGAGGGATCGATAATTGTAACCCTACCTGAACTCTGTTGGTATACACAGTAGAGAGCAAAAGTGAGAGATTGTATCACAGGCCATTAGTGCCCTCATTATAGTGAAATTACTCACACACTCACAGTAGACGTAGGCCAGATTGGCTGAACCACTTATATACTAGTGTTTCTCATCTTCTCCTCACCCCCCTATACTAGATATTTCCTCTTGTGCTGCCATTGTTATTGCTAGCTTGAACTTATCAACACCTCATACTGGTGTTATTGTTTATAGTATCATAAAAAAAGACGCAACATTTTTATTCATCACGCTATTAATAACATAGGATTATTCAATACAGCATATATGAAGGATAGTTATTTATGCGGAGGAATCAATCATCAATAGAACAATCTTAATAATCGTCTTCATTTTATGAAGGATCATAAGTCGAAGTAGTTTCATTAGTGTCTTCATTTTCTGCAGGTTCATCAACTTCAGATTAAGTATCGAGATCGTAAAAGGCAATGTCAACATCGTATCGATGTGGTTCATTAACTTCGATAGCTTGCTCAAGGAGGGGGAACAAAGATGAAAAAATATTTTTCTTCCTCTCATAAAATATCTTTGATTCAACCATCTTGCCTTCTTGATCATAAGTACTAATGAAGGGGACACGGTGCAAGGATTTCAGGACATAAAATATTTTCTCTATGCTATTTTTTTACGTTTGTTCTTAGACATCTTGATGAACTCATTTAACTCGCGGGTACTACACCTTGATCGCATACGTAAATCACGGGGGTTTGGATTGTCGATGTCAATAATGTCTTTGCATTCATAGATTTTGTTTGCCTTCTTTAGCAATTCAACCTCTCTTCCAACCATTTTTCTCCTATCAACAAATGGTATAAAGTAATAAACAAAAACAAATCAAAAGGTCACGTCGAAAAATAATAAATTCTTTATAAGTTGAGGGAAAAAAGTTAGGATACTTGAGATTTACCATAACGTCTATGAAATTTAGTTAAGATGTTAACTACATAGTTTAAATAATCATAGAGTTGATATTTAACATATCATGAATCAAATTTAATATAAATTAAAAAATTGGAAATTTATAAATTGAGGTAAAAAGGTTAGAATTCTTGAAATTTAAAATAAAATCAAGCAAATTTTATTAAGATTGAAAACAAAAATTTCAAGAACGGATCGAATGACGGGAGGTTGGAATGTTCATGTCAATAACATCTTTGCATAAAAAATATAAATTTGTTTAAATTTAGGGACAAAAATTAGTATTCTTCATATTTACAATAACATTAATGAATTTTATGTAGGATAAAACATACTGGTCAAAAAGTTAGAATTCTTGAAATTTAAAATAAAATCAAGCAAATTTTGTTAAGATTAAAAACTGAAATTTCAATAACGGATCGAATGACGCGAGGTTGGAATGTCCATGTCTAAAACATCTTTGCATTACAAAAATATAATTTTTTTTAAATTTAGGGAAAGAAATTAGTATTCTTCATATTTACAATAACATCAACAAATTTTATGTAGGATACTTAATACATAATTTATCTAATTATATAATAAATAATTACAATTATGTGAAGCAAATGTAATTTAAATCTTCTCAAATTATAAGAGGTATATGATTTGGACTATAATTATTAATTACCATACGGTGAAGAAAAATTAATCTAAAAATGGTTCTATTAATATATTACATTTCAATAAACATGTAAGACACAATTTACATATGAAAGCATACTTAACACATGATGTGAACAAATGTAATCTAAATTTTCTTCTATTATTAACATAATACATTTCAATAAACATGTAGGAAACAATTCACATATGAAAAAACAATTAACACAAAATATAAAGTGAAAAATTAATCTTAAGAATGGGGAGAAATCTAAATTAGTTTAATGTTTAACCTACAAATACTTTTTTGGGAGATGCATAGAATAAAAAAAACTCAGAAGGAAAATGTTGGGAAAAAATTCATTCTTAAGAAGAGGGAGAAATCTAAATCAGTTTACTGTTTAAAAATAATTACATCAAAGAAAATATTTGGATTTTCAAAAATTGAAGAGGGTAAAAAGAACAATTTTGAAAAAGGTTAAGACAGTTTTTTATTACGTTTTACCCTTCTCAACCACAAATGATTAGTAGACAGATAATATCAACAAATTTACTAATAAACAGAGTGTTGGAATGATAATCTTAAACATAGGCAATGAATTAGAACAGAAGAGTGATAAGAACAATACCTATGGAAACTAATAGTATAGGTGTGGGTGAGAAATATCTTTTCTAGGTATAGGGTATTTATACCCATTATGAAGTTGGGGAGCTCAACTGATGAGGAGACGGGATGAGAGCCTCTAGACAATCGATGGATAGACGGATGCACAGTATGGAAATGAAGAGTCGGGATGTGAGGCGGGCGAGGACAAAGAGAAGGGGTTGGTAAAATGAGGAGACGTTGAGGAGATATAGAGAGGGGAGGGGTGTGGGAAATCAACATTTAATGTAAGACAAGTGTCAATTCTCATTTAATGTAAGACATGTGTCAATTCTCTCTAAACAGACACCAAAATTATATTATGTTATTAGATGTCTCTTTATAATGACCCAATTAATTATTATTATTAAAAATTCATCCAGTTGCAGTTTGGTGAGTAAGGTGGGGGTGTGTCCCATATGTATTAAGTTTAATAAAAAAGGTGAAGGTCTTTCCCATTTAATATGAATAACACGTTTAGTGGGAGGATGGATACTTGGCACTATATTTATAGCAGTTCAGATTTGTTCAAGTTGGGTAAAAATTGTGGAATTGAATTGGGTAGTACATATGGGTTGGTTAGAGAAGAGATCATTGTTTTAAAATTTTCAAAAATTCCATAATGTATATAAAATGGAAACCGAGTATGTATATTGTTGGGAAGGTTGAGTAAGATTTTTTAGATAAAGGAGAAGAAAATATGGGTTAATATTCGAAACGGTGTGATTCGACCTTAAATTATAAAAAATCTAGTATTCAGTAAAGATATGATCATTATTATCTGCGAGAGAGCACATTGAGCACAGGGGTGATTGGATTCAATGGTAATAGTAAAGGATGTCTGCTATTAGAAGGGCATTGTGAGCGAAGAACCACATAAAAAATTTAACTTTAGGAATATAGTGAAGTTTCCATATATTGTTCTAAGGTAATTTAGGGATATATGGTGTGATGGATGAATACATAAGCCAATTATCGATATTCTTAAAACCATGTATGGTGTTTACTTTTTACTAAAGTTGTGTCAGTTCATTTTTAAATAAGAAACATGATTACTCGAAGGCCTTATATTTGGCATAAATATATTGTAGACATGTCGGCCAATAGAGGTCTGTAAGAATTTCGGTGAGTCGGCTTCAGATTGATCACTAAAAGATTGAGATTTTGATTCTCTAACACTATCAAAATGTTCACAACCTAGATAAATATTCGACATTCTATCAGAATTGTTACGATACAATCAAAACTGTTTATCTCAAACTACGAAAACTTGTATAATGGGTTAAGAACTTATTCAATAGTTCGACAGAGGATGTGATCGGCATATCTGAGGAATGTGTTGAACAGGGACACTCGTGAGATTTGAGTCTAAGGGATGTCTTGATTACACTCGGGCAATCTCACACCATTTGCAAAGGATGTTCTTAATCCAAAGAATTATTAGGATTGAAATGCTTGCACAAATTTCACTTATATTGATATGGGTACGATCTTATTTCATATTGGGTCAAATGATCCCCGCATAGTAGATGACACTTGCGTAAATAGCTTTGAGACCATAATTCATAAGAATCTGTATCTCGGGGATATCATGGATTATGATACCCTCTTTCTAGACATATATATTATTTTTCCACCAAGTAAAACCTGGACGGTGAATTATTTTATAATTGTAGTGGAGTGGCAAATAGTCTAAGAACCAAGGAATTGATTAGATCTTGATTAAAGTCAATTGACAGTTAATTGAATTGACGAAGTGAGTATTAGACACTTAACGTGAGGAATCATATTATGTACCGTAATCAACTTTACAAATAAGACCTCATCATATCTGAGTGATTTATCAAAATAAGATATGGAATTTCAATACACACAATAAGAGATACTAAATATGATCATATAGCTGTAACGCCCCGTATTTCTGAGTATTAAATATTTAATTAATTCGGTTATTTTAAATTAATTATAACGTGTTTATTAAAATATTAATCGAGAGAGATAATGATTAGTTTTTGTGCAACATAATTACTAAGTGAGTAGTAAAGAATTATTTTACGTAATAACAAGCAATAGTGACGTGACAACGTTATATCTCAACCGGGAGTCGCGGGTAGACTGTATGAGGTTGAGATAGAAAATTATTGTAGGGTGATTCAAATGGCGATTTCAAGGTCACGATTGGTTCCGAAAGGGTCGAGATAGTTAAAATAGTGTACCTATGGTTAGTAATTGTCCTTCGGGGCCTTTTTAGACATAACTGGGCCCACACGGGGGTATTTGAGTCATTTGGGCTTGGCCCGTTAGTCTTATTTCAGGATTAGGGATATTAAACCTAAGTTTAAGAGTTAGAGGCTTCCACAACTCAGATTTAAAACCCTAGAAATGGTCTCGTTTCGAGGGTTTTTATGGACCCATTTAGCTGTTTTAGACCTTTAGAAATGATCCCAGGGTATAGGTATATAAGTTAGGAGTTTATTGGACTAGTTTAATTATAGGTTCGACCCCATTTGGGGGACCAAAAATGGAGAATTAGGCTTAACTCAGAAATTGGGGTTAATATAAGTTTAAGGGCAAGATTAATAACTCTTCACACGTAATCAAACCTAAACCTAGCAGCCATACCTCAAGAGAGAAAGGAACAAAGGCCAAAGAGGAGACGAGGCAAGGGGTTCAAGAGGAAATCATTAATCACTATATCCAGGAAAGAATTTTCTTGCTTAAATTAAATGTCCAATGTATTTCTTGATTCATAGTAGTAAACCCCATATAATTTTCAGGTTTTAGTATGAAATTGGTGATAAAATGATAGGATTTAATCTCATGCATATTGATAGAAAAACTTTTCGGTGTTTTTGTCGTTGTTGCAAGATTTTCTAATCAAAACCTTCAAATACCTACAAAAAATATAATAAACTAGAGTGTAGAGGTAAGTAAGAGAATAAATCCTAATCCAAGGATGAACATATAAGAGAAGAGAGAGATAATTCATTCTTATTTAATTTCTTTTTAGACTTTTTACTTTTTTTATTTTTTTTGGCTTTTTTAATATTAAAACAATTATGTGATGATGGTGAAATAAGACTAAACTAAATCAAAGATCTAAAGACTAACTAAAAAGTGTGATGAAAAATAATTGAAATCTAACTAAATTAAAATGTAAAATATGAGATGAATGAGGAAATCAAAGTGAGGGCTAACAAGGGATGGGATTACACCATATATTCTAGTTAATCTCATTAGTTAATTCATTCAAATTAAAACTCCCAAGTTAGTATCAAAATTACAAATCAACTCTCGTTGCAAATGTAATTTTAATAATAACCTTTTAAAAAATTAAATTTAACACTCCTTCCAACTCTTGAAAAGTACATCCAAATATCATTTGACAAACCACCCGCTAGGATCTATTTACTAAATTAGTTTAAATCATAGAATTAAGCTTAGAGTTTAAATTCAAAGAAATAATTCCACATTTTAGAAAAAACTATCTTTAGTTCGATTCTAAAATAGAAACTAAGACTAGAATCTCGATTTTCTCTCGAAAATTATTTACCCTCTCTCGAGGCATAAATTAAAACGTAAGAGTGCAAAGTTAATCATCAAAGGGACATTTAATTTAAATAAACTAATTAAAATGGTATTAACATCAAATAATGGGATCATCCCACCCCTTGAAATGGGGTTCTAGCCTAACGTGGTGGTACAACACAACAAATGTAATATTATCAACAAATTAAGCATGAAATTAAAACAAAAGTAAAGATAAGAGAACAAATCTTAGAATCAACTCTCCTTGAATTGCAAGTTGAACTTAAAACTCTTCAATATAATCCAAACTCTCACATTTTAATCCTCACAAAATCTCTAAAGAAAAATAAAAGAAATAAAAAAATATTTACAAAGATGTTTCTCTCCCTATTCTTCTCTTTAGGATTTTTCTCTTTACAATGCTTGTTTTATTCAAATGAGTCTTGATCTTCTTAAAGAGTAAGCACAATGGAGCAAGGGGATAAGGGACAAAGTTTGAAGAATAATGGTGTGGGGTTAAATTGGGAGAGTTTTTGGAAATTAGGTGGGGGTAATTTAGGAAAGCACATAAGTGCATGTGGGTAGTGGGGCGTTGGGGGTAATGGAAATAGGGTTAGAAGACATGTGGGAATAATGTTAAGGGGTATTTTGGATAAAAGGGTAAAAGGGAGATTAAAACACATGTTTTTTTATGTGTTTGGATTTTATTGTCTTTGGTTTTATAATGTGGGGACTTTGGCACCTGAAAAATCGGGTAAGAATTAAAATGGGTGAATGTGGATATGTTGGGTTTATGGAAGATGGGTTAAATTTTGGTTTGAAGATGGAGCTCAAGTAGAAGGTGAATGGGTATGGTGGGTCATGGGTTGGATTTGTTTTTGGGTTTCGATCCGGGTTTGAAGGACACGGGTCTAGTGTTGTGAGGTCGGGGCAGGTAAGAGGGGTCGAATTGCTGCCGAGTTAATCGGGGCCGGGATCGAGGATTGATAGTCCAAATGGGTATGCTGGTGGGTTTGATAGAACCGATTCACAAGGTGGGTTTGGCAGGGATGGGTATCATGGTTGCGGGTTCTTAGTATTTGGGTTACTTAGGAAATGGGAGGTTGATGGGTTCGGGTTGACTTGGCAGGTAGAGGTCTTAGAATGTGGGTGGGGTGGGTTTAGGAGAGAGAGATACTTGGTGGGGAGGACGAAGATGAGGGGTGTGTTTTGTGTGGTAGGGTGTAGGTTAGTTAGTGTGTGGGTGAATGAGGGATTGTTTGGGTGTGTGTTTGTTTTGTTTGGGTGTAGGTTAGTTAGTGTGCGCGTGGGTGAGGGATTGTTTGGGTGTGTGTGTTTATTTTGTTTGGGTGTAGATGAGTGTAGGAGTTTAGGGGTGAGGGTGAGTGTGAGTGTGTGTGTGTCTAATTTGTGAGCTAAAAAAAAACTAAGAATCAAAATAAAATCTATAAAAATTAAAATCCTATAAAAAATAAATATATACAAAACTAAAAAATAAAACTAAACAATCTAAAGTCTAAAAAATAAACTTGTAATCCTAAAAATAAAAGACTTAAAATAAAATAATACTAATAAACCTAATAAAATATTAATAAAATGAAACTACAAATAAAAACTAAAAATCAAATAAAAATAAACTCACACCTAAATAAATAAATAAATAAAAATAGTCGACACACAAATAAATCCTAAAAATATATACAAAATTCTAAACAAAATATAAGATAAATCCTGAAAATTAAAAACGACTCAAATAAAAACCTAAAAAAACTAATAAAAATAAAAATAAAGTAAATAGTGCAAACTAAACACACGAGGGCTTGAAATGGGTTTAGGTGAAGGTTACGGGATAAGGTAAAAGGCACAAGGGTTAGGTTTACGCTCCTTGAAACACATTTTGCCGCATATTACCTCGAAATAGAGCTTTTAAATCCGCAAGTGCAAGCAAGCCTACAAAATAGACAAACACGCGCATAAGACCCTTTTTGTCGAGAATTAGCAATTAAAAACCGTCAATTTGGGATATTATTTAAACACTTTTGGGTGCTTATCACATATAAAGAAGACTAATATGAAATTAGGTAGCTTAAATCCACAAATTTAGAACGATTATAATCTTGAATTCGATGATAGAACTCATGTCTTAAGACTTCTGAATAACTTGAAAAACTTAATATACATATAGAGGATTAAAGCTCATGTATTAGGATATGGAAATTATGAAAATTAGGATCTTTGTATATGATTAAAATTTAATGGGATTAAAATGTGAAAAATATGATTTCTATAGATATGTCAATTGATATAAATTCTGGGATTTGGAGAATGAAATTGGATGTTAATTTAAATAATTAACCATTCTATGGTAAAAGACTAAGTCATAGGGACCTGTTCTTAGGTTATTGAAATTGAATCAACCATTGGAATGAACTTTGGGATGTAATTGAGGATTTTCATATTAAAGAAACATAGCAGATTTGGGCTTCTGTCCAGATTTGAATCGATTCGTCCTGGTAGGCGAATCGATTCAGTTGGGAAAATTGATTTGGCCCAAGTGGAGAATCGATTCGGCCCTGGGGCAGGATGAGTTGGATCGAGGATGGATCTGGGGTATTTTTAGAAAACCATACGAGTTCGTGGGACGATATTTGGATAAACGATGATTTTATACAAAATGCTTTTGTGGCACAAATATTAAATGGGGAACTATAGTTAACTAGATGATTAAATAATATTATAAAGTGGAAGGAATTAATAAGTAACTAGATGGTTAAATATTCTTATAAAGAGGAAGGAATTAATAAGTAATTAGATGGTCGATTATTAGGGTGGGATAATTTATGGGTAATCATTTGGGGTATCTTGGGTAATTATGGAGTAGTTACCTATACATATTATATGAGAATAATATGTACTTATATTTATTACGTGAACATACCTATGTTCGTGGACGGTCTTATCGGTTGGGGTTACGTGCGTTCGGGACCGTAGCACACGTCGACACATGTGGGCTAGACATTGTGTAGGTCGTTATTATAGGTACTACGTAGAAGCGCCACTTATGAGAGGTAGGTATAGATGTTGGGATCCTTTGTCACCGTTGGGTATGGGTCGTGAACTGGTGTACTACGTAGGGACCGCCCTATTTGTGTGTATTTTATAATGAATGATTGGATAAAGGATTCCTTCAGACTTACCGATAGAGCACGAACGAGGCACTATTGGTAGATGCCTTTGAGTGTCGCATATATGAAAGGACATATATATAATCATACAAATTAAATGAGATTAATTCAATTGTCTAATAATGTAGTTAATAAATTATAGACCTCTTACTATGTAGTGTGCACAATAGATGTTTATGTTACTTTTACAAGTAATATGACTTGGATACTTTGGGAAATGGTAATATGAATGTAGATGATTATGTTTTAGTATGTTAGTTACACTAAATGCGTCATATATTAAATTGGCACGGTTATCATTTATCATCTTGGGACTTGTTCAGTTATATGTGAAATATCACACTGTGATGAGTAATGAGATACCTAACATATGTGAATGTAGATGAGGGATACTTACTTTGAATTAACTATATTTTTGCATTTTAAATTTGATAAGTTATTCTTGCACACTCTAGGGTGCTGACCCAAATTATAGATATTTCCCCCCTAGGTTTGCTTAGACAGGGATAACGGGACTGAAGGAATATCAGACTTTCTGCCACGTGTTGCTTCTCGAAGATCGATTTATTAATTCTAGCTTAGGTTTCTACTTCCTCATATCTTACTTATTTTAGATTATTGTAAGGGCATAAGCCCGGAGTCATTTTATTTATTAATCGAGACGGTTTTGTTTTGCTGGACGTGGATGTTGGCTTTATTATTACTTTATGTTATTTAATTTAATTCATTTTTAATTCAAATATGGTTTATTGTGTGAATGTTTTATATGGTTTGATGTTGAGAATGGTATTAATTGACAAACAAGCCCCATCTTTGACGTATCGCGTCTGGAAAATCTTTACGTGAGAAAATGGGGGTTGTTATAGTTGGTATCAAATCATCTAGGTTCTAGTGTCCTTAGGATCTGTGTTACGTCCATTTCGTCTTTTGCTGAGCGTTCTTTGATATGTCTAGGTCCCATTATAGGATATTGAATTTCTATGTCACGATGACATGTGTGTCGATAGCGTTTGCTATCATTTGAGCATTATCAAGACTTCTGGAGTGTTTAAGCTTAGAAAAGCATGAGAACGAGGATCGTCCCGAGTTAGTGGTCAGGCATGGAACAAGTGTCTGTACAAGGATGATCATCATAGTTTTGAAAATTATTATGAGAAATTATCTTGTTTGGGGGTAAAGTACACAACTTAAAGGTCTTGGGGTCACAAACTAATGAATGTATTTCACGATGAGAGTCCATTTTTGGAGATATTAAAGGATTTTTGTTATTGAGGAACTTACTGGAGTTTTGGGTTTTACTTATGGTAATATGGGTTTTGATGGAAATTTATCTAGTAGAATGACCTTATGAAATTTTGTGCACATAACAGAGAAGGAAATAAATTGTTGTGTTTTAGGAAAATATAAGGATTTTGATGAAAATTTTAAGTGGGGATTAATTCAAATTAAAGGGTTAAATTAGTGTTGTGCTCAGATTTGAGCAATGTTCATTTATATGGTAAAACCATTTGTGATCTTGGTGATAATAAAATCAGAGTGTTTGGACTTAGTAGTAGGGTCATCGTGTGGCCACGTAATAGGGGTTAGAGACTAGTTATAAAATTTATAATACACCCGAGTGAGTGAAAATTTGAGATGAGAGCATTGATTTGGTTCGAGTTGAGAGAACCAATTAGATAATTATATGAGAATGGAGTTATATGTACATTATAGACATGTATTTTGTTAGTGTATTAGTTATAACTAAGATTTAGGAACAAGTGGGTTCCAAAAAACTCAAAGAAAGAGCATGTTTTAATTAAGAATTGTAATTACAAATGAAGGATTGAGAGTACCCCTATTAGAGACAATTAGGGTGAAATGGAAGATGCTGTTACAAAATGGAGAGTTGATCTACGAGGGAGGACTATAAAGGTGAATTGTAATTTTGATTTTTCGATGATGATGTGTGGCAACATGTTTGCCAGTTGCCAGAATGTGGATTCTGGGTATGGTAGAGTAGAACTAAGGATGTTTTGGTTGAGGTTTTATAGATTTTATATGGTGGATTTTTTCACAGGCAATGGGGTCATAGATGCAGGTTTCGTATGATTAGGGAAGTAGTGCCTTGTTGAGAGTGGGTGCGAGAATGTGATAATTTTAGGTTAGTTATTGACGTAGTTGTTAGAGTATAGAGATAATGAAGTATGATATTCATAATGCATATGCATTGGGTAGTGGTGGGCATGTGAGATTCCCCTAAGTTATTATTACTTATCTCTATGATGGGAGAGGGATTAATGGTTGATGGGTTACGTAAACGCCTTATGGGTTTTTAGTAGTTATTCTTGGGTAGTTGCAATGCCTAATGTGAATTTTATAGTAAATGTGATGATAAAATTGATTTTGGATTGCGACATGAGTTTATCTATTGGAAGTGATTTTTGAGTTCGAAGTATTGATATAGGCTATATGTTGATGACGGAATAGCTTATGGAATGTCTACGTGGGATGATTAGCCGGCGATGGATTTATTTTCGTATTAAGGATATGAGTAACGAGAAGTAATTATATGGTAAACATTTTGTTTATTCTGATAATTATATGACTAGTGATAGTTTCGATTACATGATGATGTGTACGATCATAAATAATGTTATTACAATGATGAGGTCATTGAAAATAGGCAGTGAAGGCCTTTCCTAGAAGGAGTAGGAATGTGGAGCCTTATAAATTGGTTAAGCATATTACTAGACTTAAGTCCTGGACCGACAGATCTCAATAACCGACGAAGCTATGTGGAGAGGGTTTCTTGCTTGGAATTCACTTGCGAGATGTCCCACGAACGAAATTGAAAATAGGCAGTGAAGGCCTTTCCTAGAAGAAGTAGGCATGTGGAGCCTTATAAATTGGTTAAGCATATTACTAGACTTAAGTCCTGGACCGACAGATCTCAATAACCGACGAAGCTATGTGGAGAGGGTTTCTTGCTTGGAATTCACTTGCGAGATGTCCCACGAACGAAATTAGAAAATGTCAGGAGTTGAGAGATGTTGGATTCTAGGGTGTTTTGTTACTGTTTTTGGGGCTATCAAATTAATAAAGTTATCGGGATTTAGTGTATCCCTTAGAAAAGATGAACCTTTTAATGAGATTTTGCACAAGTTGGAATTAATGTGATTAGCGTAAAAATATATTTTTTCTTTTTCTCTAAGTCCCGAACCGACAGATCTCGATAATCGACGTAATGATGTAGTAGTGTATAGGGAGAGTTCCTTATTTGGATTTCTCTTCTAAGACCTTCCACGTACAAAATTAGCAAATGTCGAGACTTAAGTGATGTTGGATCCTATGATGTTTGGGTTATTGTTCTTGCTATGATCAAACGGATAAATTCATCGCGATTTAGTGTATCCCTCAAAAGTGATGAAACTTTTGTGAAGATGGTCGTAAACTGGAATTTATATAATTTGTGTAAACATTTATTTTATTTTCCCTTTAAGTCTTGGGCCGAAGGATCTCATTAACTGACTAAGCTGTGTAATAGTGTCTCGGGAGGGTTCCTTATTTGGATGTCGCTTACAAGATGTCCCACGCATGAAATTGGAAAAAGTCGGGAGTTGAGGAAAGTTGGATATTAAGATGTTTACTTTTTACGTTTTACATATGTGGAGATATACTTTTCTTTTTGGATATGCATGGTATGTATGGTTCAAGTTGGATGTATAGGTGTCATCCATATTTGATATTTGTGCGTGTGTGTGCATGTAATGTGGAATATATGGGCACCCCAGTGATGTTATGATAAACATAAATGAGACTTCTTTGATCTCATGGGATATGAGTATGGACTAATTGGGTGTAAAACGTGAGATAATGGTGTGGATTAAAATGTAAGGATAAGTTTCAGAGAATTCCGACGACAGAATTTCATTGTTAGGGGGGAAGAATGTAATACCCCGTATTTTCGGAATAAAATATTTGACGAAAATTTATTTAATAATTTCGGATTTAACCCGTGAACAAATTAAATCGGAGGGATTTAAAATTAAAAGAGTAAAATTTAAATCGAGAAACAACACTTATTCTTGATTTTATAATTAATGGACTTAATTGGACATGATAGGTTCATTCACACAAAAAAAATCATATTGTAGTTAATTTGTGGTTATACGTCATCTAAACATAATAAAAATGTCTATGTTGAATAAAAATAATCGGGACACATTTAAGCGATTTTTATAGGCTTGTTTAGGTGTTTTAGACCTTTAAAAATGGTCCTGGAGTATTGGTTTATAAGTTGGGAGCTTATTGGGCTAGTTTAATTATGGGTTCGGGCCCATTTGGGGGTCTAAAAATGGAGAATTAGGCTTAACTCGAGAATTTGGGTTAATATAAGTTTGAAAACAAGATTAATAACTCCCCACACTTAATCAAAACCTAAACCTGTAGGCCCCTTTTTCTTTCAAATGCGTTTTAAGGATGATAAAAACCAACTTTCTTTTTATGAAAAACCTTTTTCCAATTTTTAAACCACACCAAGTTGTGAACCAATTTTAACTCAACCAAATTTTATCTTGATTAATCCTAAACATACATCTAGTGATTAAAGCAAGTAAAGTAAAGAAAAGAGTACTCATAATACTAGATGTATGAGGATACCAATAAGGGAAAAAACCTCAAACAATCCAAGCCAGACAATCACTATGATGTAGAATTAAAAGGACTAAACACAAGTCTTACTCAATAACTCGATACCCCACAAGACTTAATGCTCTTCTGATCTTCAACTACTTCTACGGAATCAGAACACGAACCCTTCACTTCTTCTCCGCAAAACCCAACGACGTTCTTCCAAGTTTAGAACAAACTCCAACAAGGTGAAAACAAATATCACTATTGCATATGATAATAAAAGCTCGAATCTTTGAAACTCTAAGGATGTTTTTGTACTTAGAAAATCTTAGAAAACATGTGTAGAATACGTACTCGTTGTATACTATTTTTCCAGATTGCACACTTACGAAATTTTGAGGGAAACACGCCTTAAATAATTTTCTAAGGCGGTGCATCGTTCGAACTAGATAGCTTGTCATTCAAACGACATCCACATTGTCGTTTGAACTAGAAACAATAGAGTTTGCATTTTATGCAATGCGGATTCATCCTTATCTCAGAATAAAACGAAGTGTAAACATTTTAAAACACTTTTAAAATATTTTAAAAACATTTCTTTAATAAAATAACATCAATTTAAAATATATTTCGAGTCCCATTAACATTACGCATTCATACCTGAGTGATCTCGAAATGCAATTTGACTAAAGACGAAATATGCATCATAAAACCGACATGATAAATCTTTAAAGCTTTGTGGCAACGTCTTCAATAAACTTCAATACATCATAGTCTGTGTGGGATTATAACAATAACAAAACTACCTATGACTCAAACGTGCTTTGTTTCGAGAATAAGTCAAACAAACATACAATAGACTCAATCGAAAATTTTGTTCTTACAAATCTCCCCCTTTGACTATTCCGGGACAAAACCAAGAGTGAAATGCCTAAGCTGGGCCGTCAAGCCGTATGACGCCTAAATCCCATCCCATAAATTGAAAATAAAAAATACAATACAAGACTAGAAAATGATGGTCCAACAAGCATTAACTGTCTGAATGATAAGTTTGACTTGAAGTCTCGAATCTCTTTAAGCATACCTACATACATGAAACAAACAAATACCCAGTGAAGTATGGAGGAACAAATGATATACAACATGTGAGAAAAAATATGGATACCAATTTGTATACAACATCTAAATCAGGATACCAATTTGAAAATAATTAATACCGACATATAAGCATTAAAGCATATGACCAATTTGTAATGCAACAAAATCTATGTGCTCAAATAAAATATCCCCCCCCCCCCCCCCCCCACATCACATACATCTTAATTTGTAAGGCAACAAAATATATGTGCTCAAACAAAATCTCCCCTCACATCATATACATCTCTCCTCCTTTTTGTCTCGAATAGACAATTCGATGAAAAGATAAATATATCTAGCATGAGAAAATCAACATAATATATCTAGATATCAATGAAACAATTAGCTAATAATGATTAAACAAAGTCAAATTAGCTAGAAACCAATAAAATACAACATATTAATAAAACCTATTAATGTGAACTGCATAAACTGATCAGAAGCAACCAGTAGTACCAAAAATACTATAATACTATGCACCAGGTACTAAAATAGCAAGAACCAAAATCCTAGAAGGTCCCTCGAACGAGACAACCTTGTCGTTCAAACGACATAGGCTTTTCGCTTGAAGTCCTTCGCGCGACATCGATATGTCTCTCAAACGAGAGACACTAAAACTTACATCCAGTGCTGAAAATCTTAAAGTTTCGCCCACTGAAAATTTTTCCTGAAAAAGCTAACTGGACGGTGCAGAAAACAATAAAATGGTAGCAAAATAGAAAATAAAACAAATAAAATAATGTGATTTACATGTTAATGTAGTACCAATGTGCTCAAACATGAACATGGAATGAATGGTTGTGAGAACTACAACAAACAAAATACAATTTCAACACATCGAAAAGATCAAGAAGCTCTAATTGATAACTATAAATCACCAAACTTTATTTTAGCCATATGTGGCATTTAAAGTTTGAGATAAATGAACTAAACAATCAATTATAAACACAAATCCGAAATATTGACGATTCTACAAACAATAGCATCATGATGCAATATTTCAACACAAGGATTCGTGGTGCAAACCCATTTAAATTTTCTCCAACCAAACTCCCTATATATATATATATATACTTTTTAAGTTCTTTTGAGGTTTCTATCATTATCAACTTAGAGAAAATCCTATTGGTCCTATTTTTGGCATTTGTTTTTTTTATTGCCTTAATTTTCTTTTAGGCTCTTTTAAACGGTGGCTTTTACGATGAGTCAATTTTGCACTCTCACAACCCTTTTCCGTGAACACTCATTAATTTTTTCAATTTAATCCTCACGGTAAATGGTTCTTACATGCACACCTCCTCCTAAGTCTACTTATGCATAGATGACAAGATTGAGATAAGACCGCCTCTCCAAACTCAAATACGCATGAGATGTCAGACATTCATAGTAACTTGTGCATGTGTGCAAATATGGCATATATACAAAGTCGAATAAAAAAGCATATCAACTTCGAAACAACCACATATTACAATGGTTAAGATCATTCTAAGCATCAATAATTATGACTAAATGTCCTATCCACATGGATAATGAAAGGATGGGGGTCCAAGAACACAAATATGCCACATCAAACATGTAACCTCAAAACTAAAAAAAATGATTTTTTTTGGGGGTTTTGACATATTTTGACTTAAATAAAAGCAAAATCTTTTTGTATTTTCTCAGAAATTTCTTAAAAATAAAATCTTTTTATATTTTTTCAAATAAGACTCAAATAAATGAAAAAGATGATACAAAAGATACACATGTCATAACACTAGAAAGATTTAAATCATGATGCAAAGACTAGAGTATGACAAACATGGCAACACAATCATCCTTTACATCTAGCATGATTCTTTCCATACTAATTTGATGTTCTTTTGAACAAGTTTTGTTGTTAGTCCTTACCAAATATATTTTAGATTTATTACCCACATCTTTACCTTTACAAATTCTCATTTTATTTCAAAGTTAAGGACCAATTCCATCATTTAGTGTTCATTTAAAGTCTTGTACAACAAAGTCTCTTTTTTATCTCAAATTATCAAGTTGGGGAAAAATCACAATTTCCAACTCTTGGGGTTTCATTATGTATATTATCCATTTTCAAGTTCTACTTTCACTTCGTGACTTTAATCATCAAACATTCAAGAATTTACCATTCGAACCCATATTAACTAAACTTGACTTTGTGACCCTTAAAAATGTTTAACACTATTTTTATACTTACTTACTCTCACCTTAAAGTCACATTATTTTACAACACTTCAAAGGTTTAACCAAATAATTTCATGTAAATAACTCATTAAACATGTTCAACTTAACTCTTTATGCATATTCAACTCTTTAATTTCATGCCAATAACTCTCAAATTGTTCAGGATATTGATGATATGGTTATTTCTAAAGCTCATAATTGGAAGAAATCTAGGAGGAACTACACCAACTGGGTGACATGCCACCAATGGAGGCTCCCCCACAACCTTATGTATTAATTTTGTTTTGTTGATGAAGCATTTAGGCTTGTCTGGGTTGTTATTCTTTGTTGTTTCTTCTACTCTGGTTGAGCTGTAACACTTTAGGCTATGCCTTGTACATTTTTCTTTCTTCTATATACTTAATTTACCCAAAAAAACTTAACCCAAAGTGACAATATGTTACTTTCCTAGCCGTTTTACACATAAAGTGTCAAACCCATTTGATTAGTTATTTCTCTTCATGAAATAATATATTTTAATCCATCATTTTCATAAGAATATAACTTCAATATTCTTAAATTTGCTAAACAGTAATCAAGACATCCTAACCTCATATTTTTATAAGCATTTTAAGAAAAATTTGACGCATTAGTAGGATATTTATTTCATAAAAATTGACACTTTATTTTCTAAAAATTTGCAACTTGAAGACATGCTCAAGGTTCACTTATAATATGTCATATTCCATGAAATTATTCTATAATTTCTTAACTTTTCACATTTTATATTCTGAAATTTTAGCAACTTGGAAATTATATGTAGAACCCATTTTGTACATTTTATCTCACATGAAATTAAACCAAAATTTCATAAATAGGAGGCATGTATAAAATAATGTATACACATATATATACACACACAAATATGTATTTATCATGCACAATATATTTTCAGAATATAAACATGCCATAAAAATAAATCCCATCTCAAATGATGAAATCCTCCACATTTGTGTATAGAAAGTGTTCTTCGAAATATCCATTAATTGCAAACTCCATTATAAACTCCAAAAATATCCCAAAGAATGGCCCTAAAAATGACTTAAGTGCACTCCAAAATGATTGTGTACTAGTAACGCGTTATTAGAAATCCAGTATAGGACGAATGACATGCTCCTCTCTAGCTTTAGAGTTTACCCACTTCCCCTTCCAATAAGAAATAGTTTTAATGATCGACTATGTTCAGAACACAACCCTTATGGAAACATCAAAGTGATTCAGATGTTCAAAAACATGCACTTTCTTCTCAGAATGGGGATAAGACGACACTAACAAGGGATCCTTGATCCCATAGTCCTGAACGAGGCCATTTCGCCATGCGGCCTGGGCTACCAACCCTCACCAGAATAACTCAAAGCCCTCTGGCGACCACTATAAAAAAGAATCTTAGAAGAAGAAAGGATTGTTTCGAGAGTCTCTTTAAATGGAATGTTTATCAAGGAAGGTGAAGACTTCCCTTTCTGTGGCTTTCCCGAACCATGGTATGACCACGTTGATAAGAAGATGAAATCGAGGTTGGAAATCTTCTTTCAAGACAATAATGTTTGGGTCACCGACTGCCAACATGAAGTACAACATCTCACTGAGAAATCCATGACAGTTATCGAGGATTCTGAGGAAAATAATTTTGAGGATTCATTTAACCTGCAGACATTGGGACTGAGTCTCTGTATGACCCACTCAGATGTCGCGCCATCGAACCCGTCTGCTCAAATCAGAGTATATATTAACCTTTGACATATATATTAACCTTCTACATTACATTAACCCTAAATCGAAAGACAACATCCGGAATTATATTCAATTGTTATGCGACTTTAGATTACAATGATGATTTATATTAAGTTTCCCTCATCTTCCTTTTGTTCATTTTTGTATCTGAAATACTGATGCACAGGCTTTACTACAACTGTTAACCATTCTTGCATTTTCTTTTTTTAAGTAGGTAAACAGTAGTTTTTTTTTCATTCACATAGCTTTGTAGTTTCTTAGTATCATAGTCAAGCCTTGATTAATCTTTCTACAAAATGGTAAGAGATGCATAGCTCTGTAGTTTATTGCATTTTCAAAATGGTATGAGATGCATAACCTTGTCATTCACATAGCTCCGTAGTTTATTGCATAGGTGATGAAAAGTGGAGTGTTTGATTTTGATTTTGATTTTAAAAATATCCTTTTCAAAAATGGCATTTTCGATATTTTCCGAAAATATTATAACCGATAATTTTGATTATTCTGATATTTTTACGAATAATAATGTTTCCAAAATTTTTTAATATTCCGAATCAGCCGAATAGGAAAAAAAATGATTTTTTGATTTTTATTTTTTCCAAATTGGAAAGGATTTTAAAATTTCGAAAATTTTGAAATTTTTTTCGAACACCCCTATTCCGATCCGATCCGATCCATCCGAAACACACGCCTAGTGAGGAGTAATCTTCATAATAAGTTGCCTCTATGTGGAGTAGAGTGATGACATAGTTGGAAAGAGTAATTATGAAATTAAATCATGCCGAGATCTCTTCTTGTCGATCATGTGAGCATGTATAAGTATGAGCATGGTCATATGGATTTGGCATTAAGCTCACGAGAGGTGAGTCAAGGAAAAGTCAACATCACTCTTGCAATCAAAGCTAGTCAAAGGAAAAAGTTCAACACAAAAGCAAGTTAAGTTCAAAACCATAAAGAAGATATTAATAGAAGTTCACAAACAACTCATAGCTCTCATCACTCAAGCTTCATTAATGATTGAGATGGTTTTAAATGGAGGGTCAAGATTAAACTAATAAATAATAAATTTTATATATAAATAAGGGTAGTAAAAATGTATTAAAATAAACAAAAATATTATTATTTCGAAAAATATTTTGTATGCATCGGATCGGCGTGATATTGGAAAATTCGGATCGAAAATTCGGAAATTCGGAATCCATATATGATTTTCAATTCCATTCCAATTTTTTTTGAAAAATTAGGAAATGGAAAAATTTAAAAATTGTGCCAAAATTGAAAAAATTCGGATCGAAAAAACAAAAAATTCGAAAGTTCGAAAATAACTGACACCCCTACTACTCACTTTAGTCGCTCTTACTAAATGATGGAAATTCGTCATTTTTTATCATCTCTCATATTATTCGGGATTTGATGGATTTATTAGACAAATGTTACCTCAAAAGACCCCTTTGCTTTTTTATAATAACAAAAGGTGACGTATATGTACAATTGATGACCTGAACTTGGGATGATTCATTTAATTCACAAGAAAGGGGGTCAACACTTTTAAAAAGCAACGTTATAGGAAATGAGGATTTCTAAAACAAAGTTGTTAAAACACACATCAATTGAAATGTCACTATAAAAATGGAGTATAATGGAAAACCAATAATTAAATGCATCCAAACATCTGAGTTACGTAAAAATTGTTAAATTGAATTCATCTTAAAAAATTGTTGTTTTTTTATTTAACCAAAAATATTATTAACAAATATATAAAAGAAAACAGATATTCACAACACAACCATGGGAAATTTTAATATCACGTGGCAATGTCTCCCACGGCGCTTCAAATGTCGCAAGAGTAGCTCCTATACATAACCCAATTTAACTATATGTTAATACAAGTTTTCAATCCTCGTAATGCTCAAATGTTTTAATATATTTTTTAGAATGCGGTAATAAACTCATTAATTATGAAATTTCATGCATATTTATTTTGGCATGTACATAACTCGATAAAATGGCACTAAAATGAACATACAGTAATCTTTTATATCATGTGGATAAAAAACATATATAGAAAAATTAGTCACTAAAACGCTTGAATCTAGGAGCACACAAAATGGACTCTACCAATTCTCTCTCCTTTGAATCACGATCTTTTGAAATAAAGATACGAGTCGGCAATCTTTGATTTAGCATTCGCATTCCCGCTGTTGACGTCATATCGAGCTCTTGCTTACACGGATCCAAATGGAAGGCTCGGGACGGGGCCCCTATTGTATCGTAAATCGGGACGAGTCCCCTAAGCTTAGGTAGTGAGGTTCTCCAACACACCTCACATATTCTCACGTAAGTGTACCAAGTTGAGTCGGGTCATTAAAAAAATGTCCGACCCAAAAATTTTATAACCCCGTACATTTGAGTAAAGATAAGTGAGGTGTGTTATTTGTTATGTTAAATTAGGTGTGTTGGAGAGTCTCACCGTAAGTTTGGGTATTGGGTATATATAAAAACAATTTTTGCGGGTTATAAAAACCCATAAACTTTAACTAACAAAAGACTTAAAATTAAAGAAGAGACAAAGGCTTCATGTGGCATGATCACTCTTTCATTTTTTTCTTATTTTTTATATACAATAATGAAACATGCACAAATTTCATAAAACTATGACCTACTTTAAGTGTCGGCTCTGAAGTTTTAGGGGCCTTAGGCGAACAAACAATTGGGGGCCCATTTACAATGTGTTCTTTTCACATAAAGTTTAAATAAAATGTGTTATTCTCGCATTTTTCGATGCAAAACTATCAATTAAATCATTAAATTTAATTATTTTTAATAAATCTTTTTCAATTGATAATCCATTTAATCTTTCTTGTGACATAGTAGAATGAAGGTAAGATTTTATTAATTTTAACTTTGAAAAACTTCTTTTGGTCAAGGAAACCGTAACGGATATTGTCAAAATCCTCCGTAGGCAATCCAAACATTTTAAAAAATACAATCCATTCTTTTAATATAGTCTAACACCTCAATTAATTTTTTTGTTTCTTTAGGTAAAGACGTTTTCAAAATGTTCAATTCACGAAACAATTGACTTCCATCAATATCACAACCATTGTCATATGTTAAATAATCTTAAAGTTTATATGACATCCCGTCCAATTAAATACCGGGTAGCTACTCCTTTATTCAAATTAACACAAAATGTTAAGTTGGTTCAGTTCATAGCATCACTGTCGAAAAACGTTTTAATAATTACTAGCCACCTAATATTTAAAAAGTGAGTTGTCAATTTTAATTAAATCCGATTAACATACAATCCATTTAAATTATGAAATACTAATATCACAACCACATTATAGCCACAATACAATATTTAAAGAAATGACAATGAATCTGGAGGAATTCTCCTCTAATAATCCAAATACTGAATACAACCAAATACAAAGTCTGAATCACAAATTAATTACAACCCAAAGTCTGAAATAAAACTGAGTAAGTAGAATGTCTCTAAAAGAAAAGGGGCGACATGCCCTACAGATGAGTAAATCTGAAGTAGATTCAAGATAGGAAGTGGAGGTGTCTAATATCGAGGTCCTGTAACTTCCACAGTAGCTACAGCACGTCACTGGAATGGAACTCCTACACTTGGTGTCCTTGTGGCTGGGCACCTAAAAGGTTTTACAAGAACATATATTTGAAAGCAAACGAGTCAGAGCCTGATTGTGAAAACAGTTTAAAATACAGCAAGTGTTTAATATCATTAAACAGTGAATATAAAATAAATGATAGTGCGTGCACTCACATGAGATCCTCACCTCTCAACTAAATGTGCACTCCTATAGTACCCGTACCCATTCTAGTTGTTTCACTTTCTAACTAGTCCAATCCGTATCCTGACATTTCTTTACATTTCAAAGTTTGATTCCCAACATCTTAATGTAAATCGGAGTCTTACTGTTATTACTCATAATTAGTTATAAGAATTTATAAGAATTTCTCCATCTTCAATCCTACTAAAAATGCTACGATCAATCACACTTACATTTATAATGACAGTTCATTTCAATTATCAGTATATTAATCTCATCATAAATATAGAATACTGGCACCCCGAGACTAAGCTGCGGTGCACACATACCCTGCTATAAAATCCCGGTACATCACGTACATTAGGATGACGTATTCCAAATCACTCAGGAACCGTCTCAATAAGTTACAATCACACACAGTGGAGGCGAACATAGCTCACATCACATGGGTCACGCACATACCTACGCTCCCACGATCAGCTGACTTATTAACTCCCCAATAAGTCATTCTCTGACCTATGTCCTCGAGGTACCAATCTAAATTTCCCCGTAGGCACACAAAGATTAGATGGCCCTGATCGAACGCCGACCTCCCATGATAGCAAGTATGGTAGCTATGTTATACACAGATGACCACATATACTAAGCATTCACACATCTTAGATATCTTATAATATTGATAGAGGTATATTTTACATTCCTATACCGTCATTAAATGTTGCACGTTTACAACTCCCCGAATAATATACATTAAAGTTGTCAACCCTTCTCACGTCGTAATATTTGGTACTTATTCCTTAACCCATAAATGTCATCCGATTTACTACATAATCCTAAGTTTTACTCCTCAACGTACTCCAATCTCACATCTATACCCACTAGTCAACAAGGAAAGGTTAACACTCAGTTAAATAAGTCTACTGGAAGTTCTAAATAAAATGAGGCCTAAAAAGGTCATTCTGTCAACTCGTTAGAAATCTCGTTCGAACGAGGTCGTTCGAACGAGTGTCGTTGAAACGAATGTTTTCGAACGAACTACCAACTCATTAGAAGGATTACTATCATCTCTTTAGAAGCTCGTTCGAACGAGGTCGTTCGAACGACCTGGGCAGGTCTTCTAACGAGATGGCAGACTTCGCCCAGAAATTTTCCAACTCGTTTTTCTTCATTTTTCTCTTCTCCAAATCCATCCTAAGATCATTCCAATTACGTTTTATTGTTTTAAAACTATTCTAAGTCATCCTAGATCACTCCTTAACATATTATTGGGGTCAAATCTTACTAATCTACATGTAATAATCACAAATTCCCAATTCTTGCCCCAAACCCTATGAACATGAACCCATAATTTTATTGTATCTAAATACCCATCATAAATCCATTTTTAATTCATCAAAGCTAAGTTTTGGGATATCAATTTCATACATAAACATTCGTCATGCAATCCCTATTCAAAATCATGAGTTTCACAACAATCCCATTAGGTTTTTCATCAAACTTTCAAGGGCTATACAGTTTCTACACTAAATATGGAGGAAATATTCAATGCAATTAATAACATCAAATCACTTTCCTTAGGGTTGTTCTTCGGATTTGCTGTCATTGATTCTAGGCTGAATTTTCCCTCTTTCTGTCACAAATCCTTCGAGAATGGTGGTGATCGGTGATGGTTTTGGTTTGGCTCTTGTAACCTCTCTCCAACTTCTCTCAAAACTCCCGTAGCCCACTCTCTCACTTTTTGGCTGATAATGGCCTTAGTGGACCTTTTAATAATATCTAAATTACCTCTAAAATTCGTGGGTTTTAATCCCTTAATTTTTAAAATTACAAAATACCCTTCTAGGTTGCCGGTTTGGCCTAAAAATTCCCCGGGACCCAAACTAAACCCCCGGCTAGTGTTTTCTGACTGTTTCGACCCTTCCGGATGCGTCGGCGCACTCAAAATGATCATTCGGTTGAAAAAAATATATAAATTACTTTTTAATTTAAATAAATTCATTCCTGACGCGACTGACACGCGCGTTCCAACTTAATGTCCCAAATTTTCATATTTCTGCCTCTAGACAATTTAAATATTTTCAATACCATATATATTCAGAAATATTCAATTTTATCATCACAATCAAATACCAACTCACATCTTGCTAGTATTTATATCCTGATTAATTCCCAATTAATTCTCATTTAATTCAATTAACCCAATAAATAAAAATCAATAAAATTACGGGGTATTACATACTTCCCCCCTAATAACAGAATTTTGTCCCGAAATTCAAAACTAAAGAATACCTGGTAAAAATAACTCTGGATGACGCTCGCGCATCTCATCCTCGCGCTCCCATGTGTACTCCTCGGCATTATGATGCCGCCACTGAACACGTACTAACGGTACTATTTTCGACCTTAGTTTCCTCTCGCTGTGGTCCAAAATAGCAATCGGCCCCTCCTCATAGGAACTATCAGGTTGAAGATCGATGTCCTCTAAAGCAATGTGAGTATGGGCCAAATTGTCCCGAAGATATTTCCTTAGCGAGGAAATATGGAACACATCATGAATCTTATGCAAGTGCTCCGGTAACCCAAGTCTATACGCAACTGGCCCAATCCTCTCGATGATTGGAAATGGCCCCACATATCTTGGTGCTAGTTTCCCCTTCTTCCCAAAATACATAATCCCCTTCATAGGAGATACTCTAAGTAACACCTGGTCCCCCACCTTGAATTCTCTGAAGAACCTCTTGGCATCAGCATAGCTCTTCTGCCGGTCCTGAGCTACCCGAATACGGCTCCATATCGTCTCTATCCTTGCCGAAGTGTCCTGAATCACTTCCGGCCCAAGGAGTTTGTTATCCCCCACCTCTAACCAACATGCTGGGGAATGACAAGGTCTACCATACAATGCCTCGAATGGAGCCATGCCAATAGTGAACTGGTAAGAGTTATTATAAGCAAACTCCACCAGTGGAAGGTACTGCTCCCAACCACCTCCAAAGTCTAGGATGCACATACGCAACATGTCCTCCAACATCTGATTTGTCCGCTTTGTTTGCCAATCAGTCTGCGGGTGATATGCCGTACTCAGCCGCAACTCCGTACCCATGGCCTCCTGGAAACTCTCCCAAAATCGTGAAACAAATATCTTGTCTCGGTCAGACATGATATTTAGAGGTACCCCGTGAAGTCTCACTATCTCCGTAATGAAAATCTGGGCATACTGTCCTGTAGTGTAGTCTGTCCTCACGGGCATGAAATGAGCAACTTTGGTCAACCTATCCACAATTACCCATATGGAGTCATGACCCCTCTGTGACGTAGGTAATCCCGTGATAAAGTCCATAGATATGCTCTCCCATATCCACATCGAAACCTCTAATGGTTGTAGAAGTCTTGCCGGTCTTTGATGGTCCACATTTACTAGCTGACAAGTGGCGCATTTAGAAATGAACACGGCAATATCTCTCTTCATCCCGCTCTACCAGTACTGTCATCTCATATCTTGGTACATCTTATCCCCACCAGGGTGTACCGCGAATCGTGAGCCGTGCGACTCTGTCATTACCTCGTGTCGCAAGTCTTCCCCTTTCGGAACGACCAGTCTCCTATTGAAGCGTAATCCTCCATCTGAACTAAAGGTATAGGACTCTGCTCCCTCTGCTAGTAATCGAACTATCTGCTCCTGACAGAACGAGTTTTTTTCCTGGGACTCTATCACTCTTGTAACAATCTGAGGTGTAACAGTCATCACAGACATGAATGATCGGGCCACTGCATCCTGGTGTCCCAACTCCTTCCACTTAGCTTTCCACACCTCGGCCACCTCATCTACTGGCCTACGGCTCAACGCGTCTGCTACCACGTTAGCCTTCCTTGGGTGATATTGGATATCGAACTGATAATCCTTCACAAACTCAAGCCACCGTCGTTGACGCATATTCAGTTCCTTCTGCGTGAAGAGGTATTGTAGAGACTTATGATCTCTGAACAAACGGAATTTCTCCCCCAGGAGATAGTGTCTCCAAATCCGAAGAGCAAATACAACTGCCGCTAACTCCAAGTCGTGGGTGGGGTAATTCTTCTCGTGAGGCTTAAGCTTACATGAAGCATAAGCTATGGCCTGACTTTCCTGCTGCAGTACACCTCCAAGTCCTTTTAAGGACGCATCGGTGTAGACTAGATACTCAACTCCTGGTCTGGGCAATGATAACGCAGGCGCTGAGGTTAACTTGTCCTTCAACTCATCGAATGCCAACTGACAGGCATCGCTCCAGATGAATGGTACACCTTTGCGAGTCAGATGTGTCAAAGGACCCACTATCTTTGAGAAACTCCGAATAAACCTCCTGTAGTATCCTGCCAAGCCTAAGAAACTACGGATCTCAGTCAGTGTCGTGGGCTGTCCTCACTCTCTCACCCCGGATATCTTCCCCGGATCAACAGATATCCCCCGGTCAAAAATGATATGCCCCAAAAATTGAACCTCCTTCAGCCAAAACCCACACTTCTCATATTTCGCATATAGCTCGTTTTGATGCAATGTCTGCAAAACCTGTCTCAAGTGCTCGGTATGCTCCTCTTCTGTCTGGGAGTAAACCAGAATGTCATCAATAAAGACGATGACTAACTGGTCTAAGAACTCTCTGAACACCCTATTCATCAAGTTCATAAACACAGCTGGAGCGTTAGTCAATACAAAAGGCATAATTCAAAACTCGTAGGAACCATATCTCGTCAAGAAAGCAGTCTTCGAGACGTCTTGTTCCCTGATACGCAACTGATGGTATCCCGATCGCAAGTCAATCTTCGAGAAGGAGGAAGCTCCTCTCAACTGGTCGAATAAGTCATCGATTTGGGGCAACGGATACTTATTCCGTATCGTGACTTTATTCAACTCCCAGTAATCTACACACAACCTCAACGATCCATCCTTCTTCTTTACGAATAACACAGGGGCACCCCACGGCGAAGTGCTCCTATGGATAAACCCCTGACCCAACAACTGCTCTATCTGATCCCTTAGCTCTCTCATCTCCGCTGGAGCCATACGGTAAGGTGTGCGGGCAATTGGCTAAGTGCTCGGTGTCAAATCGATAACAAAATCTATCTCTCTACTAGGAGGTAATCCAGGTATATCCTGAAATACATCAGCAAACTCACTAACAACTGGAATCTAATCGAGTGGTATTACCGCTTCCTTAGAGGTATCCTCCTCTATATAATACAAGTGTGTGGACGATCCTCCCTCAGAACGAGGCATCGCCACTAAGAACATCTCTGTAATACCCCGTGATTTTATTGACTTTTAAAATGGGTTATATTTTAAATTAATGGATTAATTGGATTTTATTGTAAATTAATTCATTTGGGTTTTATCCGAATTGTGGATATTAAAATGGATGATTCTGAATATTACTTAAAGATATTTAGGTAATATATGAATATGATGTCATTATTATGACGGTGTGATATAATTTCGGTAATTTGGATTTTTTAGTCAGACGCGGTATGGGACGTGTCGGGACTAATTTATTAAATTAAAAAGGAAATTTATTTTCTATCGACCTTATAGTCATTTTGACTGCGTCGTTGCGTCCGGAAGGGTTGAAATAGTCAGAAAAGTCTATTTGGATGTTGAATTTGGGTCTCGGGTCATTTGGAAATGAAAAGACAACCCAAAAGGGCATTTTGGTTATTTTTACAAGGGGGATGAATAGTGATTTCGAGTTTTGTCTTATTATAAGTATTTGGAGATTAGTTGAATATGGGTTCATTCATCTCTTCTACACAAAATTGAAAGGTCATCTTCTTAGAGAGAGTGAAAGGTTGCTTGGAAAGAGAAAAGCTTGCTTGGAAAGGAGGAGAACTAAAGACCAAAGGTCACCATCACCAACCACCACCGAAAGTGGCCGAAAAAAGGGACAACCAACTGAGATATACTACACCAAAGGATCAGACCTTCAGTAAAGGCAAGTATTTGATATTTGCAACTTAAGTTCGTATATTGTCCATGTTAGAATAATTATGAAAAGAGATGATTTTTCATGTTTAGAAGATAAAAATGGAGTAGTAATGGATTTCTGGAAGTATGAAATATATAGGAATTAAACTCATGTTGTAGGTAATTAGTAATCCAAGAAATATTCATCAATCTGTGGAAGAAATTCTGAAAATCATTTTGTGTTCTTGAAGATAATATGTTGATAATTTTCTGGAAAAAGAGGCAAAAACGAGTGGAATGAGAAGAGCCAATTTGGAATGTTTAGATCTTCTTTTTGAGTGCATTTGGATGAGATTTAAGAAAAACTCAAAACACATACCTGACTCAATTTTTCGTGTAGAATCCAAATCTGAAGTCGGATTGATGATTCGAATAATTTTTGGATCTGATTTTTCTGAGTATTTAAAATATGAGAATTCATGATGTTGTTTCTTTTTAATGTTGGTTCTTATCCCAAAACTTTTGTGGATCTTTGGTGATTATTAATTGGATATTATGGGACTTAGAAAATATCAGTAGACCCTTGATAAGATTTGAATTAATTTGATTGGGATTTAAATTGATTAGAATGATGATAATTAAATTAAAGAAATTTCGGTTGCTAGATTCATTTGTTGGATTATAATTGGTTTGCTTGAGGATTAAGGATAGGTCTAGTAGTGGTGATTGAATGTAACACCTGGGTATCCTTAGGATTACAATATGAACATCAAGGACTGAGTTTAAGCTCATTATTGATTGTGCAAGGACTAAGTATAATACGAGCGCTTAGCAGTATGACTCCTGGATAGAGATGGGAGTTTAGAACACATTTGGTTGAAAGAGGGTATGAGGTTATCCCAATCACGTATTTAAAGTTAACGGACCTCCTCGATCGACAAAGTTAAGTAGTAGTGTATTGGAGGGGTTCCTTGTTTGGATTTCGCTTTGCAAGACGCTCCGCGCATGAACCTTAACGACGTCGGGAGTGGAGAGATGTTATAGGATGCGAGGATAATTAAATTATGAAGTAAAGATATGATATTTTAATACGTGGAATTTAAAAGAGATAAAATGCTACGTATGGGAATTATCTTAGGGTAGTGATATTACCTTATTGATATTATATTATAGGTATGATAATGCCTATTTGATTGATTGATGAATTATGTGTATGACATACCTAGCTTACTTGCTATCGGTGGGAGGTTTGCGCGTGAGGGCAGTCATATCCTGATGAATCCATGGGATCTTTGATTTGTCGCTCGAGAACATAGGTCTATGAAAGACTTATCGGGGAGTTGATAAGTCCGCTGACTGTGGGTACGTAGGTATGTGCGTGACCCATGGATACGAGAACTATGTTCGCCTCCAATGTTTATGTTATTGTTTATGGTTCGAGGAATCCTTACCGAACCTTTTGTCCACTATTTGGCGACCAGCGATGATGGGACATGATAGCAGAGTAATGCATTGCACCGCAGCTGTGACTCGGGGTGCCGTATTATATATATATATATATATATATATATATATATAATGAATTAAATGATTGAATGGTTATATTGTGGTTAAGTCATCTACTGTGTGATAATTATAGATAAAGGCGAATTGAGAAAAGAATGGAATTAAGTTAATGAATGTTTATTCTTATAGAATTGGAAAGCTTAATTCATATTAATGAGAAATGGTTCATGTTAATGAGCAACGATTCATATAAATGAAAAATGTATAAGAATGATTATATAACGTATGGTATGGGACATACGGGGTTATGATATGGGAATGGAATTATATTATGGAATTGTTAAAGAGGAATCATTAACTAGGAGGTTAATAGGAAACGTTAAGTGTGCACTCTAGTTGAGAGGTGAGAATAGCAAGTGAGAGTTGGATCTAACATGTACATAATAAATGCTTTATTGCACTTGTTAAATACTTGTTGTTTTAAAAATCATTTACACAATCGAGCTCTGACCCGTTTCCTTGCATATTTTCTTTTCTATTGTATCTTCTATATCAGGTGTCCAGCAACAGGGACGCCAACCTTAGCGGATTATGACAGGCTATGGATTTATGGATTATTGCTTAGACGCCTATCTTCATTTGATTCACAGTATTCTCTTAGTTGGGTCATGTCGACCAAAGGATTCAGTTATCTCTTTTCTATCGGAGTCAAATACTATTGTATTCGTGTCTTTTTAATACAGTTGTTATTGATGGGATTACTGTAATGGATTAATGCTATTTGGGAATGTTTATTCCAACTGCATTTAAATTCTTTTGTGTTATCTATTCAGTTAAGTGTTGTAGAATAAAATGTATTGTGTTATTCTTAAACTGGAAATGGATTTTGTTAAATTAAAATTTGGAAAGTTTTTAACACCAACTTAATTGGGTATTGGGTGAGTTGTAAATGTTTTCGACAGTGATGCTAAGAATGAGCCAACTGTATATTCTGTTTTAATTTTGTATGGAACTGGCCACCCGGTATTTAATTAGGCGGGGTGTTACAATCTCTTGCCCGGGAATGGCAAAAATAATACTCCTGCTGAAACAATCAATCATGGCTCGGTACGTAACCAGCCAATCCATACCAACAATCGCATCGTACTCAGTCATCTCTAATACTAACATATCAGCAGGTAAAGTAAATCTCCCGATCTCTATACTAACACCTCTACAAATAAGGGAAATCACATAACCCCTACTCAATGGTGAATCTACGCAAGTAATCGTGCTCTCTGTAGTGTCTAACAACCCTATAATGCATGCAAACCCCGTGGCAATGAAACAGTGTGTGGCCCCCGTATCAAATAAAATACGCCCCATAGTCCCCTGAATAGAGAACATACCCTTAATAGCAGGTGGAACCTGTGGGACTGCGGCCTGCTGGAGCTGATAAACTCGCCCGTACTGAAGTTGTCCCTACTGGACTGGGACTGCTGGAATGGGTGGCAAAGCTGGCATTTGCGGTGGTGCTGGGAGGGCGGCGAGAAACATAGGTCTCTGGGGCTCGTGTTGAGCACCCTGCTGCTGCTGCTGTGGGGTCCTTCCCCTATCAGGATAATCCTGGAGTTTGTGGCCAATCTTGCCACAAGTAAAACATTTCCCCGGAAAATTTCCCCCTCTCTGACCCTGCTGCCCACGGCCCTGGTGGCCGTTGCCATTCCTCCCCTGGCCGTGCTGGCCCTGATGAAACTGCTGTTGTTGGCCCTGTTGACCCTGATGGCCGTGCTGACCCTGCTGGCCATAACGAAAACCTCCCTGTCTATTCCTGAAACCTCCAGATCTGAATCTCTTAGAATCCCCCTGTTGGGAACTCTGATCGCCCTGCTTGTGCTGACCCTGAGCAGATTGTGCCCCGCTGGCACCATTTCCCCCTGTCCTACCCTGATGGCTGGACTCTCCTGATCGCTTACCCTCTGACAGGTGAAAGCGGTGGTCCTGGCAGTGAAGCAATGTTGCGTTAACCACATTAGAATAAGTGGCCAACGAGAGATTACCCAACAAGTGCTGACGGATCCTCCAAGTCAACCCATCCATGAACTTCTGAATCTTTTTCTCCTCGGTTGGAATCTCATCGGGAACGATGTTCAAGAGATTAGTGAATTCGGCCTCGTATTCGGCCACGGTCTTTCCCTCCTGCTTGAGGTTCATCAACTTCCTCCTCATTTCGGTGTGAACGGCTGATGGAAAATACTTGCGGTCGAACCGCACCTAAAACTCCTGAATAGAAAGGATATCCCTCTCCTCCGCAATGGTAATGGACTCCCACTACTGCAACGCGGACCCTACTAGCTTAAAAGTAGCCAGTATCTGTCTCTGTACATCCGTACACTCGTACATCCTCAAGTGCCTTTGGATGTCCTTCTTCCACTGACTGGACACAACGACGTCGGAGCTACCTGCAAACTCCGGAGGGTGTGCTTTCTGAAAAGTACCACGAACACGTTCCCAAGCAGACGGGAATGCATGAGCCTGTACCGGTGCTACTGTCGGCGCCTGGGGTGGTGCCTGCTTCACAACTGCTAGGGCGGCATTTACCGCTTGGGCTACAATAGTTGCAACCTCTACGGCATTCATGGATCCCTGAACTGGTGCAGGCTGTGGCTCGGGCTGAGCATCCCTGGGAACTCGTTGTGCACATCGTGGAGGCATCTGAAATGAGAGTAAAGTCTTATAAGTTCACAGTTATTATCTCAAAATAGCTGAAGAGCGAAACATACACAAAAGAGTACAAAAATCCTAAAATATAAGGCTCTACATCAAAGAAAGCTCAGCGGAAACATAACAAGCCATACAGATCCAAAGGACACTAGAACCTGATGCTCTGATACCACCTGTGACACCCCGTCTAATTAAATACCGGGTAGCTACTCCTTTATTCAAATTAACACAAAATGTCAAGTTGGTTCAATTCATAGCATCACTGTCGAAAAACGTTTTAATAATTACTAGCCACCTAATATTTAAAAAGTGAGTTGTCAATTTTAATTAAATCCGATTAACATACAATCCATTTAAATTATGAAATACTAATATCACAACCACATTATAGCCACAATACAATATTTAAAGAAATGACAATGAATCTGGAGGAATTCTCCTCTAATAATCCTAATACTGAATACAACCAAATACAAAGTCTGAATCACAAATTAATTACAACCTAAAGTCTGAAATAAAACTGAGTAAGTAGAATGTCTCTAAAAGAAAAGGGGCGACATGCCCTACAGATGAGTAAATCTGAAGTAGAGTCAAGATAGAAAGTGGAGGCGTCTACTATCGAGGTCCTGTAATTTTCACAGCAGCTACAGCACGTCACTGGAATGGAACTCCTACACTTGGTGTCCTTGTAGCTGAGAACCTAAAAGGTTTTACAAGAAAATAGATTTGAAAGCAAACGAGTCAGAGCCCGATTGTAAAAACAGTTTAAAATACAGCAAGTGTTTAATATCATTAAATAGTGAATATAAAATACATGATAGTGTGTGCACTCACATGAGATCCTCACCTCTCAACTAAATGTGCACTCCTATCGTACCCGTACCCATTCTAGTTGTTTCACTATCTAACTAGTCCAATCCGTAGCCTGACATTTCTTTACATTTCAAAGTTTAATTCCCAACATCTTAATGTAAACTGGAGTCTTACTGTTATTACTCATAATTAGTTATAAGAATTTATAAGAATTTCTCCATCTTTAATCCTACTAAAAATGCTACGATCAATCACACTTACATTTATAATGACAGTTCATTTCATTTATCAGTATATTAATCTCATCATAAATATACAATACTGACACCCCGAGACTAAGCTGCGGTGCACACATACCCTGCTATCAAATCCCGGTATATCACGTACATTAGGATCACGTATTCCAAATCACTCAGGAACCGTCTCAATAAGTAACAATCACACACGGTAGAGACGAACATAGTTCACATCACATGGGTCACGCACATACCTATGCTCCCACGATCATCTGACTTATTAACTCCCCAATAAGTCATTCTCTGACCTATGTCCTCGAGGTACCAATCTAAATCCCCCCGTAGGCACACAAAGATTAGATGGCCCTGATCGAACGTCGACCTCCCATGATAGCAAGTATGGTAGGTATGTTATACACAGATAACCACATATACTAAGCATTCACACATCTTAGATATCTTATAATATTGATATAGGTATATTTTACATTCCTATACCGTCATTAAATGTTGCACGTTTACAACTCCCCGAATAATATACATTAAAGTTGTCAACCCTTCTCACGTTGTAATATTTGGTACTTATTCCTTAACCCATAAATTTCATCCGGTTTACTACATAATCCTAAGTTTTACTCCTCAACGTACTCCAATCTCACATCTATACCCACTAGTCAACAAGGAAAGGTTAACACTCAGTTAAATAAGTCTACTGGAAGTTCTAAATAAAATGAGGCCTAAAAAGGTCATTCTGTCAACTCGTTAGAAATCTCGTTCGAACGAGGTCGTTCGAACGAATGTCTTCGAATGAAATACCAACTCGTTAGAAGGAGTACTATCATCTCGTTAGAAGCTCGTTCGAACGACCTGGGCAGGTCTTCTAACGAGATGGCAGACTTCGCCCAAAAATTTTCCAACTCATTTTTCTTCATTTTTCTCTTCTCCAAATCCATCCTAAGATCATTCCAATTACGTTTTATTGTTTTAAAACTATTCTAAGTCATCCTAGATAACTCCTTAACATATTATTGGGGTTAAATCTTACTAATCAACATGTAATAATCATAAATTCCCAATTCTTTCCCCAAACCCTATGAACATGAACCCAGAATTTTATTGTATCTAAATACCCATCATAAATCCGTTTTTAATTCATCAAAGCTAAGTTTTGGGATATCAATTTCATCCATAAACATTCTACATGCAATCCCTATTCAAAATCATGAGTTTCACAACAATCCCATTAGGTTTTTCATCAAACTTTCAAGGGTTATACAGTTTCTACACTAAATATGGAGGAAATATTCAATGCAATTAATAACATCAAATCACTTGCCTTAGGGTTGTTCTTTGGATTTGCTGTCATTGATTCTAGGCTGAATTTCCCCTCTTTCTGTCACAAATCCTTCGAGAATGGTGGTGATGGGTGATGGCTTTGGTTTGGCTCTTATAACCTCTCTCCAACTTCTCTTAAAACTCCCGTAGCCCACTCTCTCACTTTTTGGATGATAATGGCCTTAGTGGACCTTTTAATAATATCTAAATTACCTCTAAAATTCGTGGGTTTTAGTCCCTTAATTTTTAAAATTACCAAAATACCCTTCTAGGTTGTCGGTTTGGCCTAAAAATGCCCCGGGACCCAAACTAAACCCCCGGCTAGTGTTTTCTGACTGTTTCGACCCTTCCGAACGCGTCGGCCCACTCAAAATGATCATTCGGTAGAAAAAAAATATAATTTACTTTTTAATTTAAATAAATTCATTCCTGACGCGACTGACACGCGCGTTCCAACTTAATTTCCCAAATTTTCATATTTCTGCCTCTAAACAATTTAAATATTTTTAATACCATATATATTCAGAAATATTCAATTTTATCATCACAATCAAATACCAACTCACATCTTGCTAGTATTTATATCCGGATTAATTCTCATTTAATTCAATTAACCCAATAAATAAAAATCAATAAAATTATCGGGTATTACAGTTTAATACAATAACTATTTAATATATTATCATCTAAAGTTTCTAATTTGTTCAAATCAAACAAAAACCTAAAAGTATCCTCATATTTTTTAAATTGTTGAAATCTAGTTCTAAGTGACATAAGCGCTTGATCTATTACATGTAAGAAGTACTTAACTCTAAATGATTATTTCGATGATTGTCTAATCCCGTCACTAGAATTATCAACAAAATATTTTTTTCTATAAATATTACGTTTTTCACGAAATATGGGTTCAATTTTCATTTCTTTAGCAATATTTATAGCTTCAATCTTGGCGGATTCAAATCCGTTTTCTATTTCATTTTCAAAATAAGAAACAAGTCATTTTAAAAGAGTCAAAGTAACATCAATATCCATATCATATATTTGTAAAAGTTTGCTAACCTTATTGACCGAATTCAATACGTTGTACTAAATAATCATACCAAAATTAAAATCAAAAGTACCAAAATCATTAGTTAGTACGCTATCATAAATATTTTTTGTGCTTCCCTCATATTGGGGGCTAATCCTTAAGTCAATTAATGCATCTCTAATTTGTGGCATTTGGAATCTAATTACTTTTATACTTTGAATGTGACTTTCTCAACGTGTTTGAGATAATGGTTTAAGTGCGAGTCCTTTTTCAATTTATTTTCGTCTTTTTCTTTTTCGTGACCGAATGGATATTTTTTAGTAGATATATTAATCACACAGCACAAGTGTAACTTGTAAACAAAAAACTTAATCGCATTATAATATTATATCTATTAAGTACTTTAAAACGGAAGACCGATATAAATATTATACATCATTTAAGCCATCCACATGGCAACCCATTTTCCCAATCTTTCTCTCCACTCGAACTTAATGTGTCTTTCTATGTGAAACCCTTTAACTTCTAAAATTCAACAATGAAATGTAATTAAAATCAATATAAATTTGTAACCATTCGAATTCTAATAACCTATATAAAATTTTGAAACTGGCTCAATCTCTCTCATCCCATTCTCTTCTTTCTCTCTCCTTACTAGCCTCTATATCCATCTCCAAATGCAAAGACAATTCAACTTATTTTTCTTCCATGAAAAAACTCTACTATATTGAAATGCTAAACACCAAACAGTTTGATTCCAAAGTAATATTTATCACGACCAGATGTAATATCGGCCTGAATATTAATCATCGATTGAGCGATCATGATATTAACTTGATTATCAAACCTTAATAGTCCAGTTCATAAGTGCTAAAGCGGAGATATGCCGGAATCATAGAGCTCGAGGTCGTTACCGGTTACGTCGTCGCACCGCTTATTAAGCACTAATTGCAATATCAGTATGCTTCGTGTTTTTTTCCTACTACCATGCATTGTGCAAGGTGTAAATTTGTTCGGTACATGTATGGTAATTCATAATGACAATTTTCTCAACTACTGATATTGATTGAAATTTTATTCATATGTTTGTGATTATGTAGAATTTGGCAATAGTTGAGAAATTTTTTGGGTTTGATTGCAATTTCATTTTGGAAGGATTTGGTGTGGAAGATCATTGGGATTAATATTTTAACCTTGCATTAAATAAATGGAATCATATGTCTCCATCCGATAATTTTTATCAAAATGTTGGGCTAAATATATACAATTATGTTAAGGTGGGTAATATTGTGTAAAACATGATATCTTGGTGTAACGATTGTTTTTTTTTATCCACGTTTATATGTATGATCTAAAGATGAGAAGAGACATCTTAGCGAGTGAGACAAAGAGAGAGAGGGATATGCTAATTTGATTAAGAGAGAGAATAAGATAATTAGTTTTCTAAAGTTATCTTTCTCAATTTGTGAAGATGACTATCGCTATTCTCCGGACTATGTTTGTATTCGAATATTATTGGTCGGTTTTTCTTTGTATGTTTATACAAGTATTTTAGTAAAAACAATATTCTGATCTTCATAATAAAAGTGATTGGTTTTATTTGTTATATATATATATATATAATAGATTATATATGGATTTGATCATTTTAATTGAGTTTTGGATACATACAATCCTCTAAAAAGTTTAAATGTGTAGCCTTTTTTCTAATCTTATTAGTTATTTTATTTTATTTGTTATATATTTTAAGCTATTATTACAATACCCCCGCTCATCGCGCGAGTTGAAGAACAAAATTTGCAATCCCAAAGAGTAATTTGCAAATGCCCAAATAACAAATTGAAATCTACGAAATTAAAAAAAAAAAAAAAAAAAAAAAGAGACGGCACAAATATTAGTAACAAAAGTTTACATACTCAAAAAAATTATAACAAAGGAAATGAGCATATACTTACACAACCTCCAATAAAGTCTCCAAATGCTTGAGTATGTCCCCTGATTAAAGCCCTAACTTTCTGAAATTGGAGAAATTGGAGAAATTGAAACCCTAGATTTTTTAACCCTTGTTTTTATGGGTCGTATTTAAAAAAAAAACTAAGGGAGATTATTGTATTGTTTTGTTGTTGCCGAAATAGGGGGAGGGTTGTGCTGCTACCGAAAAATAAAGAGGGGGGGGGGGGGAGAAGATGGGTGGGTAGTAGTGTGAGAGGAGAAGACAGAGAAAGAAAAGAGAAGAAAGAAAGTGTGCTGTCAAAGAGAAGAAAGAGACTTCAGGGTTAGAAATGTGTGGGTGGGTGAGTGAGTTGTGTATTATGTTGAGTGTGTTTAGTTTAGTGAGGTTAGTGTATGGGTCTGAACCTATTTAGTTGGGCTTATAAATGGATCTCTAGTCTTTTTATTTTGGGGCCTTTTATTTTGTAACTTATTTTAAGTGGAACAAGTTTTAGTTTTGGGGGGCCTCTTTTTAAAGTGGTAACTCTAAATTTTTTTAACAATTAATTTTTTTTAACGAGTCGGGAGCCCTAAACAACCGTCTGCTTTGCCTATAGGTAAAGCTGGCCCTTCCTACTTTGTTCCCTGTATAACCATAGCAGCCTCCACTTTCACAAAAATATCACACACCTTCTTGATACTCCCATTATTTATCACAACTCTAATATTATCAACCAAAAAGGAAATTAAATATTACTTCTCCATTCAACAGATCACAAAGGCTAACCGCTATATAGCATGGAGATAGTCGTCTGGAATTTAAAAACTTAGAGATGTGCTGCATGTACAGAAATTGTGCACCGGTTTTGTGCACCGGGTGCTTTAAATGCATGTACACTTGACCAACATGCTTGTATAGTCAACATTTTAGTCAAGTGTACAAGCATTTAAAGCACCCGGTGCACAAAATCGATGCACAATTCCGGTGCATATATCATTTTTCAGAAACTTATAATGCATACCTCTTAATCGAGATATCCGTTTGGACCTGATAAATTTGTATCCCAACTTTTGAATAAGATATAGAGGGAAATAGATAACGTTCAGAGAGTCGGGCGATTGGATAGACAAGAGAGAGAGAGAGAGAGAGAGAGAGAGTTAATTTGGTAGAATTTTATTAAAGTGAGAAGGAAGGAAATGATAAATAAGACGTGAGATCAAAGTGGAGTATAGTTGGAAGGTTAAGTCAACATTTCTCATTTCACCCAAAATGTTTCAAACACTTGTAAGGCTCCTTACAAGCTCATGTGATAACCACACATTAAAATAAGTATAGAGTATATTTTAAAAACTATATGCTAAACTTCTGTCATTTTCCCAATTGTTTAGATACCTTGTTTTTTCATTTGCACAATCGTCTAAGATGGTCTAAACCAAGCAATGGATTAACAGTAATCGCACAAAGCAACACTTTCTATCCACAACGAACAAAACAAAATACCAGGCAGTAGGTCAGTGAGTAGATCATCTTGATCCTTTTTACTGTAAGGAATCTACTTCTCGAATTACACGAACACTAAAGGTGAACCAATGTAAATAAACCTTTTATACAACTTATTCGCTATTTTCTACAGAATTTTTCTACACTGAAAAAATATGTATTGGTGAATTAAAGGGTGGTGACCATCTCCTTCTCTTGATTGAATCATAAAAATTTGCGGGACCCAAAACAACTATTTATTTATAACTTTTGATGTTTCAACCAAAAAGAGCCAACATGACCCTCCTACGTCAAGAAGTTAGAAATTTAAGGGGCCTATGCATGCAGATCCACATATTAACCAATGCATTGTTGTGCCATAAGTTGTGTCTGCTCTAGAACTTTTTTTTATCACAAGTCGTGAAACAAACTGAACTCCATGGTGGAGAACCTAGGGAGGAGGGAAGTAAGGAAAAATACTATCCAAGTAAAAAAAAAAGTTGAACACGAAAGTTCACAACAGTTATGCATACAATAGTCTAAACTCGCAGCCGCAATCAAAGATGTCCTTCCGCCCGCACAAAGCTTATTATTGCTACATAAGAAGCTTATTATTTCTATATAAAGCATCAGATGCTACAAGAAATTTATTATATACAAGATTAAATAAAATGGGTTTGAAGAAATTATGTAGTATTAACTCAACTGTATAAGACCTGTAGTGTACTTCTACAGTACAAGTGACGTCTCTGGTAAGAAAAAAAAGTACCAAGGACCTCAGATAGTCTGCAAGAAATCTTCTTTGTTTTCTGTTGCAGCATCAGTATCAGATCCCAATCTTTTGAAGACTAGCTTTTGTTGGGGAAGCTGACCATTCGAAAATGCCGTTACCTCTGTGTCTATTACCACAGTGTCCTCGTCCTTAAACTCTCCTCTCAAAATGCCCTTGGCAAGCTCATTTTCAACATTCTGCTGGATTACCCGCTTCACTGGCCTAGCACCATAGCTCGGGTCATATCCAAGATTTCCCAAGAGTTGAACCGCAGCTTCGGTCACTTGGATTTTCATCTTCCTATCTGATATCCTCTTTTGTACCCGTTCCAACTGGAATGCACAAGAAGAAAACACAAGGCGCATCAACACTATATCAAACAGTAACAATATTGATGAATAGTGAGAAAAAACTTCTTCACAAAGCAGAGGCATAACGTTTTTGAAAGCAATGAAACTGATGTCTTTCATGAAACCTAGTCCAGAAATAAAGGAATAACTTTAAAATGGGACTATCGATATACGTGCAATATGGTAGGCCTGGATGTAATTTGTCAAGGCAGTCTAAAAGTTCCATGTCAAACAACCCACTCCAAATACCCAATTATAGACGACTTGGATGGAAATATACCCAACCAACTCCAATAGAATGCAAAGTTCCACCGAGGATGGGAATACATGAAATTTCCATATTATTAATGAATATTGTAATATACCTTATATGACGTAAACCACCCGTCAAAAGGCTCCTAAAAATATCAAACGCACACTTTTAAAGAGAGAAACACTATTTTCTATTTCAAAATTCAAATCTGCTCCAAATGAGGCTTACAAGGGGTATTTAAAGGGGAGGAATCGCTTAGGCTCCAAGCTAAGCCCTAATTACAAAAATGTCATTACTATTCCTAACCTCTAAATACTTAAACAAAACAAAAAAAAAAATGCTATAATAAAAATACAGAAAAATAACAAAAGAAAGTAAAATACTATTATGCTCAAAAATGGCAATTATGCGCTCGATTCACATCAATCTCCCCTCCTTGAAAAAGAGTTCGTCCTTGAACTCAAAGGGGAAGACCAACTGAATCACCCTCCAAAACTGTAATCAAGGCATGTTGGGGAAGCTCCTCGGACGCGTCCAAACAGGTGGATGATTCACCGCCAATAATGCGCGGTGTCGCGGGAGAGAGCAATCAGAAGCCTAGTGCCAACATTGCCACAATTATGGCACCGGAAGGCAGGAGGTAGTGGGGGAGGGGCAGTGGGAGTAGCGGAAGTAGGGGCTGAAGATGTCGCTGCAGGAGGAGCTGAGGCAGAAATCGGAGTAGGCAGAGTCCGAAAGGGTGGAAGAGCTACGGGCGCTGTGTGGTAAGCCTCAACCTTGGCGGCATACTCGACCGCCTTCAGAAAGGTCGGTATCTCTCTCAGACCAAGATCGTGCTGAATGAGGAATATATAGCGGCTGATCAGCTGATCCTCCATCTCGGGAATGCGAGCTCTGGTGCATAGAAGCTGAAACTGCTCCGTGTACTCCACTACCGATAAGGTGTCATGTATGAGAGATTGAACGCGAGCAAAGAGATCGCGTTCGTAGGTAGGTGAGATGAAGGACACCTGGAAAGCGGCCTTCAACTCCGGCCAAGCCTGAATAGGAGGCAATCCTACCACTGTGCGGTGGTAGCAGAGGTCATTCCACCAAACCCGGGCAAATCCCTGAAATTTGGTGGTAGCAAGGAGGACACAGGAACGGCCGTGAACTTGTTTGTACTCAAAAACTGTCTCCATCAAGGTTAACCAATCGATCATGGCATCCGGAGAGAACCGTCCATCAAATATGGGCACGTCAATGCAGATATTCCCGGTGGAGGCTCCGGGAAAGTAGCTGAAGGGTCATAGATAGTGGACCCTCATCCTGATGAGCATCAAATCCAATCACATCACCCAGCACAGGTGGTATAAGATCAACGAGGTGAGGTGGCAGCTCTGCAGGTGGTGGATGAAGAGGGGGTGCAGGGTGGGGATACAGGAGGTGCTGGAGGAATGCGGGGATAGTGAGGGCACATGCCAATTAAGTGGCCACGCTCACCGCAGTAAAAAACAATGCCGATCCCGTCGAGGTGCCAAGCGGGAGACATCCGTGGGAGGTAGGTGTGGAGGGGGTGGTATCCACTCCAAAATACTGGGGTGGCTATCCCCGAACTCAAAGGAGGACGAGGAGGAACTCGAATGGAGCGTTGAGAGGACGTGGTGGGAGGGTGTATGGTGCGGAAGCGGGGGTGGGGGGTGTTCAGGAGTGGCACGAGGCGAAATGAGGGCTCCGGAGATGTTTTGGGGAAATGTGGGGTGGGTTTATGGCTCCGGCGGGTAAAACAGACAGGGTTGGAGGGTGTGGGGCGGGGTTTAAGGGCGTCGGAGGGGCTAGATAGGAAGTGGACGGCCCAAGAGGGTGGGTCGGGTCAAAACAGGGGTGTGATAGGGGGTATTCCGGCAGCGGGTCAGGGTTGAGGGGTGGATTTTAAGCGCCGGAAATGGGTGGGTGGGGATTTGAAGGGCTGAGATGGGGGTGGTGGTTGCGGTTTGGGTCAGAAATGGGCTGGGATAGTGGGACGTGGGTCGCGGGGTGCCGAGGGGTGTCCGGGGTTAGAGTAGGGCCGAGGGAGGTGGTTTTCTAGGTCAGGGCTGCTGCTGCTGAAATTTCGGCAGGGGTTTTGGGATTTGGGGGCTGCGACAAGGCCGGGAAGGTGGGATGGGGGCGCTGAGATGGGGCGGCTAGGCAGGAAGAGGGTGGCGGCACTTGTAGGGGAGGTTGGGTCGGGTTTTTTTAGGGTTTGAAGTAGGGTTTCAAATTTTTGGATTAGGTCTTGGGTGGTCAGAGCTTGTTTTTCAATCATGTGCCTCAAGTCTTGCATCTCCTCTTAATGTTGTTTGGATTTCTTGAGAGCCATTGAAGAGTGGTGAACGATTTTGATAAAAAAACATCAATACACTAACACCAATGTGGAGCTTCACCCGCTCTGATACCAATTTGACATAAACCACCCGTTAAAAGACTCCTAAAAATATCTAACAGACTTTTAGAGAGAGAAACACTCTTTTCTATTTCAAAATTCAAGTCTGCCTCAAATGAGGCTTACAAGGAGGTATTTAAAGGGGAGGAGTAGCTTAGGCTCCAAGTTAAGGCCCTAATTACAAAAATGCCATTACTACTCCTAACCTTTAAATACTAAAACAAAACAAAAGAAAATGTTTTAATAAAAATAAAGAAAAATAACAAAAGAAAGTAAAATACAATTATGCCCAAAAATAATTCAAAGATGGCAATTAAGCCCTCGATTCACATCGTTATATTAAAAGAATCAATCACAGAGCTGTTATACTTCAAATTCATCAGTTAAGCACATCAAATACAAGCAGTGCAAGAATTATGGTAGAGCAAGTTACCTGTAACTTGACAATGCTATTGATCTGGTCACGGTCAAGAGGCTGGAATACGATGTACTCGTCAACCCGGTTCATAAACTCTGGGCGAAAAATTGATCTTGCAGCATCCATTACCCTTCGCTTTATAGTTTCATATGTCGTCTCCTTCGACAAGGTGTCATCATCCGTGTTGAGTATGTACTGCGAACCCACATTTGAAGTCATAATGATGACAGTGTTAGTGAAACTCACGGTGCGACCCTGCGAGTCAGTCACTCTGCCGTCATCAAGTATTTGAAGAAATACGTTGAACACATCGGAATGAGCCTTTTCAATTTCATCAAACAAAATAACTGCGTATGGCCTCCTACGGACTATCTCTGTCAACTGTCCTCCTTCCTCATACCCTACATAGCCAGGTGGGGCACCTATCAACCTTGAAACTGCATGCTTTTCCATGTACTCACTCATATCGATCCGTACAAGGGCTTCTTCAGTGTTAAACATGTAAGAAGCAAGGGCCTTGGCTAGCTCTGTTTTTCCAACTCCTGTAGGACCCATGAACATGAAACTAGCTATTGGACGGTGAGGATCTGACAGGCCTGCTCGAGATCGCTGGATAGCTTCGGACACAGATGTAACAGCAGGATTTTGACCTACAACACGTTTATGTAATTCTTCCTCTAAATGTAATAACTTATCCCTATCTGATTGTTGTAGCTTCGAAACAGGGATGCCAGTCCATTTACTGACAATCTCAGCAATATCATTTCCTGTAACTTCTTCTCTAAGCATGGACTTCCCAGAACGCATATACTCGTCCAATTCTTTCTCCGCAGTTCCAAGTTGACGCTGTAAAGAGTTCAGGCTCCCATATTTCAACTCAGCTGCACGGTTAAGATCATACTCCCTCTCGGCCTGCTGTATCTCCAGGTTTACCCTGTCAATCTGGTATAAAACAAACATTAATTTAGTTGAAAACGGAATATAGCTCTCATGACAAAATTAAAATAAAACACTAAAATATCACCCAAAAACTTCATCTCCATTTTCCTTTTTCAACCTAAATGAACTTAGCCATTTCTGTAGGTCTAAACATGTTCAGTTAATTTATTGCACAAATCAGCACATTTTACCAAATATAGAGTAAATGACATATAGAAACAGTCTTCATACTCATTGAACTTGCATGATTAATAATCAAACATTTTGGCAAGAGTTGCGAGATAAAGAACTGCGTACCTCTTCTTTGATTGATTGTAGGTTCGTCATAACATTTTTTTCATGCTCCCATTGCTCATTCAGTGTAGCTTGTCTCTCCTTTAAAAGAGCCAACTCAGCCTCAAGGCGATCCAACCTATCTTTTGAAGCTTTATCTGTATCATTTGTGAGAGAGAGTCTCTCCATCTCCAACTTCAATACTGCACGATTAATTTCATCAAGTGCCGTTGGTTTTGAAGTGATCTCCATTTTCAGCTTTGCAGCCGCTTCATCAACTAGGTCAATAGCTGCATAGAAAATAATGAGTATATTAGCACCAAATGTGGCATCTAATGCTAACACATTTGTTCCAATAGAGTAGTTATGAGTTGACTTAAACAAGCAGTTAGATGCACTTATTAAAGTCAGAACTCACATATCACTAGGAATTCTTTAAAAAGTGGTCATCTGGCAATTAAAAGTTATGCATAGTACCTTTGTCAGGTAAAAATCTTCCACTAATGTAACGATCGGAGAGAATTGCAGCTTCAACAAGTGCACTGTCAGAGATACGGACCCCATGATGCAATTCATATCTTTCTCGCAATCCACGAAGTATAGACACTGTATCTCCTACTGTAGGTTGATCGACATAAACCTGCTGGAAACGACGCTCCAAGGCTGGATCTTTCTCAATATATTTACGATATTCATCCAAAGTTGTAGCCCCAATACATCGCAACTCTCCACGGCCAAGCATGGGCTTCAAGAGATTTCCAGCATCCATTGCACCACTAGTGGCACCTGAAAGATAATTAATTCATCACGATAAACTTTGCGCAAAAGAACAGCCAACCACTACCAGCTTGCAACACGCACAGTTGGAAGGAAGAAAGTGAAAATTTTTAACCAAGTTGTTGAAATGCAAGAGATTGTAGGAACTCAACCACGCATAGTGATCATAAAATCACTTTTGCATCAGAAGAAAAAACAATTAACATCAACACCCTTTAAATTACAACTAGGAATCCATACCTGCCCCAACAACTGTATGGATCTCATCAATGAAAAGAATAATTTGCCCATCTGATTCGGTTACTTCCTTGAGCACGGCCTTCAATCTATCTTCAAACTCTCCACGGTATTTTGCCCCTGCAATTAGTGCACCCATGTCCAGGGATATCAACTGAAAACAGAAGGTAAATTAGTACAAAATTTAGTACCAATTCCGACAATCGTATGAATATGAACGTCCTCTTCACTCTGCCTTTTAATAACCCCAAAATGAGGGGCAAATCAGAAAAGGGAACAAAAGTATCTATTTCTGGAGTAGTTGACAACAAAGTAAAGTTTAAGATTAAACATGCACCTTTCGGTTCATTAAGGCTTGAGGCACGTCTCCCTGCACAATTCTTTGAGCAAGCCTGTCAAAGGAAAATATATAAATGAGACAAAGGTATTAGTGGTATGGAGATGCAAATCCAGTAATGCAAGATTAGAGATAGATTAAGAGAAGAAAAAGGGGAAGAAGATAGATGCCCAGAGGCAATGGCACACATGCTACACAAAGCTCACAAAATAATTTATAATTCAACTATGAAAGATAAAAGAGATTACAACATTGTCTATAAACTGATAAATCTTAATTCAACATAGAGGAAATAATAAACTTATTGATTTGTGTTACCTAATATCCAACCTAATTTAAATAAAATTCCTACTATCATAATTATCCCAACATGTAAATACAAAATAATATTTAATTAAATCTAAACCCCTTATCAACTGCGTGTGTTCTGAATCATCCTCCCCAACATTTACCAAAACTCGACCTCGAGGTTTGCAATGGTGAAGAATGAAACGGAGAGATCCGATGGTAACGGTCTTGTGGCATTGGTTCTTGATCCAGTTCCAAATATCGTTGTCAAACTTTTTGCTTGAACTCCAATTTTAGGCTCATCATGATTTTGATTTTTTCTTCAATTGCATCTTTGGGTCAAGCTCGTCACATTCCTTAATGGAACCTTTTAATTCCTCGATCATATCACCTTGCTTCTTGAAGAGACTTTCTTTCTTCAGTAAAATAGATTTCATAACCAGCAATATCCTCTCGAAAGGCTGTTAGTGTTGTTCGCATCGATTTATATAAAACAAGAATCTTTTCACGTGCTTCTTCATCAAATTCCTTTATAGAATAACGGAAGAGAAGCCTGGTACTGTTATCTTTTCTTTTCTTTTTCTTTCTTTTACTCATTACTAATCGTTGGGCTCGAATTGGCTAACTTGGAATAAAGTGGCTATAAAAGGTGGGTTGGGCCGGACTAAATAAGGTGGCCGGAAATTTGGTTTTACAAGCTTAGCTGGATCTGGCTCTAGATTATGGGTCCGGTTCAGATAAATGAGCTGGATACGACAAAATAAAATGCAGACTTTGATGCTTCTCTCCAGAGTAATTATGATTGAGGATTCTAGGTTTTTTCCTTTTTTTATAGCGATGGCAACGAGGGAGGGCTTGATAGAGGAGGCGATGACGAGGAACACTCCAGCTAGAGGAGGTAACAGTGAGGCAGTTCCAGGAAGAGGAAGGAGGGGGCTGGACAGAGGAGACAACAGCTAGGAAGCGAAGGAACATAAGGTAGAGGAGATGTTGGTGACGAGACGAACTCGTTCTTGAGACACGAGCCTGTGATCTGATGTTATTTTCAATAATAATTGGTTAAGAAGGCATGTGTGGTGCTATGGACGGTATTTGGACGAATTAAAGGATAATGAAGGTACTAGTGCAATGGGATGAACAGTATCAAGGCATAGAGAAGATAAAAAAGGAGGAAGAAATTGATATGATCCAAACCAACCAAGTTGGGCTCTGATACCAGATTTGATGCAGGATGAGAATAGAGGTAGACTAAGAGAAGAACAGGGGGATGAGTATAGATGTTCACACAATGGCACACATGCCAAATAAAACTCACGAGCTCAATTGATAATTCAACAATGGAAAATAAAGAAATTACAACCTCATATGTAACCTAACTCAACATCAAGACTAATTCCTAATTCTATAAGTTCTAAACCTGTTGTTAATCTAAGAAGCACGAACACGTGATACGCGACATGGCACGACATTACACAGCATTTTTCAAAAGTTTTAAGACACGAGGACACGTTGAATATAATACATATTTTTAATATTAATGAAAATTAACATCATCCAGTGATAATAAATACTAAAATCCACAAAATAACGAATGGGATAACATATAAAAAATGAATATTTCACAACTCATTTTTCACCAACAACTCAACATCCAAGTGAAGATCTAACAAACCAAATCTGATAAAGCAATAATACAATCACTTCATTCTTTCATCTATAAAAAAAACAATTAAAAAGTTAAAATTTTGCATGTTATTTGTCTAACAACCCAATAGAAAAGTTATGTCTAATACACTTTATAGTATATCATAGCAATATAATCAATCATCAGATAATCAATTAAAACCAAATATATGCAGAAATTAGAATCATAAATATAAAATTACTAAAACCTTAAAACATAAACAATTAGAACCCTGAAATAGAATATACATACACAAATTTAAAGTCTGAAGTAACTCACTTTTCAAAGCAAATTCGTGAATGAAAAAGGAGATTGGGAGCTGCAAACTCTAAAGGGTGCGAGGCCCAGAAGAGGCAACGCCGGTTCTCTTTAGTGCACTCAAATCGTTTTTCTGAGCATTTCTCTGTTCGTTATTTTAAAGTTCTCTTTGTACACGATTAAATAGTAGACTTTCTATATGTTCTTAGCTTTTTATTTAAAATTTTCTTTCTACACTTTCTCCATGTGTTTATGTTGTAAAATTTACTCCCCCCACCCCCCAACAAAAATAAAAATAAAAATAAAAATTTCCCAGCTTGTTCAATTGAAAAAATAAAAAAAAAGTTTGGACTTTCTTTTTTACCTTTCTGATTCGTGTACCAGTGCGTGGGTGGCGTGTCCGAGTCCGACACATGTCTGACTTGACTCGGGGACCAAGAGAGAGTGTGGGTGCTTCATAGCCGATAAGTGTTACCTACTATTCTCTGAGTACAAAATCATATTTAATTAAATCTAAAATCCTTTGCAAAATAGTTAACACTATGAGTAAAACAACCATTGGCTATGTATAAATTCAAAATAGGTAAACTTAGAACTGACCACTAAAACAATGAAAAAATTGAGCATACCCTTCTGAAATTGCAGTTTTCCCAACACCTGGCTCACCAATTAGTACAGGGTTGTTCTTTGTTCTCCTCGAGAGAATCTGGATGCATCTGCGTATTTCATCATCCCGTCCTATGACGGGATCAAGCTTTCCGGCTCTTGCCATAGCAGTCAAATCTTTGCCATATTTTTCCAGTGATTCATACTTCCCCTCGGGATCTATACCAGTTTATGCAATGTCATAATTAATTTAGACAGTGTAAAATACAAAGCCACGTGTATACAACGACATAGATAAATGCATGTAACAAACAAAAATTTTGGCTCAGCAAAAGTATAAAGAATATCTAGGTCACAAATGATATCAGCATACATTTTCCCTCCCAAGAGATCATCATATAAACATAAAATCATTTTGAAAAGCAGTTTATTATTACCTTGGTCAATTACCGTTTGGCGTCCCCTTACGGCTTGTATGGCATTCGTTAAGGTTTTGAGGGAAATTTGAAAATCCTTAAATAATTGCTTCCCAAATCGGTTATCTTGCAAAAAACCAAGCACTAAATGCTCGACTGACACAAATGAATCTCCGTACTCTTTCTTGTAATCCCTGCCTCTCTGCATCAAGGCTTCCAGATTCCTTCCTAACATTGAACCAGCTGACTCACCAAGAACCTATAATAATTGAACCCAAAATAATTTCATGATTGGGGCAGATATAAATAACAAATGATATGCAAAGATATTACCTTTGGTTGGCGCAGAATGAATTTATCGGTGGCTTCAAGAAGACGCGTATTATCAATCCCTGCCTTGGAAAAGATTCTACGAGCAAGGCCATTCTTCTGCTCCAAAAAGGCCTTCATCAAATGCTCTGTCTCCACAATCTGATGCTTGTTCTCTTTAGCCACTTCTGGTGAAGCAACAATTGCTTGCCAAGCCATTTCTGTGAACTCTTGTTGATTTATCTGTCATTAAATAAATCACCAATCCAACTCACTACAGTCTATCAAACATATTACAAATTCAGAACAAAATGAATCAACACTGCAAGACAGGAAGGTAGTAAAAAAAATCTTATCTTGCACATGAATCTACCTATAGAAAGGAATTTGATTATAAAAGATAACAACTTGAACATTGAAAGCTGAATATATAGATAGATAGATAGATATAACTTACTCTTCCTGTTGAAGCTTCGCATCGAACAACAAAGGAGCTGGAATTTTTTCCCAAGGTATGAACTCTTGGGGTGAAAAACAAAGCGTTCCTTTTAAATTTAAGGGAATTTAGAGTTTTGAGATGTGTAGGTAAGTTTAGAGAGAAGCGTAGCTGACAAAACAAAGCGGTTCTATCACAACAGTTGGAAGTCGAAACGCTACCGCCAGAGAATGACATCGTAAAGGCCATTGCCGGAGCGGCGAGTATGGGGAGATAAAGGGGAATGCGGGGTTAACGTTAATGGATGGATTGTTTTCCTAGGTTCGAGTAAATGTGTGAAGCTAAATTAGTTTGTGTTCAAGAGAGTGAGGACGAGATTGTTTGGGTGCGGAAGGCCGCAGGGAAGATACTATTAGCCCATTCGCAATGGATCATCTAAATCCATAACACAATTCATAAATGGATTATATTGGGAGGAAAATTTTTCTAAATAACTTTAAAAAATTTGTAAGACTACCATAACTTTATGTAAAAAATGATCGCCGTTCCTCTATATGTGTTCTTTAGGTGAAAATATTTTTTTTTTTTTTTAAATTTAATTAACACCACAATTTTATCATCTTAACCCTAAACATGCATCTAGTGTGATTAAGCAAGGTAAAGTAAAGAATGCTTACAAAACACACCGATGTATGAGGAAATCACAACGAAAAAAATCTCGGCCGGCTCCACCCAGACAATCACTATGATACGGTTTTACAAACGAAGATTTTAGTCTACACAACGACTCAATCCCCACAAGTCTTGACGCATTTTCTTCTCTTCAACCACTCCTCCATAATGCAACGCAATAGTCCACCTACGCCAGGTCCACAACACACGAGTCCACGAGTGCTCCGGTATTCATCGATACAGCCATCAACCGTCAATCAGCAAGTACGGAGTCATCGATAACAAATCCCATTGTGAATCAACAACAAATCATATTCCCAACTTTGATTTAAATAGTGTCATTTTATGGGATTTTGAGACCACCCATTCTAGATGGCCTTAGTATCAAGGTCCTTAGAAAGCTTTTCATTATTGGGAAATTGATTATGGGATCGAGCGGTGGCTATCCTGACCACGTGATTCCTTTGTTTGCTCGACATAAAATATGAAGATAAAAGAGTCTTTTAGGTTCACGAAGCATCACAAGGCTTTGAGAAAATAATAATTATAGGCCGACACATTTGATGTAACACTCTGACATGTCGCACCCGTATTGGCTCATGATTGGGTATCATTATTGTTGGGCCCGGACATGAATCAATACGGGTGCAACACGTTAGGGTGTCGCCCCGAAATGTGTCGATTTTGGGTGTCGGTGTAGAACTACTATTGTGAAAATGTATAAAAGTTTTTCTTGATTTATAGGAGTTTTTATTTTTGTCTGAAAACATATCCTTGCATGGATAGATGCTTGATTTTCTTACATGCATTTATCTGTGTCGAAGCCGGCTTGCATTGCATATCAACATCAACTCAAAGACTCCAACGAATTTTTATAAGGTTTTATATTCTGCCAAAACTGTGCATAATGTTGAAAAATGTTAAAATGTGTGAACAAGTTTAGAAAACATAACTATTTAAACTAATATGTAAATTGACAGATATAATAAAATTGTATCTTTATTAATAATAATTGCAGTGCAATAATTAAATTTTCGATTTGCAAACTTAGAGTAACAACCATAAAATGGCAGACAACTTTACAGGATCGAAGTCATTATTCGGTATTATTTCTTTAAGAAAATTACATCCCCGCTTTGCTACTAACGGATCTTTGAAAGATTACCTCCCAAGGTGAAACGATCTTGCCATGTCAAAATAGTACTACAATTAACGTTGCCTGCAAACCAGCTATTTTTGTGAAGAACTCTCTTTTTAATGCAGACCCAGACTGATTTTAATGATGATGATAGACTCTAGTTATAAAGATTTCCAATTAACCAAAAATGCAGGGAGGAACATAATATATATATAGGAGATATTGTGTCTTTTCGGAAATGATGCAAGTGTGTTTAGAAAAGCGCAAAAACAAAGCGACACAAACTGCCAGGTATAATTGTATGAATCGCAAATGGGTCAAGTTAAAACGGGTTACTGGGTCAAAAAATAAAGGCCCAATTAATTTTGAAAATTAATTTCAAATGGGCCCAATAGTTATAATAAACTCAAAAGAAAATTAAATAAAATATGGCCCAAAAAGAAAGGACAAGGCCTAAGCCCATGACCCACAAATCACGGACTCGGACACCAATCCACATGTGTGTGGCTTTTGGGCTAAATCCCAAATTATGCATAATGTAGGTCCTTCCCCCTTTATATGGTTGGGATACCTTAAGGGAATCCATGCCTTGAAGCCAACTCATGAGTAGATATATTACTCACTTTTCTTTAAATTTTTTAATGTGGGACTATCCCACTTTACCCAACTAAACACTAGTTCACTCACTTCAAATGTGGTAATTTAAGGTCAGTTTTTCATTCAGCTCTTAACGATTTTGAACATCTGATTATATCATGTTAACTTTATTGCTCATTGCGGAGAGGAATGCATTGAATGTGGACCCATACCCAAAGGTGTGTGTGTGTAACTTTTATTTGGCCAAAAGTTAATCCATTTCATGTAAAAAATCCATTAATTTTCCAACAACCCCAAATGTAGACACTAAAGAGAGTGCAATTGGAAATTCAGCGCATCGGGAGTGGTAGCTTGTGGCTTTGTCCTAATGAGATTTTATTGGATTTACCATCTAAGCAGTGAACATGACGTATTGAACTATCAGCTATTTGTGTAAACCAAGACAATAAGTCTCACACATATCAATTTTACATGGAGTTAGTTCTCGTGGTTGTGTTCATTTTGGCCCTGAACATTCTTAGGTCTCATGATTGCTTTAGAGAATCAAGCCTTTGAGATTTTCATAAAAGCATACCCACTTCACACTCACGTAGGTGACTCCCCATTAAGAGTACCCTATCGTACCTAGTGGTTTAAACAAGATATAGGGATCATTAAAAACATTATTTAACATATCTTGAAATAGGTTGTACTTCTTACATCACATGAATGGGTAGGAGATATATAATCTCCAAAGTGCAATTGGATAGTCATCAACAACTTTGTTGTCCCATTGAACCTAGCTCTTGGGATTTTTGATCAACTAGGATGGATTTTCATCTGGTAAATATTTGTTATAGGCTTTTAGGTCCATTCCCCTCAATGTTGAATAAACTTTCTCCCTTAGTAAATATTTTGCAAACGGATCCGCTAAATTATTCTTTGACAGTAAAAAGTCAATAGAATATAATTACATTAGAGAGAAGTTATCTAACGATATTATGTCTACGTCGAATATGTCTAGACTTACCGTTATACACAAAAGTATGTGCCCTTGAGATTATCACTTGATTATCACAATGTATAGCTATGGTAAACACAACCCAAAAAGGAATTGTTGATACCAAATTTAGTCTGCTGACATGGCTCAGTTAAGGGGAGGCATGTGGCAATCTGCATGGCAATAACAAACACTTCTGAACAACACCTTGACTTCGAGGAACTCAATTTCCCCGACCAACTCAGATACTCCGAGCAGTAGGTGCTCTCCGAGGAACTTTACTGCACCGAGCAACTCATGGATACCGAGATACTTAGGCGGTCCGAGCAGCTTAGGCGGTCCGAGCTGCACCTCGATCAGAGCATTTATTATCAGACAATTAAGAGAATTAATTGCGCATTAAATGCTGATTATTATCATACAGATGTATACGCTTATTGGACAGCTATGTGTTATCCTTTCACATGTACAGCCTAAGGGCTATAAATACATTGTATCATCCTCATTGTAAATGGGGGGGGGGGATTTCTTGGTAAAAAACCTGTTATCGAGAATTCCCAAACACTCAGCAATAACAACAACGGTGGACGTAGGCTATTCTTTTAAGGCTGAACCACTTTAAAAAAAATTTGTCTTATTTATTTTATCTATGATTAAATAATTAGAGATAATTTAATTTTTTACATCAACAGATTGGCGCCGTCTGTGGGAAACGACTGTAATTTTCATTTTTCACAAAAACAATTCATCACCAATGGCTGACAATCCTGAATCCAGCAATCGAAACACTGGAAACCCTCCAAATCCATCCGCTCCTCCAAATTTCCAAGATCGGGCTGGAATTATGGCCAATCTGGCTCAAGGTCAGACAGCTATGCAAGAGACTATGCGGCAACTCATGCAAACTATCCAAGGTGGAGCGTCGACCTATTCAGGACAACGAAGTGTTCAAAGAAATACCCGTTTAGTTTCTTCACGCATTAGGCAAAGCGATTCATATCGCACTGAGAAATCTGATGATTTTTCTTATCAACCGGGTCGAACTTCGTCAGTACGAGCCACAGAAACTGAACAACACATCACTCTCTCTCCAGAAAGGATTAGTGCACTGGAAAGATTAAGTAGGGTCTCTACTTTTGATCGATTGGGCCCTAGAAAGAATAAAAGTCCTTCTAAGGCTGTGTCGAGAAACTTTCGACGACCATTTGATCTAAGAGAAGGTTCTGCCCAATCACAACCAGTTGCTCGACAAGATAGATCCCAGGAAGCGACTTCAACACGATCAATTGCTCGAACCAGTAGACCCGAGGAGGGAAATGATGCGTGGAAAGGCTCTATTCAGAGGTTGGAGGATAGATTAGGGTAAATGGCTAAGGCTAAGAATCCTCTACAAAGAACTTTTGTCCAAGGGACACCTTTTGTCCAAGCAATTGTGGATTTTCCCACACCATCAAAGTTCAAAGCACCTGTTGTAACTCCTAAATATGATGGAAAAACCGACCATGTCCTTCATATAGAGCAATACCAAGATGCTGCTAACATCTATGCTGTGCCAGATGAGATGAGATGCAGGGCATTCTCGGGAACTCTTACAGGATCTGCTCAAATATGGTACAATAATCTTCCTCGGAGTAAGATTTCAACTTTCTTTCAACTGGCCGAGATCTTCATTGGAAACTTCTGTTTTGGAACAAAACCGGTTAAACGAGTAGCACACTTATTAAGTGTTAGACAAAAGGCAGGTGAGAGTACCAGGGATTATATAACTCGTTTCAATAACGAGAAACTCGAAGTTATTGATTATGAGGAAAAGACAGCGATTACTGCTCTGATGAGTGGACTGTTGCCCAACAAGTTATACTACACTTAGGCCAAAGATCCACCCAGAACCATGTCAGAACTGATGGCAAAAGCGACCAAGATCATGAATGTCGAGAGGCTATGGCTGCAAAGAAGAATATGGATACCAAAGAGACCAATGTGGAGGTTGATAAGGCCAAAAAGAAAGAGCATAAGAACAATGGTGGTGACAAGCACTCAAAAACAAAGCCATCATGGGAGGTATTGAAGAAATTTGAAAATTATACTCCTTTGAAGGTAGACATCAACCACGTTCTAGAAGAAATCAAGAACAGCGAGGAGTTAAACTGGCCAGAGAAAATGAAGTCAGGCCCTGACAAGAGGAATAAGGCCAAATATTGCGAGTTCCACAAAGATCATGACCACACGACCAAAAATTGCATAGCTCTTCAGAATGAGATCGAAGCACTCATTAGACGAGGAAAACTGGCAAAGTATGTTGATCGTAGAAATGAAAGAAGAAACAGCGACCGAGCAAGAGAGAGGTCTAGATCTCCTCGTCGAGTAGAGGATAACAAGAAAAGAGACCATGAAGATGATCCAGAAGACGACCCCGATCTTCACAAAAGACCAAGGCAGCCAGACCGTGAGGTATTTTCAATACGTTTTGGATCATTTGACTGTAATGTTATTACAGGTGGAGATGTAGGAGGTGGAGACCTTACTACAGAAAGAAAAGCTTACCTCAATGAGGCTCAAGCCTGTTCATATATTCAACGAATAAACTTGGCTGAAGATGATCGCCCGAGGAAGGTCAACAAAGAAAAACTGGTCATCGGTTTCTCCAAGAACGACCTCGCAGGTGTGCTGTATCCTCATGATGACCCATTGGTGATCAAAATGAGAATGAAGGAAGTAATGATCTCGAGAGTACTGGTTGATAATGGTAGCTCGGCTGATATTATGTTCTACTCGTGCTTCAACAGCTTAAATCTAAAGTTATCTCAGTTGGAGCCTTATCATAGGCCCCTCCTCGGTTTTGCTGGCGAGAAAGTTTTTCCACTTGGGACGATCAAGTTGGATATGTTCATTGGTACATGGCCTGCTTGTCGAACAGAAAGAGTACGCTTCTTCGTGATGGATAAGAATGTTCAATCAGCCTACAATATCATCATGGGAAGAGTAGGATTGAAGAAGTTCGAAGCAGTACCATCTACGGTACATCAATGCCTAAAATTTTCAACCAATTTTGGAGTAGGAGTTGTGAAGGGTGATAAAAAAGTAGCTCGGGAATGCTACTATTCATCTGCCCGAGCAGGAGGAATTGGAGGAATCTAGGAAAAAGACTACTACCTATCAGGTGGATGAAGGTGCAGAAATTGAAACATTGGATCCTAGAGACGAGTCGCAACTCGTGAAAGGTCAGGTGGTGGAAGCTACTGAAAACATCATTCTGGACAACGAGCACCCTGAACGAACAACTCAGATAGGTTCGTCGTTAGATGCCTCACTAAAACATGAATTGATAGTTTTCTTAAAAAGAAAAAAACAAACTTTTGCTTGGAGTCATGAGGATATGCCTGGAATATACCCAAATTTCTTATGTCACGAGCTCAATGTGAATAAGGAGATCAAGCCAGTGAAGCATAGAAGAAGAGTGTTCAGCCCCGAGAAGAACCAAGCTATATAGGAGGAGGTCGAGAAGCTCCAGAAAGCTTGCTTTATTGAAGATATTAGATATCCAGACTAGTTAGCAAATGTAGTGATGGTAAAAAAGAAAAACAACAAATGGAGGATGTGTGTAGACTTCACCGACCTCAACAAGGCATGTCCAAAGGATCATTTTCCCTTGCCCCGAATTGATCAATTAGTGGATGCTACCTCGGGACACGAGCTGCTGAGCTTCATGGATGCATATTCTGGATATAACCAAATTAAAATGAAACCTGAAGATAGAGAGAGTACCTCTTTTATTACCCCTAGGGGAACTTATTGTTATAATGTTATGCCTTTTGGTTTGAAAAATGCAGGTGCAACATATCAGCGGCTGATGAATAAGGTGTTTGCAGAGCAAATCAGTTGCAATATGGAAGTTTATGTTGATGATATGCTGATAAAGAGCAAGAGAGATGCTGACCAACTAGTTGACTTAGGCCAGACCTTTGATCAATTAGATAAATATCAAATGAAGTTGAACCCGACCAAGTGCATATTTGGAGTACGAGAAGGCATGTTTCTCGGGTATATTGTCAATCAACGAGGCATTGAAGCAAACCCTAAAAAGATCAAAGCTCTATTAGGACTACAATCTCCAACGACGATGAAAGAAGTGCAAAGTCTTACAGGGCGAGTAACAGCGCTTAACAGATTTGTATCGCGAGCAACTGATAGATGCCTCCCATTCTTCAAAATGCTCCGAAAGACTTTTGAATGGAATGAAGAATGCGAGAAAGCTTTTCAAGAATTGAAGAAATATTTGGGAGCACCGCCACTGTTGTCCAGGCCAGTGATGGGAGAAAAGTTGTACTTGTATCTGGCAGTTTCAAAAAATACAGTTAGCTCGGCATTAATAAGAGTAGAGGATGGAATACAAAAACTAATTTATTACACTAGTAAGGCCTTCCGAGGAGCAGAGATCAGATATCCAAAACTGGAAAAGTTAGCACTGGCGCTGATCGAAGCGAGTAGAAGAATGAAGCCATACTTTCAGGCTCATACCATAGTCGTATATACCGATATGCCGTTGAGGCAAACTCTTCATAAACCAGAAAAATCAGGGAGATTGATGTATTGGGCAATAGAACTCGGTGAGTATGATATAATTTATGAGCCTAGATCGTCACTAAAAGGGCAAGCAATAGCATATTTTATAGCAGAGTTCACTTATCCTGATACCCTCGAGGAGCAAAAGCTGAACATCGACCAACCTGTGGATGTTAAAGGATCATCAAATTTAAACCCCGATCAACTTAAGTTGGTCGGAGAGCAAGAGAATAAGGTCGACGAGCAGCGAGGTGTGGTAGAAATGGAGATAAAGGAACAACAAATATTCCATCGAGGAACTTTGTCCAATAAGAAGTTTGAGGACGAAATACCTATATGGAACCTATATGTGGATGGCTCATCATGCACCTCAGGTAGTGGAGCTGGGATTGTATTGAAAAGTCCAGACGAGGTCGATATAGAATATGCTCTGCGCTTTCAATTTTGAGCTTCTAATAATGAGGACGAATATAAAGCGATGATTGTAGGACTTAGTCTGGAAAAAACCATGAAGGCAGAGCAGGTAATCGTATGCAGTGACTCACAGTTGATTGTAAACCAAATGCTTGGTATATATACAGCAAAAGGAGAGTTGATGATTAAGTACCATGCAAAGGCGATGGAATTGGTATCGAAATTTAATACTGTTCAACTGGTCAGAATACCAAGAATAGAGAATGCAAGAGCAGACGCTTTAGCTCGATTAGCATCGTCTACTCGTACCGAGCTACGAAGAACAATCCTAATTGAAGTTCTAGCTGGTCGGAGCATAGATGAAGATCTGATGATGAATTTTATTACCCTTGATTTAGGGCCATCTTGGATGGATCCCATCAGGGCATATATTGAGGAGGGAGAATTACCTATTGACAAACTCGCAGCCAAGAAATTAAAGTTTAAAGCTGCTCGTTATGTACTGGCTAATGGTATTCTATACAAACGAGGAATTATGGCAGGTTTGTAAAGATGTGTGCATCCCTCCGAGGTGAAAGATTTGATTAAAGAGGTCCATAAAGGGTCTTGTGGAGCCCATGTAGAAGGTCGGACGCTTTTGCAAAGAGTGATGATGCAAGGATACTACTGGCCAACGATGAGGGCTGATTGTATAGCCTATGCCCAAAAATGTGACAAGTGTCAACGCTTCTCCACTATCCGAAGAACTCCGCAAGCATTGTTGACACCAATTACTTCCCCTTGGCCATTTGCCATGTGGGGAATCGACTTGGTTGGGCCACTTCCAACGACCAGAGGAATATTTAAATATCTCGTCGTCGCAGTGGATTACTTTACTAAATGGGTGGAAGCCGAGCCTCTTGTCAACATGACGTACGAAAAGGTGTACCAATTTATTTGGAAAAGTATCATTTGTAGATATGGTCTTCCCCATGCATTCATCACCGACCATGGAACACAATTTGACAATGAAGAATTCGCTGCCTATTGTCATCAGTCAAATATCTTGAAGATCCACTCGGCACCAGGCCATCCCCAAAGCAATGGACAAACTGAAGTGACAAACAGAACGCTGCTAAATGGCTTGAAGAAAAGACTGAATGACGCGAAAGAAAACTGGATTAACGAGCTACATTCAGTACTATGGGCTTATCGTACTACTCCCCGAGCAGCAACTGGAGAATCTCCATATATGCTGGCATTTGGAAGTGAAGCTGTTATACCTGCCGATTTGGGCCTCCCAACACACCGAGTGCTGAACTTCAACTCCCCTGTAAGCGACTTAATGAGAAGGTTAGACTTGGACATGCTCGAAGAAGTTAGAGAAGAAGCAGCCATCAGGAATGCTGCTTACCAGCAACGTACAGCCTTGTTCTATAACAAGAGAGTGAAGAAGTGCGACCTGAAAGAAGGGGACTATGTGCGGAAGAAAGTAATTCAAAAGCATAATAAACTGGAAGCTAACTGGCATGGGCCCTCCAGAGTAACAGAGGTTGTTCGACCAGGGACATATAGAATTGAAACTTTAGAAGGGGAGGAGTTTAAGAATGTATGGAATGTAGAGCATCTGCGTAAATATTATCAGTAATGTAAACCCTCATGTAATGCAGTTTCTTTAGTATGAATAAAATATGAATATTCTACCCAATTCTCTCCTTTTGTTGAATTTTTTTTTTCGCGGAATACTAGTGCTACACACTACTCAGCAACTCCGGTTGGTCGGGAAGAAAAATATTTCCCAGAAATATCAACTCCGGTTGGTTAGGAAGAAAATCCACCAACTCCGGTTGGTTGGGAAGAAAATCCACCAACTCCGGCTGGTCGGGAAGAAAAATATTTCCCAGAAATATCAACTCCGATTGATTGGGAAGAAAATCCACCAACTCCGGTTGGTCGGGAAGAAAAATATTTCCCATAAATACCTACTCCGATTGGTTGGGAAGAAAATCCACCAACTCCGGTTGGTCGGGAAGAAAAATATTTCCCAGAAATATCAACTCCGGTTGGTTGGGAAGAAAATCCACCAACTCCGGTTGGTCGGGAAGAAAAATATTTCCCAGAAATATCAACTCCGGTTGGTTGGGAAGAAAATCCACCAACTCCGGTTGGTCGGGAAGAAAAATATTTCCCAGAAATACCAACTCCGGTTGGTTGGGAAGAAAATCCACCAACTCCGGTTGGTCGGGAAGAAAAATATTTCCCAGAAATACCAACTTCGGTTGGTTGGAAAGAAAATCCACCAACTCCGGTTGGTCGGGAAGAAAAATATTTCCCAGAAATACCAACTCCGGTTGGTTGGGAAGAAAATCCACCAATTCCGGTTAGTCGGGAAGAAAAATATTTCCCAGAAATATCAACTCCGGTTGGTTGGGAAGAAAATCCACCAACTCCGGTTGGTCGGGAACATTTCTATTAAACAAAGAAGGATTATGTGATAAAAGTCAACTAATGGCTTAGAATTAAAAAATGATCAAGAAAAATTTTTATACTTGTAAAATTACCACCAAGTGGATCGAGAAACAAAATATCATCCATTTTGGGTAATCGTCAAGTGATTACCACAAATTCAGGATAGTCGACAATAAGTTTTCATCAACTTTAGTTGATCGGCAAATAACACAATGTTATTATCTTTTTAACAAATATACATGCACATTCATTAATAAATAAGTAAAGTGTTTTACAAAATACCTACAAAATAATGGCAATCAAGATTGCAAAGAAAAATAGAAGTTTTTCATTAAATCCAAAACAACATACATTGAGAATAAAATACATAAAAAAAAAAATTACATCAGGAATCCTATTCTATGGGTTTTTTCCCCTCTGCCTTTGAAACAGGTTCTTCACCAGCAGGAGGATCGTCTAAGGCATAGGGGGAGTTTATGAAGTTCAAATATTTAAGCATCCTGATGTTCATAACTGATGGCCAATCAAGAAGGTGTTCTGGGCGAGATATCTCAAAGTTGGAGTGAAGACTGTAGTCTCCGAGATACTTTGAAATTAGGCATTGTGGAATGGCCCGAGCAGGAATCCAGCTCATATTAAGCTTGAAAGGAGGCACTGGTAGGTCGAGCAACCCAGGATTATGGTAATCCCACAAGTAATGAACTTGTTCCAACTGCAGCACGCCCAAAGCATTTAGCCATCCTTGCTTATATCCCACATTATTTGCATTTTGGATCCGATCATCTAGATGGTAGAGGGCTTCATTATAATCAGCCATCCAAAACTCCCTGGGCTGCTTGTGGAATTGATAGGTTAGCCTCTCCAATTGCTCGAGGAGGTTCTTAGCTAAAAGTTCTTTACTCTCCAAAGCAGACTTTTGAGCAGAGAGCTGCTCGTCCAGATTCATGATTTTCTTAGACATCTCAGCCAATGCCTGGTTTTTTGCCATCATTTGTAAGGCTTGGTTCTCCAGAGACAATTGAGTTCTTTGTTCTTCAATAGTAATCCGAGCAGCCCTTGCTCGTCCCCGAGCAGAGGTAGAAGGCCCAATCCTCTTCAAGGTTTCTAATTCGTCTATCAGATTTGCATTTTCGACCCTCAAGAAAGAGAATCCCTCGTCGTTCACAGGGACCAAAGCGTTTGAGGTAGAGGCTGCAGACCTCAGCTGGGATACCTCTCCTCGCAGGTTATTATTTTCCTGCTCCAGTAACTTGGCTATCTGCCTGTGCTCTTCGACCTCGATTTTCAAAGTTCTCTCCCTCGCATCATAAGCAGCAAACAACTTATCATATCCCTTATCAGCATTCAGTTGCTGATACTTCTTCTCATATCCTTGGTGCAAGATGGCTGTAGATTCCTTGTATTGTTGTTGAAGCTCCTCGAGAGTGCCCTGGAGGTCTTCAATCATCTCATAATATGCTACATTATTAGCCACTGCCCGGTCGAGCAGACACTTTAAGTACTGGTAGGCTTCGACTGCTTGCTCTGAAGCATCTAAATCGAGGATATCAACAATCTGAGCTTCAGTCATATCTGTATGACCAGCTTTGAAGTATTCATTGCATTGTCTCAACAATTTTGTATCATGAGCAGATAACAATTCAATCCTGGCCATAAACTAGTAAAAGGAAGAGATAGCAAGAATCAATAAGAGTGCAAATAGAGCAAGAAGAAGAGAATCAACAGTATGCATAATCAAAATTTTAAATTTTATTACATCATAAAGGAGAAGTACATAGTTCAGAGTTACATTTGACAAAGAAAATAAAACAGAGAGAAAAGTCCAAACAACTTTACACCTTCTCCTTGTCTCCCAAAACTTTCTCGGGAGGCTGGGACGAAGAGGAAGGTTGCTCGGATGGCCCAGAAGGTTGCTCGGTGGGTGCTGGAAGCTGCTCGGCTAAAATGTTGGTTAACTGGAGCTGCTCGGTAGGAGTAATAGTTAGTTGGGGCTATTCGTAGCAAAGTTCAACAGTAGGTACTTGATCCCCAACCATCATAGAAGATTCCTCGGAGGCAGCTTCGTCCTCTTCTTCTTCCCCGGGAGTAGGAGGGGGGCCAGGAATGTGTCGTTGAAACAGGTCAGAGTTCTCATCGACATTCATCTCTGTCAGAGTAGCCACCCAACCATCCCTAAAGTATTTGAGGCTGCCATACTCCATTTGTGAGACCATGGCAACCAAACCCTTATTCCAACCTTTGTCCCAGCCAGCACTGAAGGATTTTTTTACAGCCAACTTCCTTTTCACCTTCTCCGAGGAAAGTAGTTCCTCGACATCTTTTAATTTCTTGTCTGTCTCCTCCTTCTGACGACCAACGTCACGAAGTCTACCCAGCTCTTCCTCAGCAGACTTGAGCTTACCTTCAAGCTCTCCAGCATTTTGAAGCTTCCCTTCGAGCGCTTTATTCTTACCTTCCAATTCTTTTATTTTCTTCTCCAATCCCTTGGAGACCTCAACAGCATGATCCCTCTCCTGCTCAGTCGAATTGAGCTGCTTATCCCAGGCAGCTTTATTATCAACATACTTCTGACGAGAATCTTTTAAAGACTGCGTCAAACCTACAAAAGCCTCCTCTACACCACCAGAGGAGATGGACGCCTTGATGGCTTCGTCCTTCTTCAAGATTGTATTGAAACAAGTTACCAACTGGAAAAAGAAAATAACTGTAAGTCAGTGCAAGCACATAACATAAAAAATGAAAGTTTAGATTTACAATACTTACTGAGGCAATTTGCTGAGCTGCCAAAGTGGTGACCCTATCCCGGGAAAGATTTTCTTCAATACCTGGATCTCAGGAATGATGCAAGACTTCACTGAGCTCATGGCAGAACTCGGAGCAACGAAAGTAGGAACACCACTTTCGGTAGTTAGAGGCTGAGAGATGGATTCAGCCAAATTAACCGAGGAGCTCTTCTTCAGCCTCCTCGGAGGAGCATCAACGGTCTCGACTAAAGATGTAGTCTTAGTCGGGGATATGACTATAGCCTCGCTTGGAGCAGCGACCTTGCTCGGAGCCACTGGGGGCTTCTCGGCAACCTTCATAGTAGCAGTCGGGGGAGGTGCATCGATTTTTCTTGTCCCTTCTTCTGGGACATCATGCTTGGTTTTCTTTGCCTCTCCAGCAATAGAGGCAGATTTCTCGAAGAGGGCAGGAGCTCTTCTTCTCTTCATCCTGTCACTAAGAGGAATGTGTGACTCAGGAGAAGAACCTTCAGGGCTGGTGCTAGTTCTACTTCACCTATCACTGGACGAGCAGTAAAAGACGAGGTGTAACTTTTATACTGCAGCAAGTATGAAGCTGATCCGATATGCTAGTCGGCAACAGTCTGATGCAAACTCCAGATAAGTTTCAGATGTTTTAAGTTAACTTCTGTCTCTTTTGGAGACCTTCTTTTGCTGTCAACTGCAAATAAATGAAAATTAAAATATCAGTGACACATTTTATCAAACACAAAGAAAGCATAATTTCAGAAATAAAGTAAAGTAAAAACAACCTATCCCATTGCCATAGGGAGGGCATCTTGGACCCTGATACACATCATTTCTAGTTAGTGGAGCATGTTGCCAATTTTTCATAACAACACCATGCTCGAAATAATCCCTATTGGCATCTGGGAGATTGACCACTAAAGCTCTATTTAAAAATCTAGTTTTCAAGTAAAAGATACTGTCGCTGACAGCCCATCTATAGCAAAACATAATTTCTGGAATTCCTATACGAGTTTTATGAATCTGATTTAATCTATGAACTCCATTAACTATTCTCCATGTATTGGGGGCTATTTTTTCAGGAACCACATCAAAATATTGAAGAAATTCCAGACACAAAGGGTTTGGGGGAAAAGAAAAGCCACATTCAGCTACAAAGAGACTGGGGAACCAATGTCCCTCAGCCAAACGAAAATAATCTGAAGGTTCAGAAAGTTCCTCCAAAACAACCCATGAAGGAATAGAGAAATCAGAACGAAACTTATCAAGCGACTCACCAAGGTAAACCATGGTGAATAAAGGAAATAAAAGAGAAGGAAGAGGATCTTACAGAAAAAGGATGGATCTATTGACAACGAACGATAAAAAGGATGAACGCACAAGAGAGAGAGAAAATGGAAAACTCAAAGATACAGATTTGAAAAAGTAAAAGACGATATGATTTTCTGCAACGCTTAAATACCTTACCTAGGGAAAAGGTAAAAATAATGATTACAAAGGGAGACGTTTACGCTACCGACGGCTAAAAGGACAAAAAGGGCGCGAAGATCGAAGCAGTTAGAAAAATTCGAAAAGTCTGATTCTATGAATTCGAAAAGAAAAATAAATGCGAAGAAAACACTCCTAAAATTCAGGATGACCATTTAAATCCCGCCATATTTCGAGAAGAATGTTCCACACTCCTCATTCTCGAATTGTGAAACATTGGGGGCTTCTGTTGATACCAAATTTAGTCTGCTGACATGGCTCAATTAAGGGGAGACACGTGGCAATCTGCATGGCAATAACAAACACTTCTGAACAACACCTTGACTTCGAGGAACTCAATTTCCCCGACCAACTCAGATACTCCGAGCAGTAGGTGCTCTCCGAGGAACTTTACTGCACCGAGCAACTCATGGATACCGAGATATTTAGGCGGTCCGAGCAGCTTAGGCGGTCTGAGATGCACCTCGATCAGAGCATTTATTATCAAACAATTAAGAGGATTAATTGCGCATTAAATGCTGATTATTATCATACAGATGTATACGCTTATTGGACAGCTATGTGTTATCCTTTCACATGTACAGCCTAAGGGCTATAAATACATTGTATCATCCTCATTATAAATGGGGGAGGGGGAATTTCTTGGTAAAAAACCTGTTATCGAGAATTCCCAAACACTCAGCAATAACAACAATAGTGGACGTAGGCTATTCTTTTAAGGCTGAACCACTTTAAAAATTCTTTTGTCTTATTTATTTTATCTATGATTAAATAATTAGAGATAATCTAATTTTTTACATCAACAGGAATATTATTTAAAAAATGTTAAAGTCATTCAACTTCTTCTCCAACTTTGTCTAAAGCAATTAATTTAGACTCGATCGTTGATCGAGCAATGCAAGTCTGTTTTGAGAATTTCTAAGATATGACTCCACTTCTCAAGGTGAATATATACCCATTTTTGGATTTTGACACCACCGAGTCTGATATCTAATTTGCATCACTATACCCTTCAACTAAAATAGGGTATATTGTGTAGTGCATGAAGCACCCTATATTTTTTACTAACTTGAGTCTATACTATATAGGCGCTTATCTAGTTTGGAAATAGTGACAAAATTAAAGTCATATCCCTTGCTACCAAAGAACCTCAAACACTACATCAATTATCCTCTAAGGGTCTCAAAGGTAGTATACCAACACTGCACCTAGGATTTCATATTTTAGTTTGCATATATATCATTTTAGGTGTGTGAGTGTTAATTCCCATCAAAATAATTTTTTAATATTTTTTAGGATTTTTTAAACATTTTTAATAATTTAAAATTTAGGTTTTAAAATGTTTTGGGATGATTTGTAATATCTTTTAATTCCAAAAAAATTAGTTGGGTAGAAATCAAAACCGGCAAGAAAATGTGGGGTAGAAACTGGGATTTTTAAGAATTCAAAAACACACATTTTAGGTGTGATCTCAGCCTTACACATGCCTGCATTATATCGGTTAAAATTGTGTTTCTTCTTACTCACATAACTAAGAGATGTTATCAACCGTTGGATCAAACTCATCAATGGTCTGCATGTGGCCTAACTCAATCCAAGTCTTAACAATTGGGCTAATCATAATGCTTTTAAATGCAGTGCATTTATAATCTTTACATTTGCATTCGATTTGTGATATTTAATCCAGACTGTTGATTTGGTTAATTGTTCCATACCCTTCCATCGTCTTGTATAAATAGAGGCCCTTAGATATACGATTACAACCTTTTGGTGAGTCTGAGTTTGAGAGAGAGAGAGAGAGAGAGAGAGAGAGAGAAATAGCCAAACCTTTCCAAACTCTTACAAAATTTTCCTAAAAAATTCCTTGTGATTTTGAGAGTTATTTTTGTTCGAAGATCATTTTCGCTCTGGTTTTAAATCTCTTTTCTAACCAGTCACGGAGTTAGATCTCATTTCTTTTTCATAGTAAGTGTAGATCTGATTCTTTTGTAATATAAATCACTTAGATCTTCTTAGTTTGATTTCTTTATTTAGAAATCATTATTTGTTGGTGTCTTTGTTCTCAAAGGTTTCTTTTAAACGTTTTACCAACAAATACCTTTTTCTATTTCAAGTTTTGAGAAAAAGAGACTTCAAAAAAATTTAAGATCTTGATACGTTTACACTTTCCAGTTCATATTTCACTTTTTGTGAAATAGATTTGCAAATAAATAAAAGAAATAGTATATGATCTTGGCTTTTTTTTAATAGCAAGATTGTCACTAGATCTCTCACAAAAAAGGAAGTTTGGTTTTCAATAAATTGTGATTCAGAATCTTGCATAACATTTTTAGTAGAAATCTGTAATTTGTAGGACTATTGGTTTGTATAAGTGTGTGTGTGTGTGTGTGTGTGTGTGTGTGTTCATGAATGTGTTAGGCACAACACCACAATAAACGTTTCACACTACAACACTAAAACAATGTTGGTTTAGAGATTTCTGACCTTATAGTCGACGTAAAGCTAAAAGGAGGAGGAGGAGGTACAAAGTTGTAGAACTACTATGACAACTTCAGAGCCTTCAGAGAAGTCAGATTTACATAGGGGGTCTAGTATAAATTCTTGACTTAGTATAAGTCTGGTTGTGTACTTAGTTTGTTAATAGTTTGTAACCTTATAACTCGTTTTCAGTGGATTTTATTTTTGAGGTGTAGACACCTCTGTGGATGTTTCCCCAATTAGGTGGGGGTTTTACCAAATTAAAATACCTGTGTACTTGCATGTTTAATCTTCCTCTTATCCCCTTCTGATTGTGTGCTAATTTAGACTCTTTTAGTTTTGGTTTTCAAAACTTGGCCACCTATAACTAAAATATCTCGTTCATAACAATTTTTATACACATCTTGTGTTAGTAATTTGTTTTGTAAAAAAGAGTTTCTTAAACAAACTGTTTGGAGCCATTTAAACTGTCTTAAACCTTTTAAACAACTTAAGTGGCATTATTTTTTCAATTGGTATCAGAGCTTTGGTTTTATAATTTTTTTTTAATCTTGAGTTTCTGAAATTATTTTTTCAAAACAAACAATGGACGGGAAATTTGAGAGATTAGGTAACCTTTCTAAGCCCCCACTCTTTGATGGAACCAACTTCCCTTACTGGAAAGTGAGGATAGTTGCTTTCATCCAAGGACGTTGGGAGACGATGTTTGGGATGCTATTGAAAATGGATACACTTTTCCTACTAAACCAGTCGCAGAAGGAAGTAATGTGAGGATTAGGAAACTACTAAGTGAATACACTAAAGAAGAGAAACAGACCTCTCTTAATAATAATAAAGGCAAAAATGCCATATTCATGTCTATAAATGAACACGAATTCAAGAGGATATCTTTATGTTCTACCTCTAAAGAAGCATGGGACACTATAGCGACTGCACATGAAGGAGATACACGTGTTAAAGCTGCTAAAACCCAAATTTATGATAGTGACTAAGCTACATGCTAATGGAATAATTTATGATAGGAAGGAAATTGTTTCTAAAATTCTAAGGTCACTTCCATAAAAAATTGAAAACAAGTGCTATGCCATTGAGGAGATGGATGACCCAAATTTAACACCTGAACTCCTCAGTAGCAAGCTAAGAATAGTGGAAATGGAATTGGAGTTTAAGAAACAGTTAACTCAATCCCAAAGAAATAGTCCAACTCTAATCTTGTCTTCTCCTCTAAGTTTACCAAACATGATTTCAATTTGCCTGATATTGGTTTAAATTCTGATGAGGACTATAGTTTAGACAATTTGGATAATCACATTGCCTTAATGTCTAAACATTTTAAGAAAATAGTAAAATTTTGAAATAAGGTTGCAAATAGATTAGGCAAACCTGCTTATTCAAAGTTCTCTAATAATAGGCCTCATGAGAAAAGATAGGATAAACACCAGACTGATAACCAAAATAAATCTGGAAAAGACTTAAAAAATATTGAGTGTTTTTTATTTGGGAAATTAGGACATATGGCCAATGATTGTAGAGTCAATTTGAATAAGAATAACAAAAATAATAGGGCTAATTTGTGCAAGACCTGGGATGATTCAATCGAATCAGAAACCGATGAGCCTGAGTCATCTAATTCTTTTAACCCTTGTATGTCATTCTTTGCCAAAATTATTTACACTGGTGAGCCTATGACTAGTACTGAATCTGATAGTAGTATCTCTAATCATGATATGTTGAATGATACTGTTTCTAATGGATTATCTACCTTGTTACTTGATAATGCTACTAGTAGTTCTAATGTCGTGTGTGTGAGTCAAAGGGAACGTCCTATTGATGATGTAAATGTGTGTGTGAGTCCTAAAAATGAATCGCTAGGGGACACTGCACACTGCACACTTAGTGACTCCGACAATGAGGACCTCCCAAACATTCACACTCTATAAACGAAAACTCAAGAAAAGCACTAAACTTGAAAAGGTAGTTAAGGACCTTACCAAGAAAATAAAAGCCCTAAGCCAAATGGTCAAAAAATGCTAAAGAGTACACCTCTCAATGTCTAGTTCATGAAAATGAGGCTAAGACTTTTGTTCAAAAAATCAAGGAATTATCTGAATCAAATGAAATTCCAGAAAAGAAATATAAAGTGACATCATTTAGATTTGGAACAAACCAAAGAATTACATCAATAGTCTTAAAAAATTGCTAAATTTGAAAATAACTCAAACTGTTTTGAAGACTTTGTTGCTGAAAGTAAAACCAATTCTGATGACAGGACTGGAATAGGATTTTGCCCCAGTACTAACAAACAAACTAAAAATCTTGAAACTATTAAGTTTGTGTCCGGTGGCAAAAGATCTATTGAAACTTGTCCAGACTTTCAAGCCTTGAAAAATGATTTTGATTTAAAACAACAAATGATAGATAGTAGTGAGGCCAGTACTTCTCAGTCTAATGTTGAACATAAGGCTAAATAAGTTTGTCCTCCCATAAGACAATGAGAATCATTTTTCCAACCTGTGCCCTCTAGAAATAAGGCTAGAGTCCAATCTTTATGCAAATCCATGTTTAACAGCTTTCCTAAGGATAAGCTTCCTACGAGCCATCTTTATTGCTCATATTGCGATGTCTATGGACATTATTTTGATGGATATTTTTCTAAATGTCTATATAAATCGGTCCTTCATTCACCTGTCTATCATAAATTTAACTACTCTAGAAAAGGCAGAAATAACTATATTCTTCCTAGGCAACCAGATAAGAACTATAACTATCGTAATAGGAAGAAAAAATCTAATACTAAAAGATCATCAACAAGAGGGAATCCTAGATTCATGACTAAACCAAATGCTCAGATATTTGAGAAAACACAAAATTATGCACCAAAATCTTTTAATGAAAAGTCTAATGCTCGCAAATTTTAATGTTTAAAAACCAGAGCAATTTGGATTAGAAAGGATGAATTAATATCCCATATGAGATGTAATATCGTGATCAGTGCTTTGAAAGTTGAGCACACAACATCTGGATGGTATTTAGATTCAGGATGTTCTAAACACATACCAAACTTTCAAATAAAACTAGTTTCTCAGGAGGTAAGGTTTTGTTTGGAGATGGGGTATCAACCCAGATCATTGGTAAAGGGACACTTCATAAAAAAGGGTTACCTATTTTAGAAGATGTACTTCTAGTAAAAGGTCTAAAAGGAAATTTACTAAGTATATCATAATTTTACGACTTTAACCACACTGTCACATTTTTAAAGAATAATTGCGAAATTTTAAATGAAAATGGTGACTTCATTATTACAGGCCTTCGTACTCCAGATAACTGTTACACAGTTAATCCAAGTAATGAGGTTTGTAACATTGCCGGAATGGATGACAATGAAATTTGGCATAATAGGTTGGGTCACATAAATTTTAATAGCCTTGGTAAATTGTGTTCTCAAGAAATAGTTAGAGGTTTACCTAAGATAAAGCCTATATCAAACATTATTTGTGGGCCTTGCCAAGAAGGAAAAATAGTTAAGTTTGCACATAGGATAGTCAAAGATGTATTGACTACTAAACCTCTAGAACTCATCCATATGACCTAATGGGTCCTACTAGAATGGTTAGCCTATGTGGCAACAGCTACATCTTAGTGATGGTTGATGGTTTTACCCGTTTTACTTGGATATCTTTTCTTAAATAAAAGTCCAACACCTTTTAAGAATTTCTAGAAATTCTCTTACGTATTGAGAATGAAAAGGATAGTCAAGTAAATCGTATCCGTAGTGATCGAAGTGGAGAGTTTAAAGACTTAGGAGTAACTGAATATTGTACCTATAATGGATATCAACACGAATTTAGCGCTCCTAAAACCCTCAGCAAAATGGTATAGCTGAAAGAAAGAATATGACTATTCAAGAAATGGCACGAGTAATGATTCATGCCAAAAGTCTCCCTAAGTATTTTTGGGTTGAAGCTGCTAGGATTGCATGTCATATTATAAACTGAGTCTACCTTAGAAAATATACCAAACAGACACCTTACGAACTTTGGTATGGCAAGAAACCTAACCTAAAGTATTTAAAAACCTTTGACAGTGTTTTCAATGTGTGTAAGGACAGAGAACATTTATCCAAATTCGAAACCAGAGGTGATAAAGCCATCTTCTTAGGTTACTCTCCCAATAGCAGAGCTTATCGTGTATATAATCTTCGTACCAAAACCTTAATGGAATCCATTAATGTGAATGTTAGTGACAGTAATTTTGAGAGTAAACCCACATGACCAACTATCGTGGATGAGTTTGAAAATATTATAACTTGCGACTCTCCAGAAATAGATGATCCTTTACCACCTGAGATACCCAAGGTGCTTAACTGGGTTTCTAAAGATCATTCCTTAGATAGCGTGGTTGGTAACCTTACAAAGCCTGTTCGTATAAGATCCCAGCTACGTAATTTTGCTCATTATGCATGATTTGTGTCTCTCATAGAACCAAAGAATGTAAATGAAGCCCTAAGTGACTCCTTGTGGATAAGTGCTATGCAGGAGGAACTTTTTTAATTTGTCACTCATGACGTATGGTATCTTGCACCCAGGCCAGAAAATAAAAAGGTTATTGGCACACGTTGGGTTTTTAAAAATAAAATAGATGAGACTGGGATGGTCATTAGAAATAAGGCTAGATTAGTTTCCCAAGGCTATTCTCAGATTGAAGGAATAGATTTCGAGGAAACATTTGCACTAGTAACTCACATTGAGTCTGTTTGCTTAGTCTTAGTAATAGCTTGTCATTTTCACTTCACTCTCTATCAAATGGATGTAAAATATGCATTCCTTAATGGTATTTTAAGTTAGGAAGTCTATGTAGAATAACCCAAAGGGTTTATTGACCCTCACCATTCGAATCATGTATTTCGACTGAAAAAATCTCTATATGACCTAAAACAATCACCTCGTGCTTGGTATGATTAATTGTCTACGTTTTTATTAAATAACGACTTTAGGAAAGGTGGTAATGATCCAACTCTCTTTGTCAAACTTTTTGATAAAACTATAGTTATAGCCCAAGTCTACGTAGATGATATAATATTTAGATCTACATCCTTAACCGAAGTTAAAAATTTCTCCAAAGTTATGCATGGAGAATTTCAAATGTCTCTTATGGGGGAGTTACAATTCTTTCTAGGACTTCAAGTTAAACAAAATTTTGAAGGATTATTCATCTCGAATCCAAATATGCTTTAGAGATTGTTAAGAAGTTCGACCTCTAAATGCAAAAGATGTTAGGACACCCATGAGTACTTCGATAAAAATGTCTAAGGATGAACATGGGAAATCTATTGATCCCACTCTTTATCATATCATGACAGGAAACTTATTATACCTAACAACCTCACGCCCTGACATTATGTATGTTATTTGTGTATGCACTAGATATCAGAATGCACCTAAAGAAAGTCATTTATCGTGCGTTAAGTGAATCATAAAATATGTTAAAGGAACTTTTAACTTAGGTCTTTGGTACACAAATGACAGATCCACTTCTGTAATTGGTTACACCGATGCTGATTAGGATGGGTGTTCTGATGACAGTAAGAGTTCGTCAGGAGTCTGTTATTATATAGAAAATAATTTCGTAGGAAGGTCTAGTGAGAAACAAAATTGTACATCGTTATCCACCGCTGAATCGGAATACATTGCAGCAGGACGTTGTTGTTCATAATTACTTTGGATAAAATAAATTTTAAAAGATTTTGGCATAATTGAAGATAAGTTACATATCTATTGTGATAATCCAAGTGCAATTAATATTCCCAAAAATTATGTGCAACACTCTCGCACAAAACACATTAAGATTTGATATCACTTTATTTGTGAATTAGTAGAATCTAAGGAATTGAAAATTATGTATTTGCCCACAGATCTTCAATTAGTTGATTTGTTCACAAAGCCTCTAGATAATTTAAGATTTGAATCTCTTTGGAAATCTATTAGCATGATATATCTTGAATAAATATTTGATATGACTCATTGATGTTTATGCATTATATTTCTCCTTATTTGCTTATGAATATTTGTGCCTACCCTTTGTCCATTTGAGACAAAATGGGGGAGAAATTTGAGTCCACTTGGATATCTTTTGGTTCACTTCAACTAAAATACTTGATCTTAACTATCTTATTTTCAGGAATGAGTACCTCATTTACATCAGAATATTGTTAGGGTATTGGTCTATATTTAGTTGTTTCATGTAATTTTCTTTTTCTAGGATATGGGGTAGATAGAATTTTTGTATAGGAATAGGATTTTCTATATTTTTTGTATCCTTACGAGTCCTCGATGACTCAAAGGAGATTTTGTCTCATATTTTCAAAGGGGGAGATTGAAGCACCCTATATTTTTTACTCTCTTTAGTCTATACTATATAGGCGTTTATCTAGTTTGGAAATAGTAACAAAATTATAGTCATATCCCTTGCTAGCAAAGATCCCCAAACACTACATCAATTATCCTCTAATGGTCTCAAAGGTAGTATACCAACACTGCACCTAGGATTGCATATTTTAGTTTGCATATATATCATTTTTGGTGTGTGAGTGTTAATTTCCATCAATATAATTTTCTAATATTTTTTAGGAATTTTTTAAACATTTTTAATTTAGGTTTTAAAATATTTTGGGCTGATTTGTAATATCTTTTAATTCCTAAAAACTTGGTTGGGTAGAAATCGAAATCGACAATAAAATATAGGGTAGAAACTGGGATTTTTAAGAATTCAAAAGCACGTGTTTTAGGTGTGATTTCAGCCTTACACATGCTTGTATTATATCGATTAAGATTGTGTTTCTTCTTACTCACATACCTAAGAGATGTTATCAACCGTTGGATCAAACTCATCAATGGTCTGCATGTTGCTTAACTCAATCCAAGTCTAAACAATTGGGCCAATCATAATGCTTTTAAATGCGGTGCGTTTACAACATTTAGATTTGCATTCGATTTGTGAGATTTAATCCAGGCCGTTGATTTGGTTAATTGTTCCAGACCCTTCCATCGTCTTGTATAAATATAGGCCCTTGGGTATACGATCACAATCTTTTGGTGAGTCAGAGTTTGGGAGAGAAAAGAGAGAGAGAGAAATTGCGAAACCTTTCCAAACTCTTGCAAAATTTTCCCAGAAAATTTCCTTGTGAGTTTGAGAGTTATTCTTGTTCGAAGATCATTTTTGCTCTGGTTTTAAATCTCTTTTCCAACCAGTCACAGAGTTAGATCTCATTTATTTTTCATAGAAAGTGTATATCTGATTCTTTTGTGATATAAATCACTTAGATCTGCTTAGTTTGATTTCTTTATTTAGAAATCATTATTTGTTAGTGTTTATGTTCTCAAAGGCTTCTTTTAAACGTGTTACCAACAAATACCTTTTTATGTTTCAAGTTTTGAGAAAAAGAGACTTCAAAACATTTTCAGATCTTGAGATGTTTACACTTTCCATTTCATATTTCATATTTTATGAAATAGATTTGCAAATAAATAAGAGAAAGTATATAGGATCTTGACTTTTTTTGAATAGCAAGATTGTCACTAGATCTCTCACAAAAAAGGAAGTCTGGTTTTCAATAAGTTTTGATTCAGAATCTTGCATAACATTTTTAGTAGAAATCTGTAATTTGTAGGACTATTGGTTTGTATAAATGTGTGTATGTGTGTTCATGCATGTTTTAGGCACAACACCACAATACACATTTCACACTACAACACTAAAGCAGTGTTGGTTGAGAGATTTCTGACCTTAAAGTCTACGTAAAGCTAAAAGGAGGAGGAGGTACAAAGCTGCAGAACTACTAGGACAACTTGATATAAATTCTTGACTTAGTATATGTATGGTTATGTCCTTAGTTTGTTAATATTTTGTAACCTTATAACTCGTTTTTAGTGGATTTTATTTTTGAGGTGTATACACCTCTCTGGATGTTTCCCCAATTGGGTGGGGTTTTACCACATTAAAATAACTGTGTACTTGCATGTTTAATCTTCCTCTCATCCCCTTCTGATCGTGTGTTAATTTAGACTCTTTTAGTTTTGGTTTTCAAAACTTGGTCACCTAAAACTAAAATATCTCGTTTATAACAATTTTTATACACATCTTATGTTAGTAATTTGTTTTATAAAAAATAATTTCTTAAACAAAATTTTCGGAGCCATTTAAACTGTCTTAAACCTTTTAAACAACTTAAGTGGCATTATTTTTTCAGTGCAACTCATAGTTCATATTGTACCTTAAGTACTTTACAACCCTTACTAATGCTTACCAATGTTGATTCCCTAGGTTAAACGTGTATCTACTTAGTTTACTTATGGCTTAAGGAATATTGGGTCTTGTACAAATCATGATGTACATTTGACAATATTCTATTTAAGATATTGCATTCCCATTATTCTTTTCAAATGATGCTCCATTAAAAAGGTGTTCTCATAACTGCACCTTTATATTTATCAAACTAACTGGGCACATTTTCAATGTAATGAAATTGGTATAATATGAAATTGTTCGGAGTTCAATAATCTTTATTCCCAAAATGACATATGCCTTTCAATGGTCTTTCATATCAAAAATTTTATGGTAGCATTTATTATGTTAATATTGGTTCCCATGATTAATACATCGTCAACGTAGAGACAATTGATGACACGTGCATTATTAATATGTTTAACATCAATGCATTTATCATACTCGTTAATTTTTAACCCATTAGTCATCATAACTTCATCAAATTTCTCATACCATTGCTCGGGAGCTTTTTTTAATCCATATAAGGATTTAACATGACGATATACCTTCTTTTCTTGTCCTTTAGCAATACAACCTTAAAGTTGTTTGATACAAATTCCTTCATCTAAATCACCATTTAAAAAGGCCATTTTCACGTTCATTTGGTGAATTTCAAGATTATATAAGGCGACAATAGTGATTAACATCCTAATAGATATTATTATAGTCACTCGAGAATAGATTTCAAAGAAGTTTAAGCCTTCTTTTTTCCTATATCCTTTAAATACCAATCTTGCCTTATATTTATCAATGGAACCGTCAGGTTTTATATTCATTTTGAAGACCTATTTAAACCCAACGAATTTATTTTCAGGTTATAGATCCACTAATTCCCAAGTATGATTTTTCATTATAGATTCAATCTCACTGTTAATATCCTTCTTCCAATAAGGAGCTTCGGTAGTAGAGTCTCCAAAAGTTTGAGGGTCATTTTCTAATAGATAAGTTTAAAATTAATGACTGAAGGATGTTGAAGTCCTAGCCCTCTTACTGTATCTAGGTTCAAACACTTCATCATTATCAGCATGCTCAAGATTAGGATTATCACGGCTAGATGCAATACCATGTGATCGTTTATGATTATGCATGTTATCTTTATTACAAGGAAATATATATTCAAAAATTTAGCTTTAGAGATTCAAGTATATTATTTTCATGTATATATGTGATGTTATATTTATGCACTAAAAATCTATATGCGCTGCCTATTACTATCATATCCAATAAATACACAATCAATTGTTTTATATCATAATTCCATTCATTTAGGAGGAAGTATAACCACATTATCCAAACACAAACACACTTTCAAGTATTTATATGAAGGACTTTTACCTTTCCACAATTCATATGGGATTTTATGAGTTTTCTTGTGAGGCCTTTTGTGAGTTTCTAGTTTGCCTAGAGCTTCTCATGACAGGACTTTTGTGATCAATGACAAGTTAAAATGCTTGACTTTCAAAATTGACGAGAATTATAGTTCTTTTGCTCATAAGAACTCTAATGTTGCTAGTTTAAATTCTTATGTTAATGATGATTTTTATGAAAATGAAATGTTAAGTCTGGAATATCACAAGCTTATGAAAAATTATTTCAAATTATAAAAGTTGAATGATATATTGGTTAATAAACTCAAGCTATTTGAAAATGAAAAAATTTCCTTGATTGAGAAATTTGTTGATTATAGCCTTCTTATTACTCAAAGATATGACTCAAGAAAAAAGGATAAACATGTTGAAAAACAAAAATGTGAACTTTTGGACTTGACTTGTGTCTTAAAGAAAGATATGAACATTTTTGAAAGAGGAAAATCATCTTTAAAAATATGAAAATTTAAAATGAACGTGTTTTTGAAATGTTTCGGTATGTTGATAAAGAGAAAAATGATTTGTGTTTGAAATTTAATAATGTGAATAATGAACTTGAAATGTGTGAAGTGTACTAATATGATTTTGAGAAGAAACTTGATTCATTTTAAAATTAATTAGCCTTGTCAAAGAAAGTTAAATTTGATCTTGAAGATCGTTCAAATGGACTTGACAAAATATTTTTGTGAACGACTTAAGTTAAAATGACATGTGCGGATTATTTTTTTTTAAAATTGCTCCTTATTCTTCTTCATCTAACAAAACTTTTGTGAAAAGTGTTTCAATATATGAACCAATAATAATGGTTCAATACTTTTTAAATGGGAATGATAAAAATCAAGATTTGAGGAATATTGTGTTTGTTTCCCCAAATATTTTGAAACAAAAAAAGGAAATAACCAAAATATTTTAAAGGGTCATTGTTCTCTTTAAGGTCAATAAAGTTTAAAAAGACCTTTCTAACTTTATACTTGCACATATTGTCATAAAAAGGGTCATTTGAAAAAAAAATTATAAGTTTTTTAATGAGCACCAAAAGCCAAAAATTATTCCTAAAATCCATCCTTAGGTGGTTTACCGTGAATCTTATGTGTGTACTCATTCTCATAAAATTAAACATCTTAGATATTTTTATTTCAAGATTAGAAATTCTAGTATTGGTTCTCTTTCACATGACTATATGATTACCTTGATATCTTAGAATATGTATTGAATCTACGTATGACTAAAGTTAAAGAGTTGACTCTGAAGTGTGATATATATTTTTCAAGGAAAAAACACTTTGGGATAAACATGAAATTTAGACCAAATGTCGGGCATACGTAGAAACTGACTTTATTTTCCTAATCACTTGCATGAAAATAGGTGATTTGGTGTGAAATAAAATTTCGTGAATAAAGAAAATTTTCAAAATGGGGTAACATGAACTTTAACTCTCAAGTTGTGACATGGGTTCCTATTAAACCTAAGAGTCCCGTCCCATTTCAAGGGATGTTGGAAGAATAAAAGTAAGTCGGTTGATGGTATGTGTGTTTTCACCACTAAGAATAAGGTATACTAAAGTGTTTCCTCCACCTCTCATTGATACTGGAGAGGTTCATCCTCCCACTTGAGTTTTTCGGTGATTGTCATAACTAGGATTTTTTTTGTCTCATGCTCCATATATAATCATAGACTATGGATTGCGGAATGATTGTGTTGTGAGAATTTGGTTTTGTGTGCCTTGTGTTTGAATTCATTTAGGAGCGTCCTTATTCCTAGTTTGGGTGAATGTTTTATTTGTATTTTTGGGATATACTGTGTGAGAGGTTGCATTCATTCTGTATATACATGATTTTTGCATCTCCTACTTTCTTCTAGTATCTTTATTTTGGAAAAAATCTAAAAATCTTTTGAGTTTATTAGTTTTGAGGCGAGAGAGTGTTGTTATCCATGTGTGATTTACTTATCTCATACTTTTACATTTATATACTTTTGTGCATACCTTGTCTTATTTTTATTATATATATGAAAAAGTCCAAAAAGATATTTGTTTGCTTGATTTTTTATTTATGCTTAATCATACTAAATGCTAATGGATAAATCTTGTTAAGCAACTAGAATTGGATAATTTGACTTCCATGTGTTTATGTACTTCATGTAAAAAAATATCTTAAAAATACCATGAAAATAATTTTTACAAGTGTATTGCTGATACTTGGCGTGTATATCACTTACACCGCACTATCATACTTGTTTTGGTAGTTTATTGAGACTTATTATGATAATTGAGCTGAAATTATTTATTATTATCATCGCATGGCTTACTTGTTAAATCTCTATGGTTCACTTTTATAAGCTTGAGTGTTATGCACATATGCATATTTATTGGAGTTGAGAAAGGATCGTTTATATGCGTTGATGAGGGATACTATGAGAGTGATATTGCCTAACTTGAATTTAAGTATCATTGGGTAAGTGTGATCTAAAATGTGTGTGAAAATTCAATCAACGGGAAAAACCAATATGTTGAAAAGATTCACAAGTCAAGTGCTTAACTGATATTAAATGAGATAGGGCTTTTTGAGAACCCAAACCCAAAGCGATACGCCTCTCTTCACCTGTGCACACTTTCTTTTAAAAAATTGATGAGGAAAATGGTCTTTAGCGGTGATATGTGGTCGTCACTTTGTTCTCTTTGAAAAGAATAGATTTGTTAGTCTATTTTAGTTATGGCAAGTGATCCGTGTGTTTAACCAAAGAGTAAAAGGTTTGGGGACTGGGTACGAATTGGGAAGGTGTTAGACATTCAATACTCGCTTTTGGTCTCATATGTAGAAGTAAAATATTTATATTATCATGTTAGAGTGTTAAAGGAAATAATAAAATGAAAATAGTTGGTATGTAATTATACTGTGTTGTGCAGTGTGGGGTGTATATAGAGATAATATAGACAAGGGATAAATATGTACGAAGTCGAATGATAGTCTGAGTTAGCCTACGTACTTTCACGGTGAGATTTAAAGTCCATATAGTTCGTGTGAAGCCAAGATGGATTATACCTTTTATGAAGGCTTGATATAAGAGATATAATCTTTTTTTAATATTTCAAGGTATTTAAGAGTGAAACAAGACTAAATCTAAAGATGTAAATGATTTGTGTATGTGAAAAGATTTTGATGAGATAGTTTCACTCAGAAAATCATTTTGATGAATAAATAATGTCAATACTTCCAATATTAAGAACAAAATAATTGGTAGAGTCTCTGGATCTAGTGATCCTCTAACATATATAAGAATAAAAATATAAATATATATATAATATTTGACTTCAATTTTAGAAAAAGGGTATCTCTAACATGCCTACATATCCACCGTAGGCGAAATCAAAGTAAATGTAGTTCAGACATGACTTTTGGGAAAAAGTCACGTCTAAAGAAAAATGAGATGAAGAAGAAGAAGATGATTTTGGGTGGTGTTGTAGCACACCACCAACCTTTTTAAGTCTAAACTTCAAAATAAAAGAGTAAGAAGAAGTTTACATGTAATGTTACACATACACTTGTAACACCCTGTATTTCTGAGGATATAGGATTTAATTAAATTGGTGATTTAGCATTTATTTCAATCGGTGATTTAGGATCTATTTAATTCGTAGAAATTAATTAATTTGGTGATTTAGAGTTTAAATTAATCCGGTCTATTTTAATTTTATGTGTGTTGTATTTTGAGGTGGAAATAAGATGATTGTATAAAGTGACTCGGATGATGATTTAGAAGTCACGGTTGATTCAAAAAGGGTCAAAATAGTCAGAATAGCATACCCGGGTGTATAGTTTGGGTTCCGGGGCAATTTTAGGCCAAATCAGCACCGTTTGAGGGCATTTGAGTCATTTGGTAATATAGGGTAAAGAGACCTACGAATTTTCAACATCTTTATCAGCATATAAATGGGAGAGGCTAGGGTTTAGAGGTTAGAAAACCAAGAGAGGATATTAGAGAAGAAGGAGAGGCCACTCTTGAAGTTTAAGGAAGAGTTCTTGAGAGATTCAAGTGATTCTTGCATCACAAACATCATTGGAGAGTGGATTGAATTGGAGGACAAACCAATTCATCATCAAATCAAGAAATCAGATCACATAATCCAAGGCAAGTGTTTATCTTGTGTTTATATTAAGCATGTTATAATACCCATGTAGAATAGGATTTGATTTACATGTTTTTGGAAGATTTAATATGAATTTGGGTGGGTATAATCTATGAATTGAAGTAGAATTGCATGTAGTTATATTTCTTTATGTTGATGACACGAAATCAGAGGGTTTGGGATGATTTATAATAAAGAAATCTATGTTTATGATTAAAAGATGTGAAGAAAATGAGAAACTATAGTTTTTATGATTTGTGAAGATTAAATCTTGTATGATCCGTTTTTATTGAGGTTTTAATGATATAATTCATTAGGAATTGTTAGAATGATCTTATATGAAGTTTAATTAAGTTTGGTTTAGATTTGGGACGTTTCCATGAAGGTTTATGGGAGTAAAAATGGAGAAAATTGTAAAAACGTAGAAGAAGAAGAGACCTGTTACTTTTCGAATCGATTCGACCCAGAGGCGAATCGATTCAGCCTCCTGGGCGAATCGATTTGTCTGCACGAAATTGGCCAGTTTTTCCTTTTGATGTTATTTCCTCTTGGGATGAATTATGAGGAACTTGGGACTAACCCTAGAATTAATTAAAGACTTAGAGGAGGTCAGTAGGTATATGTCCAAGACTTGATTAGATCTAAATGTGAGTAAGATTAGAACTTTAAATCGACGATAGTAAATGGAGTGAGTTACAAATCGAGAATTTGGAATTTGGGCTTCGGGAAGCGTGGTCCATGACCTAAGGCTATAACCAGTAGGGTATGGGTGTAATAACTGCTGAATTAATATAAGGGGTAACTAGGGACCCTTCGGGTAGAGAATGATGATTGGATAAATATAATTTAGAATTATAAATGTGAATGAATTGTACAGTGAGTATTTGAGAGATAAATACTACGTACGTATTATAACTATAGGTTGAGAGTGTACTTATATGGATTTATTATTATAGGTCGTGTGTGTGCCCATACTAAATATACATATGGATTAGGTTGTGTGTATACCTATTATGTGATTTTGTGTATATGGACATGCCTAAGCTGCTTGCTATCACGGAAAGTCCCACATAGCGGGTGATCCCACCCTGACGATTCCAATGAGGTCTGTATTTGTGCCCCAGAGCACAGTGCTAATAGTGGATAACTATGTGAGAGAAATAGTGATGCCGGCAAGTCATTTGGGTATGCTATGTATGGGCGCAGTCCTAAAGACTTAGTACTATGTTTGCCTCCAATATGTGTGATTTTGATTTATGACTCGAGAAGACATTCTGAATCAACAATCCATGATTAGGTATGTGAGGTACTTGGACTTGATAGCAGAGTACGCAAGTGTGCATCATGGTGTCTAGCTCTATGGATGCTCTCTCTCTCTCTCCCCCTATATATATATATATATATATATATATATATATATATACATACCTGGGTGTTTTACCCTACTTATGTGTGATAGTAGTGAGACTAGATGGTGTATATCTAAACAATATTTAATCTGCTTATGTGTGATAGTAGCAAGACTAGATAGTGTATATCTAAGATAATGCTTAATCTATTAAGTGTAAATAGTATAAACGATAGATAGTGGATATCTAAAGATAAAGTAAGTGTGAGAACTTAACATGAGGGTAAGATTAGTTGATCGGTAATGTACTGTATGGACGGTACGGGGTAAGTTAATGAGAAACTTAACTAAAGGCTTAATGATAATTAAGGGGATACTGTAGCGTATTTATATGGGCGGTACGGGTGAGTTAGAGCGGTTTATAGTTAGTTAGAGGCTTGGGACTTAGTTAGATTGGGTAGCTTGACTATGTGGGCTTAGTAGAAGACGTTAGGTGCACACTATAGATGGGAGGTGAGGAACTCAAGAGAGTGTACGCAACCTAATATGTGTATCTAATAACTATTTTAATTTAAATACTTGGTAAATATTTTCAAATGGTTTTACTTGGTCTTTGACCCGTACTTACAAAATATTTTCAAAATCTTTTAGGTGTCCAGCCACAGGGACGCCGAGATTGACGATATGTTCTGGGGATGCATAGCTGCAGCGCGTGTGGATGCTTGCATGATTTGGACTTAGTCGCTTCAGTTACTTCCTTCCTAGAGAAGGATGCGATTCAATTATTATATTTGGGCATGTCTCCCCTCCAGCTATTTATTTTATTCAGTTTATCAGACTTTGTATTTGTGGAGTCAGTTTGATTCATTAGATATTTAGTTGAATTTTTATATTGATAACCAAAAGTTTATTCGGTACCATTTTATTTCAGTTACTTATCTGGTGTTTAGTTCAGATTTTTTATTGCATGGATGGTTTGGATATTGTGATTATTTCACTTATTGTTTTTGTTGCTTATTAAAAAGATAAAATTTGGCACTAACTTTCTGAATATTAGGTGGTTAGTTAAATTTTAAAATGTTTTCCACAGTGATGCAAAGAATGAACGAGATAAAATTCCTGTTTTAATTGGATGAAGGATTGATCACCCAATATTTAATTAGGTGGGGTGTCATAACACCTTTCTGTTTTGGCAATGTTCCAGCTTGAAATTAACTTGTTTAAGTCTAGATCTAAGGTGTCTTTAAAGGAAAGTACCTTTCTATAAGGAGAAAAAAGAAAGAAAAAGGGTTTGTTGGTCTTTTTTAGCTTTATATGAGAAGGAGAAAGATTAGAATTTTGGGTTATGGGTTTAGGTCTTGGCTTAAAGGCTGTTTAGATAGAAAACGAAGAGAGTGTTGAATCTTTTCTAGAGAGAAAAAGCTTCAAAGCGTAAAGGAAATATCTAGGAGGCGAAGATGTTTTTGAACTGGTAGGTGATAGGCACCTTTTATTGGAGAACTTCCTTTGCTCATGACCTATAGGTCCTCTAACATGACCAATCGGTCACGACATAGGGCACCTAAGGACCGATAGGACATGGGCACACATTTTTTAGTTTTTGTCTAATTCGGGGTTGGTTTCAAGTTATTTGGACCATTCATTTTTGGGCCTCCTGAAGCTTTAGGGCCTTTATTTTAGTGTAATTTGGGCCACTATTATTGTGACTAAGGTTTCAGACTTTATTTGGGGTTGGGTGGTTTGACAAATCGTGTCATACTCCTTTGGTATTATTAAGGAGCAGAATGGGGTGTTTAGAGGCTTAGCTTATTTTAAAATGAAATTTCTATTTAGTTTGGCATTAAAAGATTCATACAACATGTGCTTGAAGGAGTTTATGAAATGGATGGAAATTTGTTGCCTATTTCATAATATGATTTCATGCTTTTGAGGACTGGTAATTTTATGATTTGAATCAATGCTAGTTGAAACACTTATGATTCATTTTGTTATCTTTCACATACATTATACTATGTCTAAAATCACATTCTAAGTTGAGTTTTATGTGAATTGAGATAAATGTCATATGTGCTAGTATAAATTATAGATGTGAAATTAACAAGATTATTTAATGCTAAATAATCTTTAAAAGGTAATATTTGATTTTGGTGAGTACAATTTTGTGTTTGTGTGAATATACCATATATGTTTTATGTTTACTTCGAATGATATCTCTTTAATTATATTTAGTCTTTTTGCATGCTTTTAATTGGATCATTTTATTTCATTTATTTATTTGATTTTGATTTAATCTTGTGTATCATACATTTGAGAGTATTGGGTATTGAGTTAGTTTACAGGTTATTAATTACACCTTTAGCCATTTTTATTCATGTTTTGGGTTGTTATTGGTTATTGAGTTTTGTTTGTTTGTTTGAGGATAAATTTCTTTATTTGAGAAAATGAGAGTTTTTTATGAGATAATATTAATAGGGATAATTTTTTTTTGAAGGAGTGATAAGTTTGTAATTTGATTTGTTGAATATGGTTTGGAAGGAGAATAGTTGAATCCCAATCTTTTGTGTCCTTTGGATTTTGGACAAAACTGTTCACACAGTTTGGTTTTTGCACCATTCACCTATTGGCTAGAGGTTTGTTAAGATAGTTATTTCTGTCCCAGATCATTTACATGATCCCTTTTATGCGTCGAACGCACGAAATTGTCTATTTTTTGGCATAAGCATTATGCCTAATACCATTTGCATAGTATTATTTTCAATTCGTTAGCATGGCCCTTGTTCTCTTTAATAGAGATTTGCTTTTTGGTATATGTGTTTATGCTTATATCATATCGTGTGATTGTATATATTGCTTTGTATTTTGTACTTACTCCTTGGAGGTTGTACCTATATACCATTCTCTTATATGTTCTCTACTGACCTTATCGCTAGTTTGAGTATACTTTGTTGTGCTTTTTGGTGTTACACCATTCTTGGCTTAGTCTTGGTGTTTTTACCTCCCATGGTATACACTTGTGGAATTACTTAGATATAAGTATAATTTTATATTATCTACCATTATATGTGCTTTATAATGCCCTTGGTAGTTTTATTTTGAGATAATCACATTACTTGTGTATGTTTATCATCTCTTGGTGTACTTAGATTGAGAGTTGTACATTTTGACTCTTATTTAGTTATTTTTAGATCTATATGTGATCATTTGGATTAGTCAGTGGTGTTTTCACTTATCATGATAATACCTTGCTAGTTTTGCCATAAACACTCATTATCTCTTTGTAGCTTTTATGTCATTTGTGACACTTTTGTTTTTATTTTGACTTGCATTTGGTGCTTTATTTTGATGACTAATTCCTATGACCTTATGTAGTTTGAGACATTTCTTGTGATAACTTGGATTGTTTCTGGTAGATATGTTGATCTTGATGATGTATATATTTTCTTATTCATCTTATACCATGTTTCTTGGATATCCAATCTCATTTTTATTGGATGATTGATCTTAATCTATTTCACATGATTCTTGTCATGCTACTTTTGGACATATGTGGTTCTTGTTTTTTTTTCTCATATCCCTTCATACATTCCATGTCCATGGTCATATGTCTTTTATATATTTTCATAATACTCTTGCTCCCATCATGTTGACATGTTTCATATGTTTTTGCTTTTCCATGTTTTTCATGAATTGATTTTTGCTTGCATACCTTTAGGGGAAGAGATATTTATTGTCGGGGTAGTATTTATTTGTCTGTTTGATATGTTCTTCATTTATGAATTTTTGTCATACTACACTTTTTATACTTCGTAATATATATTCTTTAATGCTAATATGTGTTTCTTATGTGGTTTACCTGTTGATATTATATGGTCACTCTTTCTTTGTCATTGATTTTATATCTTTACCTTTGATACCTCGTGATTTATTTTTGTAGATATTCTACATGCGATCCCGGGGGAGAAAAGATTTTGTTTATATTATGCATACAATTGATTATCATATTCCTATTAATAATATATTTGTTTTATCTCTTGGATATTTTGTGCTTTATGGCCTCACTTATCTTAGTATTATATTTTCTACCTTGATCTATTCATAGAAAAAAATGGGAGAGAAGATTATCTACGATAATGCATATATTCCGGGGGAGTTCCGATGCTCTTCACATTAAGGTTACCTGCTTAATGGTTTTGCGTTCTTTGAATTTTACAGGCATATCTTCATTGTTTTAAACTCTCGAGCATCTTAATTGATATTATACACCGAATATCTATCTTTTTGTCCAATATTAGTCAATGTTGATCTTTCTAGGTTGTGGGTATTGTAGATTGATGACCGGGACTTTATTTGTATATGGTGGGATTTGCTTGTATTTTAGGATATTTTGGGATTTTGCCACTAAGCAACTAAAAGGGGAGAATGAAAATTTATAAAAGTGTTTCTTGGATTATTCCATGCCAAAATATTTTATTTATCAAACGAATAAGAATTTTTATTTTATTCCGGGAACATATCCTTGATAATCATTGTGTGTCTAGATGCTTGATTTTCTTACATGCCTCTATCCGTATTGGAACCAGCTTGCGTTGCATCGTTAGATCATCTCAGAGACTCCGGTGTTTTTTTTTACCTTTTTAGATATGGTATATTACCATTGATACACTTTAGGAGGCCCTCTCTTTGCTTGTATATTTTTTGCAATATTTTTCCACTTGTTAATATCCTTAAAAGGTCATTTTTTAAGAATGTCTGCAAACGGTGCCTTTTGGTTAGGCTATTTTTAAAAAAAATTATATTCTGCCCAAAATCATGTGTATGGTTGAAAAATTCCCATCCATACGGATATGATCAATATGGTCCGTTTTGCTCATTTTTACTATGGTCGTGCGCATGATTAAACAACCATACGTGCACACGAACTTCGTAAAAGCAATAAATCTAAAAATTTCATTATAAAATCATTTTGGCTCCACTTTAGAATTAGAACTCTTAATTCTCTTTGACAAAATATTTAGATTTCAGAGCTTCTCTTTCTCTTTCTAGAAACCCTAGATGAGATTTGATTTTTCCTCACAATACAACCTAACATAATTTTAGACCTATTCTTAATTTATGTTGCTAGATTTTTATATGTCTCAGCCAATCAGAAATTAAGTTAAATTTTAATCTATTTAGATTTAGGTGTACGTTTATCATCTTGTTAAGTTGAAACTGAAGTCAAAGGCTTTTGAATTGGATTTGAGTGATCTCATAACACTTTTCTTGAACTAAAATTGGATATAACCATTTTAAGATTAAGTGTTTGCTAAATTGCCTAAGTGAGTGTGAGTTTGGACTTCATTGTGTAAGTCAAATGTTGTCGTTGCATTTTTAAACAAGAATTTTTTTAATTGGACATTAAATCTGAATATGTCCTATTCATCCCCCTCTAGGATATTAGTATACCGAATTCCACATTTTTACTTTGAATGACACTACAAAATGAAGCAACAAGCTCCTAAAGCGGTGTAAGTCAAGCAAAAAGGATGTGACAAAGTCAATATTGAGTGTGTAAGAGTATGGTATACTCGTTATGCCCTCTCTTAGAATATTATCTTATTTTAGTTTCTAAAACACTTTATGCTTAGGAGATCTCCAAAAGATTCAAAAACTTCCAAGAGATTGAATTTGAATTCACTCATCTCGATATTATATCGATCACTTTAGGATTAAGGTGATTGTGATCTAGCATACTTAACTTTCATGGTTTTTGAAATTCAAGTTGTTCAAATCATTTTCAAAACATTGTTGTGTGTTTTTGTTCTTTTATCATCTTTAAAATGTCTTTGTCTATAAAAAATATTTTTAAAGGCATTTTTAAATTCCCAGAGAGTCCGCAGCATCGAAGGTAAGCCTTCGTTGGTCACGAGATAATGTGGTTTTTAGGAAATATGTGTTGGTTATACATGAGACCTCCCTTGTGGATGGTTCGCTGCAGCGTAGCATTTTTTGCTCCAGGAAAATTTATTTTCACTGATCACGACTAAACTCTTTAATTTCTAGAAATTATCTTTAAACTCCTAAACCTCCTTCGTGGATGGTTTGCTACAACATAAAAGTTATTCACTGAACCGAACCACTAGCGAAGCTTGTCAATATATTTCTATAACCTACATTATCTTTCTTAGATATTTCTAAATAGTACTTTTGGGGGTTGATGGGATCGTTTGCAGTTCTTTCCTTCTCTACCAAGTCAAATGGGAACATATCTTATATATATCATTAGTATTTCTCTTTCATAAGGCTCAAATATTTTCAAAGATCAAAAAATTCTAGAAAAAAAATTGTGAACTTTTATTCTTCATTTTAACAACTTAAAACCTTTTTTTGAAAATAAGACTTTTTTTCTTCTCCTTCTTTCTCTTATTTTCATTTAATCATCCTTGTCTTAGGAGCGATCAATATCAAAGAAGAAGAAGTAAATTTTGTTAACTATCAAAAGACTTTTGTTCATTAAAATATTTTAAATTTAGGACTTATTATCTTTAGGAGATTCTAGTGATCGTGTGGTTCTTTACAAAACATCTTTGAAGCTAGTTCAAGGGAAACTTGTTGATCATTTGATCATGGCATCAGTGTGTTAAGATTCTCATTGACGTTATAGAGGTATCCAATTCATTAAAATTGGTGGGAAAAGGGTGAGTTGTGAGTTAGTGTGGTGTGTGGTCATAAAATAATTATCCCCTATGTAAGTCTTTGTCACATTTTAGGGACACTATTATTTGACTCGATGTTTTTCCCTTTAGTGAATTTTTCCTTGTAAATCTAGTGTTGTGGCATGATTTACATTCCACACAATTTATATCGCAAATTCTTAATGAAGATTATTTATTGTGACGATTAAATTATCCATAATTTTTTTCATTTATACATTTACGTGGTACTCGTTGTTTTTAACATCGATTAAAATTGAAACAAAATTTAAATTTAGTGTCTTTTTCCATTTTGAGTAGTATTTTCCGAATAGAGAACTCTCAAATGGTATCAAACCTAGTCCTCTTTTTTTAAAGATTTAATCACCTAGAGGCAATACCGATTTGTGGGCTACTATAGAGGATAATGTTATAGTGTGCGGGATGGATTTTTTGAAGATGCATTTTCTTGACCTGATATGTTTGGCTATTTTTATGGGGTAAAAGCCAAGTGCAAAACAGGTGCCTCAATCTTCACTCTCAAGTGATGAGAGTTTTTCTAAGATTGAGACTTTGTTTTCCCACAGTTGTTACAGTGATGAATCCGATGAGGAGGAAGATGCTGACTTGAAACTTTCTTTTGATAAATTGAGTGTTGAAAATGTAATACATAAAAAATATTTCCTTGAAATTAAAATTATCCAAAAAAATGAACTACTTTCTTTCAAAAAGTAAAGTTACATTTTGAGCAATGTGGAAGATCAACGTTCTACTTTAATCGAAAATCTCTTATCTAAAGAGAACTATAGGAATGATTTGCGATAAAGATTACATGTTTTTCAAAACGAGTTAAAAAAAGAATTATAATAGATCTTTAAATGAAAATATAATCTATCTTGAAAATGATCTTATCTATCCTAAGAGTGTGAAAGTTTATTTGGAAGATCAGTACAAAAAATTTGGTAAAATTCTTTTATTACACAACCAATCTTCAAATGATAAAAGTGGTATTGGGTTTGAAAACGTTAAAGCAAAATACTATGTGAACTCCAAAACCACATTTGTCAAACCTTCTCAAGAGACTCCTATTTCTAAAAAGTCTCCTCCACAACTTAAGATGAAAAAGTTTTTGAAGCATCTTAATGAAAATATCCCACGTGTTGCGTACAAGTGCACATATTGTAAAAAGTTGGGACACTTAAAAGGAATATTGTTATAAGCTTTAAAAGATCAAAGTGACCAAAAGACCCCACGTTTTGAAAGTTGATGATTTTTCTTCTCTAACGTGGGACTTTAAGACCCTAGTTGAAAAGTCTAAGATCATTTTGTCCAAAACTGAAAAGTTTTCTAAATCAAGAAATGTTGAACAAAATATGAAGGATTTAGGTAAGAGTAACGAGACTAAGACCGTTGTTAAAATAATTTGGGCTCAAAAGAAATAAATCAAATGTCACGTTATTCATACGACTTTCGTTGTATATAACTAGTCAAAATGGTGCTTTGATAGTGTGTGCTCTAGGAATATAACCATGGATAAATCATTATTTTGAAAACTTGTTGGAGACGAAACTGTCACACTTACTTTCATCGACGAGAGTATTGAGAAACACAAGTGCTAGAGTTATGGCCAAACACACCAATTTTTAATTTTTTTAAAATTAAATAAATAATTAAACCAATTTAAACTTTACACCAATTAAACTAAATGTTGTGTAAATAATTTACCAATTTTATGTTGACATAAGCATACTTCTAGGCGATGTAGTAAGAATAAAATAAAGCAAACCACAATATGACAATGTATGAGGAAAATCCACAACGAAAAAATCCTCGGACAACCCAACCATGCACATATACTATGATATAGGTATCATTATAAAGATGAATTTGACTTACTCAACCGACTCGACTCCTTAAAGAATTAATGCACTCTTCACTTCTTGGACCTTCTTTAAATCCACAATTTGACGCCTCCCAATAGCAATCACAATGCAGGCGCTCCCCGTGCCTCGATATCCACTGATCTTACCATTATATGACAAGTTCCTGCCGTCTCCCAACACATACGATATCCATTGTACAAAATAAACATGGAATCCACTACTTGAAACAACACTCGATAAAGAGTAAATGTTCTTGGTGCAGAGCACACGAGATCTTAAAGAACACACGAGATATCAAACATACATGTGATATTGAAACTTGGATCTCAAAATAATGGGTGTAAACTTGGGTTTGGAGGCTTTGTATTTGCTCTTGGAAAACTGATTTCGAAAGCCTTAGAAACTAAACTACTGTGCTAACGTAGGCATATATAATTTTTTACAATTTTAAGTCGTCACGCACTTTGTGATAACTTGTTTGAATGAAAATAGTAAGATCGTTTGAACAGATTATGAATTCTTGTTTGAACGAAATAAAACTCATTCGAACGAGATAACCAAACTCATTTGAATGATCATCAAGCGAGCTTTAAACGAAAAACTTTCTATTCGACAGAAACATCTCGTTTGAATTTTGTTTGATGTTTGTTAGAATGAAAACAACCATGTCAATTGAACCAACCAGATAAGTCATTCGAACGACCTTTATTGACTCGTTTGAACGAAGAATAAAACTCATTTGAACAAATTTAAGACAAGAGTTATTTTTCTTTGAAAATACTTTTACAAAAAGTGCCTCAATAAAACATTTTAAAAATAGAAAAACCTAAAACGTATACAAGGATAAAACATAATATGCATTCAAATCTCATCGAGATCCCATGGATGATGAAGACAAAATTCGAAATAATGTGATCTTTGTTTTCCTAGGCCGCTACGGTCTTCAAAATGTATCATAGACTTGAAGGTCAAATTGAACTCAAAATCTAACCTATCTCAAACTATTTTCTCCAAACAGAATAAAGCCAATATACATACAAATTTACTCGATACGAAATTTGTCCTTACAAATCTCCCCCTTTGGTTATTTAGGGATAAAACTAAAAAAAAAACTACTAAGTCATCATGCGCTTTAAGACTCAATCCAAACCCCAAAAGTAAAATAGTACAAACACTTGACCGACACAAACTTGAGTAGCTTTGCTCTGGTAAAACTTTGACGCATTGTTGATAAAACCTGTATATTTAACCACACATTTTAAATATAAAGAAAATATAATAAGTATAAACTTCATATGAAAAACAACCCTCCCTCTTTATTAAATAACACCACATACGGTAAGACATCTCCCCTTAAGGAAATATTTATCACCTTTTTGTTCGAGAATAGACAAAGGTAAGGTTCAAAATATAAACAACTTCTTCCTTTAACATGATACATGTGAACATAAAGGAAAATGAGTAATATAACGCAATGATGTGAAGATAAATGACAATGAAAAACAAACTCGGAAACACAATCACAAATAATCCCAACAATGAGACATATGATACCAATGTAAACAATGAAACAAATGATACCAATATGATATCAATTGAATAGAAATATGAAACATATGAAAAAAATGAATTAAATGCAATGCAAAGACTCAAAACAAACATACCATATATATACACATATATAACAATAATGCACAAGCATATATAGGTATAAACCCGTAATAAAGGTACATGAAATGCTTTCCACACTGGTATGGCATTGATGTGTCTAAACCAAATGTGGTATGGAGTGAAGGGACATGAATTACAAAATAAAATAAATATGTCTCAAACACTCAAGATAGTCCAAGGATTTCTATTTGATTGCATTAACTTATCAAACTTAGATTTAGCCTCAGGTGACAAAGAAGTGACCTCATAATGAAAAAACAGACAAAATTCACACTAGCCTAGAAATCTTGATGATTCTCAAATCCATAGCATCCACCATTTAAGATTAAAAAGGATTCATTGTATAAACCTATTGATGTTCAACTTATAACACCCTCAAAATAATTGATATTCATTTTCTCTTTTTGAAAATATCATATCTTTTTGTTGATGATTAAATTTAAACTTGGCCTTGGCAATCTTTTTTTGTTCTTTTGACTTGCTTTTATCCTAGGATCTTTCCAATGATGGTCGTTCATGCAAAGGAAATTTACTCCCTTCATAGCCCTTTTCTACTGCTCACTCATATTTTTTTTTAAATAAAATAATCTCATGTACAATGGTTCTTACATGTACAAATCCCCCATTGAGCAAACAAAATTTGAACAATTCCATGCAAGCATGATTTAAGAAATAATCCAAAGCATTGTAAAACACACTCAGTTTTAATATCCACATGGAAAATATGGAACAAATGGGATTCAAACACATCGATATGCAACACAAAATATGTAAAACTATTACATGAAACAAAATAAAAATCTTTTTGAGTTTTCGAACATTTTATTATATGACTCAAAAAACAAGTAAAATCTTTTTGTATTTTTCTCATATATACTCAAAAAATGAAGTGTCAAAATACAAAAGACATAAAAACATCATACAACTAGTCATAAAATATATAATGAAGCACAAAAACTAGTGTATGAAAAATATACAAATAAAATTAACCACAAGATATAACATGTGATGAAACATGCGCAGGCACGTGAGAATCAGCAAGCCTAACATTTATCGCCTTCAAATCGGATTTCCTAACCTACCTAGGTGTACCATGATGAACTTGCATTTTAGGAACCTTGGTGACTCTAAACTTAGACTTCCTAGAACCTATTCGAAGATCATAGCAAAAAACCTAAGGTAACCTTTCCTACCATAATATGTGTACGTCTAGACATGAGTAGAAATATTACCCTTGGGTTGACCTTTTCTAACGTCCTTGGCATTGGCCAAATCCTTTAAGATATTTGTCGTGGCTTTAACAGTAGAAGCATTTAGATTGTCGAAGCCAATTCCAACTTTGTCATTTTTTATCTGGACAGTGCCTAAAATCTTATCCAACTTCTTCGACCTAGATTCCAAATTAAATTTGACACAACTTAAGTCTCTTAATTTCTCCTCTAACTTCAAAATTCTAGACTCAAGAAAAAGACGAGGCTCATCAAATTTTAGAGACTCCTTCAAATTTTTAAACAATCCACGAAGGTTATCTCTCTCCCTCAATGTACTTTAGTTTCTCTTTACAAGTCTTCTCATGTGCCCTCAAATACTCAATCAATTTAGCATCATTAGTACCTGCGACACGCTCTTTTAACTTTTCCTCTAATTTCAAGTTCTCATTTTTTTAACTTGAATGACTCAATATATAACTCACGGAAGGCAATTTGAAGCTTACTCTCCTCCATTTATTCTTATTCGTCCTTACTTATTTGGGAATCAGAAGATCGGACCTAGAAACTGTCATGTATATAATTATATTCATTAGAAGACTTTTCACTTTGGTTTACTTGACTAGTCATTAAAGTGATGTAGTTATTCTCCACGGGAGAATCACAATACTCTTCTGACTCATTGTCACTAAAGGTGGCATTGGATGCCTTAGGATTATTGCCTTCTCTCATTAGTGTAGTGGGGAACTCAAAAGCATGATGCCAAACTACTTAGCATTCAAAAAATTTGTCCAAGTCATACACATCCTTAGATTTATCCATCTTCTTACTATCATGGTCATTGAAGTTCGTAGTTTTTTTCCTCAAACTTCGTCTCTTGTCTAATCTTAAGAAACTTAGTGAATTTCCTAGAAAACCAAGCTATCTCTTCGGGATCTAAATCATCCCCATTATTGGAATTCGACAAACCTTCCTTCCTAGATTTCAATGTTATACTCTTGTCTTTCTTTTCATTCTACCTGGGAGGACACATGTTCATCTCATAAGTTTGGAGATCACCTACAAGTTCTTGGACCTGCATAGTATCGACACCACCTAAAGAATCTAGGACCGTGACATTGGTATTAAATCTTTCAGGCACTGATGTCCTTAAAAAATTTCCCATCACTTTCGACTCGGGATATGCTCACCTAAGTTGAACGAGGTATTGACAATATCCAACAACTTGACATAAAACTCATCAAAAGACTCATGCTTTAACATTTTGATTATTTCAAATTTAGTTGTCAAATTTTATAATTTAGAAAACCTAACAGTGTCAATGCCCTTGTGTGTGAATTTAAAAATCTCCCAAGCATGTCTCGCGCTCTCCCATCATAATTCTCCTAAACTCTTCAACGGTTACAACGCGAAAAATAGCATTCAATTCCTTGAAATTAAAATTCGAGGCATTCTTTTTAGCCATTGTCCAAGTGGACTATGCTTTGAGCAAGCCACCCACGGTGGGAGAATACCACCCTTGCTCAACTAAGCTCTAAACATTCTCATCAATTAATTTTATGAAAAATCTCATATGCGCCTTCTAATAAAGATAATTTGAGCCGTCAAACATGGGAGGTCGAGTAATGGAACTATCCTCACGATTGAAATCCATCTAAATAACCCTAAATGAGCCCTAAATAGGGACCTAACACAATAAACTAATGTGACACACTCTGATACCAATTTGAGAAACGCTAGTGCTAGGGTTATGGCCAAATACACGATTTTTTTTCAAATTAATTGAATAATTAAATCAATTTTAACTTTGCAATAATTAAACTAAATGTTGTATGAATAGTTTACCAATTTTATCTTGATCTAAGCATGCATCTAGATGATATAGTAAGAATAAAAATAAAGCAAACCACAATACGATGATGTAGGAGTAAAACCCACAATGAACAAAAGCTCAAACAACACAATGGCACAAATCTACTATGATATAGGTATCGTTACAAGGAAGAATTTGACTTACTCAACATAATCGACTCCTTTAAGCCTCAATGCACTCTTCACTCCTTGAAGTTTCTTCACATACACTATTAGATGCCTTCCAATACTAATCATAATGAATACGCTCTCCATGTTTCGGTATCAACTGATCGTACCATTGCATTACTAGTTTTGGTCGTCTCCCAACATATATGGAATCTACCATATGAAACAAACACAAAATCCATCCATCAAAATAACACTCAATGAAGGGTAAATATTCTTGTTGCAAAACACACGAGGTCTCAAGAAAACATGTTATGTTGAAACTTGGATCTCAAAACCGTGGTGTAAACTAAGATTTGGAGGCTTTGTATTTACTCTTGGAAAACTGATTTCGAAAGCCTTATAAACGAAAGGATATGCCAACACATGTATATAGATTTTTTCAATTTTAAGCCGGCACATACTTCGAGATAACTTGTTCATGTTAATTTAATTTTGTACATATTTCGACGTGTTTAAATTTGAAATAAAAAATTCGGTATTCGCTTAAAAATACACGAGAGTGTATTTTTAAACCTCAAGAATTAATTAGAAATTCATGTTTTTAAAAATTGAAAGTTGTCATTTTTGATGGGTTATGCTTGCACTTAGATGTTTTGATACCTCATGCTTAAATATACATTAAAAATTTAAAACATGATAATTTCGAGAGAATAGGGATTTACGGTGTCTAATTCAAGAGACGTTAAAATATTTTGAATGCATGTAATGTTATATTCTCTGAAATGTACGCGACGAGAGTCGGTAGATTTTGTGTTATAAATTCAGAATTACGAAATTAAATTGATGTGTTAATTTAATTAGGATTGACAAACGGAACCGACGTCCTAGTTTCTTCCACATTTAATATTATCTCTTGTACTTGTTCGTTTTTTCCGTTTTTATTTTTATTTTAGAAACTTAATCACTTTTATACACTCATATGTCTAGTTGGACAACCAATATTTTATAAAAATCGACGAAATCTCTGTGGGTTCGAATTGTACTTACACCCGCTATATTTCAATAGCCCGTGCATTTGAGGTAGTTTTATAACAAATAAAATTTGACAACATTAGTCACTGCTCACGAAGGTGATGAACGTGTTAAGGCCGCCAAAATATAGATGTTAATACAACAGTATAACACCCTGCTTATGCATAAGACTGAGACCTTTAACAAATTATATATTAGGTTGAATCATATTATTAAAAAACAACACGCAAATGGAATCATATTTAATAGGAAAGAAATAGTGTCAAAAATTCTAAGGTCCCTTCCCTCTAAGTTTGATAACAAAAGGTATGCAATTAAGGAGATAGATGATCCATTTATGATCCCTGAACTCCTCGGTAGAAAACTTAGGACTGTAGAAATGGAACTTGAGTTTAAAAAGCATCTTTCTAATAATCAGAAAAAACAGTCCAGTTCTGATGTAATATTTTAGTCTAAAATGACCTCACCTCAATTAGTCTTGCCAAATATAGACTTGGATTTTGATAAAGACTGTGATTTAGAGAGTTTGGATAACCAGATAGCTAAAGCTGTCAACGGGTCGTGTTAACGGGTTAACGAGTGAAAACACCCTTAACCCGTACACGACCCGTTAAGACTAACAGGTCTAATGATAATACCCAAACACGACCCGTTAATATTAACGGGTCTAAACGGGTAACGGGTTTAAACGGGTTAGGTGACCCTATATTACCCGTTAATACCTGTTAGTCTTCATTAGTTAAAAAATAATGGGTTTTAATGGTTATTCTTGTAATGGTTGAGATTAACTTAGGGATATTATATATATATATATATATATATATATATAATATCCGTAACTTAATCTCAACCATTACAAGAATAACCATTAAAACCCATTATTTTTAAACTAATGAAGACTAATGGGTTATAATGGGTGTAATATTAGTTCGGGTCACATGACCCAGTAAAACCTAGTACCACTAACGGGTGATAATGGGTATAAACGGGTTTAATCGTGTAAGAGTACAAACCCAAACACAACCCGTTATGATAACGGATCTACCGTGTTGACCCATTAATGACCCAAACTTGATAAGACTAAACCCATTAACTTATAATTTTGTGTCGTGTTATCATGTCGTGCCATATTTTTCCAGGTCTACAGATAGCCCTTATGTCAAAACAGTTCAAATTTTGTTTAAAGTTTAGAAACACGATTGCTTCTAAACAGGGGAAGGCTGGATATCAAAATAACTCTAATAACAGGCCTCATAAGAGAAACCATGATAAACAAAATACTAAGAACAATAGCAGACCTGAAAAAGTCTTTAAAAACACTCAATGCTTTAGATGTAGTAAAAAAGGTCACATAGATTTTAATTGTAAGGTTAAATTGAATAACTCTCCTAAAGCCAATATCTATAAGACTTGGGATGATTCAAGTTACCCTGAAGAAGATGAGCCTGAATCTTCCAACTCTTTTGACCCTTGCATGTCTTTCTTTCCAAAAATTATCAATTCTGATGATATGTCTATGAACAATCCTAAACTTGATGCTATCATGCCTCGTACTATTATGTGTGATGAGGTTTTTCCTACTTATTATCTATCTTCTCTTTGCTTAGATAATACAAATATTGTTGATATTTCTAGTAATAGCTCTTCGACGATGTGTGTGAGTCAAAATGTTCGTATTAATGATGAATTGAATGGGTGTGTGATTTCGACAAATGAAGCACTAGGGGATAACTCACACACTGCACATAATGAGTCCGATAATGATGACTTACCTGACATTCATACACTTTACACTAAGACTCTTAGAAAGAGCACTAAGCTAAAAAAGACATTCAAGGACATAAAAGATAGATTCTTTAAGCCTATTGGTGAAACAGAACATAGAGGAGTATACAAATCAGTGTCTGGACTATGAAATGAAAAATAAATCTTTTGTTAAAAAAATTAAAGAACTTTCTGAATCAAATGAAGTTTTGGAAAAGAAATATAAGGAAACTTTGATAGAATTGGAATAATCAAAACAAAAGGTTTTAACTATATTCAGGAGATTTTCTAAATTTGAAAACAATTCCAACTGTTTTAAAAACTGTGTTGCATCAAGAAAAACCAATTCTGAAGATAAAACTGGGTTTGGTTTTGATCAGAAAATTAAAGCACAAACCATAAATGTTTAACATGTGCAATTTGTTTCTTCTGAAAAAAGACCCGATGATTTATGTCCTGATTTTTAAGCCATAAAGAAATATTTTGAAAATAAGAAAAAGTGGCTAGATAATCTGATAGAAAATCATCCTAATACAATTGTTAAACCTAAGGCTAAGTATGTTTGCCCCCCTATTAGGCAATGTGATCCCAAATTTAAAATTGTTGTAGTTAGACCTAAAGCTAATGTCCAGTAAATGGATAAGCCACTTTTCAAAGGTTTTCAAAATGTGAAAAAATCGTCTAGCCACCAATACCGTTCATGTTGTGATGTTTATAGACAATGTCTCTGTGAATGTTTTAAAAAATGACTATATAAGCCTGTGTATAATTAACCAGTTTATAAAAACTTCAGCTATTCTCGACGGAGCAGGAGTAATTATGTACTTCCTAAACATCCCACAAAAACTCTAACTATAGGAATAGGAAAAAGAGATCTTATGCTAAGAAGAAATCTAAGAGAAAGAGTCCTAGATCTATTTCTAAACCAAAAACTCATAAATTTTTTAAAACGATAGCAATTTGGGTTATAAAGGACGATCTAATACCCCAGTTGAAGTGTAACATTGTCATTAGTGTTTTAAAAGTTGAGAACACTGCATCTAGTTTGTATTTAGACTCTGGATGCTCCAAGCATATGATTAGAAACGATACTAAATTAACCGATAAGATTACCTTCTTAGGAGGTAATGTTTTGTTTGGAGACGGAGTATCAAATCAGATCATAAGCAAAAGAACACTCCAAGAAAATGGACTCCCTACTCTCAAAGATGTCATATTAGTAAAAGGTCTTAAAGCTAATTTGTTGAGCATATCTCAATTTTGTGACTCCAATAACACTGTAACTTTCTCAAAAAATTATTACAATTTTTTAATTAGAATGGTAATTGTATCTTTATAGGTCATATGACCCCAGATAACTGTTACACAGTAAATCCGGGAAATGAGACCTGTAGATTAGCGAGACTTAATGATATTGAAATATGGAATAATCGTTTGGGTCACATTAATTATGATAATATTTGAAAATTGAGCTCTTAGGATATAGTTAGAGGTTTACCAAAGATAAAACCAATTTCAAATGTTGTTTGTGGGCCGTGTCAGGAAGGAAAAATGATTAAATATGCTCACAAGAAAGTTAAAGACATTTTAACAACTAAACCTCTAGAGCTATTCCATATGGATCTCATGGGTCCTTCGGGAACTGTGAGACTTTGTAGTAACAGTTATATTTTTGTAATTGTGGATGATTTTACTCGATTCACTTAGGTAGCATTTTTAAAACAAAAATTCGACACATTCTAAGAATTTTTGAAAATCCTCTTAAGAATCGAGAATGAAAAAGATACCAAAGTTAATCGAATACGTAGCGATAGAGGAGGTGAATTTAAGGACTCAGGTGTAACAGAGTATTGTAGTTATAATAGTTATCAGCATGAGTTCAGTGCTCCTAAAACACCCCAACAAAATGGTGTTGCCGAGCGTAAAAATCGCACAATCCAAGAAATGGCCATGTTAATGATACATGCTAAGAATTTGCCAAAATACTTTTGGGTTAAGGTAGTTCGAACAACATGTTATATCATCAACCGGATCTATCTTTGGAAAAATACCAAACAAAACTCCTACGAACTTTGGTATGGTAAAAAGCCCAATCTGAAATATTTTTGAACTTTTGGGAGTACTTACTATGTTTGCAAAGACAGAGAACACCTGTCTAAGTTTGAAACCCGTGGCGACCAAGCCATATTTTTGGGTTACTCCCCTAATAGTAGGGCTTATCGCATTTATAATTTGCGTACCAAAGTAATCCTATAATCGATAAATATGATAGTGAGTGAAACTAATGTCGAGAGTAAAGAACAAGGACCGATTATCGTGGAAGAGTTTGAAAGTTATTTTACTTATCTCTCTCCAGAGACAGTTGAGCCATTTCCAACTGAGACCCATGAAGTACCTAATTGGGTTTATAAAGATCATCCTATAGATAATGTTGTTGGTAACCCTATAATAAGCCGGTGCGTACAAGATCCCAATTACGTAATGTTGTCCATTTTGCTTGCTTTATTTCTCTAGTAGAACCAAAGAATGTAAATGAGGCACTTAATGACTCATTTTGGATAGGTGTTATGCAGGAAGAGCTCGTCCAATTTAAAAGTCACAGCATGTGGAATCTTATACCTAGGCCAAAAAATAAAAGGGTTATTGGCACTCATTTGATTTTTAAAAATAAAACAGATGAGTCTGGGATAATAGTTAGAAATAAAGCTAAATTCGTTTCCCAGGGCTACTCTCAAGTTTAAGGAATAGATTTTGAGGATACCTTTGCCCCAGTCACTCACCTAGAGTCTGTTCACTTACTCTTGACCATAGCCCATCACTTACAATTTAGCCTTTATCAAATGGATGTAAAATCCGCCTTTTTAAATGGTATTTCGATAGAGGAGATCTACGTTGAACAACCGAAAGGCTTTATTGATCCTAATTACCCAAACTATATGTATATATTGAAAAATCCATTATACGGTTTAAAGCAAGCCCCTCGGGCCTGGTACGAATGCATGTCGACCTTTTTAATCAATAAAGATTTTCGCTGTGTTGGTAATGACCATACATTATTTGTTAAACATTTTAACAAATATGTCTTAATTGTTCAGGTATATGTTGATGATATTATATTTGGATCAACTTCCCCATCTGAAGTTAAAGAATTTTTAAAAATTATGCATGGGGAATTCCGAATGTCACTTATGGGGGAACTTCAATACTTTTTAGCACTTCAAGTTAAGCAAAAAGATAATGGGTTATTCATACCGCAGTCTAAATATGCAATATAATTAGTGAAGAATTTGATTTAGATAATGCTAAAGTTGTTAGGACTCATATGAGTACCTCTACGAAGCTATCCAAAGATGAGATTGGGAAATCTTTAGATCCTACGCTATATAGAAGTATGATAGGAAGTTTATTATACCTAATAGCTTCTCGACCCGATATCATGTATGTTGTTTGTGTTTGCACACGTTACCAAAGTTCACACGAGGAAAGTTACCTTATCTGCGTTGAATGAATAATCAAATATGTTAAGGGAACTTTAAACCTAGGTATATGGTACACAAACGACACCACAAGCTCAATTATAGGATACACTAATTCTGACTGGGACGGCTGCTCAGATGATAGTAAAATCACTTTTGGTGCTTGTTATTACATAATAATAACTTAGTAGGGTGCAAAAGTAAAAAAAACTGCATACCGCTTTCCACTGCTGAATCATAATATATAGGGGAAGGAAGTTGTTGTGCTTAATTATTATGGATTAATCAAATGCTTAGCGATTATGGCATTAATGAAGAAAATCTAAATCTATATTGCGATAACAAACGCGCAATCAATATCTCTAAGAATCCCGTTCAACATTCGCGTACTAAATATATTAAAATAAGACATCATTTTATACATGAACTTGTTGAGTCTAAGGAATTAGAGATAAACTATTTACTCACTGAACATCTACTCGTTGACTTGTTCACCAAACCTTTGGATAATTTACGTTTTGAATCATTAAGGAAATCCATCGATATGATTATGCTTGAATAAATATCTATCACCTATTATATCCTCCGTTGCTTTAATGCTTATAATTGGTCTTTGGGGATATAAGTCATGGTCATTTGATAAATGACAAAAGATGCCTCCTATTTATATTTTATGTGGGAGACCCTTGAGGTGGCCCATTGATTGATTTAAGTAGATAGAATTCTTGTTATATTCATTTTATATTTTCAACATTTGTACAATTGAGACAAAATGGGGGAGAGATATTGTTGTCTATCACGACATTTGTACAATTGATCTTTGCCATTAGTGCTATTTTATTTTAAGGAATCAGTACCATCAGATTTATTTAGGGTATTGATCTGTTCATAGTTGAGTTATGTACTTCTTGATTTTTAGGAAATGGGATAGTTAGAATTTTTATATAGGAATAAGTTTTTCTTAATTTTTATCCCTACGAGAACTAGATGACTTAAATGAGATTTTGTCTCTCATTTCCAAAGGGGGTGATTGAAGCACACTATATAATTGACTCACTTTAGTCAGCACTATATACAAGCCTCAACTAGTTTGGAAAGATAAACAAAATTGAGTCCATCCTTCAATATAACATAGCCACTTCAAGTACTACATCATCATCAGCAAAGATCTAAATCAATCAGGTAGAAAATTAACACACTCAACACATAGGATTGCATATTTCATCTCATAGTTGATTGGTGTGTATTGAATTGAATTAAAATGAATTTTCTATAATTTAGGAATTTTAGAACAATTAAAATCTATTTTTAAAATAATTAAAATAGGGTTTTAAATTGTTTTAGGGAGTAAAGTTGTTTTATATAAGTTCCTAAAAGATGGTTTGGGTAGAATATAAAATCGACACAAAATATTGTGGTGAAAAGTTGGATTTCTAAAACTAAAAAAACACGCATTTTTCAACTGATAAAAGCTCTACGCATATTTGTCTGTGATTGGTTAAATGTGTGTTTATTTGTACTCTCATCAGATGCATCTAATCTTGATCGTTGGATCTCAGTTATCAATGGTATGCATGCGTTCATTTATAAACCATGTGCTTCAGTGTTTAAGAAATCAGAGAGTTATTTCGTGCGGTCCTTTATCAACCATACGATTTGAGTTCTAACTGTTGGTTTAATCCTCGCCATCCATTGTGCATCGATAATCCAGACCCTTCTAAGCCAGGTATAAATAGAGGTCCTTGGGGTCCCCATTTGAAGACTTTGGCAACTTCATCAATTGAGAGAGAAGAGAGAAAATAAAATAGAGAGAAAATATTTTCGTACCAAAACTCTGTCAAATTTTTTTCTTCAAAATCGTTTTGAGAGTTAGGTTTTTCTATAATCCTCATAGTTTCAATCTCTTTCTCAACAACCTCACATGATTTTTGATATCCTTTATTTTTAGAAAGTTGAAGATATAAAATAAAAGTGATATAGTTCACGATTGTTAGGTCTTAGACTATTTGATTTCTTTTTAATAAATTATCACTTGTTGGATATTGTTTGTAAACTGTTTTAAAATCATTTTTATCCAACATCTCTCATTTTTACAAAATTGAAACCATGGCTTGCATGTTTCAGATCTGAAATAACTTTCAAGTCTCCTCCTAAATATAATGCCATAAAGCAAGTAACTCTCCCCCTTACTATAGAAACTTCTCCCAATAACTTCACCCCTTTTTGTCAAAGAAGTAGACAAGAGAAATAACCAAGCAAAAAAATTGTAAGAGTTAAAGGATCACATGAAGTTTATAATATAAAGTCAAGGTGGTACACTCTATAATTTTTTTTTTGTCATCCATATATGAATATGCAATACATAATGAACAAACTCCAAAATCTTTATTGAGATAAGGAAATATATAGACTAAGATTTTCTATTTACCAAATGAAATGATATGCATTACAAGTGTTCATAATCTAGAAAAAGTTATTCCAAAGACCAAGGTTTTAAAAAACGCGGGGCGTGACCGAGGCGTGGAGGCCAAGCCTTAAGCCTTAGAAGCCTAGGCGGGCCTTAGGCGTTTAGGCCTTTTTTACTGTATTTTAATATTTTTAAACTATGACAAGGCTATTAAAAATACTAAAATGGTACATACCTTAAAAATATGTCTAAATATTTGTAAATTAAAATACTATATTTTTAAAATACTAAAAAAAACAAAAAAAACTCGCATTTTTCACACCTTACTTCTAAAAAACTCGCATTTTTTCACGCCGTATCCCAAAAAAACGTGCATTTTTTCACGCCTTAGCCCAAAAAACGTTGGCCATCATTGACCACGCCTAGGGCCAAAACTTGGCGTATCTAAAAAGCCTCACGTCTAGGCGCGCCTTGGCGCAGCCTAGGTGCGTTTTTTAGAACAGTGCCAAAGACTAATAACATGATAATGTTTATTAACCAAGAATATAAGATCATATCTCATATTTGAAAAACAAAAATAAAGAACACTTTAAAAGAATAAAACCAAGCTTGAGTTCAATTAAGAATAAAATTCATAGAACAAATTACTCAAAGACTATATAGAAGTGAAATTTCCGTCACTTTCGATATTTTCAATTGCCGTTTTTTCTTCCTCAATGAGAGATTTGGTTAAAATATTTGGTTTCACATTCTTGATATTACTCAATTTTGGATGGATATCAATCTTTGAAACTTCTCTTTTTTTATCAAAATTATTTTCACATGTGGCAACTTTTGCTCTTAACAAAAGGTGGGGAGCTATTTATAATAAAGTTATCTCTCACTACCTAATATTATAGCCCTAATCACACCTTCACTCATGATGTTGATATATCATCTAACCTTTGCAATTCCTTCAAATCATGAACAAATCTAACACATGACATTTTTTGGATAATGGGAACTCTGTAACACGTATATTTTTCCATTGAGGGTGATCAGGCCCCGATGCCAACTTATGCTGGGCATTGAAATTAAAATACCATTCTTAGCATGTGACAAAAATATGAAACATTTAAAACCCTTTCCACAAGAAATTCAATAGATAATCAAACATGAATAAATTATTTATCAAAATAAGATCCATCACCATGGTAAACTCCAATAATAAATCTTAACTCCAATAATAATAAAACTCAAAAGATGTAAAGACAACTACATAATCTCCAACTAAAACTATAAAAAACTGTGAAATGGAATTACCCACAAAATCTAAAACAATTATCTCATAAATAAAACGACTGGATTGGAACTAAACTAATGCATAATAATAAATCTCCAATTACAAGTCTGTTAATATCCAAAACTATGCAACTACCCAGCAGCCTATCTTGAAAGATTAGTCGACAATGATGGGTCATGACCTACCGCAAGAATATTAGATACTCTTCCCAAATAGGATTCATGAATCCAATCATAAGAATTATAAGAAATAAATATCACTATATAATATTTTAATTGACGAAAAAATATAATAAAAATGGGGGTAATGTAAAACTATAACAATTACTCACGTAGTAAAACCCAACACACTACCAAAGTCTAATTATATTTATTTCAACATTAATTAAATATCTTTACATTACCTTTCATTATTATTGGTACCTTTATCAAAATTAATCAAATCATTGACGCAATATCATTATAAACGATAAACCTTTCTTTTAGCCCCACACATACTCATGGTGCGCCTAATTGTAACAACCCAGACTTTTGAGCGACTATTTTATATTATTTTGCCTGATGGGCTAATTTTATAAAATAAAGGAAGTTGGAGTAAATATTATTTCCCGTGATATTAAGGTATAATATTTATCGTGTTTTGCCTATTTACTGTTATGAGAAGGTAAATAACATTATATTGTGTTTTATTGCGTCGTTGTACTTTAAACTACGGTTATGACTTATACGAAAGTTGGAGTATAATTAATAAATTAAAATAAAGTTGGAACATAAAAATATTTCACAATTCTCCGAATGCCAAAATAGGGGGAGCGATTGGTTTTGGAATAGTCGAGATAGTCGGAATAAGTGCCAAGTTGTATTTTTGAGTTCCGGGCACTTTTGAAAGGTTATGACTCAATTATGTATTTATGAGTCATTTTAATGGTGTATCAACATTTAAAAGAGGGGAGTTAATGTTTAGGACCCGTATAAGTCCTCCAACCCTTTTATTTCTCATTTCATGTTATAAGCCTTGAGAGAGAGAGAGAGAGAGAGAGAGAGAGAGAGAGAGAAGAGAGAGAGAATTGGGAGAAAATGGAGAAAAGAGAGAGAAATGGAAGATTTGAGCTGGAAATCGATGCTACCGGAAGAGAATCCGAGACTACAAACTTGAGGCAAGTTTCTTACTTGCAAGATCATGATTTAATGTGATAAATTGCATGTATAGTTAGTTTTTGGCGATTTAAACCATAAATGAGTTTTTGATGATTTTGGTATTTAAACCCTAAAATCTTGTAGTTTAATTTGAGTTAAGGAAAATAAATTAGTTAGTAGTAGTGTAGGGATGATTGGGTAGAATTAGTTGTTGATGATGTTGATAAAAATTGAAGATTTGAGGTTTCGGGAAAATTAGGGTTCATAAACCGGTAGCCCAAATTGGGCATTCATGCCAGGCCGAATCAATTCGGCTCCCCAGTGAATCGATTCGGTTATGGGGAAGGATACAGGTCTGGGAGACCGAATCGATTCGGACTGAGGCATTAGGTTGATTTTTCTCACCGAATCGATTCATTTTTGGGCTAATCGATTCGCAGTCAGGGGCGAATCAATTCGGCCCTAGGCGAATCGATTCGGCTACCCTATTTTTATGAGATTTTTCTAGTTTTATTTTTATCTCTTTTCTTTTAGGTTCGAGGTTTAGGAACCTTCCTTTGGGAAGTAATAAAGAGTTTTAGAGGGTTATATTGGGTAGGCAAATACCCTAGGCTAGCATGGGGATAATTGGACTAATATCAAGGGTAAAATTATAGAGGTTGTTGTCCGAATGATATAGGAACCAAGAAATAAATAGAAGGCAAAATGATACTGTTGGGACTGTTGGGGGTCCATTATTGAGGGAGACTCACTTTGAGGATTTATGATATTATTTTGACTCTTGGAGACTAGTGTGAGGATAATGGCACTTCGGGCCAGAGGTTATTAATAAAATACGACTTAAAGAATAAGAAATGCACATTCTAAAATTGGTATTTCATCATTGAAAACAAATGATTTTTGAGAATGAACAGTGTGAATGTTTTCAAATGGAAAAAGAAATGATTTTCCTAAATGATAATTTACGTAAACACACCTCTCTAAATCGCTACCAAAAGGGAAGTTGCGCGCGTGAGGTGAAGTCCCCTTGCTAATGAATGCAGGGTGAATATAGTCCTCGGCCATATGATCAGTTATTATATGTTTATTCTGCGCTAGTGAGGTAATTCCGGGTGTGGTTATGACTCACTCGCAGGCATATGGCCGCTTCCCGACGTCTTGCATTATAGGATCCCAGATTGTCTTGTTTGATAGGCCCTGGAAGATGATAGCCATTTAGGGGCGCGCACAGCGGGAAAACCTGGACGGGCGGTCTTAGAAACGTTATATGATATGAATTATAACTATTTTTAATAATGTGGGACATTATTGATGTTAAAGCCTTTTATGATGATAAAATGGCTTCAAATACATTTCCTGGATGGAAGAAAGGAAATGAGAAGTTATGATATGGAAAAGCATTTTTATGATAATAAAATCTGCTATATATATATATTTCTTGGATGGAAGAAGGGAAATAGAAAGATATGAGATAAAATTGAATTGGTAAACATTTTGTAAAATTAATTTCCATATATGTATTTCCTAAAGAGATTAGGAATTTGTGCACTTAAGTTGTGAATAAGTGTTATGATATCTCCTTGAGTAATATATATGAGTTCTCCCATGCTTATTTGATCATTAAGCATTAGCATTGATATTGTGCTAGGTTGTGCTTCTAGAATGAGAGGTGAGAACCTTTATGATAATTGCGAGAGATAGTTACGTTCATAACTGTCATGCATTTTAGTCACATGGTAATCATATCAAACCGAGCCCTGACCCGTCTTTATTTCTTTGTTTGCATGCAACTCTTTGTCCGTTTAGGTTCTCTACCGCAAGTACGCCCGTATTGACCTTTCTATTCCAGTTGTCCTGGAGCTATAGCATTTTGCAGATGTTGTAGGATATTTGTTATAGACGATTCTTTCCATTGCACTCTAGCTATGCTCAGTTTATTTATTCGGGCGTGTGGCCAACATTTTGTACTTATTTATTAAAATGTGATATTAATTTGTAATACTCTGTGTAACCTGTTTGTATTAGTCTATTAACCAACAGCTTATTCGGTTATTACTTTCTGTATAATTGAAATTCTTTTACTCGTTGATTTTTGGTATCCACCGTTTTTGCAAGTTGGATTGTCTAAGTGCTTTTCTTTTTCTTGTAAAATTTAATTTGACAGTCCGTTTTCTAAAATAACTGGTGAATATCTCGTACTATTATTTTTAATGACAGTGATGCTAAGAATGGACCATCTATGATTCCTGTGATTATTAGAGTATCGGGCTGGCCACCTCTTATTTTAATAGGCGGGTTGTCACAGATGGTATCAGAGCCTCAGGTTCTAGTGTCCTTAGGAATCTGTGCGGATGTACTACGCCTTCAGCGTTATTTTTGATTTGATATAGAGATTTAGGATTAAGAATGTCGAATTCTCTGGTGAGGTTTCATTCTTTCGCTGTAGAGAAAGAACTCAGAAAATCTTTTGCGCGCTCGTCGGAGATTCGTAGGTCGACTAAGGAAGGGCTTCAAGGAAGACCGTTATGAAGGTGTCACGAGACGGGATTACTAAGAACTATAAGCTGTAGTCGGGGATGAAGGCCTCTTTGGAGGTCTCTCCCTTCGTAGCATTATCTTATATTGCTATCGCGACTACTACGTATAGTAGATATAGTTTTCCAAGTACCGCTATAAGTAGAGAGTGGTACTAAGTTTGAAATTCCTAGCGGTGTTAATTTGAAGTTGAAAAGTCCTTGACAAGGACCACAGGTTGAAGCGAAGTATAAGGCCCAGGAGCTTTGGCCTAGAGAGGGGTATAGAAATGCCCGAATGTGAAAGATTGAGGAAAAATTTTCACCCGTAGGAGTAATGTTGAAATGGCGGGAATGGTAGTCGCCATATTTTGGTGGAACAAGAGGTTTTTGCCCATAAAGAAACCTAGTAGATGTTTTCAACAACGGGTTTCTCTGGGATGTCGGGAATGATGAGAAAGTATATTCTCAAATATTCACACGAGGGTCGGTCAAAGGCCGACCGTGAATAAAGAGTCACAGGGTTAAGGAAACCTTGCATCGAAGTAGGTTGGTACAAAGAAGAAAGAGCCCTTCAGGGGACTGATAGGCTCACTAATAAGTGTTGTTAACACTTCTGGAGAAGTAGTGTTAATGAAACCCCATTAGTGAACATCCACCCGGGGAAGACTCATTTAACTAAGGAAGGGGAGGCCATAAGTATGTTCTCTTTTGTTGAGGAAGTTAAGGGAACTACGCGGCAAATCGTTAGGTAGTTAAATATGGAGAAACGGTTATGGCGTGGAATGTAGAACCACGCATTTTGATCTTGTTGATTGGAGAGCAAGGGAAAGAATAGGGTGCCTAGTTGGGGCATAAATGGAAGTAGTTTGGCTCAGATAAGGCTAGAATACTGTGTCTGGGAACCATTAGTATTGGCCCGAGGAAATTGGCAAGAATGTTGGCGGGAGTTCCACCTTAGTTGAGGGTGGTGCATTCTGTATGATAAGATGGAGTAGTATGGTATTAACCCTAGATTCGGGTGTGTAATTCGAGCTTGTGGTAGTATCGATGTTATTATAGAGAGTGTATCTATATGACTTCCATGGTAGGGAAGTTCCATATTTTTCCTTCACTCGTTATAAGGCGATTAATGATATTTAAAAGTATATGTGTGGTATGTGCTACTCGTATTATATGTATTACACGAGTGGAAATATTCTTAGTTTGGTTGGAGCGATAGTAAGCAAATAAATTGCGAGGCTATCGTAATTGTAGTTCCAGAAAGGAACTAGTTGTTCTATAATATCTCACCTGGATACAGGATTGAGACTTTATAGAGATGGTTTAAGGTATGTAAGAATTTTTCATTTTTCTTATTTTATTTTCCTGCATGTATGATGTTGTCTTATCTCCACGACCAACAAAGTTAAGTAGTAATGTATAGGAGGGGTTCCTTATTTGGATTTTGCTTTGCGAGACGCTCCACACATGAACCTTAATGACGTTGGGAGTGGAGAGATGTTGCATTTTCTTTTCTTTTCTTTTCTTTCTTTCTTTTGTTGTTGGAATGCTGGGTTGGAAGGTTTAGCCGAAAATCATGTGAGTGAGTGATTAAAGGGCTAAGTTAAAGTGGGATATAGGAGCACTGTGAATAGTTCTCTCCTCTGATCGATGTGAGGGAGACCTAGATAAGAAAGTCAGATTGAGACTCATGGTTATGCCTTGATGAGATGGCCGTTTAAGAAAGAGGTATGTATACATATGAGGATAAAGTATTTGTAAGACTTTACAGAAAGTAAACGTCCGATTAGTTGAAAATTTTCAACTATTTGAAATGGTAGGACATAAAAGTAGAAGCGCACTATTAGGGTTACTAGTTAGAATTTTAGTGGTCCCGATCATGTGTCTTAGATCGCTATATCTTGATAACCGACGATGCGAGGTAGTAGTGTAATGAGAGGGTTCCTTGTTTGGATTTCGCTTTTGCGAGACATCTCACTCATGAAACCGAGCGAATGTCGGGAGTCGAGAAGGGTCTCGGGCACTAGGGATATTATTAGTATGATACTTATACGACTTGATTAGGATATATATCGACCTTAGGATTATTAGGATATAAGGCCCTTAGGGCATGTGACGCTATTTTAGAAAGACGGTAGGGAGTTGACCACAAGTAGGATTATGGGTTAACTCTAAGTAGGATTTGGTCCCTAGAGAGATGAGAAGTAAGGGATCTCGAGTGATTCGTAATGTTAGGACAAAGGAAATGAGGCCCCTCTTAGAAAGAGCGTTACGTCGGTAACCTGAATTCCGGGGAGTTAAAGGATGAGTTGACTTTTACTCCTGCACTCGTGTTGTTAAGATCGAGAGTGGATTTAACCAATGAGTCACTGCCAGGAACGAGAAGTATTAATACTGGAGCATGGACCTATTATTCATGCATCTCACAAACTTAAACCTTGTGAGAAGTATTATCCCACGCTTGATTTAAAGTTCGTAGCGGTAGTATTTGCCTTAAAGAAATAGAGGCACTACTTCCTGGGCAGAAAATTTGGTCTTTTCACGAACAACAAGTTGTTGCAATATGTTGTTGGGCGACAGAGTTGGTGTTTAAAGTTCGTAAAGGACTATCAATTGTATATTCCCTTTCGCTAAGGAAATGCGAATGGGGTAGCTGATGCGCCAAGTAAAAAACCGTGGGGGTGACTAGTTAAGGCATGGAAAGCCTAGTGGAACGAGCTTAACCAAGAGGACTTTATAGCAAGAGCATTCATGTTCATGATTGACCGTTTCACCTACTAGTGAAGAGAGTAGTATGGAACGAGGAAGGGTATATCCGTGGACATTGTCATTGATTTGCCGACATCGCAAATGTCAGGATCCTATTTGAGAAAATTGTTGATCCCTTGACCAAATCGCTGTTTTTTTCGGCCAAATGGGCGGACTGTTTTACGGAGGAGTACGCCCAGCTCTTTATGGTGGAGTATGGAAAGGTATGAGGTGCCTATCATTATAATGTTGGATCGATACTAAATTCTCATGTCAATGTTTTGGTAGAGTTTCCAGAAAAAAATGGGAACCGTGTGGAAATGGGGTATATCCTACCACCCGTAAGTGGGTGAACATATGGAGAAAGTCAACCAAATTTTGAAAGGATTACTTTGAATGGGCGTGTTTGACTAAAAGGATGGATGGGAGCAGTAGCCTTATGGATCGAAATTCCGTATAATAATTTGGATCATTTTTTATATCAGTATGGCACCGTGGGTGGCCTTGTGTAGCTGGCTAAGTAATTCGCTCGCTCGTTGGTTGGAACCAATGGACAATATATTCCTTGAACTTAAAGTGGTCCAGGAATATTTCTCTAATGAATACTTTCAAGGGCTACGCCGACTCGAATAGAGGTCATGCAGTTTTAGAGGTAGAGAATTAGTTTTAATGCAGAATTCCCTAAGAAGGGTATAACGTGTTCCAGGAGGAAAGGAAACTTGTGCCGAGTTATGTAGGCATCTTTCTTTTCGTCGTAGAAAGGTAGGATCGATAGTTCTTGAGGAGCGACTAGGTGCTATTTTAGAGCACGAAGAATATAGACTAAGATCGATAGTGACGACCTTAGTTCAAGTCCAATGGGGACGCCACAATACAAAGGATTTTGCTAAGGATGATAGAATGATAGTTTAGAATAGTACACCCTTTATATGGTTATATGGTGCGCCTAAATTTTGAGGGTAATATTCCCTTCTAAGGGGGGGAGTATGTAACAACCCAGACTTTTGAGCGACTATTTTATATTATTTTGCCTGCTGGGCTAATTTTATAAAATCAAGGAAGTTGGAGTAAATATTATTTCCCGTGATATTAAGGTATAATATTTACCGTGTTTTGCCTATTTACTGTTATGAGAAGGTAAATAGCATTATATTGTATTTTATTGCGTCGTTGTACTTTAAACGACGGTTATGACTTATATATAAGTTGGATTATAATTAATAAATTAAAATAAAGTTGGAACATAAAAATATTTCACAATTCTCCGAATGCCAAAATAGGGGGTGCGATTGGTTTTGGAATAGTCGAGATAGTTGGAATAAGTGCCAAGTTGTATTTTTGAGTTCCGGGCACTTTTGACAAGTTATGACTCAATTATGTAGTTACGAGTCATTTTAATGGTGTATCAACATTTAAAAGAGGGGAGTTAATGTTTAGGACCTGTATAAGTCCTCCAACCCTTTTATTTCTCATTTCATGTTATAAGCCTTGAGAGAGAGAGAGGGAGATAAGAGAGAATTGGGAGAAAATGGAGAAAAGAGAGAGAAATGGAAGATTTGAGCTGGAAATCGGTGCTACCGGAAGAGAATCCGAGACTACAAACTTGAGGCAAGTTTCTTACTTACTAGATCATAATTTAATGTGATAAATTGCATGTATAGTTAGTTTTTGGAGATTTAAACCATAAATGAGTTTTTGATGATTTTGGTGTTTAAACCCTAAATACTTGTAGTTTAATTTGAGTTGAGGAAAGTAAATTAGTTAGTAGTAGTGTAAGGATGATTGGGTAGAATTAGTTGCTGATGATGTTGATAAAAATTTAAGATTTGAGGTTTTGGGAAAATTAGGTTTCTTAAACCCGTAGCCCAAATTGGGCGTTTCTGTCAGGCCGAATCGATTCGGCTCCCCAACGAATCGATTCGATTATGGGGAAGGATACAGGTCTGGGAGACCAATTCGATTCGAGCTAAGGCTGAATCGATTCGGACTGAGGTAGTAGGTTGATTTTTCTCACCGAATCGATTCATTTTTGGGCGAATCGATTCACAGTCAGGGGCGAATCGATTCGGCCCTAGGTGAATTGAATCAGCTGCCCTGTTTTTATGAGATTTTTCTAGTTTTATTTTTATCTCTTTTCTTTTAGGTTCGAGGTTTAGGAACCTTCCTTTGGGAAGTAATAAAGAGTTTTAGAGGGTTGTATTGGGTAGGCAAATAACCTAGGCTAGCATGGGGATAATTGGGCTAATATCAAGGGTAAAATTATATAGGTTAATGTCCGAATGATATAGGAAGTTAACCTAGAAATAAATAGAAGGTAAAATGATACTGTTGGGACTTTTGGGGGTCCATTATTGAGGGAGACTCACTTTGAGGATTTATGGTATTGTTTTGACTCTTGGAGACTAGTGTGAGGATGATGGCACTTCGGGACATAAGTCATTAATAAAATATGACTTAAAGAATAAGAAATGCACATTCTAAAATTGGTATTTCATCATTGAAAATAAATGATTTTTAAGAACGAACAATGTGAATGTTTTCAAATGGAAAAAGAAATGATTTTCATAAATGATAATTTACGTAAACACACCTCTCTAAATCGCTATCATAAGGGAAGTTGCGCGCGTGAGGTGAAGTCCCCTGGCTAATGAATGCAGGGTGAATATAGTCCTCGACCATATGATCGGTTATTATATGTTTATTCTGCTCTAGTGAGGTAATTCTGAGTGTGGTTATGACTCACTCGCAGGCATATGGCCGCTTCCTGGCATCTTGCGTTGTAGGATCCCAGGTTGTCTTGTTTGATAGGCCCTGGAAGATGATAGCCATTTAGGGGCGTGCACAGTGGAGAAACTTGGACGGGCGATCTTAGAAACGTTATATGATATGAAATATAACTATTTTTAATAATGTGGGACATTATTGAAGTTAAAGCATTTTGTGATGATAAAATGGCTTTAAATACATTTCCTGGATGGAAGAAAGGAAACAAGAAGTTATGATATGGAAAAGCATTTTTATGATAATAAAATATGCTTTATATATATATATATATATATATATATATATATATATATATATATATATCCTGGATGGAAGAAGGGAAATAGAAAGATATGAGATAAAACTGAATTGGTAAACATTTTGTAAAATGAATTGCCATATATGTATTTCCTAAAGAGATTAGGAATTTGTGCACTTAAGTTGTGAATAAGTGTTCTGATATCTCCTTGAGTAATGTATATGAGTTCTCCCATGCTTATTTGATCATTGAGCATTAACATTGATATTGCGCTAGGTTGTGCTTCTAGAATGAGAGGTGAGAACCTTTATGATAATTGCGAGAGATAGTTACGTTCATAACTGTCATGCATTTTAGTCACATGGTAATCATATCAAACTGGGCCCTGACCCATCTATATTTCTTTATTTGCGTGCAACTCTTTGTCCGTTCAGGTGCTCTACCGCAAGGATGCCCGTATTGACCTTTCTATTCCAGTTGTCTTGGAGCTATAACATTTTGCGGATGTTGTAGGATATTTGTTATAGACGCTTCTTTCCATTGTACTCTAGCTATGCTCAGTTTATTTATTCGGGCATGTGGCCCACATTTCGTACTTATTTATTAAAATGTGATATTAATTTGTAATAGTCGGTGTAACCTATTTGTATTAGTTTGTTAACCGACAGCTTATTCGATTATTACTTTATGTATAATTGAAATTCTTTTACTCGTTGATTTTTGGTATCCACCGTTTTTGCTAGTTGGATTATCTAAGTGCTTTTCTTTTTCTTGTAAAATTTAATTAGACAGTCCGTTTTCTAAAATAACTGGTGGTTATCTCGTACTATTATTTTTTACGAAAGTGATGCTAAGAATGGACCATCTATGATTCTTGTAATTATTAGAGTATCGGGCTGGCCACCTCTTATTTTAGTAGGCGGGTTGTCACACTAATGTCTCACCATGATAAATTCATAAACAACATTATATTCCGTTAGCCCAATTTTTGTTAGCCGGACATATCGTAATGTTCCACACACAAGGCACATCATTATAGCCAGTTAGACTATGTCTTATAATATTGTGATAGTTGGCCTGCACTAGATATTGCACATACTCGCGATGCTAATATAAAACGGTCAAAGTAGCCAAGACATTATGGGTCCCATAATCATTGTAACGGCCGACCCACCCACACTGAAACATATAGTGGCACACATAAATTCATCTCTAATACCCACTTATTTTCTTAGGTATTATATATTTATCATTATCATATTTTTATTATTTGCAACTAACCCCCAAATATAGTCCGAACATCACGACTACAACCCATCCCTAGTGCTATCGCTAGATATCATCAAAACCTTAAGTACCACCTAATTCCTCACCTAAGAGGAATATTTTAAAACATAACCATCACTAGTCTCACACCTAGGATAAACAACATAACGATAAAACGCCTAGTCCCATACATAGGAAATATCCAAATGTACAAGAGAACACTCCTTAACCCCATACCTAGAAAGAATCAATAATGATTAATAAACCTACTTGCTAGTCTCATACCTAGAAACTAACATACTAATAACAAAGGTGAAAGTATAAATAACGTGCGTAATTCCCAACGCCCAAACGATGTCAAGTTTAATAGCATACATAATTTCTATATTAATATCATTCTCAATCCCATATTATAATAATTTATTTCATAATTATTTAAATCCAATTTCACATGTATTAAACAAGTCCAGCCATGTGATGAAAAAGTTCTACAAAATATCTCAACAAGTTGTCCAAATTCCATATTTCGATACGAGTGATAATTGATTGAATTAAATCATAAACCGATTCAAACATCCGTGTTAACAATTTTCAGCAACATATTGGCATATTATACATCATATTAATGTTCTACGTGATTTTATAAATCAACACATATCATCAAATTATATATATTAATTAACACGCGATTCGTTCCACAACGTCCATTATATTATCATTTTTCCTAATTAAGTTGCTAATCGTATTAAGAAAACATACATAATTAATGTTTAGGCAACGTTTAAATCAAATAGTACTCAAGGATAAATATAGTGATATTCTTGCCTGAAATAATCTATTCTAAAAAATTCGAGTCTATCAGTGCGATCGTCTTGAAAAAGTAAGCAACTTTGCTTTTATAGCCTTCTTTAAAATATTAATGTAAATCCCTCAAAAATTGAGTTAAAATTTTGTTTTAATGGGGGTTAAGGGTTGAAAGTAGGGAGAATGTAGCCTTTTATTTTATTTGAGGGAAAAGGTTTAAAAACTATTCGTAAGTAAAAAGAATGTATGCATGTAAGCTTTTTTATAAGTCTCAAAATTTTAGATATAATTAACTGCTAACTCTCCAAGAGTCCAAACTAAACAAAACATTTAAACCCAAGCCTAAAGTCAACCAAAACTCCCCTCCCCTTCCCCTCCCACTATAGCGGTGACCTTTCCCACTATAGTAGTAATTGGTACACTAAAGCAGCTAAATAGTCCACGATCACGGTAAGAGGAACTGCAAGGGAGATGAAATCCCCTGTAGTTACGGGCCGTCATGCGCTTTTCTCTCTCTCGATTCCTTCCCTCTCCTGGTGATTCCTAAATCTCTAAGGATAACAATTAAAAAATCCCAATTCTAAACAACTCTGATTTAACAACAACTATACACGTGATTCACAAACAAAAACCAAGACTTGTAATATAAGAAATATGCAAAATGTCCAATATAACCATTAGGTTTAAACTGAAACATCAAATTACTAACTTATTAATTAAATGAATCAAAAATTCATTTTATTAACCAAAAATACCAAATTCAATTTAAATTAAATCTTTCCAATTTAATTCAAATTCTAATAAAAATAATATTTTTAATTAATTATTCCAATTAATTAATTAAATTCGGTTATAAAAAATATGGGATGTTACACATTCTTTCACAAAATATTCGAAGCTTTGAACTGCTTGTAAAAGATCGTAAAACTTTGTCATAAACCATAACATGGAATTTAATCAATGTGTAGTGCAGTATAAAGTGCAATAATATATAAGCTTGTGTTCCCAGTAAAAGTTCCCCAGAGTTTATAAGAATTTAAAAGAAAATATAAAGTTATCATATAAAGCACGAGATCAAATTATCCAAACAAAAGGAAAAATAATAAAAATTAACCATTTTTATATACAAGTTGTGGTAAGGAGTATATAATCTAAAGATCATATGAATGATTGTATCTACCAAATCTTTTTATGGTAAGAAATACAACCTACTCTTATTTAAAGAAAACATGTCATAGGATATAAAGGCTACAATACAAAGAGGCACAAACCCTAAACATGTTACAAAACATTCAATCAACAATTCAAATACTAAATGATGACCTAAGAAATTTAAATCTAATACAATCAAGAGCTTTTGTTGAAATATCCTCTCATTGAAGGTTAGTGGAAACATAATTTAAAGACATAGCCTTTACTTCAATAAGATTTTGAAGGAAATGATGGTATATGTCTATACACTTTGTTCAATAATGTTGAATGGGGTTTTTAGAAATATCAATGACATTAGTATTATGACAACAAATAATCATGCAATACTTATCGATACTATAATCTTTTAACATTTGTTTAATCCATAATAATTGATCACAACAACTTCCCTCCATAATGTATTATGCTTTGGACATGGAAAGTGACACAACATTTTTCTTCTATGTGTGCCAAGAAAACAAAGAACTTCCAAAATGGAAGCACTTGCCAGAGGTACTCTTCCTAATTTCCACATCACCCGTCCAATTGACATCCGGATAAGCCGACAAAAGTATTAGTAATTATAGGATTTCAAATATCAAAGCCAATAGTTTATCCTGCATATTTAAGAATGCGCTTAACGTCTTTTAAATGGGACTCTTTGTGATATGATTCATAGCGAGACAAAATCCTACACTAAAGGATATATCGGGAGGCTAGCCATGAGGTATAACAAACTTCCTATCATGTCATGATAAATAATTTCATCCACATTCTATCCATTGAAATCCTTTCCAAGCTTAACGTAAATACTCATAGGAGTGGTTTGTGCTTAGAAGAGTTAAGGTAAAATTTCTTTATAAGGTCCTTCATATACTTCGGTTGGGAAATGAAAATTTCACTTCTAATTGACGCACTTGAAGACTAAAAAAGAAAATGATTTCCCCAACCATTCTCATCAAGAATTCTTTTTGTATTAAAGAATCAAAATCTTAATCATGCTTCTCATTTGTAGAGACAAAAACAACGTCATTAACGTATACTTGGGCCACCATAATGTATTTCTCACAAGATTGCAAAAATAAAGTTTTGTCCACACTTCCTTGTTTAAAACCTTTCCCTACAAGATATGTAAGTGTATTGTACCAAGTTCTAGGTGCTTGTCTAAGGCAATATAAAGCCTTTTTGAGGCGATAAATGGGTGTTGGGAACTTGGGATCCTCAAAGCCCTTTGTTTGTGACACATAGACTTCCTTTTGGAGATTTCGATTTAGAAAGTCACTAGTCACATCCATTTGATGGAGCTTAAAATCTAAGGCACATGTTATGGCCAAGAGTAAACGAACTGACTCTAGCCTGACAACAGGGGAAAAAGAATCATCAAAGTCTACTCCTTCAACTTGTATATATCCTTGAGCCACTAGTCTTTCCTTGTTACTCAAAATGACACCATCTTCATTACACTTGTTCTTGAATATCCTCTTAGTACCGATAACATTAACATCTTGAGGCAAATGGACTAGATTCCAAATTTCTTTTTTAACGAATTGGTTTAATTCTTCTCGCATGTCATTGACCTAATATTAGTCTAACAAGGCTTCTTTCAGATTTTTAGGTTCAATAGTCGAAGTATAACGAGTAAAGTTAATTTCCTTTTGGAGTTGAGAATGTTTCTTTACCCCAACACTATGATTATCAGTGATTTTAGAAACATTATTGTATTTTTGAACCCAAGGAGGTGTATCTCCTACATATACAACCTTATAAGGTGGTGGGGTTACGCCATCATAATCATTCGCTTCTTCTTCCCTTTTATCTTTAGCATAGGGAAATATAAAAGTTGTGTTTTCACAATCATACTCATTAAATCAATAGGAATCTCTATAATTAATAACTACGTTAATGGACTCCATAATTTTAAGAGAGATACAATTGTATAATTTGTAGGAACGACTATTAGTGGAATAACCCAAAAAATGTTAACATCAGTCCTAGAGTCAAGATTAGTTAAGAAAAATACTTCAGTATGAGATTTTTATCTTTCCAAATATCATACGGGGTTTGGTTAGTACCATACCTCTTATAGATATGAAAAGTTGTGTTAAAATCTTCCACCTCAAACCTCTTAGGAACATTATTACATATCAACATGGATTTATCCATCTCTCTAATGGTTCGATTCTTTCTTTCAACGGTCCCATTTTGTTGAGGTGCATGGTGCATTCCGACTTCACTACACCACTCGGGTATACCGGTTCCTTCAAACTCTCTCCCACAATCACTACAGATACTAATGATAGTGCACGGCTTTTCATTTTGAAGTTATTTGTACTTGGGAATAAAGAAGTCCTTGGCTTTGTACTTACTACATAAAAATCATACAAAAATGAATTCAGATAAGTCATCTATAATCACAAGGACATATCTCCTACTGCCTATGGTTTTTGTATGCATTATATACACTATTTATGTGTAAAAGATCTAGCACACGAAATCTAGCAATTAAATTCAATTTCTTACATAGGTTGTGATTTTTTCCCATTTGACAAGTACCATAAACACGAGAAGAAAATGACTCAAGAGGAGGTAAATCACGAACATATTCATTCCTAGAAGGCCTTCTAAGAAGATATCTAAAGTCCATGTGACCTAACCTTTTATGCCAAAGATCTTCCACATCCTACTTAGCATTATTGTAAAGAAAAAATGGAGGTACATTTATAATATAATAATTCTCCGTGGTTCTAGTTCCCTTTAAACTGCAATTCCCTTTAGGATCAAGAAGTTTACATTTCTTATTGGGAAAATCCACATTATGAGGATCATCGCACATTTAGCTTATGCTAAGCAAGATAGCCTTTAAGCCATCAACTAAAAAAATATTATCTAACCTATGAAAACTAACAATCTCTATGATACCCTTTCCTATGATATTCAATTTTTTCCCATCTCCAAAAGTGATCGAACCGGTTCTTTCCTACCAAATCTCAAAAATAAAGCTCTACATCACCCATTATAAAAATACCATTTTGAGTCATCTTGAGCTACAAAGGTCGTGTGAATAACAAGAGATTTAACATTTTCCTTTTTGTCCTCAACTGCCTTAGTCTTGGAAGTCTTCCCAAATTCTTTTGAACTACACTCAACATTCTTAGAATTAGAATTCCTTCCAATTTTTGACAAAATAGATTATGATTTTTCAAAAAGGGAATTAAAATCAAACCTGAAAGAAGAAACTTCATCCAAGTGATGTTTCTTAATCATCTTGGAGTCTTTCTCAAGCCTATATCAAAATTCTTTCAAATGACCATTTCGATTAGAAAAAGTGCAATGAAATACAATACATTGATCATTTTTTAGAAAGATATGAAGCATTTTTCTTCTCAAGTGATGAAGAAAACTCTTTAGGAACATGAGTCTTTATATAAGGTTTTATAAAAATGGTTTTGTTCTCATATTTGGATGGCCATTAGTTTTAACAAAACCAATACCGCGTTTATCATTAGAAGATTGGGTATAAGATAAAAGAATTTTTCTTTATTTTTTTGATCTATCTTTTAAGCCAACTTTTGTATTCTTAGAGGAGTGTATCCAATTTTCAAGGGAGGTTATTTTCTGATTCAAAACTCATTAAAACTTTTGTATTCTTCTAAATCACATTGGAAAACATTCAACCTTCTTTAAAATGATTTTTCTCATTCTCCACCAAAAGAAGACTCTCGCTAAGCATGGAGCGTTGATATTCCACATTGCTCAAAAGGGATCCTTCCATTTTAAAAGAAGCATTTTCTTTTTCTTATTTTTTAAGTTTTATGGAAGTTTTCAACAAGCTTTTCTTGAGTTTAGCATTCTTAGCACAAAGTTTATTATAAGCTATTGGAGGCCATAATATTCTTCATTACATGAATCATCACTACAATAACCTGATTAATATAAAGTTTCAATCTTTATGTAACATTCATTATCAACAAATGAAGAATGACACAACCCTTTATCATTAATGTAACACCATCAAAAGAGCCAAAAGTATGGGTAGGGTAAAAATGTATTTGAAAATAACAATACCTCTAAACCATCACATTGTTTTTCATATTAACACAAATACACTATCTTGTTCTATGTATTTCAACCTTAGAAACAAGAGTTGAGAGTACGTACTGCATACCAAAATGGAGACCCACTAATTTTTATTATCACACTTAAAAGTCTATGTCAAAATATTCATCATTGTTTTATCAACCAAGTCAAATTTTAATTTTGTTTAAGCATGTGGGTGATAAAATATGTGGAAAAATAAATAAATAGAGATATAACACAGGGTTTATGAGACGAAAAACCCAATAATAATAAAAATATCGAGCTAATGCAATAATCTTACTAAAGACTTGGTAAATATTTACATAGGAGACTAACGACTAACACTCCTTCCACACTAACTCAAACCTCAAACTTTTCCACTAATCCATATGACGTCAGAGATCTCTATAGGCCGATAGAAACATTCAAAGTCTCTTATATCTTGAGACACGTCAATGATGTTACACAAGCCTTCTTCTTCAAGTTTTAGAGTTCATAAGTGATTGGAACCCGAAAAAGAATCACAAAGATTACAATACTCTTATTTGGGAGAAAAGCCCTAAAGTGTCAAAAACTAAGTGATTTTGTAAAAGTGAAGGCGGTTGGTAAAATCTTTATCTTTTTTGATATTAATCAACTTAAAAAACAAAGATGATAAAATGCAAAAAATAGAAGAGGAAAAAGAAGTGCTAGATTTAGATTGCAGATTCCCCTATTTTCAAAAGTGCTCATATGTTCTTAAAAAGGAAAAAAGATAAATAGAAACAAAACTCTCTTGGAAAATATTTCCCTTGAAGGTTTGATGATATATATTTTGAAATGAAAAAAAAATTATTTTAATAGAGAAAAACCAAACAAATGGGTTTACCCATTACAAGGTTGAGTTAGTAAGTCACATCTCTTACTTAGGCATGTGAGAGAGAGTGTTAGGGGCTCTAATGTCTAATCATACGCCAATAAAATATAAAAGTGAGGTTATGCACAATGATCAATAAGATCTTCCAAGGTCTTAAAAGTTGATTTGCATCGAGACTTCTTTGTTGTCATTTTACTGCAGCGAAAAAATTACTCGCTGGAACGATCTTGCGGTGAAGCAAGTTACGAATTATCCTAGATACTTTTGAGGAATCTTCAAGTCAGGTCAAGGCAACCAATAAAGGATGCGTCGTTGCAGTGAAGGCCTTCGTTGTTGAGATCCACCAGCAAAATAAGTCGCGATCTCTGCCAAATTTTTGCCAAGAGAAGTCTGAGGACTTTCTACCATTAAAGGAAACTTCCGCATCAACAAAGCCACTAAAATTGCTCAATTTTTCTTATTTATGGTTTTTTCAGAGGGTTTTAAAATAATAAAGGAAAAAAATAATTTTTGCACCCAAAATAGTTTTTAACCCGATTTGAAAATTTGTAAAACAAGTGACGTGAGTGAAGGAATACTCCAACTTTTATGTTTCATCCAAAATATGATCAATATGGCATGAGGATGAGAAACCGACTTTAAAGTCTTGAATGTTAATGAATCTTTTCGAAGAGGTAAGAAAGAGCCCAAAGAGTGTTTCGAAAACTAGAATATGATAAATACCTAGGAAGGACCAAATGAGTATATGAATACTCTTAAATTATACACTTAAGGATATAGAGTATATAAATAAGCTTGACTTTAGAAGTGACAATGAGATTTTTATCGACAATTCCTTAATAGTTATATTTACCATGTTTACAATTGTGGGGCTTAAAAGATGATGGAGTCGGTAAATATTGTCACTGATGATAAAGAATCATTTCCATTCAATGAGGATGACTATGACAACATGATTTTTGTATTTCCTATAATTAAAGAAGGAAACAATGAAGAAATGAATGATTGTGTTAAGGTGCCACTGCCAATACCACTGCGTGGGTGTTGAATTGGATGGCCCATCTCCTTGGGTTAGAAAAGGCCATGATGCCACCAAAATAATTGGCAGTCTTGGTAGTGGAGGTAAACCGATTTTAACTCCAAAAAGAAGTTAACTTTTTTTTTGTTACACTTTTACTCTTGAACCTAATATCGTGAAATATGCCATGTTAGACAAATATTGGTTCAATGACATGCAAGTTGAATTATTGCAATTCACCAAATAAGAAGCTTAAAATCGAGTTTATTTGCTTAAAGATGTTCACGTTATCGGTACCAAATGGATCTTAAAGAACAAATACAATGAATAGGATATTATATTGCGCAACAAGGCGAGTCTAGTGGATCAAGGATACACCTAATTGGAACATGTTGACTTTGATGAGTATTTTTTTGCATTGCTAGAATAAAGTCGTTTTGACTTCTCTTATTTATAACATGGTCTTAGATTTAAAGCTTTGTAAAATGGATGTGAAGAGTGCCTTTTTAAATGGTACTCTCCCAGAGTAAGTCTATATGTAACAACTAAAAATCGTTGAGGATCCCAAGTTCCTAACACAAGTTTTATACCTCAAAAAGCCTTTATATGGCCTTGGACAAGCTCAAGATCTTGGTATGAGAGGCTTACTTCACTTATAGTGGGTAAAGGTTTCAAAAGAGTTAGTGTGGATAAATATTTATTTTTCAAGTCTTGTGAGAAAGACACAGTGGTAGACCAAGTCTATGTAGACGATATTAATTTTGGCTCCACTTGTGAATTGATCATGACTTTGGGTTAATAATGCTAAAATAATTTGAAATGAGCATGGTTGGGGAACTCAATTTATTCCTTCATCTACAAATGCGAGAAATTAAAAGTGGAACATTTATTTCACAATATAAATATGCAAAGGATCTAATGAAGAAATTTCAACTCGACTTTTCCAAGCATAAATGCACTCTCATTAGTGTATTTGAAAATTTTGGAAAGGATATGGGCGACGTGCCCGACTGATAAAATTGAATGATAGAGAGTAACTGATAAATATGGAAGCGTCTACTACCGAGGTCCTACAACGTCCATAACAACTGCAACACATCAAATATGAAGGAAATCCTAAGCCTGGTGTCCCTATGGCTGGGAGCCTAAAAGGTTTTTACAAAAATGGATTTGAAACGGGTAACAACCCAAGTAAAACAATTTGAAAATATTTTGCAAGTATTTAAAATGCATGAAAGAGTAGATATTGTATACATGTTAACTTCATGTGCTCTCAGTTGAGATCCTCACATCTCAACTACTATACACGCGTAACGTATACTTTTAATCTAACCTAGTTTCGCTACCCCGCCTAACTAGCTTGCATGAAGTCTCTTCCTACCTAATAATTCATGGTTCCCACCCGTATTGCCCATATAATACGTTAACAATTTCTAACCCTGTTAGTTATCAAAATCACCAATTTTAATGTCAAGTTCCCACATATTTTAATTTCTTTAAATATTAATATCCATCTTATCTACTAATACACACGTAGTAGAATAATTCAAGCGTATATATATTTACATCACACGAGTAATGTATATAAATATGGCATCCCTAAGTGGAGACCTGCGATGCGGGCGTACTCTGCTATCAAGTCCTAGCACATCACGTCTAAGTAAAGGACATCTGGTTAGGAATCACCCTCGAACCATACATACACAATTCACACAAATTGGAGGCGAACATAGTTCTAAGCCTTTAGGCTGCGCACACACCCAACGCACCCAAATGACCGGTCACACTTTTATTCACACAAGTAGTGCTCAATCTCTAAGTTTTATGTTCTGAGGTACAAGTCAAAATCCCCTCAATGACTCATCAGTATAAGACTGTCCACGACGCGAAACCTCCCGTGATAGCAAGTAGCCTAGGTATGTACACACATAATAATTCACACAATACGTATTCACACATAATAATTCACACAATACGTATTCTACGTATTATTAAACTTCGATTATACTTCTCCTCGTATGTTCCCGAGTATCCCCCACTACTCGAAGAGTGACAATTATTCTTTAAAGTATTTTAGTACGTAATCTACTCATACCCTACTGGTCTAATACATAGGTTCACTCACCTTCATCGTGACTCATTTTCGTTTCCTCTTGGGCCGAATCGATTCGAAAATGTCAGATTGTCTTCTTCCTCTACACAGTTGCATTTTTCTCAAAATTTCTTATTCAAAACTTCATAATTCTTCACCAAACTTACAACCAACATTTCAAAATTTTTTATACACATATAAGGGTGATTCCCAACGTAAATAGATCATCAAATCATCAAGAATTCTACCCAAGAACTTTTATTTCATAGTTAACCATAAAACCCTAGTTTTTAAGATCTTCCATGTCTATAACTCAATAAATCCATATTTTTCCCATTTATATTATTCCGCATATTCTGATTTCATCTCAAAATAACATAGGACTATAATCTACATGCAAAACCTATAAAGATCATGATTTAATCTTCCAATTTCAAGCCAAATTCCTTTATTCATGCATATAATCATTCATACACTAACATGGATAATATACTCACTCAATTTATAGCAACAAAAACACTTGCCTGATATGGTACGTCTGATTTCTACCAAAAAGATGTCGGAATTGTCTTTCTCTCCTCCCGATCTACGCTCAGGTTGTGGTGGTGGTTGATCGAGTCGAAAACCGAGCGTCCGTGTAAATACGCTAGTCGTTGTTGTCGACTTCCAACCACAATACAAAAAAAACCTAAACTTTAAATACACTCTTGCGGAGTATAGTGGCGAGTCTGGGTATCGAATCCACAGGGAATGTTTGATAGATTTTAATTGATTTATTATTTCAAAAAATAAAGTGTAAAAGATGATGATTGAGTGAGAAAGGAAAAAGGAAAAAAATAAAGAAGTTAACTAAAACTAATTGGAAAAATTAAGGTAGAGACACAATCCCCCAACCCTAGAGTATTGCAGGTATAATACTAATCATAAATTTAACAGATTAATTTGACCCGAAATTTAGTACTCCCAAGCATTACGTATACGAGGTTCAAGCCCGCGTCATACTTAATCTGAGGATGAGTAAATCAGTATCGCGATAGTAGCACTCGAATTGCATTCTAAATCATCACGAGTACCCAGAGGCAAACGAGATATAAAGATCTACAATTGTTGTGTAACTACGCAATACGGTCATAATCAATCATTAAATTCAGAGGACTAATATTATACACATGCAATTAACACATCAGGTTGGGTTCATGTATCCCAACCTTTAAAAACCTAGCCTAACATGGTGAATAATAATGAAAGTGCTGGAAATTAAAGTTACCATGATTGAAGAATAAGAACATGTAAGAAGAAATCAAAGATTGAAGAAAAACTGGAAAAGCTCTTGAATTAATGGTGCAAAATATGTGAATCTTTCTCCTAGATGTCCCTACTTGTTATGGAGCTTTTACATCAATGAAATCTGAATAAAAAGAGTCATAATGACTAAATATATAGGCTAGAGGTCGTTTAGAAGAGTCCCCAAAACATAAAACTCTTTTGGCTAAAAGATAAGCCCAAAATAAAAATCTCGTATCTGCCAATTTGTCACACTTAGAAAGCATGACTAATTTTGTAACGGATCTGGAGCGTGACTAATTTCGTAATGGATCTGGTGCGTGACAAATGGGCGGGCCGGTTCTTTTTTCTCAGCTTCGGTTCGGTTCGGGTCTGACAGCTTCTTTCTTGGATTTCTTCTCAACTTCAAATTGGCATAACTTCTTCACCGTAACTCGGATTGAGGTGCCGTTTTTTCCAGTATTCTTGTAATTGAAATATCTTCAAGTTTCCAATTGTCCCAACCTCCGGATTAAGGCTGAAAAATTACGAAAATGCCCTTCAACTCTCCGATTCTTGATTTCTTTCACTATTTTGAGTTCTCTTTTCCATCTTTCCTGAATGAAATATCTGTAAAACACATAAGAGATACACAAAATAGTAAATACTTGCCAAAAAGGGTTAGTATCATAGATATGAGATAAATCCAAGCTATTTACACTGCGCGGGATCATAAAAATACCAAAATTAAGGGGATAAATGTGAAGAATTTATGGATAATCAAACCCCCCTAACTTAGAACTTTGCGCGTCCCGAGCAATGTAAAAGAATGAGAGTATGAGTTAAGAACCCTTCAAAAACTTTATTGGGATAGAATACCTCTTTCGCGGGCAAGCGATTGCATTTAGCGCATGCAACAAGCCTTTAAACCTCTAGGTTACCCTAGTAGGACGAGTGGTATCTCGTGAGGGTTTGCAGTGAATATACCCACAAAATTCTTTGTTGACTCAAAGAAAATTCAAAATACTTAAAAATTGTACAATTTAAACTCCCCAAAAATGGTCACCTTAAAATCTTATTTAGGAGTCTCAAGTCAGATTGTGTGTGTGCGAAGCCAAAAATTGAATCGCTAACTTCCACCGATAGATCATTACGTTACTTTCTGAAAATTCGTTTTGATTCAAATGCTCACGGGATGCTCTCTCAAACGAATCTCTCGGAATGTGGCTATTCTCTCGGTATGCGTGATTTATAAAGAGTAAATATAATGGACGCAAAGTCACGCACACAAATTGAAAGACGAAAATTTTTGGGTGAAAAGATCTCTTCATCGGAATACGGTCATAGGAAACGGGAACCATCATCTCTTTTTCACGCCATGTAATCTCTTTTATTATCTTTTTGTGTTTTAACTCTCCACGCGGTAACCAATTTCGCAATTCGGACTCGGTTAGGACTTTTTTTGGGTTTAAGGTGTAATTGGGTAACATGGAAATGGTTGGAAAATTCGGAATTGGAAATTTTTCTTATGATGTCCGTTAGTGCTTTTTTTTGGGGGGGGGGCTATTGCTCATTTTCTCTTCTTTTTCTATTTTTTTTCACACTTTTCTTTTCTTGCTAACTTTTGTTGAGCATTCTTCTATTTTTTTCTTGCCCCTTTTTGTTGCACTTTTCGGACTTAAATTATGACTTTTTCCATTTTTCACAATTCCGGGCTATTTGGGTTTTTCGGGTTACCAAACGAAAAGGATAAATTTTATTCGGCACAATTGGGTTATCAAAGGGATAATTTTTCACATCCTTTTATGGCTAATATTTTTGGGTAACAAACGATGGCCTACTTCATTGTCCGAATGACTTATTAATTTACAATATGCGTCTCGAGATTAATTTAATTTAGAGATTTGTAGCGCGCGTTTCGAGACAACATTCCCTTTTCCATAACCGATCAAAACAATAAAATAGAGATCATCAACGACTTTTGTAAAACGTTGAATTAGAACTATGAGTTAACCATAAACTCGGATTGATTTAAAAATTCAAAAAGATCGATAGGCTCGAAATCTCACCGGGTTTTGTTAATCTCCACACTTATTCGTTAAGTCGTTAATTTTCGCAAAATTTCCATCTTTGGTCAATTTCGGCTTTGTATATGATTTTTACAACTTGAGACAAAATATTTGTGACATTTTTGAAGCTTTTAAATTCCAATCTTTATTTATTTTGAAGAAAAATATTTTTGGCTTTTTTCAAAATTTTTCAATTTTTTTTTTCTAAAAAAAACACTCTTGGAAAGAACATGTGATCGAATCAATGAATCTAAACAATAAACGGGAAGAATATCCCACACCTCCTATCTTAAATATTGCATTGTCCTCAATGCGAATCAAGAACACAACATAAAGAGAGGAAAAGAAAGATATTACCCAAAATGGAGCGATTCCCGAAAAGTACGAGTCCATTGAATCTACAATACACGTTAGAACCAAGCATAGCAAAAATAATAACAAAAACTCTAAACTAAAAAAAAAATAAGCTAACTATTGTACAACCTAAGATTTTCAAATTCTAATAAGTTATACACTAAAAGTCAAAAAATTTGAGGGTCCACCCAAAATACAATATGACTTTGATGGATTAATGGTGTACCCTCACTAGGATGCATGCCTCCTAAAAAAATATAATTCCGTTTGACCAACGGAAGGCATGTGTGAGATGGAAAAAATGAACCATCACCAATTAAAAATTTTAACGGAATGATGGGGGGTTTGGATGCTAGGTGGGCCAAGTACAATTGAGATCCAAGAAAAATATAATCACCTCTCAAAGATTTTTCAAGCAGTATGGGGAGAGGGGCACACAAAAAGGAAGAGTCCATATTAGAAAATAATTCTAGCAAAGTGTCTTTGTCGGTAAAAGGCGTAAACGTTTCAGAATTTTCAACCGACTCATTGGAATCTAGCGGTACTTCTAATGGTTCAATAACGGTGAACGAAAATGGTGATGAAATAAACTCAATCTCAAGTGATTCATCATCACTTGGAGATTGAATTTCAAGGGAGCAAGACTCACTTTCAATGAGATGTTCTTCAAAAATTTGAGGTGACACACAAGTCTCAACCTCCTCTTTGTTTTCCAAATCAGAACGCATCTCATCGCAAAATGAGAGTATTTTCGTAACAAGACCAACATCCATTGCACTTTGGGTGGAAAGAAAATCGAGTACTTGTTTGATTAGAAAAAGCATTCTTTCTTCCAAAGTAGGATTCATTGGCTCTATAACCGCGGAAGAAAAATCGTCATTGGATTCGAATAATGCATCCAACTCTTTCTCCCAAAAACGATTTTTTTCCCGATATTTGTTTTCAAGCCTTTCATATTCATGAATTAAAAGCCACTCACCCATTTTAATAGGTCGAGGCGGAGATTCTTGAAAATAAAAAGATTGAAAACTATTCCCATATGAACCATTATAATAACCGAACTCACTATAAAAAGACATGATTACCGAATAGTTTGTAAACGGACAATCCACGTAAAGAGGTGTGCGGCTAAGGATTCAACGTTTCTTGGCGCTCAATTGTGCAAGCCTACAAAAAAAAAATAAAAGAAAGAAAAAAATATCTTGCAAAATAGTAAATCAATTATAATCTATAACAAAACACTCCCCGGCAACGGCGCCATTTTGATCGAGTCAAAAACCGAGTGTCCGTGTAAATACGCTAGTCGTTGTTGTTGGCTTCCAACCACAATACAAAAAAAACCTAAACTTTAACTACACTCTTGCGGAGTATAGTGGCGAGTCTGGGTATCGAATCCACAGGGAATGTTTGATAGATTTTAATTGATTTATTATTTCAAAAAATAAAGTGTAAAAGATGATGATTGAGTGAGAAAGGAAAAAGGAAAAAATAAAGAAGTTAACTAAAACTAATTGGAAAAATTAAGGTAGAGACACAATCCCCCAACCCTAGAGTATTGCAGGTATAATACTATTCATAAATTTAACAGATTAATTTGACCCGAAATTTAGTACTCCCAAGCATTACGTATACGAGGTTCAAGCCCGCGTCATACTTAATCTGAGGATGAGTAAATCAGTATCGCGATAGTAGCACTCGAATTGCATTCTAAATCATCACGAGTACCCAGAGGCAAACGAGATATAAAGATCTACAATTGTTGTGTAACTACGCAATACGGTCATAATCAATCATTAAATTCAGAGGACTAATATTATACACATGCAATTAACACATCAGGTTGGGTTCATGTATCCCAACCTTTAAAAACCTAGCCTAACATGGTGAATAATAATAAAAGTGCTGGAAATTAAAGTTACCACGATTGAAGAATAAGAACATGTAAGAAGAAATCAAAGATTGAAGAAAAACTGAAAAAGCTCTTGAATTAATGGTGCAAAATATGTGAATCTTTCTCCTAGATGTTCCTACTTGTTATGGAGCTTTTACATCAATGAAATCTGAATAAAAAGAGTCCTAATGACTAAATATATAGGCTAGGGGTCGTTTAGAAGAGTCCCCAAAACATAAAACTCTTTTGGCTAAAAGATAAGCCCAAAATAAAAATCTCGTATCTGCCAATTCGTCACACTTAGAAAGCGTGGCTAATTTTGTAACGGATCTGGAACGTGACTAATTTCGTAACGGATATGGTGCGTGACAAATGGGCGGGCCAGTTCTTTTTTCTCAACTTCGGTTCGGTTCGGGTCTGACAGCTTCTTTCTTGGATTTCTTCTCAACTTCAAATGGGCATAACTTCTTCACCGTAACTCGGATTGAGGTGCTGTTTTTTCCAGTGTTCTTGTAATTGAAATCTCTTCAACTTTCAAATTTTACCCACCTCCGGATTAAGGCTGAAAAATTACGAAAATGCCCTTCAACTCCCCGATTCTTGGTTTCTTTCACTATTTTGATTTCTCTTTTCCATTTTTCTTGCATGAAATATCTGTAAAACACAGAAGAGATACACAAAATAGGAAATTCTTTCCAAAAAGGGTTAGTATCATAGATATGAGATAAATCCAAGCTATTTACACCGCACGGGATCATAAAAATACCAAAATTAAGGGGATAAATGTGAAGAATTTATGCATAATGAGTGGTGGTGCAAAAATGGCATGGGAAGGCTTTGGAACTCCTCTCCTTCCTCCTCTAACGGACTCTCTGTATTTTGTAACTTCTAACCCTAATAGCATCAACCTACCAGATGATATACACTTATAATTTTCGTAGGTTTCTTTTCCCCAAAAATTCAACATACCAAAATGCCCTTTCGAGGTGCCAGTTTAGCCTAAAATTACCCCGTGACCCAATCCAAACCCCCTAATACAATTTTATGAATATTTTGATCCTTACGGACACATTTGTACACTCGAAATGACCATTTGGATGACCCGTAATCAAATTATATTTTGTCACATAATTTTATGTTCTGGCACGACTCACACGTATGTCTCGACTAAATACCATAACTGCCGTATTTCTCATTCACGACAATCATAATACGTTCTTATTAATTTATTACTCATTCACTAAGTAGTTTCCAATATAAATAAATATTAACCCTTGTCTCACTAATTAATATTTATTTTAACCCAGATTAATTTTCCATTTTTAATTTAATTAATCCAAATATAAAAATAATTAAAATTATGGGGTGTTATAAAAATGGGTCATAAGACCTCTGGACTTTGTAGTTTTTTTAAAATTCTGAGGTCCATAATGGGTCCTAAGACCTTCGGACCTTATCCTACTAGGATGAAAACCTTGTGGTATAATTTGAGGTTCCATGTAGGGTCCTGAGACCTCTGAACCTTTGTCCACTTGGATGGAATCCTTGTTGTGTAAGTCTGAGGTTCCACGTAGGTTCCTAAGACCTCCGAACCGCTGCTTCCAAAGTTGGGGCCTTGCACTTTTATTAAACTTAAATTTGAATAATCTTTTCATGTAAACACTTAGTCCACTAATTTTTTTTGTAAATATAAGTTTTCTCTAAGTCTCTGACCTTTTAGCCGTGGTTTTAGAAGATAATTTTACTATTTTAGAGTTGGTATTTTTTTAAAAATAAAATGGGTTTTAAACAAGATGGTTTGCTACGGTCTTTGAATTTTTATAAAATTATGTGATTTTAAAAACATTTTTTTGGTTCGAAAAAAGTCCTTTAAGTTGACTGACATGGGTCCCCAGAACTTAGTTTATTTAAGTGGAATCAAGGATGAAAGCCTTTGTAATTCCTTTAGCCTTTTAGGGTCTTTAGACATTTGACTATTAATTTGAGGTAAGGATGAATGCTTTACTGGGTCTTTTAAGATTTTTGAGACTTTGGGAGCCAAGGATTGAATCCTTGCAACTCCATAAGTCATTAGTTTGAAGTCTCTTGAACCTCAGCCATTTGATCAGAGCTAGGGATTAAAGCCTTGCAACTAGTTATAGGTCCTTAGATCTTAAATTAAACTTAGAGCCTAGGATTGAAGCCTTATAACTTATGTTGAACATTATACGAAAACATCACAATTAGGAAAAAGAGTTCTTTTCATTTCATTTTAGTAGATAAATACATCATTAGTAGTATCTTTGGAGATGCTTTATATTCCAATTTGTGAAAGTTCATATCCATCCATATGTTTTAGGTAATAACACTCTAGACTTGTTACTTTGACCACCACATAAGGGCCTTCCCACTTAGATCCTAGTTTTACTTGATTTATATTACTAGATGAAAGTGTGACTTCTCTCCAGACCAAGTACCGCGCCTTAAATTATATGTGGTAGACCTTTTTGTTGAAATGATCAGTCTTTATTTGCTTATAAACGGCCATTATGACCAGTGCAACCTCTGTTTTTTTTCTTTTAATTCATTTGGAGACCTTTTGAGACATATGTTATTAGCCTCTAGTTGAAATTGAGCCACCATCCGGGTTGGCACCTTAACCTCTATTGGGATGACTGCCGTAGTGCCAAAGGTCAGAGGAAATGGATTTTCTCCTGTTGGACCTCTAACTGTGGTTCTATCGACCAATAAGATGCTTGGTGTCTCCTCAACCTATAGACCATTGTATTTTTCTAATCTATTCTTCAAGCTATGGAGGATGGTTTTGCTATTCATTTTAACTTATCCATTAACTTGAGGATGGCTTCGAGATAATTTATAGTTACTTATACCGTAGTCTAAGCAGAACTCCCTAAAGGCTGGGTTATTAAACTGTCTATCGTTGTCAAAGATGATGGATATTAGCAAGCGAAACTTTCATATGATATTCTTCTAATGAAATTGGTGGTTTTATTCATTGTGATAGTGGCCAAGGGATCACCCTCAACCTACTTGGTGAAGTATTCAATATATATAGTATAAAACTTATTTTTGTATTTGCTTAGGGACGGGGGACCTACCAAATCCACTCCCTGCTGAGTGAAGGTCCATGGACATAACATTTGATCCATATTTTCACTACTTACTTTAGTATGAAAGAAAGTTCTTGACACTTATCACAACTCTAGAATAGATTTTTGGCATTTTCCCTAAAATTGGACAAAAGTACCCTTGCCTTAAGACTTTGTAGATTAAGGTCTTTGGGGATGTATGGACACCACATATACCTTCACAAAGGTCTCTGAGAACATAATTAGCCTCTAATGGGATGATTTATTATCGAGGTGCTGAGTAATACTCATTCTTGCATATTACCCCATTATCTATATAGTATCTAGAAGATAAAGACTATAGTCATCTGGACTAAAGATTGTCCTTAGGCATGACTCCATCTCTGAGGTAGCTTTTGATGGGAATTATCTAATCTTATCTCTTATCGACCTCGAAAGTGTTAATTAAGAGCTGGGCGGGGCTCGTATGGTCCAAACTATCAATCAGGACCCGATGAGGCTACCCATGCAAGATGACCAGTCTCTAAATTTTCTGCTCGGTGGACCATTCTAATGTAAAATCTTAGGATTCTCTGGATGCGATGCTTCATAAATTCAAGGTAACTTACCATCATGTCACGTTTGGCCTTATAGACCTCAGTGACCTAATTGATAACTAGTCGAGAATTAATGATGGCCTCTACCTTCTCTTTTTTCTAATGAATGGTCAGGCCTAATCCTGACAATAAGGTTGTATACTTTGCCACATTTTTGGAGTCTTTGAATTAAAAATGGAGATAAAGATATATAATACCTCCTTCTAGGTTTACTAAATAAAGTCCATCTTCGCTGCCTGAGTTTTTAGAAGAGCCATCAACGTATAAGACCCACGTTACAGAGTTGGGTCTATTTCTTGGAAAAATATATGCTTTGGTTCCTTTATTATGGATGTTCTCATTTTAGATCTCTTTACCTCTTCTTCCACCTCCGCTATGTGGTTGAACTCTGTAATAAAGTAGGCTAAGTTCTGTCCCTTGATGGAACTCTATGGTTAATACTTGATATTAAATTCCCCCATCTCTATAAACCACTTGACATGCCTTCTGGAGGTATTAGGCATGTAAAGGATCTGCCGGAAGGGTTTATCAGTCATGACCATAATGGTGTAAGACTGTAATTAGGTCCTTAGATGTCTAGCTTAAGTGATGAGGCATAAGGTGTGCTCTTAAATTCTCGAATACTTTCTTTCATCCCCATGTAAAGATTGACTAACATAACTCCCAAATTCCTCTTGGCTTATAGTTGAGCTAACAGTGGTTGGAGAAACAACAAGGTACAAGTATAGATCTTCCCCTGTGATAGTTTAAGATAACAATCGTGGGGACCCTGATAACCTTTTGAAGATTCGAAAGGCTTCTTCAGCCTTAAGAGTCCATTGGAAGGTCTTTTTTAGTATCTTGAAGAAAGGTAAGCACCTTTTACGACTTTGGGGACAAACAAATTAAGGGCATTAACTCTCCCAATGAGTTTTTAGACTTCTTTGACTATTCTTAGGGACTAAATCTCTAGCTGAGCTTGAATTTTTACCTCATTGGCCTATATGCCATGTCTAGTGAGCATATAACTCGAAAACTTGCCTCCATCAACCCCAAAAGAAAATTTCTTTGGATTAAGGCTCATCTGGTTTCTTTTGAGGATGGCAAAAGTCTCACTGAGGTTATGCACATGATTGTGGGCTTCTAGGATCATGACTAACATGTCATCAACATAGTCGTCCATGGATTTGCCGATGAAATCTTTAAAAATGGAGTTAACCACCCTTTTATAAGTCTTACTTACATTCTTTATTCTGAAAGTCATAACCTAATAATAGTAGGTACCTTTGTCTGTAATGAACGAGGTTTTTTCTTTATCAGCAGGGGCTATCCTAATCTGGTTGTATAAGAAATAGGCATCCGTGAATGAGAGGAGCTCATGACCTACTGTTGAGTCACTAAAGTATCAGTTTGATCTAAAGGGTAATATTCTTTGGGGCATGCCTTATTGAGGTCAGTGAAATCGACATACATTCTCCAATTTTTATTGGCTTTGAGCAAAAATATCACATTATTAAGTTATTTCACCTCTCTAATAAAGTTGGTCGCCAAGCACTTATCAACCTCCTCTAAAGTAGCATTATTCATTTCTAGCCCAAAAAACCTCTTCTGGTGGACAAGCCTGTGGTTTGAACCCACACTGAGGTTGTGGAACCATAGCCTCATGGTTTACTTTGACCATGTCGAAATTGGTCCAGGCAAAGAAATCTTTATTCTTCTTTCGATACTAGGTGATCCCTTCTGTCACACCCCAAAACCCAATATCCATACTAATCATTTATTATTGGAATAATTAGATCATAATATTGAGCCCATTGGAAATATGATTCATTCATCAATATTTTCCTACATAATGTACATAATGAACATAATATTATTCTTATACAAAAAAAAATCAATATCAGAGTCATAATTAAGCGGACATATAATACTGTGACTAACTATGATCAACTCAATCCATACTAAATCAATATATACAATGTGTGAGTATATTAAAATCTTCAGTGTGATAACGATAAAATCAACATTTTTAAACCCCAGCTCTCTCCAACGGTGCAACTCTCAAAGTTACTGGTCATATGGTACCCTAACTGGCAGCGTACAAACCTAAAATTGTTAAAATATAAACCGTAAGCATGAAACTTAGTGAGGTACTCCTTCCCTGCAATGGAATAACAATTCTATATCAAATATGTGGATATAAAATCCGAACAATCCTGCCCATTGACAATAATAAATCTTGTATCATAAGATCCAAATAATTCTGCCCATTGGCAATAACAAATCCTGGAACATGATTTCCAACAAATCCGTGTCATAAGACAAATCAAATCATTGGATTTTTCTCCAATTCCAATCCGGGATCATAAGACCCAAACAAATCCTGGATATTTGAATATCCAAACAAATCCTGAATACCGAAGTATTCAAACCAATCCTGGATCATAAGACCCAAACAAATCCTGCTCTTAGAGCTATATTCATATATCTGCATATATGAGACAATCATAAGTACACTCACCTTGACAGTTTAACCGGCTTTTCCCTTGCCTTTATCCGGTAATTGTTCAATCGGCTCTTCTTCCCTTCCTATCATTCTTACAATATTAGTATCATTATAAGAATATTAATAGTCCAAAGAATAACTTCAACATAACTCAATTCATAAGCATCATATGATTCAATTCAAATCATTCATTATAAATGAAGTCCCATCTAGACTCAGCATCTGATATCTAAAATATTCAAATTACAGCCCAAACCTACTTTACTTCTTCTTGGTAATTCAATACTTATCATATTAGTATTCCAGTAGAAAAGACGGTACATCATTTCAAGTCTCCTAGAGCAAGATATGCCCATTTCTTTACCACATAACAAATCTGCCATATAGGCTCTTTTATCGTTCATTCAACTTCCAGGAATTTTCATAATTTTTATACATTATAAATTTCTATGATATTTCACCCAACATAATTAAACATATTGAAAAATACAAAATTAAAGTTTCATAATTTTTAAAGTTCGTTTGCTTTGTCAAGCAAAACATCGAACACATGGCGGGCATACTTTCACCCTTACGGCATATTTCATACCCAAACTTCAAACTCTCACCAAAGACTCATTTATTGGTATTTTCCCATGATTTTAGGATATGTCATACATATATGAGTCCAGGTTAATCTCCAATTATAATCAATCAATTACAATAAGTATACAAAAATATATGGAAGTTTGAATAAACAAAGTTTCTAAACAAAGCAATTTTAGGGTTTTGTACATTCAACTTAACTTAAACTTGCATATATCCATACATATGCACCCAAGCATGAAAGGTCAATAAAAAATCAATGATTTATATCATATAAATCATAAATTAAAGAAAAATAACAAGATTCATGGTTGGAATTACCTTAGGGGCTTTTACGTAATTTTTTATGATTTTTTTAATGTTTCTCCTCACTTTCTTCTTCCTAACCCTCACAATTGTTTTTCCTCATCTTAAAACTCTCACAAACTGAGTTTGATAAAGAAAGGAGGATATCTCAAGGGTTTAAGTCGGCCAAACCAACCTCCACCTCCAACCAATCAATTTATAACATGTGGCATCATATAAAACAAAATATCATTTAAGGCTAAATGACTACTTTAGCCCCTGTTCGTAAAAAGACAATATCTTCCCACTCGGATGTCCGTTCGATGAACCATTTGTTGTGTTACAAACCTAACTCATATATATACAAATATCTATTTTTCACCTCAAGTCAATTGTTACGTCATAAAGGTCAAAACAATTCTTAAACATGGACATTCCTACCAAAAACTTCAAAATTTCACATTTGTAACTAATTCAATATTTCATGCTTTATGACTCTAAGATTGGACTAAATATAATGACTCAACATTATATATACTAATAACATATTATACATATCACATAAGCTAATCATGATTTAAACATAATTTATAATAATTATATTCGGGTTGTCACAATTCTCCCCTTGTTAGGAAATTTCGTCCCCGACATTGACATACCTTGGTTGTCTGAATCAAACAAATACCGATAACGCATCTTCATGCTATCCTCACTCTCCCATGTAGCTTCTTCTATGGAATGCCTTCTCCACATAACCTTCACAAGTGGGATCACTTTTGATCTCAATATTTGTTCTTTCCTATCGACGATTGCAAGTGGTTCTTCCACATAGCTCAAATCTTCTTTTAACGCAATAGGTTGTTCCACCAATATATGTGAAGGATTCGCTACGTACTTTCTCAACATAAAAATATGGAAAACATCATGTAATCGAGCTAACTCCTGTGGTAACGCTAGCTTGTAGTCAACCATCTCGACTTTCTCAAGAATTTCATAAGGTCCAATGTAGCGTGGACTTAATTTACCTTTCTTTCCAAACCTCATAACTCCTTTCCATGGCGATATCCGAAGAAACACGTAATCCCCCTTCTGAAATTCTAAATCTTTTCGTCGCTTATCCGTATAGCTTTTCTGTCTACTTTGAGCCGTTCTCATTCTATCTTGAATAATCTTCACTTTTTCAGTGGTAACTTCAATTAACTCTAGACCCTCTATCTTCCTTTCACCAACCTCACCCCAGCATACGGGTGTACTACACCGTCTACCATACAACGGTTCATATGGTGCCATACCAATAGTAGATTGAAAACTATTGTTATATGCAAATTCTATCAAAGGCAAATATTCATCCCAATTTCCTTTAAAATCAAGCACACAAGCTCTAAGCATATCTTCCAAAATCTGTATTGTCCTTTCAGACTGCCCATCTATCTGAGGATGAAAAGCCGTGCTAAACTTCAAGTTAGTACCCATAGCACTCTGCAAGCTATCCCAAAATCTAGATGTAAAAGTAGGGTCCCTATTTGAAATAATAGATACCGGTGCTCCATGCAATCGAATAATCTCATTAACATACAATCTAGCATACCTATCAACTTTATACGTAGTCTTTACTGCTAGAAAATGAGCGGATTTGGTCAATCTGTCCACCACTACCCAAATCGAATCTGACCCCTTCTGAGATCGAGGAAGTCCAACTACAAAATCCATCGTTACATGATCCCATTTCCATTTCGGTATTGGCAATGGCTGAAGAAGACCAGTAGGTTTCTGATGCTCAACTTTCACTTGCTGACATATAAGGCACCTAGCAAAAAAATCAGCTATTTCCTTCTTCATATTATTCCACCAATAATGCTCCTTTAAATCTCTATACATTTTAGTGCTACCAGGATGCATAGTATAAATGGAATTATGAGCCTCATCTAAAATTTCCTCTTTCAATCCACCCACATTAGGCACACATAACCGCTGCTTATACAATAAAGTACCATCATTCACAATACAAAAATCTTCAGACCTACCATCTTGAACATCTTATCGTTTCTTCTCAAGAAAAGGATCTTGGCTTTGCAAATCACGAATACGAATAGCTAAAAAGGTCTCACGCTTACATGAGCAAAGAACCTGTCCCCATCTGCTAGCTTCAATTCTACTCCCATCAATCTCAACTCCATTATGTGGGAAACTCTAGCACACCGAATACAAGATAACCTGCCCAAAGCCTTTTTACTCAGAGCATCTGCAACGACATTTACCTTCCCTGGGTGGTAGTGAATTGTACAATCATAATCTTTAATTAACTCCATCCACTGCCTCTGCCTCAAATTCAACTCCTTCTGAGTAAATAAATACTTAAGGCTTTGATGGTCAGTAAAAATTTCACATACCTCACCATATAGATAATGACGCCATAATTTCAAAGCAAACACAATAGCAGCAAGTTCCAAATCATGTGTAGGATAATTACGTTCATGTGTACGCAACTGCCTAGAAGCATAAGCAATAACCTTACCATGCTGCATAAAAACACAACCCAATCCCTGATGTGAAGCATCAGTATAAATAACAAAGCCATCTCCACCATGCAGAATAGTAAGAACATGTGCAGTTACTAACCTCTTTTTCAATTCATCAAAACTATTTTCGCAATCAGAATTCCATTTAAACTTAACATCTTTCCGGGTTAGTTTAGTCATTGGTAAGGCAATTGAAGAAAACCCCTTAATAAACCTTCTATAATACCCAGCTAAACCCATAAAACTCCTTACCTCAGTTACATTATTAGGCCTCTCCCATTTTACAATAGCTTCTACCTTTTTAGGATCAACGCATATACCATCTCCAGAAATAACATAGCCTAAAAATACAATTTGTGATAGCCAAAATTCACACTTGCTAAACTTGGCTTACAACTTCTTATCTTTCAGTAGATTCAAAATAGTTGTGAGATGCTTTTCATGTTCAACCATATCACGTGAATAAATCAGAATATCATAAATAAAAACTATCACAAATGAATCAACAAAAGGATGCAATACCCGGTTCATAAGATCCATAAAAATAGCTGGAGCATTAGTCACCCCAAAAGGCATCACCAAAAATTCAAAATGACCATACCGAGTACGAGAAGAAGTTTTAGAAATATCACTTTCCTTGACCCTCAACTAATGATAACCTGATCGCAGGTCTATTTTTGAAAACACTTTAGCACCCTGTAACTGATCAAACAAATCATCTATACGAGGTAAAGGGTATTTGTTCTTAATTGTAGCTTTATTCAGTTGCCTATAATCAATACACAAACGCATGGTACCATCTTTCTTCTTCATAAATAAAACTGGTGCACCCCATGGAGATACACTAGGTTTTACGAACCCCCTATCAAGTAAATCCTGCAACTGAATCTTGAGTTCTTTCAACTCAGCAGGTGCCATTCTATACGGTGCCATATAAATAGGGGTTGTCCCCGATGCTAATTCAATACTAAATTCAACTTCTCTTTCTGGAGGTAACCCTGGCAACTCACTAGGAAACACTTCAGGAAAATCCCGTACAATAGGATCATCGACTAATTATAAAGCCCCCTTCCTAGTGTCAAGAACATATGCAATAAAACCCTCACAACCCTTACTCAATAATCTCCTCGTCTGAATAGCAGAAATGATGCAACTGGGAACAATTTTCCTTTCCCCCACAAATTTAAATTCAGCCTCACCAGGCATATTAAAAACGACTTCCTTACAGAAAAAATCCATAGATGCATGATATTTAGATAACCAATCCATTCTCAGAATTATATCAAAATCAGAAATATCCAATGGAAGTAGATTTATAACTGTATCTCTAGACCCCACAGTCAAAACACAATCACGAAAAGCATATTCAGCTACAATCATATCCCCCGTTGGCATATAAATATCCAACCCCACATCTAAACGAGTACATGGTCTATTCAAGTATGCAACAAAAGAATAGGACACAAAAGAATGTGTTGAACCCGGATCAATCAAAATATAAGTACTTCTATCAGTAACATAAAGTGTACCTGTCACCACATCTGGAGTAATCTGAGCTTTTTTCATTGTAAAGACTCGTCCACCTGGCCTGGAACTACTAGCTTGTCCTCTGCCCATACTTTTCACTGCACTACCGGGAGATAACACCCTGCTTGCTGCTTCACTAGGTGCTGCTGGAGTCTCTGCCAACTGCGGACAATTCTTCTTAACATGCCCCACTTGATGAAAATGGTAGCATTATACTCCTTTAAGCCTAGGACACTCGGATTTATAATGCCCCTCCTCTTTACAAAAGAAACATGTAACAACTCTCATCGGTGCCTCACCCTTTCGTGACCTCCTAACCAGACTAGAAGATTCTCCACCCCTAGTATCTCTTCCAAATCTCCCCAGACCTCTACCACTATCTCCACCACCTCTCTGAAATTTATGAGGTTCTCTCTTAACACTTCCACCCTCACCTCCCTTAGACTGAAATGCGTCAAACCTACTTTTCTTAAAACTCTTTCTACTCGCAACCCCTTGGTTTATTTGCCTTTCTGCTATCGTGGCTTTGTTTACCAAAGAAGCATAATCTTCTAACTCATAAGTGGTCACTCTATTCTGAATAGGCCAAATTAATCCATCTTGAAACTTACTACATTTATCTTTTTCATTCTCCACATATTTAGTAGCAAATCTAGACAAAGCAGTAAATTTAGCCTCATACTCCCTCACATACATTTTCCCTTGGGTCAAATTTATAAATTCCCTCAGCTTCTCCCTCCTATAAACTTTAGGAAAATACTTAACATATAAAGCTTTAATAAATTCATCCCAAGTAATAACATTAGTACCTTCCATCATGTGAACCAAATGGTTGCTGGCTTCCCACCAATATTTTGCCTCTCCTTTGAGCTTAAACACAGCTAGATTCACTTTCTGGTTATCTGGAACCTTCATAACTGCAAAGATAGTTTCTAGATCTCGGACCCACATCTCAGCTTCTGTAGGTTCAACTGACCCTGAATATTCTGGAGGATTCAACTTTAAAAACTTCTCATGCATGGAATCTTTCATTTCCTTCCTTGCCTCTTTCTCAATCCTAGCCACAGCCTTTGATTCTAGATATCTAGCCTGTTGTTCTGCCATTTGTGCCATATTTCTTTCTTGTTGCTCTGCCATTCTCATCATTACCTGTTCCATTATTTGCATCTCTGTAGACTGCTCTTGCTCTCTAGCCCTTCCAGCAACACTTTGCTCTACTTCAGTATTCTCTGTACGAGAAGCCACTCCCTCTTCTCTATGTTGTCCATTCCCAGGTTCCATCTGGAATTATTTGTAATAGAACAAAGTTCTAACAACCAATATAAAAAGTTTATGATACTAAACTATTGGTTAGTACATAAACAATTCATAAATATAAAATCAACTCAATATTGCCATCTAATCGTCACACACGTCCAAAATTAATAACCACACTCTGATACCACTAATTGTCACACCCCAAAATCCAATATCCATACTAATCATTTGCTATTGGAATAATTAGATCATAATATTGAGCCCATTGGAAATATGATTCATTCATCAATATTTTCCTACATAATGTGCATAATGAACATAATATTATTCTTATACAAAAAAAAACACTATCAGAGTCATAATTAAGTGGACATACAATACTGCGATTAACTATGATCAACTCAATCCATACTAAATCAATATATACAATGTGTGAGTATATCAAAATCTTCAGTGTGACAACGATAAAATTCCCATTTTTAAACCCCAGCTCTCTCCAACGGTGCAACTCTCAAAGTTACCGGTCATATGGTATCCTAGCTGGCAGCGTACGAACGTGAAATTGTTAAAATATAAATCATAAGCATTAAGCTTAGTGAGGTACTCCTTCCCTGCAATGGAATAAAAATTCAATATGGAATATGTGGATATAAAATTCGAACAATCCTGCCCATTGGAAATAACAAATCCTGGATCATAAGATCCAAATAATTCTACCCATTGGCAATAACAAATCCTGGAACATGAGTTCCAACAAATCCTTGTCATAAGATAAATGAAATCATTGGATCTTTGTCTAATTCCAATCCCGGATCATAAGACCCAAACAAATCCTGGATATTTGAATATCCAAATAAATCCTGAATACCGAAGTATTCAAACCAATCCTGGATCATAAGAACCAAAAAAATCCCGCTCTTAGAGCTATATTCATATATCTGCATATATGAGACAATCATAAGTACACTCACCTTGACAGTTTAACCGGCTTTTCCCTTGCCTTTATCCGGTAATTGTTCAATCGGCTCTTCTTCCCTTCCTATCATTCTTACAATATTAGTATCATCATAAGAATATTAATAGTCCAAAGAATAACTTCAACATAACTCAATTCATAAGCATCATATGATTCAATTCAAATCATTCATTATAAATGAAGTCCCATCTAGACTCAGGTTCTGATATCTAAAATATTCAAATTACAACCCAAAGCTACTTTACTTCTTCTTGGAAATTCAATACTTATCATATTAGTATTCCAATAGAAAAGACGATACATCATTTCAAGTCTCCTAGAGCAAGATATGCCCATTTCTTTACCACATAACAAATCTGCCATATAGGCTCTTTTATCGTTCATTCAACTTCCAGGAATTTTCATAATTTTTATACATTATAAATTTATATGATATTTCTTCGAACATAATTAAACATATTAAACAATACGAAATTAAAGTTTCATAATTTTTAAAGTTCGTTTGCTATGTTAAGCAAAACATCGAACACATGGCGGGCATACTTTCACCCTTACGGCAAATTTCATACCCGAACTTCAAACTCTCACCAAAGACTCATTTATTGGTATTTGCACATGATTTTAGGATATGTCATACATATATGAGTCCAAGTTAATCTCCAATTAGAATCAATCAATTACAGTAAGTTTAAAAAAATATATGGAAGTTTGAATAAACAAAGTTTCTAAACAAAGCAATTTTAGGGTTTTGTACATTCAACTTAACTTAAACTTGCATATATCCATACATATGTACCCAAGAATGAAAGGTCAATAAACAATCAAGGATTTATATCATATAAATCATAAATTCAAGAAAATAATAAGATTCATGGTTGGAATTACCTTAGGGGCTTTTACGTAATTTTCTATGAATTTTTTTTGAATGTTTCTCCTCACTTTCTTCTTCCTAACCCTCACAACTCTACCAAACTGAGTTTGCTGAAGAAAGGAGGATATCTCAAGGGTTTAAGTCGGCCAAACCAACCTCCACCTCTAACCAATCAATTTATAACATGTGGCATCATATAAAACAAAATATCATTTAAGGCTAAATGACTACTTTAGCCCCTGTTCGTAAAAAGACAATATCTTCCCACTCAGATGTTCGTTAGATGAACCGTTTATTGTGTTACAAACCTAACTCATATATCTACAAATGTCAATTTTTCACCTCAAGTCAATTGTTACGTCATAAAGGTCAAAACTAGTCTTAAACATGGACATTCCTATCGAAAACTTCAAATTTTCGCATTTGTAACTAATTCAATATTTCATGCTTTATGACTCTAGGATTAGACTAAATATAATGACTTAACATTATATATACTAATAACATATTATCCATATCACATAAGATAATCATTATTTAAACATAATTTATCATAATTATATTCGGGTTGTCACACCTTCTGTAAGGGAGAGATCAGACTAGCCCCATTTTGCACTTCGTTAGTAGGATCCTTTTTCATTAATTCACACAGTATTAGATCCTCTGATGGCTCACCTCTTTGCTCATTTTCCTCATCTCGTGGATCTAAGTTATCAACATTCATAAACTTTATGCCCAAGCTCTATAGTGGGAGGTTAAACATCTCAGGTGGAGGATGCAAGACCTCCTTTGGGGCTCCCAAGTCACCCAGTGAACTTTTCGGGACCTCGAACATGCTTTGGGAGGTCTTTAACAACTTATTCTTTTTCATAGAAGTGATGTAATACTCCTTGCCTTTTGTTGATCCCCAAACATTTATCCCACTCCCATGGGGGTTGGGAACCTCATTACTATCCTTCTGTTGATATGATAACATATAAGTCATTGAGCGATGGCTACCCAAGATCACATTATGAGTTGAAGAGAGGTCCACTACTATGAATTTTTTTCCAGATGGTTGAGTAGTATCTTTATAACAAGTGGAGAGGGGGAGTGACATATCCCAAGGTATAGGTCAATTACCCGTTGAACCTAATAAGAGGAGTGGTGACAAGTTCCCTGTGATTAGGGATCGACCCATAGCCTTGAAGGCATCCATGAATATGGTATCGACTGAGATACCAACATCGATCAAAACCCTCTTCATGTTGTCATTTCTCACGATTACCGTGATAATAAATGGGTCATCACGAGTAGACGTACTCTTTTGAGGTATGTTTCTAGAAAAATAATCATTAGAACTCCCTTTAAGGGTTGAGTTGAGTGGGAAAAATTATTGACCTGCACTCATTCATGATGAATGATTCTGAGGTGGGATTTTCTAGATACTGAAGAGAGATAACCACTAGAAAAACCTTAGGAAATGTGATTTACATCAATCATAGGGATATTATCTTTATTTTTATTATTGTTGTTATTGCACTGACCATTGCTTGCGTCTTTAACCACAAACTCCTTTAGGTAAATCTTCTTGATCACCCCTTTAATGGCCTCTTTAAGTCTAAAGAAATTGTTGGTGTTGTGTACATGGTTCATATAGAACCTGGAATACTTGGATTTATCCTTTTAATAATCTATGAGCCTTACAGGCTTGTGTGGAGGTAGAGGATCTTGCATTTCTACAGTTGAGAACACATATTCTATCATAGATATGAGTGAGGTAAAATTTTTAGCTTTTGGAGGTCCATTCTTTCTTCTTTGTTCTTCCTCTTCTTGGCCCCTGCTACCTTAGAATAGTCCTGAAGGAGAAAAAATAATTCATCTCTCTTTCCTTGTTGAGGGGAGGCTATAATGTGCCTTGATTAGATTGCATGTTCAATATTCATATACTTCTGATCTCTCTCGAGCAGCTTAATCAAGAATCTAGGGTATTTTATCTAAAAGACCATAGTAAGTCTTTAGAGGTGAGGCCTGAGATTAATGACTATAGTCACCCCATCCTTCTACCTTGTAAATATCTCCTTAGGTCTCTAACACTCCTCCTCACATCATAAGATCTTAACTCCTGCTCTGAACTTAATTTAGAGGTCACTGGGTGATTTCTAGCCCCATTTGAACTCGATCAACTCTCCAACTTAAGTGAAGCTCATTGAATTCTCATAGAGCTCTGAATCACCTTTCCAACGGTCCATACCGTGAACATATCTTCCTCACGGTGTGAGCATACTCACCTTTTTACTCTAATTCAATGGACATCAGGCTCTCCCGAGCCATATTTGACCTTAGCCAAGCCTCTAACTTTAGACAAGATCATTAAACTCTCAGACTGATCTAAATCCCTTTTCCAACGGTCCATACCATGCATGGACTGGCCTCACAGTTTATGTGTACTCACCTTTTTACTCCAAACCCTGATCTTGAGACCACCAGGCGCTCCCAACCCCATTTGACCTCAATCAATCCTCTAACATAAGCGAAGCTTATTAAAATCTCATAGGGCTCTGAATAACCTTTCCAACACTCCGTATCATGCATGAATCGGCCTCACAGTTCGCACATATGTACCATTTTACTTTGAGAACCCTCATTTAGAGTCCATTAGGTGCTTCGGTGATCCATTTGACTTCGGTCAAGTCTTGAACCCGAGAGTGGCTTAATGGATTTTTGAAGGGCTCTAAATACTGTTTCCAATGGTATAAGCCGTGAGCGATTCAGACTTACGGTTTGCATTTTATGCCCGTTTTTCCTAAATAAGTTCGTTTCGGACCGCCTATAGGCACCCCAGGCCACTTACCTATCGATAGGGTGTACTTTTGTTTGCAAGCAAGGCAGGCGTGTACTCCAAAAAACCCTAATTTTTTACTATTTAAGGAGACCATGACCTCAATCCCAAGGATCCCTTTTTAAAGTCAGAACATTCTCCTCAAAATTAGTGCACCAAAATTCCATTTTCCAAATATTCTCTCTAATTTCTTACATCATTCTCATCCATCTTTCATCATTATTTTCACCATTACCTCACCATCCTCCAACCACCTAAAAATCAACCTCTACTGCTATAAAATCATAATTAAAGTCCTATAGAAGGTCTACCCTCATATTTTTATAACTTATTTAATTAGTATTAGTTATTTGCTTTTATTTCCACTTTAGATATATCTTTTAATTCATTTCTCCACTTAAAAAATAATCTCCCCTTTTATTATTTACTACACATAAAACTTATTTTCATTAAATATAAAAAGCCAAAAGAGGGTTTTCCTATAGATCCAAAACTAGAGTTTTTCTCATTCGTCACACTCCTTACACTTGCACACATTTTTTAAATACAGGCTAAAGGAAGTTCTAACTTAGGACTTATAGGTTAAACCCCACCCTTATGCCTTATCGAACTATGTGGACTTTGATGCCTTTTGGCTAGGTAGGCATCTTGAGCCATTCTTGGGATTTGAGTTCTATTTTCTCATTTCATCATTTTATGTTTTCTCGCGTTTAGTAGTATTGCGAATACACATACTCCTACACATTAGTTTTTTCATTCGATATGCACATTTACTTGTTCGTAGTGATTTATGATTTGACAGACACTCGCATTATATCTGGGTGTTATTCTTTCACACTCTCCTTAAGATGATTTCGGTCCGTCTTTTCCATGATAAGAGCCAGATGATTTCTTTCTCTCATTATTCATATCGCACACATGTACACATGTATCACATTTTGGAGAAAAAGAGAATATTATTATAGGCCATGGGAGACTGAAAAGGTGGAATAAGTTCCTAACACTTTTCCATTTTGTAACTTAGTCCCGAAATGCCCAATTCACTTGGTTTCATACGCATTAGTATGCCTTTTAATGACGTTCTCTCGTGAAGGGTACATTCTTTTACCTGTTTTGAGTAAAATAGGTTGATGACTCAATTTCTACATTTTTTCCCCTTTTATAGTAACTGATTTATATCCTTTGTAGCTCGTGAAGATAAACGCAAGCGACAGAAAGAGGTTTCCTTATCCTCTAATCCCCACATGCGTGAAGAGAGATTTCTCCCATTTTCTCTCCTCATCAATTTCGGGGTTAGCCAGCGTCGAAATAATCCAACCCGGATGGCCACAATGATGCCACACACATGGTGTTATTTATATCATCAATTTGGAGAGCCTTTTGGTTGAATCTTTTGGTGTATGCTCGAAAATATTTGTCAGTCTTTTGTTTAAAGCGGAGGAGGGAGGTAATAGGCTTCTTAATCTTCTTAGCCCCTATGAAAAAGTTGTCAAAGGATCTTTCAAGATCACTAAATCTTCTAATGATTCCTATTTTAATCTTGGAAAATAAGTTCCTAGCCTTCCCCCTAAGGGTAGCGAGGAAATCTCTATATAAGACCTCATCTAGGGTGTCTTTGAGGAGGATGCGTTATTTAATAAGTCACCAGATGGTAAATGGGATCCTTAGACCCATCAAATGATTCAATATTAGGCATTTTCAATATTAGTTATCTTTATTATCTTTAATTTCCTTAGAAAGCGTTGGCTTAGTCTTAAGGTTTACATAAAAAAAATTAAATGAAGTTTCTTAACATCCTCATATTTCAACAATACCCTGATTAGTAACCAACTTTAGCTTATGGTGGAGAGAGGATGGGACTTATTTACTGATATGAATTTAAACTCTTTTTATTTATTTATTTATTTTATGGGGACTATGATCCAACTACATAAAACTATCTCTCTCGATTGATAGGATTGACTTCAATGGGTATTTTAATTTCCCAACGGAGTATTAATGTAAATGTCAAATCTAATTAGAGGTCTTACTTTTGTTTCAAGATCTTTCTAATTATATCCTAAGTTGTAGAGGATTTTGACACATTATATCATAGGAACTTCCTTGATCAATGACGATTCTCTTAATTTGATAGATTATAACTTTTAGTGTTATATCTAAGGTGTCCTTAACTTGAAGATCCCCTAAACTGCGTTTACTTAAAAAGTTCCACCAAATGTTTTTTTAATAATTAACAATTCTATATCTTATGTCCTGCTCTTTATGGATGTGCATCTTAACTTACTAGTTATCTTTTCTAGGTCACCTTCATATGAGGGGGATTTGAAGAATTCTTTGTCCTTAACTTTAAGAGAGTTATTTTATAAATCTTATTGCAAGTCTCCAAATATTGTTTAATATAATCCAAAGGTCTTACCCTTTCATATAAGGAGATTAAGTAGTCAACTTCCTTAACACCTTTATTGATAGTGATGAATAAGTTTATAAACTACTGAGCCAATTCGATAAAGATGGAGATTGACCTTGGGGTCAGTTTTTTAAACCACTTTAGGCCAATATCACAAAGGGTTAGGGGAAAAATCTAGAATATGGTGTATTATTTGTGTTCTACAAAGTCGTGAAGTGTCAATAATAATCAATATGATGGGTTTGGTCTGACTTTCCATCATATATGTTCGTCGCGAGGATAGAAAACTTCTGGGGCAGTTCGATAGCCACCACCTTTCGATTGAAAGGCAAGGCCCATCCCACCCTAGGGACATCCTTGAGAAGACCTTTGGGTTACATACCTAAGAATTTAGAAGTCTACCTTTTAAGCTCCTTTCATACGAGGGAGCTTAAATACTCATTAGTTGGGAATGATCTTCCTTCAAGGTCCGAGTTCGATATTCCTCACACTAACTTTTATGGTAGTTTTCACCAATAAAATTGGTCACCAGAGTGACATAATAAGGTTGTGTATGTCTCTCAAGGTACTGGTCATTTTGATCTTCCTTAGGATCCTAAAAGATGGGATAAAATCGTCTTTAGAAGTTAGAAGTGTCTTTAGAGAAAAAATATTTCTCCTTTGAATTCTGAGAAGCGCTTTTGGCACATGTAAATCAGATTAATCCTAGGTTTTTAACATAAGGGGCCTCATTAGGAGAGCCAGGACAAAAACGTTCGTACTGGCTATAAATTTAATGATGCATTAACAACCATATAGAATAGGCATTGGTATGAGTTAAGAGTGACCGAAGAAGAGATTCATTTGGTGGGATCGCCATAAATTTTCAACTCGTGGCACCAAATTGCACCAGGATAAACCCTTAATAATATAGGTTGTCCAATTAAACCTCAAATTGACAAGGAAAAATATGGACGAATATGAGATTTATTTGATTCAGTAAAATCGACCTTGCCTATGTCCCCATGGAATGAGATTATAAATTATCTTAATAAATATTGGTTATGATTTCTATAAATGCTATCTGAGAGACACGATTTTGGGCTTTGATGTCGTTCATTTGATGTTCTGGTCAAGGTCATTCGTCATCACACATCTCAATGTATATTAATAGACTGGTGATTAAATTCCAAGTGTAAAAGATATTCGTCTTTGAACATGTCATCATGTGATTGAATATACGAATTATTCTCATTGAGTACACACGTTGAGTGCACGTACACAAATAATGTAATGAAATTAAAAATTTCATGGTTTATTATGAGTAAATTCACATCATGGACCAAGATAATATTGATCTTAAAATTCAATAATCAAAAGTGTAAGAACTTCCTAGTAAAATTAAAATGGGTAAAATGAGAATTCCTTTTTTTTTCTGAAATATCCATAGAATATTGCCTTACAATTCAAATTTGGTCAAAGCAATTCAGTAGGTGAGAAGTTAACACATTTTCATATGAGGGACCTTACATACTCATTAGTTGGGAATGATCTTCCTTCAAGGTCTAATTTCGTTGTTCCTCAGATCAACTTATGTGGTAGTTTTCACTTATAAAATTAGTTAGCAAAGTGACAAGATAAGGTGGTGTACATTTCTCAAGGTGTTGGTCAATCTGATATTCATTGGGGATCCTAAAATAAGAGATATGATCATTAGTAGAAGTTGTAATTGTCTTTAGAGAAAATTAATTTTCCTTTGAATTCTTAGAAACGCTTTTCGCACATGTAAATCAAATAAACCCTAGGTTTCTTAACATAAGGGTCCTCATTAGGAGAGTGAGGACGATAATGTTCCTAAGGACTATAACTTTAATGATAGATTTCTAACCCTCTCGAATAGGCATTGGTATGAGTTAAGAGTGACCTAATAAGAGATTCATTATGCCTTTTGATGCAAATTTTAGATTTAATCCTCTATTTGGAATAGTTTAACAAACTCTTTAAAGAACGGTGTGCACTCATGTCCATGAGTATATCAATTTGTCAAATGGTGGGATCGTCGTGTAATACCCCGTAATTTTATTAATTTTTATTTAAGGGATTAATTGAATTAAATGGGAACTAATTGGGAATTAATCCGGATATAAATACTAGCGAGATGTGAGTTGGTATTTGATTACAATGTTAAAATTGAATATATCTGAGTATATATGGTAATATATGAGTATTGAATATTAGAAATTGTCCCGAGGCAGAAATACGATAATTTGGAAATTTAGTTGGGACGCTCGTGTCAGTCGCGTCAGGAATGAAATTATTTAAATTAAAAAGTGAATTATATTTTTATAAACCTAATGGTCATTTTGAGTGCGCCAACGTGTCCGAAAGGATTGAAATAGTCAGAAAACACTAGTCGGGGGTTTAGTTAGGGTCCCGGGGCATTTTTAGGCCAAACCGACAACCTAGAAGGGTATTTTGGTAATTTTAAAAATGGAGGAATTAAAACCCACGAATTTTAGAGTTTATTTTCATAATGTTAAAGAGGCCACTAAGGCCATTACCAGCCAAAAGCATTAGAAGTGGGCTACGGGAGTTAGAGAGAAGTTATCATAGGGTTCCAAACCAAAAACCATCTCCCCACCATCATTTTGGAAGAGATTGTGACCAAAAAGAGAGAAGAATCAACTTTGAAACACCGACAACAAATCTGAAGAACAAATCTAAGGCAAGTGATTTGATATTTTTAATTGCAATGAATATTTCCTCCATGTTTAGTGTAGAAACCTTATGCTGTGTATATTTTGGAGAAAACCCAATGGAATTGTTGTAGAAACCCTTGATCTTGGTTAGGAATTGCATGTAGAATGATTATTGACGAAATTTGGTATTTAAAACTTAACTTTGATGATTTAAAAACGGATTTATGATGAGTATTTAGGCATAATAAAATTCTGGGTTCATGTTCATAGGGTTTGGGGTAAAATTTAGGGATTTATGATTTTAACTTGTTGATTTGTAAGATTCGGCCCCAAAAGTATGGTAAGGAATGACCTAGGGTGACTAAAAATAGTTTACAAACATGAAAATGTAATTTGGATGGTCTTAGGGTGGATTTAGAGAAGAGAAGAATGAAGAAAAACGAATTGGGAGAATTCTGGGCGTAGTCTGCCATCTCGTTAGAAGACCTGCCCAGGTCGTTCGAACGACCTCGTTTGAACGAGACTTCTAACGAGATGACAGTACCCCTTCTAACGAGTTGGTATTTCATTTGAAGCCATTCTTTCGAACGACCTCGTTCGAACGAGACGTCTAACGAGTTGACAGAATGGCCTTTTTAGGCCTGATTTTATTTCAAACTTCCCGTAGACTTATTTAATGGAGCACTAACCTTCCCTTATTGACTAGCGGGTATAATTGTGAGATTGGAGTACGTTGAGGAGTAAAACTTAGAATTGTGTAGTAAACCGAATGACATTTATGGATTAGAAAACGAGTACCTAAAATTACGACGTGAGAAGAGTTGACAACTTTAATGTGTATTAATAGGGGACTTGTAAACATACAAAATTAAATGACGGTATAAAGATGAGAAATATACCTCTATTAATATTATGGAATATCTAAGATGTGTGAATGCTTGGTATATGTAGTCAATTGTGAATAACATACCTACCATACTTGCTATCACGGGAGGTCGGCGTTCGATCAGGGCCATCAAATCTTTGTGTGCCTACGGGGGGATTTAGATTGGTACCTCGAGGACATAGCTTAGAGAAGGACTTATTGAGAAGTTAATAAGTTTGCTGATCATGGGAGCGTAGGTATGTGCGTGACCCATGTGATGTGAACTATGTTCGTCTCCATTATGTGTGTTTGTTACTTGTTGGAACGATTCCTGAGAGATTCGGAATACGTGGTCCTTATGTACGTGATGTACCGGGATTCGATAGCAGAGTATGTGTGCACCGCAGCTTAGCCTCGGGGTGCCAGTATTGTATATTTATGATGAGAATAATATACAGTTAATTGAAATGAACTGTCATGTATAAATGTAAGTGAATAATAACAACATTTTTGTAGAGTTAAAAATGGAAAAATCCCTAGTGACGAGTATTACTAATTTTGAGAACTAAGAAGAAAAGTACAACTCTCTGTTTAAATTAAGATGTCGGGAATTGAATCGGTAATCGTATAGTAATGTTAGATTGTGTATTGGACTAGTTAGATATGAGAATAACTGGAACGGGTATGGGTACGATAGGAGTGCACACTTAGTTGAGAGGTGAAGAATTCATATGAGTGGACGCACTATCATGTATTTTATATTCACTGTCCAGTAGATGCTCGGGACGAGATACCTCGATCTGAGAATGAAGATTGTAGTCACCGAGGTATTTTGCAATTAAGCTCCGAGGAATGGCACGAGCTGGGATCCATTCCATGTCCAATTTATAAGGTGGCACAGGGACAACATCGAAATACTGACAGAACTCTAAACACAAAGGGTTTGGTGGAAAAGAAAATCCACATTCAGCAATAAAGAGGCTAGGGAACCAATGTCCCTCAGCCAAATTAAAATAAGTTGAAGGTTCAGAAAGACTCTCCAAAGTTACCCAAGAAGGAATAGAAAAGTCAGAACGGAATTTCTCAAGAGATTCGATAATATAAAACATGGTGAATAAAAAGAAATGAAGAAGAAGGAAGAAAATCTTACAGGAAAAAGGAGATCTGTTGACAAACAAACGAAGAAAGGGATGAACGCACAGGAGAGAGAAAAGCTATAGAAAACTCAAAAGCAGAAACTGAAGAAGGTAGAAGACGATGGGATTGACTCTGAAGCTTAAATACTTTGCCTTGGGAAACGGCGAAAGAAATGATTACAAAAAGGAAACTATTACGCTACCGGCGGCTAAAAGGACAAAAAGGGCACGAAGATCGAAGCACTTATAAAAATGCAAAAAGGTGGATTCTGCGAATTTGGAAGGAAATTCAAATACGAAGAAAAGGCTCCTAAAACCCAGGAAAGTCATTTAATATTGCCATATATCGAGAAAGAATGTTCCATACTCCTCAAAGTTCGAAATATGAAACATTGGGGGCTTCTATTGATACCAAAATTAGTATGCTGATGTGGACAAATAATAAGAAGACATGTGTCAATCTACGTGGCACAATAGCAACGAGGAAGTTCATTCCCCCGACCAAATCAGATTCACTCCGAGCAATAAGTATACTCCGAGGAACTCCAGCTCTCCGAGGAACTCCAACGCTCCGAGGAACTCCAACGCTCCGAGGAACTCTTGAACGACGAGCAACTAAGGCGGTTCGAGCTGCATCTCGACCACAGCATTAATTGCCAGATAATCAACAGTTTAACTATTCATTGAATGCTTATCATCTTGAAGCACACGTTTGAAGAGCATTAAATGAATTACCCTTTCATATGTGTATCATTTAATGTAACACCCTTTCATGTACAACCTAAGGGCTATAAATACCTTGTATCACCCTCATTCAAAGGGACCGGAATTTCTTGATAGAACTCGTAATCGAGAATTCCCAAACACTCAGCAATAACATAACAGTGGACGTAGGCCATTCATATAAGGATGAACCACTTTAAAATTCTTTGTCTCATTTATTTATCTGTGATTGAATAATTAGAGTAATCTAGTTTTTTACATCAACACTTAGTATATACTCCAATCATGTACGAGTGATTCCAAGAAAATGACCTACCATTTTCTTTCAATAATTAGGCCATTTCTTCTCTAAGGGAAGAGTTGTGCCCAACTTTGATATGTATGACCTTAGATAGATATGTTTCATCAATGCAAATGAATATGAGGTCCTCAATGGGTTCTCCCTTTTTTTATTTTATCTTCGTCTCATGGATTCGGGGTATCCACATTCAGTAGATATATGAACAAGCTCTCTATTGGAGTATTGGATGATTCTGATGAAATGGGAAATGCCTCTGTTAAGACCACAAAATCTTTATTAGTGATCTCAAGGGCCTCAATTGACTTGAGAACTACTTCTGGGGTCTTTTATTCTCTTTAATATAAGTGTTATAATATTCTCTAGCTTTTTTCTAGTGTCAATGGACCTTTGTCACACCCATGGTGGTAAAGAACCTCATTATCATCCTCCGAATGGACAGAAAAATGTCTAACTCATTGAGTGGGGGTCTGGCCATAAGAACGCTATACGTTGAGGGAAGGTCCCCCACTAGGAATTTATTTTAAATGGGGGAGCAACATTACTTCGATCCTACTATGAGAGAAATAGTGATATACCCCATGGAATATACTCATTCTCCATTCAAAGTAATTAAGGGAGTTGTAATAGATAACATGTGCTTTATAGTGAGACCCATAGCCTTAAAATCATCTAAGAACAAAATGTCTACTGATTTCCTATTGTCGACCAACATCCTTCTCATATTTTCAATGCCTATGAAAAGAGTGTTGACCAAAGGGTTTTCGTGTGGAAGAGGGATCCTTCTGAGGCCAGTATCTAGGAAGACCATCATGGGAGCCTCCTTTGGTGACTTTTATATGGCTGATTGGGTATAAATATTGTATATTTATCCCCCTAATTTCAGTACTTTTGTGAACCCGAATGATGTAACATATATGGATTTGATTCACTTTTATGCTTCTAACCTTCTTGGCGAGTATTGCGTGTTTCGTGCTTCTCCTATTAGTTTTACAGGTTAATTATGCAAGCAGTGCAAAGGAGGAAACAAGACTGTGCAAGAAAAGCTAAGAAGGCATGTTCAAGGGCATGTCGGTAATTTTGCAGCCCGATCCGGAAGAAGAAGTCAACTGGGAAGTTGAAGAGCTCGGAACAACGAGCACATTGGAAGAAACGGTACCCAAATCCGAGCTACGGTTGAAAAGTTATGCTCAGTTGAAGTTGAAGAAAAATCCAAGAAAAGGAGAGAAAAAAACCAGAAAAAAATCTAAGTGTTGAGAGCAAGTCCAGGCTGGTACATGCGAACCCCACCCCGAACCGGTTCGGGGGGGGCGAACCGGTTCGCTGTACCCCCGAACCGGTTCGCTGTACCTGACACGCGAATTTTGTCTTTCATTTGGATTGGTCTCCAAGTCTCCTATTAGGTTTAAAACACTCCAAACTTGTGGGGAACGAAGGTATTAACCTAAGAGCAGCTTTTAGGGCCATTTTTAGAGAGTTTTTGATAGAGAAAAAGGAGAGAAACATCTAGGAACATCAAATGCACAATTTACTTCAAGAATTCATTGTTTCGGGTTTGTTTTTACCAGTTTTAATTCAAGATTCTTGTTCCTCATTATTGTTCTTGCATGCTTAGTTTTCCTGATTGATTCAACTTGTTTTTGCATTTCCAATACGTAGTTACATGTTTATAGCTAGTTTCATCATGAATTCTTACTCATGCAACGTCATTATTTCATGCGTTAGTCAAGTTAACATGTCCGGCTAGGTTTTTTCAAGGTTGGGATGCATGAACCCAACCTGATGTGTTAGTGCGTGTGTATAACGTCGATCCGCTGAATTTAATGATTAATTTAAATCGTATCGCGTAATTTCTTAAGAATTGTAGATCTTTATATCTCGTTTGCCTCTGGGTACTCGTGATGATTTAGAGTACAATTTGACTGTAATTACCGCGATACCGATTTACTCATCCTCAGATTAGGTATGACGCGGGCTTGAACCTCGTATACATAATGCTTGGGAGTACTAAATTCCGGGTTTGAATTAATCGGATAAATTTATGATTGAAGTTGTCACTGCATCACACTAGGGTTGGGGGATTGTATTCCCATCCTGTTTTCTCATCCTTTAGTTAAAAAGTTTCAAATCAAACCTTCATTCTTAATCTAGATAATTTAGTTAATTGCATTTTTCATTATAGTTTCATATTGCATTTAGTTTAATCCATCTCAAAAAGCCAAATCAATCTTTTTCTTTTCTTCTTAGAGTCATCGCTAGGATTCCTCAATCTTATCCCGTCGTCACAACTTCGTTGTCCTTTTTCCCTGAGGATCGATACCCGACTTGTCGGATTATTACTTGAACGATAGGCTTGCACTTGAACGATAGGGCCTACTTCATTGTCCAAAATACCAATTGCGTTACCATATGCGTTTCGAGATGAATTTAAGTTTAGAGACTAATTTGGCACGATTTTCAAGGCAATATTGCACACATTTTTCAAAACCGATCAAATGAAAAAAATTTGAGATCCTTGACAACTTATTAAGCGCTAAAAAGAACTTTGAGTTAACAATTAACTCGGATTGATTTAAAATCTCACAAAACGTGATAGGCTCGAATCTCACCGGGTTTTGTTAATCTCCACATTTATTCGTTAAGTCGTCAATTTTCGCTCAATTTCCATCTTTAGTCAATTTCGGCTCGTGTATGTTGGATGTTTACAATTTGAGACTCCAATTTGAGACTCCAATTTCGGCTCAAAAATATCATTACGACTCAAATTGTAAACATCCAACATACACGAGCCGAAATTGACTAAAGATGGAAATTGAGCGAAAATTGACGACTTAACGAATAAATGTGGAGATTAACAAAACCCGGTGAGATTCGAGCCTATCACGTTTTGCGAGATTTTAAATCAATCCGAGTTAATTGTTAACTCAAAGTTCTTTTTAGCGCTTAATAAGTTGTCAAGGATCTCAAATTTTTTTCATTTGATCGGTTTTGAAAAATGTGTGCAATATTGCCTTGAAAATCGTGCCAAATTAGTCTCTAAACTTAAATTCATCTCGAAACGCATATGGTAACGCAATTGGTATTTTGGACAATGAAGTAGGCCCTATCGTTCAAGTGCAAGCCTATCGTTCAAGTAATAATCCGACAAGTCGGGTATCGATCCTCAGGGAAAAAGGACAACGAAGTTGTGACGACGGGATAAGATTGAGGAATCCTAGCGATGACTCTAAGAAGAAAAGAAAAAGATTGATTTGGCTTTTTGAGATGGATTAAACTAAATGCAATATGAAACTATAATGAAAAATGCAATTAACTAAATTATCTAGATTAAGAATGAAGGTTTGATTTGAAACTTTTTAACTAAAGGATGAGAAAACAGGATGGGAATACAATCCCCCAACCCTAGTGTGATGCAGTGACAACTTCAATCATAAATTTATCCGATTAATTCAAACCCGGAATTTAGTACTCCCAAGCATTATGTATACGAGGTTCAAGCCCGCGTCATACCTAATCTGAGGATGAGTAAATCGGTATCGCGGTAATTACAGTCAAATTGTACTCTAAATCATCACGAGTACCCAGAGGCAAACGAGATATAAAGATCTACAATTCTTAAGAAATTACGCGATACGATTTAAATTAATCATTAAATTCAGCGGATCGACGTTATACACACGCACTAACACATCAGGTTGGGTTCATGCATCCCAACCTTGAAAAAACCTAGCCGGACATGTTAACTTGACTAACGCATGAAATAATGACGTTGCATGAGTAAGAATTCATGATGAAACTAGCTATAAACATGTAACTACGTATTGGAAATGCAAAAACAAGTTGAATCAATCAGGAAAACTAAGCATGCAAGAACAATAATGAGGAACAAGAATCTTGAATTAAAACTGGTAAAAACAAACCCGAAACAATGAATTCTTGAAGTAAATTGTGCATTTGATGTTCCTAGATGTTTCTCTCCTTTTTCTCTATCAAAAACTCTCTAAAAATGGCCCTAAAAGCTGCTCTTAGGTTAATACCTTCGTTCCCCACAAGTTTGGAGTGTTTTAAACCTAATAGGAGACTTGGAGACCAATCCAAATGAAAGACAAAATTCGCGTGTCAGGTACAGCGAACCGGTTCGGGGGTACAGCGAACCGGTTCGCCCCCCCCGAACCGGTTCGGGGTGGGGTTCGCATGTACCAGCCTGGACTTGCTCTCAACACTTAGATTTTTTTCTGGTTTTTTTCTCTCCTTTTCTTGGATTTTTCTTCAACTTCAACTGAGCATAACTTTTCAACCGTAGCTCGGATTTGGGTACCGTTTCTTCCAATGTGCTCGTTGTTCCGAGCTCTTCAACTTCCCAGTTGACTTCTTCTTCCGGATCGGGCTGCAAAATTACCGACATGCCCTTGAACATGCCTTCTTAGCTTTTCTTGCACAGTCTTGTTTCCTCCTTTGCACTGCTTGCATAATTAACCTGTAAAACTAATAGGAGAAGCACGAAACACGCAATACTCGCCAAGAAGGTTAGAAGCATAAAAGTGAATCAAATCCATATATGTTACATCATTCGGGTTCACAAAAGTACTGAAATTAGGGGGATAAATATACAATATTTATACCCAATCAATGGCAATACAAACTATTGGTTCATACTCGTGACATGAGCTTTTCTTTCATTCTATAAGGGTCCCCCTACTATGAATCTTCCTGAAAAGGCATTTACATCAATAAATGGGAATTCATCTTTGTGTTTACTGTGTTGAACTTTTCCATCATCCTTGGCAATAAATTTTTTAAGGTACCCCCACTTGATAACTCCTTGAATAAACTCCTACAGGAGAAAACATTCACCAATAGGGATTCATGAAATCGTTGAATTTAAGTATTGACGAATTTTGTAATCTAACTTAATTGGAGATTTTTTTGGAAACCTCTCATTTGAATTCTTAAAAGCGCTTCTCGGACCTGTAAGTCAAATAAACCCTATGTCTTTTAACGTAAGGGTCCTTATAAGGAGAGACAGGATGACAACGTTTGTAATGGTTATAGCTTTATTAATGGATTGTTAACCCTCTAGAATAGGTATTTGTATGGGTTGAGAGTGACCTAACAAGAGATTCATTACCCATTTTGATGAAAATTTTAGATCTGGATATGAGATTTATTTGATTGAGCAGGATCGGCCTTACCTATGTCCCCGTGGAATGAGATTATAAATTGTCTTAATGAATATTGGTTATGATTTCTACAAATGTTAGACGATAGATAGGACTTTGGGCTTCAATGTTGTTCATTTGATGTTCTGGCCAAGGTCATTCATTGAATATTACGTGCACATACACAAATAATGTAATGAAATTAAAAATTCATGGTTAGGTGTGGTAAACGGACGGATACAGAGCGAATACCATGCTATCCATATCTGTATCTGCTATCTGGATGCACTATTCGTATCCGTATCCATATCCGCCAAATAGTAAAAATAACTATCCATATCCATATCCTCTCGAATTCTTCGAATTCGAATAATATCCGTATCCGTTTACATTGCTTCTCCATTGCAATTGACTTGCCTCTTTTAAAAAGTAATATCAATACTAATTTTAAAAAAAATATCAAGTTACCAGCAGAGTGAAGGTTTTGGAGAAGAGGGTGTGCGCCGAAAATTAAAGAGAATCGAAAAACGGGTAAAATGAAAGAGAAAGATTTTAGGTCAAATGTTTTGTTCGAGCTTGGTTTGTCCGCTTTTTGTTGTTTTCTATTGTTTTCTTTTTTTCTTTTCACGCCGTTCATTATTATTTTTTTTTAAAAAGAATTATTTCTTTATTTTTTTTAAATGAGTGAAAAGTGACGATTGATATTTTTATATATATATATATATTTATATTTTACATTACATATAATAAATATTATAAATAATAATTATATATAACTAATATTATGGATACTCAGCTTCGGATACGGATTATCCGTGTTGGATACACATACTATCCGTATCCGTTTTTCCGGATATTTTAACACACTATCTATATCTGTATCCATATCCATTTTTCGGAAAAATATTCGCAAAATTCGGACTCGAATACCGGACGGATTCGGATTTTTGAATATCCGTTTACCCCCCCCCCCCCACCCCACATGGTTTATTGAGAATAAATTCACGTTGTTAACCAAATTGATATTGACCTTAAAATGCAATAATCAAAAGTGTAAAAACTTCCTAGTAAAATTACAATGGGTAAAATGAGAATTTTCTTTTTTTCCCAAATCTCCATAGAATATTTCCTTACAATTCAAATTTTTTCAAAACAAATTAGTAGGTGAGGAGTTGCACATTTTTAAAAATTAATACAAAGAAACTTTGCAATAGCCACGAATAACCACGGACAGCCCATTGGAATTACCCAAATTATAGCAATTATGCGGGTAAATGAATTTTACTTGCATGGAATGGAAGGGTTCCTCCTATTTAAATAGACTCAAACGCCACCAAAGCGCGACACACCATCGAAGAGTAGTAGGAGCGAGTGATGAGCTGTTTTGAGAGACTGAGAGTATCAAAACACTCCTCATAAAATACAAACCAATTACGTTTCTTCTTCTTCTTCTTCTTCTTCTTCTTCCATATTTGACCTTGTAAACCCCTGTTTTTCTTTTTGTCTTGAAAATTGAGGTTCTGATCTGGGTTTATTGTTCTTGAACGATTATTGGGTTTTGGTTGGTGTGATCAAGTAGTAATGGGAGAAGTTGAAGAACATAGATTCGTGTGCAAGTTTTGTGACAAGAGTTTCTTTAGTGGAAAATCTTTGGGGGGTCACTTAGCCTTGAGTTCAGCCCAAAAAGCCGAAGGAAAGGATAATGTTCAATCAGACTCCTTAAATGTGTTTGAGTATGTGCTAAGACAGAACCCAAAGAAGTCTTGGAGACTTCGTGATTCAATGAGCAATGATTTGAAGAAACAAAATGTGTGTACGGAATGTGGCAAAGGGTTTCAATCAATGAGAGCTCTATCGGGTCACATGAGATCCCATTCAACCAAACAAAAACAAAAACAAAAAGAAGAACACGTGTGCCAAAAATGTGGAAAAGCTTTTGATTCAATCACAGCTTTTCTTGGTCACTTGAGACGTCACTCTTTCAAAAGACCTGCTGAGACCAAATTGGAGAACCAGAAGACCATGTTTCCAACGCCAGTAAAAAGGTCAAGGTTCACTGCTCCAAATCCTTGTTTAGATGATTCATCTCAGAGTGATGAAGTCAAAGGTGCTGCTGTGTGTCTGATGATGATGTCCAGAGGTTTGAGAGACTCGGTTGAGTTTAGTTCTTTGACTAAAATTAAGGATGATTATCAGACGTGGAAAGTCAAGAAAGCAAGACAGAAAATGGGTCATACAATTTTCGATCTTAATCCTCCGGGTCACTCTTGAGGATGGGGATGCGGGTGATGATTAATCACTCATTGGTGGAATTTTAAAAAAGTGTAGATTAAATACTCTGATATGTTCATAATTTAAAGTTTACTTATTCATCTTTGAATGCAAATATTGATATTTTAATAGAAATATAGATGCTCTGAATCTATTACTTTTCCTCTTTGATTTTGATCGAGTTGAAAATTGACTTATTCAAATTTTTGTTACACAAATTGAAAGCACTAGTGATCATTTTTTTTTAATTTATATAACGAAATTATGATAAAGTAACAAACTAGGGAAAGTGAAAAAAAAGAAAAAAAAAACTGAAATTTCAAGATTATGTAAATAAGAACTCTCAATTTTATGATTATCATTATAACCCATAAAAAAGAGTATTGTGTGTAAAATTTTATAATTGTGACACAGGGAGTCATCTCATCCTTCTAATTGGTTTAGGCTAATTAATGGTCACACACTCTCTCTCCATAGAAGGTTGTAAACTCATTTTGCTTTTGTCCAACTCATTTAAACTAACACCAATTTCTTTTTCCTTTTTTGGGGTGTACAGACACAATCAATTAAAAAAGTAAAATTACCTTAATCACCCTTTAAGTTTTTAAAACTAAAACCATCTTAACAGATTCGGGCATTAAAATGCTTAAGTGTTAGGTCATACTATTACTACATACCTTCAAGCAATATGAATAACAAAAAATAATACAAGAACCTTTTTTTGGCAATCCAAACCTACGGATTGTCACTTTTTTACCAAATCTAATTTTTCTCCATCATTAGTAGTGATCTTTGGCTATAATCATCGAGCTTAATGCCCACGGAGTGGTCTAATAGATCATTCCGTGAACCATTTTACATGACACTTACCCCTTTAAGCAATAAATAACATGTTGAATATATAAAATACACTCAAAATCATCTTTATTTATTGTGTATATACCCAAATTCGTACCAAACACACAAAAATACCTTAAAATTCTAATATGAAATTCATACCCAAATACCATGAAACAACCCTAAACTCTTTATACACACTATCTATTCATACAATCCAACCATTAGATACACCCCCTCATTACCTAGTTTGTGGCACCCCGACTTATAATTGCATAGTAGGAAGCTATAATTCTTCGTTGACGTCTAAGGGTATCGAAAGAGTATTATTTAAAATCTTGAGCCTCACAACAAAGGCCAGGATATAAACCCATTGGTGCTACACGCCAATATTATCTTATCAAATTAATCATTTTGAAACCCTTTATATTTTAGAAGATTTTGATAAAGTCTCATTTGTTTATACACGAAACTAACACATTTAGTTCATCTCAATATTACACTATCATATCAATAACCAATGATTATATAGATAAAAAACTCACCCATCAAGCCTTATGAAATGTCTTTCACATAAAATCGGTTCCAGTAAACTCGTGTCTAACAGTTTCTGAAACTCGAAAATACTTTTGAGAAATTGGTTGGAAATGGCCATTGCACTTGAGCTCCTAGGCTCATAAGAAGCTGATTCCTCCCTTTCAAACGGGTTCAAAGTCAAAGAATGAATGTTCACCATTAAATCTTAAGCTTTAATGGAGTTTTTGAAGGTTTCTTCCTACACAAATTGTTCTTTTTGTAATAGCTTGATTTTTTTGATTGGGTTGGGCTTATAATGGTGCAGAAAATGTTTTGAATAGAAAGAGAAAGAATTAAGGCATAAATCATTGGTTTCTTTTAGGTCTAAATGTTCAATTTCATATTTAGTTTTTTCTTGAGGTGAAATATAGATTAATTTATACTTCTTTCAAAGTTTATATGGGTAATTTGGTCATTATATAACCTTGGGGGTACTTGGGTAATTAGCTAAGTTATATGTTTTAAGTTGTAGTTTTAACTTTATTAAGATGTTTTTTAATTTGACTACGTTATGGGGGAGATATAACGCAATATATGTGATAGTGTTCCTTTGGTACTCCTTTAGTACTGCTATTTTTCCCCATGAGGTCTTAGATTCCTTGTCGATTTCCTCTAAATTATTGAAATTTGCTATGAAGTTGACCAAGGTCTAACATTTGATAGAGTTCCTTAACTGATACTTGATGTCTAACTCTCCTAACACCACAAACCATTTGATAAGACTTCCTGAGATGTCACGCTTGGTTAATTTCTGACGGGGTGATTAATCCGTTATGATTGCAATGGTGTGGGATTAAAATTATTTTTCAAACGCCTAGTTGAGGTCCAACTTATCCATTTCCGGTTACTTTCTCTCAAACCCTTGTAAAGCTCTGCTAATGTAGTACACATGGTATTAGACCCCATACTCCTCCCTGATCAATGTTTAGCTGACTATGGTTGGGCAACAACAAGATAAAGATATAAATCATCACATGCAATGGTTCAGGACACGAAGGGAAGAGAATGTAAATACTTCTTTAAGTTTTGGAATGCCTCATCCCCCTCTGGTTTCCATTAAAAAGCTTTCTTTAAGATTTTGAAGAAGGGTAGACATTTATACATGGCCTTGTAAATAAAGTGGTTGAGGATAACAACTCGTCCAATTAGGTTTTGGATCTCTTTCAATGTCCTGTGGGACTTCACGTCTAAAAACTCTTTAATTTTCTATGGATTGTCTTGTATAACTCTCTTTGTCAACTTGAATCCTAGGAACTTCCCTCTTGTTACCCCCAAAGCACATTTATTCGGATTTAAACTCATCTGGTTCTTTTGGGGATTTTATAAGTTTTATTTGAGGTGCTAGACATGATCCTAAGCATTGAGGCTTTTGACTATTACATCATCAACATAAACTTCCATGGACTTGAATATGGTATTCACCACCCACTGTTATGTAGCCACTAAATTTTTTAATCCAAAGGTCATAAGTTTGTAACAATAGGTATATTTCTCAATGATGAATGATGTATTCACCTCGACAATGGATGTTATTCTGATCTGATTGTAACCAGAATAGGTGTCTATGAAATATATGATCTCATGCCCACCTAGTTGTGGAATCTACCATAGTGTCAATTCAAGTCAAGGAATAACAGTCTTTTACTTATGCATTTTTTAGATCAGTGAAGTCCACACATATTCTCCATTTCTTGTTGAGATTAGGAACCAACACCACACTATCCAATTACTTTGGATATTGTACCTATTTGATAAAGTTAGATTCTAAGAGTTCGTTTACCTCCTTTACCCTAGAAATATTTTATTCAGGATGAAAGGACCGCGTATTTTAGCATACCAACTTATGGTTTAGGTCCATATTGAAGTAGTGGAACATAACCTTAGTGTTGATACCAAAATTAGTATGCTGATGTGGACAAATAATAAGAAGACATGTGTCAATCTACGTGGCACAATAGCAACGAGGAAGTTCATTCCCCCGACCAAGTCAGATTCACTCCGAGCAACAAGTATACTCCGAGGAACTCCAGCTCTCTGAGGAACTCCAACGCTCCGAGGAACTCTTGAACGACGAGCAACTAAGGCGGTTCGAGCTGCATCTCGACCACAGCATTAATTGCCAGATAATCAACAGTTTAACTATTCATTGAATGCTTATCATCTTGAAGCACACGTTTGAAGAGCATTAAATGAATTACCCTTTCATATGTGTATCATTTAATGTAACACCCTTTCATGTACAGTCTAAGGGCTATAAATACCTTGTATCACCCTCATTCAAAGGGACCGGAATTTCTTGATAGAACTCATAATCGAGAATTCCCAAACACTCAGCAATAACATAACAGTGGACGTAGGCCATTCATATAAGGCTGAACCACTTTAAAATTCTTTGTCTCATTTATTTATCTGTGATTGAATAATTAGAGTAATCTAGTTTTTTACATCAACAGATTGGCGCCGTCTGTGGGAACGATTGTTATTATCATTTTTCACCAAAAATCATTCATCATCAATGGCAGATAATCCGGAATCCAGCAATCGAAACGCTGGAAATGCTGGAAATCCTCCAAATCCCTCTGCACCTCCAGATCTGGCTGGGATTATGATGAATCTGGCTCAAGGACAAACCGCCATGCAAGAAACAATGATGCAACTCATACAGACCCTTCATGGCGGTGCACCTGCACGTTCAGGACAACGAAGTGGTCAGAGGCAAACTTATTTACTTTCTTCACGATCCAGACGTACTGAGTCATATCGTAATGAGGAATCTGATGATTTCTCTTATCAACCTGGGCGAACTTCGTCAATAAGGGCTACAGATACTGATCAACGTATCACTCTCTCTCCAGAAAGACCCAGTGCCTTGGAAAGACTGAGTAGGGTGTCTCCTTTCAGTCGATTAGGCCCTAGGAGGAATAGGAGTCCACCTAAGACCATGTCGAGGAGTTTTCGACGACCATCAGATCTAAGAGAAGGATCAGCACAATCACGACCAGTTGCTCGTCAAGATAGATCTCAAGAGGCCACTTCAGAGCAATCGATTGCTCGAACTAACAAGCCCGAGGAGGGAAATGACGCGTGGAAAGGTTCTATTCAGCGATTGGAGGATAGATTGGGAGAAATGGCTAAGGCGAAGAATCCCCTACAACGAACTTTTGTTCAAGGGACACCTTTTGTCCAGGCCATTGTGGGTTTTCCTACCCCGTCAAAGTTTAAAGCACCTGTGGTGACCCCCAAATATGATGGAAATACAGATCCTGTTCTACACATAGAGCAATATCAAGCTGCCGCCGACATCTATGCTGTCCCCGACGAGATGAGATGCAGAGCATTCTCGGGAACTCTTACTGGATCTGCCCAGATATGGTACAACAATCTTCCTCGGGGTAAGATTTCAACTTTCTTTCAATTGGTCGAGTTGTTTATCGGCAATTTCTGTTTTGGAGCAAAGTCAGTAAAAAGAGTAGCACACTTGTTAAGTGTTAAACAAAAATCTGGTGAGAGTACTAGAGATTACATAACTCGTTTCAATAACGAGAAACTGGAAGTTATAGATTATGAAGAAAAGACAGCAATCACCGCCTTGATGAGTGGGTTGTTGCCTAACAAGTTGTATTACACTTTGGCCAAAGATCCACCTACAACTATGTCAGAGTTGATGGCGAAAGCGGCCAAAATCATGAATGTCGAGGAGGCTATGGCTGCGAAGAAGAATATGGATAAAGAAACCAAGGTGGAAGACGACAAATCCAAGAAGAAAGAGCATAAGGGCAATGGCGGTGACAAGCATTCCAAGAATAATAAATCGTCATGGGAAGTCCTGAAGAAATTCGATAATTATACTCCTTTGAAAATGGGTATTAATCATGTCTTGGAAGAAATCAAGAATAACAAGGAAGTAAAGTGGCCAAAGAAACTGAGGTCAGACCCTGACCTGAGGAATAGGGATAAATATTGCGAGTTCCATAAGGATCACGGTCATATGACCAAAAATTTCATAGCTCTTCAGAACGAGATTAAAACACTCATCCGAAGAGGGAAACTAGCAAAGCATGTTGATCGGGGAGGCGAAAGAAGAAATAATGACCGAACTAGAGAAAGGTCTAGATCTCCTCTTCGAGCAGAGGAGAAAAAGAAAAGGGATCATGAAGATGATACAAAGGATGACCCCGATCTTCCCAAGAAACCAAGGCAGCCAGAACGAGAGGTATTTTCAATACGCTTTGGATCATTTGATTGTAATGTCATTACAGGAGGAGATGCAGGAGGAGGAGACCTTACTGCAGAAAGAAAAGCTTACCTCGGTGAGGCTCAGGCTTGCTCATACATTCAGCGGATAAATTTGGCTGAAGAGGATCGCCCGAGGAAGGTAAACAAAGAGAAGCTGGTCATTGGCTTTTCAAAAAATGACCTGGCAGGTGTTCTTTACCCTCACGACGACCCTTTGGTGATCAAAATGAGGATGAAAGAAGTAGTGATTTCAAGGGTGCTAGTAGATAATGGTAGTTCGGCCGAGATCATGTACTATTCATGCTTTGACAGTTTAAATTTGAAATTATCTCAATTAGAACCTTATCACAGACCTCTATTGGGTTTTGCTGGTGAGAAAGTTTTTCCACTTGGGACGATCAAGTTGGATATATTCATTGGAACTTGGCCTGCTTGTCGAACAGAAAGAATACGCTTCTTTGTGATGGATAAGAATGTGCAGTCAGCTTACAACATCATCATGGGAAGAGTTGGTTTGAAGAAGTACGAAGCAGTTCCATCTACAGTACATCAGTGTTTAAAATTCCCTACAAATTTTGGAGTGGGAGTTGTGAAAGGTGATCAGAAAGTAGCTCGGGAATGTTATTATTCGTCTGCCGAGCAAGAGGAGCTTGAAGAGTCAAGGAAAAAGACTACCACCTACCAGGTGGAGGAAGGTACAGAAATTGAAACACTTGATCCCAGAGATGAATCCCAACTTGTAAAAGGACAGGTGGTGGAATCTACAGAAAATGTCATTCTGGACGACGAGCACCCTGAACGAGTAACCCAGATAGGTTCATCGTTGGATGTTTCAATAAAACAGGAGTTGATAACTTTTCTGAGAAACAGAAAGAAAACTTTTGCATGGAGTCATGAAGACATGCCAGGAATAGATCCGAACTTCTTATGTCATGAGCTAAATGCGAATAAGGAGATCAAGCCTGTAAAGCAGAGAAGAAGAGTGTTTAGTCCTGAGAAGAATCAAGCCATACAAGAGGAGGTCGAGAAGCTCCAGAAAGCCCAATTCATTGAAGATGTGAAATATCCAAACTGGTTAGCAAATGTGGTGATGGTAAAGAAGAAAAACAATAAATGGAGAATGTGTGTTGATTTCACTGATCTCAACAAAGCCTGCCCAAAGGATCACTTTCCATTGCCCAGAATTGACCAACTAGTGGATGCTACCTCGGGACATGAGCTGCTCAGCTTCATGGATGCTTACTCTGGTTACAACCAGATCAAAATGAAACCTGAAGACAGGGAAATCACTTCTTTTATTACCCCTAGGGGAACTTATTGTTATAATGTTATGCCTTTTGGTTTGAAAAATGCAGGAGCGACATACCAGCGGCTGATGAACAAGGTTTTTGCCGAACAAATCAGTTGCAATATGGAGGTCTATGTCGACGATATGCTGACAAAGAGCAAGAAAGCTGCTGATCGTCTAGTTGACTTAGGTCAGACCTTCGATCAACTGGATAAATACCAAATGAAGCTCAACCCGACGAAGTGCACCTTTGGAGTACGAGAAGGAATGTTCCTCGGGTACATCGTCAATCAGCGAGGCATTGAGGCAAATCTAGCAAAGATCAAAGCTCTTTTAGGGTTGCGATCTCCAACGACGAAGAAAGAGGTGCAGAGTCTTACAGGACGAGTTGCAGCGCTCAACAGATTTGTATCCCGAGCAACTGATAGATGCCTCCCATTCTTCAAAACACTTCAAAAAACTTTCGAGTGGAATGATGAATGTGAAAAAGCCTTTCAAGACTTGAAGAAATATTTGGGAACACCTCCATTGTTATCCAGGCCAGTAATGGGAGAGAAATTGTACTTGTACCTGGCAGTATCAGAGAATACAGTCAGCTCGGCGTTGATCAGATTGGAGAATGGAGTCCAGAAGCCAATTTATTACACAAGTAAGGCTTTCCGAGGTGCAGAGATCAGGTACCCAAAGCTGGAAAAATTGGCATTGGCATTAATTGAAGCAAGTAGAAGAATGAGGCCTTATTTCCAGGCCCATACCATCTTCGTGTATACCGACATGCCATTGAGACAAGCCCTTCATAAGCCAGAAAAATCAGGGAGACTGATGTATTGGGCAATAGAGCTCGGTGAATATGATATTGTGTATGAACCTTGGTCGTCATTTAAAGGGCAGGCTGTAGCAGACTTTATAGCAGAATTTACATATCCTGATACCCCCGAGGAACAAAAGTTGCTCGCTGACCAACCTGTGGATGTTACAGGATCAACAGACATAAGTCCAGATCAACTCCGATTGGTAAAAGGGCTTGTGGATGTAGAAAGATCATCAAATTCAAACCCAGACCAACTCCGGTTGGTAAAAGGGCGAGAAGAGATGGTCGACGAAGAGCGAAAAATACCTGGGGAGGATGAAAGGAAACATCAGATATTTCACCGAGGAACTCTGTCAGATAAGAAAGTTGAAGACGAGTTACCTACATGGAGATTATATGTAGATGGGTCATCTTGCACAACAGGTTGTGGGGCAGGGATTGTTTTGAAAACCCCAGACGAGATCGACATGGAATATGCCTTGCGATTCCAATTCAAAGCCTCCAATAATAAGGCTGAGTATGAAGCCTTGATAGCAGGTCTTAATTTAGCAAAGCTTATGGAAGCGCAACAAGTGATGGTATTCAGTGATTCTCAATTAATTGTGAATCAGATGATGGGAACATATGCAGTTAAAGGAGAATTAATGGTCAAGTATCATGCAAAGGCGATGGAGTTGTTGGCAGAATTTGATGCCATTCGGTTGATCAGAATACCAAGAATGGAGAATGCACAAGCAGATGCATTGGCCCGACTAGCATCAGCTACTCGTACCGAGCTGCGAAGAACGATACCAATTGAAGTATTAGAAGCTCGGAGCATAGATGAAGACCTGACGATGAATGTTATTACCCTTGATTTAGGACCATCTTGGATGGATCCCATCAGGGCATATATTGAGGAGGGAGAATTACCGGAGGATAAGATCGCTGCCAAGAAATTGAAGTTTAAAGCTGCTCGGTATGTACTGACTAATGGTGTTTTGTATAGACGAGGAATTATGGCAGGTTTGCAAAGATGTGTGCATCCCTCCGAGGTGAAGGAATTGATTGAAGAGATCCATGAAGGGTCCTGTGGAGCCCATGTAGCAGGTCGGACGCTTTTGCAAAGGGTGATGACACAAGGATACTACTGGCCAACGATGAGGGCTGATTGTATAGCCTATGCTAAGAGATGTGATAAATGCCAACGTTTTTCCTCTATCCGACGAACTCCACAAGCATTGTTGACACCCATAACTTCCCCTTGGCCTTTCGCCATGTGGGGAATGGATTTGGTTGGACCATTACCAACGACCCGAGGAAGATTCAGGTACCTCATCGTCGCAGTGGATTATTTTACTAAGTGGGTAGAAGCTGAGCCTTTGATTGATATGACATACGAGAAGGTGTACCAATTAGTTTGGAAGAACATCATCTGCCGATATGGTCTCCCTCATGCCTTCATCACAGACCATGGAACACAATTTGATAACGAGGAGTTTGCTGCCTATTGTCATCAGTCAAACATTTTGAAGGTTCATTCAGCACCAGGCCATCCTCAAAGCAATGGGCAGACTGAAGTGACGAACAGAACAATACTAAATGGTTTGAAGAAGAGGCTAAGTAAGGCTAAAGCTAATTGGATTAATGAGCTACAGTCAGTATTATGGGCTTACCGAACAACTCCCCGAGCAGCAAATGGAGAATCACCATATATTCTGGCATTTGGAAGTGAGGCTGTAATACCTGCCGAGTTGGGTCTTCCAACACACAGAGTGCTGAATTTCAATTCCCCAGTCAGCGACTTGATGAGGAGATTAGATTTGGACATGCTCGAGGAAGTTAGAGAAGAGGCAGCCATTAGGAATGCTGCTTATCAACAGCGAACAGCCCTGTTCTACAACAAGAGGGTGAAAAAATGCGACTTAAAAGAAGGAGATTACGTGCTAAAGAAGGTCATTCAGAAGCACAATAAGTTGGAAGCAAACTGGCATGGACCTTACCGAGTTACTACAATTGTCCGACCAGGAACTTACCGAATAGCAACTCTAGAAGAAGAGGAATTTAAGAATGCATGGAATGCTGAACACCTACGCAAGTATTATCAGTGATGTAAAATGTAAAGCAGTTCCATCAATATGAATAAAACGATGATATTTCACAATCTTCTCTCCTTTTATTGAAAGTTTTTCGGGGAATACTAGTGTGTTTAACACTACGCTGCTCGGTACGCAACGCTACTCAGCAGTAAAAAGAAGACGATAGTTCAAACCCACGACCAACTCCGATTGGTAAAAGGGCGAGAACAAACTATACTCCTTTGGTTAGGAGGCGTACACTAGTGTGACCAACTAAGGTTGGTAAAAGATCTAGTGGACATGATAGTTCAGACCCACGACCAACTCCGGTTGGTAAAAGGGCGAGAACAAACTATACTCCTTTGGTTAGGAGGCGTACACTAGTGTGACCAACTAAGGTTGGTAAAATATCTAGTGGACATGATAGTTCAGACCCACGACCAACTCCAGTTGGTAAAAGGGCGAGAAAAAACTATACTCCTTTGGTTAGGAGGCGTACACTAGTGTGACCAACTAAGGTTGGTAAAAGATCTAGTGGACATAATAGTTCAGACCCACGACCAACTCCGGTTGGTAAAAGGGCGAGAACAAACTATACTCCTTTGGTTAGGAGGCGTACACTAGTGTGACCAACTCAGGTTGGTAAAAGAGCTAGTGGACATGATAGTTCAGACCCACGACCAACTCCGGTTGGTAAAAGGGCGAGAACAAGCTATACTCCTTTGGTTAGGAGGCGTACACTAGTGTGACCAACTAAGGTTGGTAAAAGATCTAGTGGACATGATAGTTCAGACCCACGACCAACTCCGGTTGGTAAAAGGGCGAGAACAAACTATACTCCTTTGGTTAGGAGGCGTACACTAGTGTGACCAACTCAGGTTGGTAAAAGAGCTAGTGGACATGATAGTTCAGACCCACGACCAACTCCGGTTGGTAAAAGGGCGAGAACAAACTATACTCCTTTGGTTAGGAGGAGTACACTAACGTGACCAACTCAGGTTGGTAAAAGAGCTAGTGGACATGATAGTTCAGACCCACGACCAACTCCGGGTGGTAAAAGGGCGAGAACAAAAGATGATCGACGAAAGACCAATCTCGGTTGGTTAGGAAACAAGATATGCTCTCAAATGCCAACTTATGTTGGTCGAGAAGTAAGATATTATCTCAAATGCCAACTTATGTTGGTCGGGAAGTAAGTTTATTACATAAAAGTTCCTCGAAGAATAAATATTCCAAACTGAACCAAGTATAGTTGGTCGAGGATAAAAACCCACTAACTGTAGTTGGTCGACGAGGAAAAATCTTTGACCTTGGTTGGTCGGGCACATTTTATGAAAAAGACAAAATTTACCAAGTATAGTTGGTCGGGGATAAAAACCCACTAACTGTAGTTGGTCAACGAGGAAAAATCTTTGACCTTGGTTGGTCGGGCACATTTTATGAAAAAGATAAAATTTACCAAGTATAGCTGGTCGGGGATAAAAACCCATTAACTATAATTGGTCGACGAGCTCAACTTAACAACCTTGGTTGGTTGGAAGAATTTTTAACATTTTTATACTCATTACTTTATTATTAAGTGATCGAGCAACATTATTAATACTTGTAATTTTTTATTACTAAGTTGATCGAGGAACCACACAATATTGTTATGCAAGCACAAATATAAAGTGTTTGACAAGCACAAGACAATAGCAATACATATTTGCAAACAGAAAATGAAAGTCTTTCATTAAAATTCAAAACGAATTACAAGTTACATATGTGTACTAACTATTACATTGAGATCCCTACTCTATTGGTTTCTTTCCCTCTAATTTTGAAATAGGTTCCTCGCCAGCAGGCGGATCATTTAAAGTCTGAGGAGAGTTAATGAAGTTCAAGTCCTTCAGCATCCTAACGTTCATCACAGAAGGTGTGTCCAGTAGATGCTCGGGACGAGATACCTCGATCTGAGAATGAAGATTGTAGTCACCGAGGTATTTTGCAATTAAGCTCCGAGGAATGGCACGAGCTGGGATCCATTCCATGTCCAATTTATAAGGTGGCACAGGGACAACATCGAAATACTGACAGAACTCTAAACACAAAGGGTTTGGTGGAAAAGAAAATCCACATTCAGCAATAAAGAGGCTAGGGAACCAATGTCCCTCAGCCAAATTAAAATAAGTTGAAGGTTCAGAAAGACTCTCCAAAGTTACCCAAGAAGGAATAGAAAAGTCAGAACGGAATTTCTCAAGAGATTCGATAATATAAACCATGGTGAATAAAAATAAATGAAGAAGAAGGAAGAAAATCTTACAGGAAAAAGGAGATCTGTTGACAAACAAACGAAGAAAGGGATGAACGCACAGGAGAGAGAAAAGCTATAGAAAACTCAAAAGCAGAAACTGAAGAAGGTAGAAGACGATGGGATTGACTCTGAAGCTTAAATACTTTGCCTTGGGAAACGGCGAAAGAAATGATTACAAAAAGGAAACTATTACGCTACCGGCGGCTAAAAGGACAAAAAGGGCACGAAGATCGAAGCGCTTATAAAAATGCAAAAAGGTGGATTCTGCGAATTTGGAAGGAAATTCAAATACGAAGAAAAGGCTCCTAAAACCCAGGAAAGTCATTTAATATTGCCATATACCGAGAAAGAATGTTCCATACTCCTCAAAGTTCGAAATATGAAATATTGGGGGCTTCTGTTGATACCAAAATTAGTATGCTGATGTGGACAAATAATAAGAAGACATGTGTCAATCTACGTGGCACAATAGCAACGAGGAAGTTCATTCCCCTGACCAAATCAGATTCACTCCGAGCAATAAGTATACTCCGAGGAACTCCAGCTCTCCGAGGAACTCCAACGCTCCGAGGAACTCCAACGCTCCGAGGAACTCTTGAACGACGAGCAACTAAGGCGGTTCGAGCTGCATCTCGACCACAGCATTAATTGCCAGATAATCAACAGTTTAACTATTCATTGAATGCTTATCATCTTGAAGCACACGTTTGAAGAGCATTAAATGAATTACCCATTTCATAAGTGTATCATTTAATGTAACACCCTTTCATGTACAACCTAAGGGCTATAAATACCTTGTATCACCCTCATTCAAAGGGACCGGAATTTCTTGATAGAACTCGTAATCGAGAATTCCCAAACACTCAGCAATAACATAACAGTGGACGTAGGCCATTAATATAAGGCTGAACCACTTTAAAATTCTTTGTCTCATTTATTTATCTGTGATTGAATAATTAGAGTAATCTAGTTTTTTACATCAACACTTAGTATATACTCCAATCATGTACGAGTGATTCCAAGAAAATGACCTACCATTTTCTTTCAATAATTAGGCCATTTCTTCTCTAAGGGAAGAGTTGTGCCCAACTTTGATATGTATGACCTTAGATAGATATGTTTCATCAATGCAAATGAATATGAGGTCCTCAATGGGTTCTCCCTTTTTTTATTTTATCTTCGTCTCATGGATTCGGGGTATCCACATTCAGTAGATATATGAACAAGCTCTCTATTGGAGTATTGGATGATTCTGATGAAATGGGAAATGCCTCTGTTAAGACCACAAAATCTTTATTAGTGATCTCAAGGGCCTCAATTGACTTGAGAACTACTTCTGGGGTCTTTTATTCTCTTTAATATAAGTGTTATAATATTCTCTAGCTTTTTTCTAGTGTCAATGGACCTTTGTCACACCCATGGTGGTAAAGAACCTCATTATCATCCTCCGAATGGACAGAAAAATGTCTAACTCATTGAGTGGGGGTCTGGCCATAAGAACGCTATACGTTGAGGGAAGGTCCCCCACTAGGAATTTATTTTAAATGGGGGAGCAACATTACTTTGATCCTACTATGAGAGAAATAGTGATATATCCCATCGAATATACTCATTCTCCATTCAAAGTAATTAAGGGAGTTGTAATAGATAACATGTGCTTTATAGTGAGACCCATAGCCTTAAAATCATCTAAGAACAAAATGTCTATTGATTTCCTAATGTCGACCAACATCCTTCTCATATTTTCATTGCCTATGAAAAGAGTGTTGACCAAAGGGTTTTCGTGTGGACGGGGGATCCTTCTGAGGCCAGTATCTAGGAAGACCATCATGGGAGCCTCCTTTGGTGACTTTTATATGACAATACAAACTATTGGTTCATACTCGTAAGATGAGCTTTTCTTTCATTCTATAAGGGTCCCCCTACTGTGAATCTTCCTAAAAAGGCATGTACATCAATCAATGGGAATTCATCTTTGTGTTTACCGTGTTGAACTTTTCCGTCATCCTTGGCAATAAATTTTTTAAGGTACCCCCACTTGATAACTCCTTGAATAAACTCCTAGAGGAGAAAACATTCACCAATAAGGATTCATGAAATCGTTGAATTTAAGTATTGACGAATTTTGTAATCTAACTTAATTGGAGATTTTTTTGGAAACCTCTCATTTGAATTCTTAAAAGCTCTTCTCGGACCTGTAAGTCAAATAAACCCTATGTCTTTTAACGTAAGGGTCCTTATAAGGAGAGACATGATGACAACGTTTGTAATGGTTGTAGCTTTATTAATGGATTGTTAACCCTCTAGAATAGGTATTTGTATGGGTTGAGAGTGACCTAACAAGAGATTCATTACCCATTTTGATGAAAATTTTAGATCTGATCCTCTATTTGGAATAATTTAACAAACTCTTTAAAGAACGGTGTGCACTCATGTCCATGAATATGGCAATTTGTCAAATGGTGGGATCATCGTAGATTTTTAACTCGTGGCACCAAATTGTACGAGGATAAACCCTTAATAATATAGGTTGCCCAATTAAACCTTGAATTGACAAGACAAAATATGGACGGATATGAGATTTATTTGATTGAGCAGGATCGGCCTTACCTATGTCCCCGTGGAATGAGATTATAAATTGTCTTAATGAATATTGGTTATGATTTCTACAAATGTTAGACGATAGATAGGACTTTGGGCTTCAATGTTGTTCATTTGATGTTCTGGTCAAGGTCATTCATTGAATATTACGTGCACATACACAAATAGTGTAATGAAATTAAAAACTCCATGGTTAGGTGTGGTAAACGGACGGATACGGAGCGGATACCATGCTATCCATATCTGTATCCGCTATCTGGATGCACTATTCGTATTCGTATCCGTATCCATATCCGCCGAATAGTAAAAATAACTATCCATATCCGTATCCTCTCGAATTCTTCGAATTCGAATAATATCCGTATCCGTTTACATTGCTTCTCCATTGCAATTGACTTGCCTCTTTTAAAAAGTAATATCAATACTAATTTAAAAAAAAATATCTAGTTACCAGCAGAGTGAAGGTTTTGGAGAAGAGGGTGTGCGCCGAAAATTAAAGAGAATGGGAAAACGGGTAAAATGAAAGAGAAAGATTTTATGTCAAATGTTTTGTTCGAGCTTGGTTTGTCCGCTTTTTGTTGTTTTCTATTGTTTTCTTTTTTTTCTTTTCAAGCCATTCATTATTTTTTTTATTTTTTAAAAAGTATTATTTCTTTATTTTTTTCAAATGAGTGAAAAGTGGCGATTGACATTTTTATATTATATATATTTATATTTTACATTACATATAATAAACATTATAAATAATAATTATATATAACTAATATTAATAATAAATTATTATTAAAAACAATACGGATATAGATATCCGAAAAAACGAATATCTGCAAATATGGATACACGTACTATCCGTATCCATTTTTTCGGATATTTTAACACACTATCTATATCTGTATTCATATCCATATTCATTTTTTTCGGATAAATATCTGCAAAATTCGGATTCGGATACCGGACGGATTCAAATATTCGAATATCCATTTATCCCCCCCCCCCCCCCAATGGTTTATTGTGAATAAATTCACGTTGTTAACCAAGTTGATATTGACCTTAAAATGCAATAATCAAAAGTGTAAAAACTTCCTAGTAAAATTACAATGGGTAAAATGAGAATTTTCTTTTTTTCCCAAATCTCGATAGAATATTTCCTTACAATTCAAATTTGGTCAAAACAAATCAGTAGGTGAGGAGTTGCACATTTTTAAAAATTAATACAAAGAAACTTTGCATTAGCCACGAATAACCACGGACAGCCCATTGGAATTACCAAAATTATAGCAATTATGCGGGTAAATGAATTTTACTTGCATGGAATGGAAGGGTTCCTCCTATATAAATAGACTCAAACGCCACCAAAGCGCGACACACCATCGAAGAGTAGTAGGAGCGAGTGATGAGCTGTTTTGAGAGACTGAGAGTATCAAAACACTCCTCATAAAATACAAACCAATTACGTTTCTTCTTCTTCTTCTTCTTCTTCTTCTTCTTCTTCTTCTTCTTCCATATTTGACCTTGTAAACCCCTGTTTTTCTTTTTGTCTTGAAAATTGAGGTTCTGATCTGGGTTTGTGGTTCTTCAACGATTATTGGGTTTTGGTTGGTGTAATCAAGTAGTAATGGGAGAAGTTCAAGAACAGAGATTTGTGTGCAAGTTTTGTGACAAGAGTTTCTTAAGTGGAAAATCTTTGGGGGGTCACATGAGGGGTCACTTAGCCTTGACTTCAGCCCAAAAAGCCGAAGGAAAGGATAATGTTCATTCAGAGTCCATAAATGTGTTTGAGTATGCGCTAAGACAGAACCCAAAGAAGTCTTGGAGAGTTCGTGATTCAATGAGCAATGGTTTGAACAAAGAAAATGTCTGTACGGAATGTGGCAAAGGGTTTCAATCAATGAGAGCTCTGTCCGGTCACATGAGATGCCATTCAGCCAAACAAAAACAAAAACAAAAACAAAAAGAAGAACACGTGTGCCAAAAATGTGGAAAAGCTTTTGATTCAATCACAGATTTTTTTGTTCACTTGAGAAGTCACTCTTTGAAAAGACCGGCTGAGACCAAATTGGAGAACCAGACGACCACGTTTCCAACGCCCGTAAAAAGGTCAAGGTACAAGATGAGCCGTAAAAAGGTGAATGATTCATCTGAGAGTGATGAAGTAGAAGGTGCTGCTGTGTGTCTGATGATGATGTCTAGAGGTGTCACAGACTCGGTTGAGTTTAATTCTTTGACTAAAATTGAGGATGATTATCAGACGTGGAAACTCAAGAAAGCAAGACAGAAAATGGGTCATACAATTTTCGATCTTAATCTTCCGGTCACTCTTGAGGATGGGGATGCCGGTGATTTTGATTAATCACTCATTCGTGGAATTTTTAAAAAGTGTAGACTAAATACTCATATATGTTCATAATTTAAAGTTTACTTATTTGAATGTAAATATTGATATTTTAATAGAAATATTGATGCTCTGAGTCTATTACTTTTCCTCTTTGGTTTTAATCGAGTTGAGAATTGACCTATTCAAACTTTTGTTACACAAATTGAAAGCACTAGTGCTCATTTTTTTTTAATTTATATAACGAAATTATGATAAAGTGACAAACTAGGGAAACTGAAAAAAAAAAAGAAAAAAAAAATGAAATTTCAAGATTATGTAAATAAAAAATCTCAATTTTATGATTATCATTATAACCCATAAAAAAGAGTATTGTGTCTAAAATTTTGTAATCAACCTAGCTACAACTGTGACACAGGGAGTCATCTCATCCTTCTAATTGGTTTAGACAAATTAATGGTCACACACTCTCTCTCCATAGCAGGTCTTTTTTTTTGGGGTGTGTACAGCCACAATCAATTAAAAAAATAAAATTACCTTAACCACCCTTTAAGTTTTTGAAACTAAAACCATCTTAATAGATTCGGGCACTAAAATGCTCAAGTGTTAGGTCATACTATTACTACATATGTTCAAGCAAAATGAATAACAAAAAATAATACAATAACCTTTTTCTCGTAATCAAAACCTATGGATTGTCATTTTTTTTTTACCAAATCTTAATTTTCTCCATCATTAGTAGTGATGTTTGGCTATAATCATCAAGCTTAATGCCCACGGAGTGGTCTAATAGATCATTCCCTGAACCATTTTACATGACACTCACCCCTTTAAGCAATATTGATTCTCTGAATCTTATTACTTTTCCTCTTTTGATTTTGATCGAGTTGAAATTTCATGCTTATTATGTAAATAAAACAATCTCATTTTTATGATTTTCATAATAATCAATAAACTAGGGTACTGTGTATAAATTTTTATAACCAATCTACCTGTAATTGTGAGACAGGGTCTTCTCATCTTTTTAATTAGTTTAGACAAATTAATGGTAACACTCTCTTTCCAAAACATGTTTTAAGCGGACCTATTATAATATGAATTTTGGAAATGGGACAATAAATATTTTTTTTATAGTTTTAGTCCCTATTTTTTAATAAAGTCACTGATGCGGATCCATATTCATAAAACGTCAACCAATCACAACATGCTATGTGTCATTTTAATTTGAAAATATGGACTAAAAATGAAAACGAAATGTTTATTGTCCTATATCCATAATCAATATTATTTTAAGTGCTAAAATTACATAATCTATTTTCTTAAGTGTATAACACGACCAATTAAAAAGGTAAAATTACCTTAACCACCCTCTAGGTGTTTGAAACTAGCACCATCTTAATAGATTCACGCACTAAAAAGCTCAAATGTTAGGTCATATTATTACTACATACGTTAGGTCATATTATTACTACATACGCTCAATCAAAATGAATAATAAAAAATAATGCAAGAACCTTTTTGTGGCAATTCAAACTATGAATTCGTAACTTTTTTACCAAATCCTATTTTTTTTTAGGGTCCATTTGGTTCGTGGTGAAATATTTTTTACCGCGTTAAAAAATAATTCACTTAGGTAAATTTGTGTTTGGTTGGACATTTAACATGGTGAAATAAAATGAATATGGTGAAAAGTGGGGTGAAATTTTCATCATTTTAAACGATAGGTAAAATGAATAATTTAACAGGTGAAAACAATGAAATTTATCTTATTGCTAAACTGACCTTTCTTATTTTCACTCCAACTATTAGATTATACGATCATTACACATTTCTTACATAAAAACTATAATAAAATTTTCTTTTGTAAAAAATAACGTTTTCATATATCTTTTAAAATTAATTATTTTATAACTGGTGGATATATGTTTTTTTATTGAAAATAACTGTTAAAAAAATATTTCTAAAAAAATTTAATTTTTTAAAAACAGTTATAAAAATGTTATTTGTTTAAAAATTATTTTTCGAATAGCCATCAAAACGATTTTTTTTAAAAGAAGTTATAAAAACATTTTTGCGTGAAAAATAACGCTTTTATAATAGTTTTAAAAATAATTTTTTAATAATTGTTTAAATTTTTTTTTATCGAAAATAACTGTCAAAAAGTTCTTTCTAAAGAAAAATATTTTTTTAAAAACAGTTATAAAAATGTTATTTTTAAAAATTATTTATAAACCAGTTATTAAAATGTTATTTATAAAACAAAAGTTATAAAAATGTTTTTGTACTAAAAATAACGTTTTTATAACTGTTTTAATATTTTTTTTATAACTATTTTAAATTGTTTTTTTATTGAAAAAAACTGTTAAAAATTTATTTATAAAAAAATATTATTGTTAAAAAAACAGTTACAAAAATGTTATTCGTTTAAAAATTATTCTTAAATAGTTATTAAAACGTTATTTTTAAAAAATATTAAAAAGTTATAAAAATATTTTTGTATAAAAAATAACGTTTTTATAACTGTTTTAAAAATAATTTTTATAACTATTTTAAAAATAATTTTTTATAACTGTTTTAAAATTGTTTTTTTATTGAAAATAACTCTTGAAAAATTATTTCTTAAAAAACCATATTTTGAAAAAAACAGTTCTAAAAATGTTATTTGTTTAACAATCATTTTTAAAATAGTTGTTAAAATGTTTTCTTTAAATTAAAAAAGGTATAAAAACGTTTTTGTATTAAAATTAACGTTTCTATAACTCTTTTAATATTTTTTTATAACCATTTAAAAAATGTTTTTTATTTAAAAAAACTGTTGAAAAATTATTTCTAAAAAACTGTTATTTTTTTTAAAAAAAGTTATAAATATGTTATTTGATAAACAATTATTTTTAAAACAGTTATTAAAATTTCATTATTTAATTTTTTTTATAAAAGTTATAAAAAACGTTTTTGTATTAAAAATAACGTTTTTATAACTGCTTTAATATTTTTATATAACTATTTTAAAAATGCTCTTTTATTGAAAATAACTGTCAAGAAATTATTTCTAAAAAAATGTTATTTTTTTAAAAGCAGTTATATAAATGTTATTTGTATAAAAATTATTTTTGAAGTGGTTATTAAAATGTTACTTTTTAAAACAAGTTTTAAAAAAGATATAAAAATATTTTTGTTTTAAAAATAACGTTTTTATAACTGTTTTAAAAATAACATTTTTATAACTGCTTTAAAAATAATTTTTTATAATTGTTTTAATAACTTTTTATAACTGTTTTAAAAATTATTTTTAAAAATAAAAAAGTTAAAAAACATTATTTAGAAAAATGTTTTTAAAACAGTTGTAAAAAAAATATTTTTAAATTCGATATAAAAACGTTATTTTTAATACGAAAGCGATTTTATAACTGTTTTTGAAATTATTATTGAAATAGTTATAAAACATTATTTTTAATACAAAAATTTTTTTATAATTGTTTTAAAAAGAATTTTTTAGACAATTATAAAAACGTTATAAAAAATATTTTTAAAATAGTTATAAAAACGTAGAGGAAATAATAGTTAAAAATAATGTGAAAAGGTTAAATATTACTTTACACATTTTTCATTATATTTGGACAGTATTATGTTTGATTAGTGACTAAGAAATGTGTTCAATGTAGTTTTATCGTGTTACAAATTTATAGAAATATAATGTTCAAACATGATAAATGTGCGTGAGTGTGGGTGGGGGTTTACGTGTCAAGTTTGAATTTGAGGTAAAGGGTTATTAATTTATTTTTTATGGTCGTCACGCTTGTGTGATGAAAATCAAATAGTTAAATATAACTATTTTTGTGTGCATTTGAAGTATAGGGTAATATGGTCATTTTATTTTTTAACCATATTGCTCTTGACCATCCGAACAATAAATGGTGAAAAAGTTAAAATTTTCACTTAGTGAAAACTCGACAGTCCAAATGGAGATGGTGAAATCAAAATCATCAAGCTAATAATTCACCTTTTACTTTTAACACAGTGAAAATCATTTCACCACGAACCAAACGAACCCTTAACATTGGTAGTGATGTTTGTCTATAATCATCGAGCTTAATACTCATGAGGTGGTCTAATAGATCATTTCGTGAACCATTTTACATTACACTTGACTCCTTTAAGCGATAAAGAAGATGTTAAAAATATAAAAATACCCTTTGAATCATCTTTATCTATTATGTATAACCTAAACTCATACCAAACATGTAAAAATACCTTAAAACCTTAGTATTAAACTCATACCCAGACACCATAAAATAACCCTAAACTTTTTACACACTCTCTCTCTTCATACAATCTAGCCACTAGATGCTACATGACTATGTGGCGCCTCGACTTATAATTGCATATTAGGAAGTTATAATCCGCCATTGACGTCCATGGGTACCAAAAAAAGGATTATTTAAAATAACGAGCCTCACAATGAAGGTCAGGCCATATACACACAGGTGCTACATATGAATATTATCTTATTAAATTAATCATTCTAAAACCCTTTATATTTTAGAAAATTTTGAGAGAGTCTTATTAGAAGAAACTAACCCGTTTAATTCATTTCAATATTACAATAAAATCTCAACAACCAACAATTATATAGCAAAAACTCACCGATCAAGGCTTCTGAAATGTCTTTAACATCAAATTGTTGCCCCTAAACTCGTGTCCAAGAGTTTAAAAGTTTAAATTCAATAGTTTAAATCATCGTATCACATAGTCAAGCATAATCTAACATATATGTGGTTTAGGTTGACTACCAAATGTTCACCAAACAAGCTAGTATTGTTCTTGCACTTCTTATTATCATTCCTTCGATTTCCACTATAACTACATGAGTCTAAAGAATTTTTCTTCACACAAAGAGCTTTCATGTCGAGCTAATTCTGATCGGAAGCCCTGTCACACTGAACAACATCGACGTAACTAGTCAGATTCAAAACAACTAACTTCTCCTGAATGGAAGGCATCAAACCTCGAATGAATTGCTCTTTACATTTATTAAATACTTTTAAGTTATTTTAGAATTTTTTTAGAGACTTTAGCGCGAGGGTCCCTAGAAAATGTAGGTAGGTACTCAAGTTGGAAAATGGTATCATTGAAAGCTATGGAAATTTCATTTCAACTAGTGGAGGCACACAAGAATTGATAGTGTCGACTCCGTGCTTTGTAGTATATAATGGATGGTCGTTATTATATATGTAAGACTACAAGAGATCTCAACTTGTATAATGGGTGACCGTCATTATGTATATAATTGTGCCAGGGAGCTCGACTTTTGAGATAATTTGATATCTCGTTCATGTTGTGAGGAGATGTAGAAAGGTGATTAATGAATGCATCTATGTCGTGATTAGTATATGCGTGTTTGCACATTCATATGTAGGAATATATTTGGGAGATCCCGTCATAAGATAGTTTGATATCTCGTTATATGTGTATAAGAGTATTTGTAGGGATGTGCTAAAGATCGCGACTTTGAGATATTTTGATATCTCGTTTAGAGTTATTTAGCTGTAATGGATAAAAGTTAAGAGATGGATACATCTCAGTGGGGATAATATATCAAGAGACATATTGTTGAGGCTCAAGCTCATGAAAAGGACTCGATGTTATGCTAACTTACCCAAGAGGACTTGGGATCAAAGCCTACATAGTTCAGATGCAACACATGTTCTAACATGATGTGTGTGAAAGTGTAGAACTTAGCTTGCGAGGGGTAGGGATGGTTTATGGAATATAATAATGGGAATAAACCTGAAGATATATGATATTAGCACATAAACTTATAATTGACAGAGTTGCAAGGTGTTGTCTTTCAGGTTAATTTGGAGGTGTAAAACTGGGAGGAGTTAGGCTAAGAAACAGGAAGGTTTGTACTGTGGATGAAGTACCTAAGAAGCAATATACCGAGAGACGTATTATAACACTTGGGTTTCATGTGTTAAGCTCGGTGTATCACTTATATACCCAAGGGAACTAAGGATTAAAACCAATGTTGTTCATGAGAACAGGTTGGGACTAGAGATGGAGGCATCTCTAGGAGATAATATACCAAAAGACGTATTATAAGGCTTTGTATTCATGAGTTTGACTCAGTATAGAGCCTACGCACCTAGGAGACTTGGGATTGAAGTTAATATAGTCCAACAAAATGACGTATATTTATAGGTGTAGGCAACGGGATACCGGATATACAAGGTGCAACAATGTGGTATTTATGTAGCCCAGTCCTGAATATAGCATTTTCGTTATGTTGGATTGATATATTATATGTTAAAATAATACGTTAATCAAATGCATATGTTTAAAAAGTATTGAAATGAAAACACATGATGTTGTGCAGATTCGGGCTTTATTCACTCAAAGAAGTGGTAAGTGTGATCAAATTATAGACTTTGGCCTGCAAAGTTTCATATTGAATGCAACTCAATGGAACACTCCTGAGAACATGTTTTGAGAAGTATGTTTTCATGTTTGTAGTTTGGAATCATTCCATTTAATTTTTATTGTTTAAAATATGAGTATGTTTATTCGTACACAAGTGGAGGTGCGGGATTAGAAACTAGTCTTTAAACAAATACAAACACTATAAATTCAATAACCGATCCCCTAAACGGGGTTGGTTTAAAGAGGGTACACAATTATGAATAGTTTATAACAATATATATTTGTGGGGTGTTGCCCCAAAATTTAGGCAGAGGTTCTTTACCCTTACGGTGAAAGATGAGTTTTTACGGGCAAGCCCCATTTTTTGTGCTTTTTAGTCGGGTAGAGCTTTGCCTAGGAATGTTGATTTGTGCAAAAATTATTTGCAGGGTTGCGACCCAGTTTTCTATTTTGAGGTGATTTTTCTGAAGTACGAATATCTGAAACTCTCACGACCTGCTTCATGGATGGTTCTCTCTAGTAAAAAAATTTCTTAGCTGAAGTGAACAACTAATAAAGCCCCCGTCAACAGATTTTTACTTTTTCTACAACTTAAAAAGATTTTGTCCTAGATATTTCCAAAAAGCACTTTTGGGGGCTGATGGGATCTTTTGATTCTATTTACTTATGTACCAAGTTAAGTGGGAGAATTTATCTTCAATATTTACCTCATTGGTATTTCTTTTTCATAAGGCTTAAATATTTTCAAAGATAAAAATTTCTATATAAAAAAGTATTGAATTTGTATTCTTCATTTTATGAACCTATAGATTTTTCAGGAAAGCAAACTTGTTCTTTCTTATCCTTGTTTCTCTTTTTTGCGCTTGATCATCCTTGTCTTAAGAGTGATTAATATTAAAGAAGAAGAATAAACTTTGTGAACCTTCAAAATACTTTAATTCATCAAATTCTTTTTGAACTTAGGGAATTTTTATCCTTGGGAGATTCTAATGATCGTGTGGTTCTTTACACGCCAACTTCGAAGTTGGTTCAAAGAAATCTTGTTATTTTTTTTATCATGATATTTGTGTGTTGATATTTTCATAGATGTTACAGAGGTCTCCGATTTTTTATAATTGGAGGAAAAAGGGTGATGTGTGAGTTATGACGATGTGTGATTATAAGACGTTTATTTTTTGTAAGTCTTTACAAAGTTTTAGTGATATTGTTGCTCTGGCTTGAGGTTTTTCCTGTAAGTGGTTTTTTTCTTCATACATTCGGTGTTGTGGCATGATTTACTTTTTTGCATGATTTATACCTCAAATTCTTAATGGAAATCAATATTTGTTATATAGATTAAATCATTGACAAATTTTGATATCTATACCTTTGGGTTGTACTTATTGTTTTTAACATCGATTAAATTTTAATTTGGTGGATTATTTCATTTCGAGTAGTATTTACTAAAGAGAATGCTCAGAGTGATACCTAACCAACATTGAGTGGTAGTCCTAAATTGAACACCTTATCCCTACGTATAAGTTTGAATCAATTTTAAAAAGAAAATTGAGATGTAATTTCAATTCATCTCTTATTCCTATCACCTATAGATTGTAGAAAAATTATAAGGGGTTGGCCTCTAGATTATGAATTATAGTTCATGAGAGAAAGATTATAGATTCACTGGTGGTGATGAGGCTAGTGAAAGAGGTGAGGGTTGGGCTTGTGAGGGATGGGGAGAGAGGTGGAGGGGGGAATTCAATATAAATACGAGATAAATAATGTTTTGAGTGTATGAAATTTTAAATATTTGAAAATAAGAGTTATAAATATAAGATAAAAGTGTGATTAAATATCACTAACAAATTTATGACAAAAATAAAACTAGATTTTTCAATAAGAAAAAAATTAAAGATGTGAATATGACTATGATTGATTAGAGTATTTAGGAGTATGAATTAAAGATATTTTTGAACCTTCAATGAACCTCAAGAGCAAGTGTTATTTGAGGATGACCTCCAAAACACTTTTTTGGATTTTATGAATTATGAAAAGATGCTTGATGGATCTTAATGAAAAAGATGTTTGGGTGATGGAATTTTTAAGGCAAGCGTAAGTGAATGTAAGGTAAAATATGGGTTTTAGATATGGGCAACAACAACATGCATTTTAATAGATCCTAAAAAAGACTTCATCCCTTTACTTTTATTAAAAACTTAAAAACTAAATAAAGTCAGGAATTCCCTATAGGGGTGTGCCAAGCGACACAAGGGGAAGCCTGTTGAGCGGAAGACGTCATACTTTCCCATAAATAAAGAAGCTCATTATTGATAAAAAATGGAGACCCTGTTAATTAACACATGTTATGAGCGCAATATTTCATTTTCATGCATAAATATTGGCTCGATAATCCAAATTGTACACAACTATTACCGTTAGAGAGCTGACTTAGACGACCTATTGTTTTCACCTTGAGCAAATTTTCGAACAAAGAAAATATTAAAGTCAAATTAATCCCAGAAGTCGGGTAGCCACTCGAGACCATAAGTATCTAAGAGAATAAAGGTCTCAAAAAGGGTTATACTTGTTAGGAACCCTTACGGAGAGAGGGGGAGGGGGGGGGGTATAAGAATGTCATCTATATAGAGCAACCTAATGGGAGAGCTTAGTTTTAAGCAAATAATCATCCAAAAACAGACACTCTAGAAAAATTAATTGTTGATTTCTCCCATCCTGCTAATAGATGGAGTAAAAAGATAGATGTTTTGGTTGAAGACTAGATATGCGAACTTTGTGTGTGAATGTGGTGGTGCTTGATGAGGATGAAAAAAGGGGTAGGTGACACGACCACAAATGTGTTCTAGTATGCGTGATATCTAGGCTCAAGTGCAAGCATGTCGCTCAAGTAATAATCCCGGTAAGTCGGGGTCGAATCCTCAGGGAAATAGGACGAGAGAATCGTAACGACGATGGAAAGAACGAGAATCCTAGCTTGACTATAAAAGAAACGAAGAGAAAATTTGAATGGGAGATTTACTACAACTAAATGCGTATCTAAATTAAGGACTAACTAAGCTATGCATAAATGAAATGCAAAAGATCTAATTAACCTAAGAGGGATGGAAAGTGATTAGCAAACATAACTGCAAATGAGAATGAGAGGTTGGTTTACAATCCCCCACACCCTAGTAATTCACCCTGTAGGATACTAGATTTCGAAATTAGAATTTACGAGGAACCCGGTCTTTATTAATCCTAAGCATTTCATATATGAAGGACCGTAGCCCGCATCATACAAAATTAAACGTAAGAACAAAGAAGTGTCACATTAACTACACGCGCGTTGCACTCTTAAGCATCCCAGTTACCTACGACAAACGAGATCAAAAGTCCTACGACGGGTGCGATAATTACGCGACACGATTCCTTAAAAATTCAATTCAAAAATCTATTTCCATTATGATGAATCACATCGGGTGGGGTTCATGCACCCCAACCCTAAAGAATTTAGCCAAACATGACTAGGTGAAGAAAAACATTAATTCTAAAACTGGCAAGATTCATGATTTCCATGAAATATATGAACAAGAACAATTGGTAATTTGAGATATCCACTAAGAATTGAGAACTAATTCACAAATTAACTAAGTAAAAGAGAGAATAAATTAAATGAAACAAAATTACTTGCATTCACGGAATCTGAAATCAAATCTGAATCCTCTAATCAATCTTCAAAACTAGGGTTTGTAACACAGGTGAGAGAGTTTTCTCTCCCTAAAAACTAAAACTAAACTAAAAATTATTAAAGTTTGAACTCCCTTTGTCTAACAATAACTAGAAGTTAAATACATCACGAAAAATTTCGGTGTTGTAGCTGAATCAAACTCTAAAATCGAAAAAGAAAATCAAGTTTATCTTCGACGGACCGGTCCTGGACTTCAGTAGCGGATCGATCCTCATTCAAATACAGATCGATCCCTTTTTCTGGGAAATAGGATCGGTCCGCTATGCAAAATTTTCCAGTGAGAGATAGTACTTCAGACCTGTCCTTTTTTCTAGAAAATGGGATCGGTCCACTAAGGGAATTTGGGTAGTGAGTTGTAAGGGATTGGGCCGGTACTTTTCTTTGAGAAATGGGATCGCCCGCTTTCAATTTTTAGCTTCTACTCAATTTCTCCACATTTTCTCTTATCTTCAGAACCTCGTAACTTCTGTTCCAGAACTCGAATTTGGACGCCATTTCTTCATACGCATTTGTAGACTCGAGATCTTTAACTTTCATTTTGGGTTCTCGTCCATATTCCTGATGGAAATTACACTTCTGCCTTTTGAATTTTCTCCCTTGATTCATTCTTTTGCTTTGGCTTTTTCTTTTCTTCACTTAGCAATAAATTCCTGTAAAAATCATGAAAAGGGCACAAAACCCGAGATACTACATAGAAAGGTTAGTAGCATATAAATGAGATAAATTAAGATGAATTACATTATCCGAGGCGATAAAAATACCTAAATTAAGGGGATAAATTAAGAAGAATTTAAGCCCAATCAAACCCCCCTATCTTAGAACTTTGCGCGTCCCGAGCAATGTAAAAGAATTTAACTAAGACTCAACTTTCGTGATTCGCTTTATTTGGATATAATACCACTTTTTGGGGCAAACGATTGCATTTAGCGGATGTAATAAGCCTTTAAACCCCTATATCACCCTATTGGGATGATTTGTGTCTCGTGAGGGTTTGCAGTGAATATACCCACAAAATTCGACTCAAAGCAAATTCAAAATACTAAAAAATTGTACAATTTAAAGTTTTCCAGAAAATAGTCATCATCAATTCAGATTTAAGAGTCTCCAATCATAGTGCGTGTGTGCGAAGCCAGAAATTTAACCATGGATTTCCACCTATTGACCATTACGTTACTTTTTCGAAAATTCGTTTTGATTCAAATTCTCATTGGGTGCTCTCACAAACGAATCACTCGAAAATGTGGCTACTTTCTCTCGGTATGCGTGATATAAGGAGTAAATGTAGTAGAACATAAGTTCACGCACACTAAATTCAAAAGACGAAAATTTATGGGGTAAAAAAATCTCATCATTAGAATACGATTACAAGGAAACGGGAAACATCGCCTCTACTTTATGCCTTTAATCTCTTTTATTAACTTTTGTGCCTGAGCTCTCCACGCGGTAAGCAAATTTGCAATTTCGATTCGGTTAGGACTTTTCGGGTTTTTAAGGTGCATTGGGTAAAAGGAGATGGTTGGGTACTTCGGAATTGAATTTTTTTTCTTGAAATGTCCATTAGGCTTTTCCGGGCTTTTGCCATTTTCTTTTCTTTTTTTGATTTTTTTTCCACATTTTTCTTGTCTTGCTATTTTTGTTGAGCATGTTCTATTTTTTCCTTGCCCCTTTTTATTTGCACTAATTGGACTAAAATTCCAGGGTTTCACTTTTCTCAATTCCGGGCCATTTAGTTTTTTCGGGTAGTCAAACGAAAAGGGAAAAATTTAGTTTGCTCAAATTGGTTAGCGAAGGGAAAAATTTTCACGACTTTTTCTAGCCAATATTTTTGGGTAACAAACGATAGCCTACTTGATTATCCCAATCACCAATTACTTTACCATATGCGTCTCGAGATTAAATTAGTTTAGAGATATGTTAACGCATATTTTGAGACAACATCTCTCACGTTTCCTGTAACCGATCAAAACAAGGGTGTTGAGATCACGATGACTTTTTAGATTCTGAAATGCGCTTTGAGTTAACCATTAACTCGGATTGATTTAAATTCTCACAAAAAAATAGATAGGCTCGAAATCTCACCAGGTTGGTTAATCTCCACACTTATTCGTAAAGTCGTCAATTTTCTTTCAATTTCTATCTTTGGTTAATTTCGGCTTTGTGTAATTTTGAATTTTACAATTTGAGACTTTAAACCGAATTTTAATGATATTTTTGAAAAATTTAGATTCTAATTTTTGTTTACTTTAAGAAAAATATTTTTGGCTTTTTCAAACTTTTTTTTTGGTGCATTTGGACTTTGTGAAATGTAAAGATGCATGCGTACCCCCCCTAACTTATGCTTTTGCATCGTCCCGAGGCAAAAAGGACTAAAAATCGAATTAAGGAGAGTATAACAACCAATGAACAAAGTACACAAATGCGAGAATTTAAAAATAAGCACAAGACACACAAGATAAGCAGTCCAATTTCCATTAAAATATGATAAAAGTTACATAACTGTGAAAAAATGGAAAGAAAACGGGGCTAAAACATCCGCACAGTAAGGAAACTAAAATGGGGGACGGTTGGAGGATCCGGGGGCGTTGGGGGTCAATGGGATCATAAAAGTAGGAGGGGGAGGGGCGTTAAAAGACATTTCGAACATTTGAGCTTGAAGGCTATGCGCGTTGGTCCTCCTCCCTATGAGCGTTGTAGCGTGCTATGAACCTCGAAAGTTGTGTTTAAAGTGCAGAGATGCGCGCATCAATGTTGCTACCCGGAAGCTCATAGTTGGAATCCTCCTCTTCCACGTACTCGGGTGTGACACCTCGCCTAATTAAATACCGGGCGATCACTCCTTTATTAAATTAAAATCAAGGTGAACAGTTGGATCATTCTTAGCATCACTGTCGTGAAAATAAATTTCCAATTTAAACACCCTAATTAATTAAGCTAAGTGTCAAAACCATTTTTAACATTCCTTTCAAATTTTATTTATTTATTTTATTAAACAATCAATCCAATAATTTAACATTCAACACTAGCTACTAACAATAAAACTTAAAGTAAACCATCCAGAATATAATAAATCCCAAAGTGAAAATACTAGAAATAGATGAAGTACAATATCCAAATAACAACTGAATAATGGAAAGGGCGACACATGCCCCAATAATGAACATGCTAGGAGTATAATCAAATGGATGAAGTCGTCTAAACAACAGGCCTGCAACTCCCACCTAAGCTGCAGCGCGTTCCTGCCAAAGGACCCTATGCAATACGCTCTTGTGGCTGGGCACCTGTAGTATATACATATATATATATATATACAAGAGAGAAGAGAAATGGAAACGGGTCAGAGCCCGATAGTGTACATGATTTAAAAATTCGTTTAGCAAGTATTTAAATTGATTACAGGCTAATGCAACAACATATTAGTGCGACACTCTCTTGAGAAATTCTCACCTCTCTTCTAATGTGCACACCTATCGCACTAACCTTCCTAATGGTCTATCTCGTCATATATCACACTATCTTTCCCCAATGATTTAACTTATCTTAGGTTATTCGCAGGATTTAAAATTTAAACGATACAATTGTTTGAAAAGAATATTTCAATTAGTATCCAAAATTCTCGTTTTAACTTTATTAATTTATAAAGTTTTTCAGTGTCATATCATACTTTCTCAAAACAAGTATTACAATTTGAGTCATCAACCATGTTCTACATATCAAATCACAGTAGGCAGTTCCAGATTTCAGAGTTTCATATATATATTAACTACTCGTAAAATATATATCATAACAGCACCCCACATAAAAACTATGGTGCGGGCATACTCTACTATCCAAACCCCGTATCACTCGTATTAAGGGGAATACAAATTCGGAATCACTCTAGAATTGTATTAACACATACACAACAATATTGAGGTGAAGCATAGATTCCAAGTCTCTAAGAGGATGGCACATACCCGCGTCTCTTAGGACCGTCTGAACTATCAAATCGATAGCCTGTACCAAGGATATCTATCTTCTAGGGTACGAGTCAATATCCCCCATAAGGCAACACAGGATAAGATCGTCCCAGCGCGGCAACCTCAGGGATAGCAAGTAGCGTGGGTATGTTTTTCACACATAGATAGTATATGCCAACACAGTCATATAACTATACTAATATTACCATATCAATATTAGGTATATTTCAAATCCCATAGTTAGGACTTTTATCCTTATTTTCACCTTTTTAGTAAACACATATAGCGGTTCGTTTCTAACCTTGATTCGGTATTATTCCAACTTACCACATAACTCTCATGGCTTTATCCTCCCAATTATAAAATTCAGTAGGTATTCATCTATTCTCTATCATAACTATTTGACGTAATTTCTCACTTTAAATACGTAGTTTCATCGTTCCTTATATAATTATCCCAAAAATACAATTCTCGTCATATATTAGAGGTCCCAAAATTTATTCATATACCCTACTGGTCCTCTTTATCTCCCAAAACATATTTTTAAGGGTGACTATGAATTATTCCTCATTAAAGTGAATTTCAACTAATTAAGAAGGAAAGATATGAGTCTGCCAGGAGGGGTCGATCGATCGAGGTCTAGGGCTCGATCGATCGAACCTTCGATCGATCGAAGCTCTGGGCTCGATCGATCGATCAAGCAGGTCTGCGAAATCTGCAGATTTGCAGTTACGGGTTTCATCTTCTAACCTTCACCAAATCCATATTTTTCATACCCAATCGACCCAAAATTTATACTACTGACATTATATCATCATACTATGAAATTTCAACGTAAAGCATGTAGATTTCTATTATTAAACATGGATCAACAAGCCTTAAATTCATATAAAACCTCAAGAACCCTAGACTTTCATTAATATGTTCCAATCCATCTTTTCCAGAGTTTTCTTCATCTACAACCTCATAAATTCGTGGTTCAATCCTCTACATGTTAAGGGGTTTCCAGAATAACAATTAATCCATCCCTACATGCAATTTCCTATCTCATCTTTTAGGTTTCTTCCATAAAAACTCATTCTAATTACTCCTAAACTAATATGAAAGATGCATCAACGAAATAAGCAAGATAAACACTTGCATGGGGTTTTCAGAAGTCTGGTTTGGTGCCGAAATTGGTGTGGTTGCGTTCCCCGTCTCGCGATCTACGCGTTGGCGGTGGCGGTGGCGGTGGTGCAAACGATTGAGTTTTGAGCCTTGGAATGCCTTGAGAGCTCTCTCCTCTCTTCTCTAATGGCTGTTCTAGTGTTTTGAGCTTTCTAACCCTAGATGATAACCCAGATATCTGATATAACCCTTTTAATTTTCGTGGGTTTAATTACCCAATAATGTGAAATGTCCAAAATGCCATCCCGGGGTACTAATTAGGCCTAAAAATGCCCCGAGACCCAAACTAAACCACCGGGCACACTTTTCTGACTACCTCGACCCTTACGGACGCGTTGGCGCACTCAAAATGACCCTACGAACAACTTATAAAATATTCACTTTTATTTATCAATATTTAGTCCCGACGCGACACGGGCGCGTCCCGACTCAAATTTCCAAAATTGTCATTTTATTCACTCGTGACATTCAATATAACCAATATTATATATTACTTTGCTCATTAGTAATATTTGACAAATTTCCCATAATTACTAACTCTCGTCACGTTAATAATTATAACATAATTAATTTTCGAATTTTATTAAATAATTAATTCACATTAAATTTAATAAATCCCCAAATTAATATAGCATAAAAATACGGGGTATTACATCGGGATCCCCACCCTCGACCATGCTCACGTCATCTGCTGCCACCTCATCATCCGAGGACTCGTTAGTGGACTCCTCCTCATTTCTAGCGTCACTATCAGCAGTGGCCTGTCTAGCTTGGTAAATGGGCCTTTGCGACGCGCTTTTGGTGCGGGTAAGCTATCCAAAAGGATTTGGAAGATGAGAAAATTCGGTGGGTGGTTGAATGCCAGCGTCGGGAAGAAGAGATGAGATGATCCTGGCATAAGGGAGCGGGGCAGTGCCTTTTTCATCTGTGACGGCATGGAAAATGTCTCGGTATATTGTGCGGGCAAGCGGATAGTGGAATTTAGGTCATAGAGGTGGTAAACAGGGGTGGCTTGACGAGGGCACATGCTGGAGTCGTTTGAAACTAGTAGAATATTAGCACAAATGATTTGGAAGGTGATGCGCGCTTTGTCGTCTAGTTGGCCGACGAGAAAAGGGCCTCGAAGCCACTGCTGGCCTGGAGCGATACAGGCAATGTAGACATCTTTGTCTAGGGGTGAGCTGTAGTTGGGGTATTGGAATGGGGATGGGTGAGGGACATCCTTCTCCGTCAGCTTGCGAATGAGGATGTCGAGTGAGAACGGGATGGGGTTTGGTCAACATACGCCTCGGCTTGAAAATTGTCGGTGTGCACGAGGGACCCATAGACGGTTCAATGAAGAAATGACAGCACCCCTTGGCGATAAAGAGGTTGGTGAGGCTGGCGGGAAGCTCCTCCCACATAACCTATCTCTTAATGTGCAACTTGCGGGCGTGACTGAAGAAGCGGCGACACCAACGTTTCTCCTCGTAGGAACGGAACGGGGGTGGCCAGTTTTCAGCAATGACCGTGGAGTTGTATTTTTCTGGGGGTGGTTATTTGGCTATGAAGGGTGATTTTGTTGGAAATAGAGGGTGGAATAGAGAGGGAGAGAGTTTGGGTAAGTGAAAGGTGTGGTGAAAAAGGGTGGGAGAGGGTTGTATTCATAGGTGGGGGAAGGGGAAGGGTTAGGTTTTTGGAGGGAAGGGCTTGGGAGGGAAAGGGTTGGGTTTTTGGGAGGGAAATCGGGTTGGGAAGAGGGAAGAGATGAAATGGAGGGAGATAAATGGATTGGGGGGGGGTGAATCTAGGGAATTGAAGAGTTGCAGGAACCGGACCGGTCCGCGTGACCAGGGGCGAATCGGTCCGTTTCCTTTTTTTTATTTTTAAATTACTCCCATGCAGACTGGTCCGTATGCCCAGGGGTGGATCAGTTCGTGTTCCCAGAATTTCCAGAATCCTCCAACTGCAGGAATGCTCTTTCGTAATTTGTTCTTAGTGCTTACCCTTAACTTCTCAAAATGTAAACCTAAGACTCTAATGACCCTAACTTAATCACATCTATGATACACAAGATTTCACTAGATACACGTTGGGGGTTCGACGACCTCTCAATTTCAGCTCACTCTACCTCGTAAATGGGGTCCGACAACCAAATGGTGTCGACATCCTCTACACATGCCTCTAGATATGGCTTTAGGCGTTGACCATTGACTTTGAAAGTATTTCCCCCCTTTGGATCTTCCAATTCCACTGCTTCGTAGGGGAATACGCTCTTCACAACTAATGGACCAGTCCACCGAGACCGCAACTTATTCGGAAATAGATGAAGCCGAGAGTTATAGAGGAAGACTTTTTTCCCGGGAAGAAACTCTTTTTATCGAATAATTTTATCATGTGCAAGTTTCATCCTTTCTTTGGAAATCTTAGCGTTCTCATACGCGTCATTGCGTATCTCCTCTAACTCATTCAATTGAAGCTTGCGAGCTTCACAGGCTTTGTCCATGTCGTAATTTACCTCTTAATGACCCAATACGCTTTGTACTCCAACTCAATGGGAATATGGCAAGGTTTTCCATACACAAAGAGGAATGGGGATATTTTGAGTGGGTTCTTATATGCGGTACGATAGGCCCATAGCGAATCGTTCAATCTAAGGGACTAATCTTTGCGGTTAGGATCGATGATCTTCTCGAGGATGTTTTTGATATCACGATTTGCCAACTCGGTCTGCCCATTCATTTGTGGGTGATATGTCATTCCAACTTTATGAATGACACCGCACTTTCTAATGAGCTTCTCGAATGGCTTGTTGTAAAAATGCGTGCCATTATCACGGATTATCGCTTTTGTTCTTGCAAGAATCTTATCACCACTTATTATCATTAGACTTGGTAACTATAGCTTCCACCCATTTAGAAACATAGTGTACCGTGACTAGGATGTATAGGTAGCCAAAGGACGGGGGAACGATACCATAAAGTCAATACCCCAGTAGTTAAAACCCTCAATGATGAGGATCGGGGTTAATGTCATCATGTCTCGTCGGGTTATCACTCCCATCCATCGACACCTGTCGCAAGGTTTGTAACAATTGTTTACATCCCGGAATATTATGGACCAATGAAAGCCACTTTGGAGAATCTTAGCGGTTGTCTTTTTCACAAAAAAATGGCCTCCACAAGCCTCTGAATGACAGAATTGGATGACCTTTGGAATCTCGTCATCCGGTACGCATCGTCGGATGATTTGGTTGGCGCAATATTTAAAAAGGAGTGGATCGTCATAGAAAAACATGCGCAACCAAGTAATGAACCTCTTCTTATCTTGCGGTGTCCACTCGGGAGGAACGACTCCCGTGACAAGATAGTTCACTATGTCCGCAAACCAGGGCAAAAAAGAGGCGGCAAAGAGTTTCTCATTCGGTAAGTACTCGTCTATGGGTGTAGAATCACTAGGTACGTCGGACGAAAGCCGTGATAAGTGATCGGCGACGGCGTTTTCTACTCCCTTTTTATCTTTAATGGAGAGATTACACTCTTGTAGTAGTAAGGTCCACCTTATGAGGTGCGGCTTTGTGTCTTTCTTTGCAAGGAGATATTTTAAAGCCATGTGGGCAGTGAAATAGGTGATGGGGGAACCGATAAGATAGGACCGAAACTTGTCTAGAGCAAAGACTACCGCTAGCAATTCCTTCTCCGTGGTGAAGTAATTGAGTTGCGGTCGGGTGAGAGTTCGACTAGCATAGTAGATGACATGAGTCTTTTTGTCTTTTCTTTGGCGCAAAACAGCCCCTATCGCATAATCGCTAGCATCACACATGAGCTCGAATGGTAAAGACCAATCCGGAGCTTGCATGATGGGAGAGGACACAAGCATGATTTTCAATTTTTCAAAAGCACTTTGGCATGCTTCAATCCACTCGAATGGGGTGTCCTTCATAAGAAGGTTTCTTAAGGGTCTAGCTATGGTGCTAAAATCCTTAATGAACCTTCTATAGAACCCCGTGTGGTCCAAGAAAGAGCGCACGTCTTTTAGGGATTTTGGTTGGGGTAGGTAAGCTATGACATCAATTTTTTCTCTATCCACCTCGATCCCTTTGGATGACACTATGTGGCTAAGAACTATGCCCCCAGTTACCATGAAATGGCATTTCTCCTAATTCATCACTAAGTTCTTCTCCACACACCGGGCTAGTACTTTCTCAAGATTGGCTAAACATAGATTGAAAGAGGTGCCGAAAACACTGAAGTCGTCCATAAACACCTCTAGAACTCTCTCAACCATGTCACTGAATAAGCTGAACATGCACCTTTGAAAGGTCACGAGTGAATTACACAAGCCGAATGACATACGTTTGTAGGTAAATGTACCAAAGGGACAAGTGAAGGTCGTCTTCTCTTGATTAAGTACATCTACCTCAATCTGGTTATATCCAGAATAACCATCTAGGAAGCAATAATAAGGGTGGCCCGCTAATCTTTTAAGCATTTGATCGATAAATGGCAATGGGAAATGGTCTTTCCTAGTTCCTGCATTGAGTTTTCGATAATCAACGCAAATGCGCCACCTAGTAGTGGTACGTTGGGGAACTAGCTCTCCCTTGGCATTTTCAATCACTGTCATGCCCGAGTTCTTTGGGGTGACTTAAATGGGGCTCACCCACTTGCTATTCGAGATTGGGTAAATAATCCCGGCATCCAATAATTTGATGATTTTTGCCCTCACCACCTCTTTCATGGTGGGGTTTAGCCTTCTTTTCATGTCTCTCGAGGGCTTCACATCCTCCTCGAGGTGAATCTTGTGAGTGAAAATTAGAGGGCTTATCCACTTTAGATCATCTATACACCAACTAAAAGTACTTTGGTGCTTCCTCAAGATCTTTAATAGCTTACCCTCCTGCTCTTCATCTAAGCTTGAGGAGACAATAACAAGAAATGTCTCACCCTCTCCTAGGAAAGCATATTTAACGTTGGAGGGTAGTTTCTTTAACTCGAGAGTCGGGAATGTGTTGCTAGAGGGCATCATGCATGCCTCCCTCGGCGGTAACTCTTCGAATCAAGAAACCCAATTTACATCTACTACATTTTCGTCCGACGCTCTCTCATCAAATAGCTCACGCAATTCCTCAACCTCTCTCTCAAACTCGGTATAAGTTTCCTCGCTCTCATGACTAGACACTAAACAAGCTTCTAAGGCGTCTCCACAAAAAATTTCCTCAATGTGTTCTTCTATGATCTCATCAATTAAGCTCACCGCGTGAAGATCATCTGCTTCCCCTGCCTGTTGGGCTATGTTGAAGATGTTAGTCTCCAATGTCATGTTCCCAAAGGTGAGTTTCATCTTCCCATTTCGAGTATTAATTAGTGCGTTAGCCGTAGCTAAGAATGGGCACCCAAGAATTATGGGGACATGGTTACCCTTAGGTGAAGGAGGGCTCTCTGTCCCAAATGACAAAATCTACCAGGAAGTAGAAAGTGTCCACCTGGACTATCACATCCTCGACTATGCCTCTCGGTATCCTCACGGTTCGATCTGCTAATTGGAGAGTGATCCTTGTGGGTTTAAGGTCACCCAGATCAAGTTGCTTATAAACTGAGTAGGGGAGGATATTAACGCTTGCCCCTAAGTCCAGTAAGGACATTTCAATTTTATTCTCTCCAATGGTGCAGGAAATGGTGGGTGCACCGGAATCTTTATATTTAGGTGGGAGATCCTTAAGAAGATCTGAGCTCACATTTTGTGCTAGAAATACATTTTTCTTTACCTTCATCCTTATCTCGACCGTCAATAAGTCTTTTATGACTTTTGCATAAGCTGGAATTTTCCTTATTGCATCGAGGAAAGTTAAGTTTAATTTCACGCTTTTAAGCACTTCTAGCACTTCATCACGGGGGGTCCCTTTTTGGGGAGGAACCAATCTTTGAGGGAATAACGTGATGGTGGGTGGCTTGACAATTACAGCGGGATCGCTAGTGTCTTATTTTTAACTCTCATTCAATGGGATATCTTCAGCCTCTTTCGTGCCGGGCGAAGTCTCCTTGTCTTTTGATGCGTCGTGTGGGGGAGGTGATAAATCCACAGCTCTCCCACTACGAAGAGTGGTTTCCACGTGGCAATGCTCCTGATGTTTTATAGAGGTGGAGATACTCAACGAAGATTGCAACTTTGATATGTTCGCGTTCATGTCGGCGAACATGCAATCATATCTAGCATTGGTTGCACTTTGTGATTTGAAAAATTGGTTTATCGTGTCCTCGAGGTTCCTCCGTGGTGGAGTAATATATGGAGCTAGAGGAGGTGGTGCTTGCTAAAATTAAGGAGGTGGTGGAGGTGGGACAACCTGTGAATATGGATTCATCGTAGCTTGTGGTTGTCCGTAGTAAAAACCAGGGTGGTTTCTCCACGAAGGGTTGTATGAGTTTCCATGAGGGGCTTTAAAATTTCCCTTGAACCCTCCTATAACATCCACCTGCTCGGTGTGAATGGATTTGTAGGCGTAAATCGTCGGGCATGCCTTTGTGGAATGACCCGCCTCACAGATAGCACACACCTTTTCTTTCGCTACACGACTGGATCTAGAGATATCTCTCGACCGACTATCAATCAAATCTTTCATATCTCTCTGAAACTGATCGAATAGACGGTCTATTAATGTATTACTATCCAAATGGTATAGACCGGATACAGTCAGAGCGATAAATGCTTGTCTAGGTCAGACTTGGGTATTAGGATCAGATGTGTCCCATGCTTGAGTAGTCTCTGTAATATACTTAAGATGGGACTCAGCATCACTAGAGTCTAATTCCCAGAATGGCCATTCACACATAGTTTGCACAAGTTGTTTGGAAGTCACTTGTAATCCGTTATGGAAGAAAGATATCAAGTGGTGTTTTTCAAAACCATGATGGGGGCATGCACTTACTAAATCTTGGAAACGGTCCCAACACTTGTTAAAAGGCTCATTATATTGTTGTCGAAAACCTTGGATTTGAGTCTTTACAGAGTTGGTCTTATGCGGTGGGAAGAATTTTGAGATACATTTGGATTGCATATCCCTCCAGGAAATAATGGAGTTCGGGGGTAGAGACCATAACCAGGTCTTAGCTTTATCCTTTAAGTAAAAAAGGAAAAGATTTAGGCAAATAACATCCTGCGTGCAAGCTTGGTCACTAAATGTGTCGCACGCCTCTTCAAACTCTCTTATGTGAAGGTAAGACTTCTCCGAATCTATGCCATGGAAAGTATGGAGAATTTGTATCATCCCATTACGAAAGTGGAACGGACCGACATTATACGGGGATAAAATACAACCAGGGGTGACAGTTCGTTCAGGAAAGAGTAAGTCTTTCATGTGACGATAGATTGGATTTCCCTCTCCTGTGCCTATACTAGCAGCGTCAGACATCATTCTCTATTTAGATGACTCGAAACACTCACTCGGTGTCCTATATGTGTGACTCAAGGATTGACTCAGTGTGTAACTACCGATAGAGTGCTCAGGAGTAGGAAGTGGAACCCAAAACTGTGGAACGCGAGGCATGTGGGGACTATCAGAATTATACTCAACAAATTGATTTTCATGAATTCGGGTTGGAGTATTTTGAGGACTTTGAGTATGTTCAGGATTTTGCATTAAAGGCTTGTGAGAGATGATTTATTTATTTATTATTATTTTTTTAATTTTTGGTCAAAGCTTTAGATTGACTCGATCTAACCTAAGTCTACCTAACTCCCCGACAACGACGCCAAAAACTTGACGCGACCACAAATGTGTTAGTGTGCGTACTATCTGGCTCAAGTGCAAGCCTGTCGCTCAAGTAATAATCTCGGTAAGTCGGGGTCGAATCCTCAGGGAAATAGGACGAGAGAAACGTAACGACAATGGAAAGAACGAGAATCCTAACTTGACTCTAAAAGAAACGAAATGATGATTTGAATGGGAGATTTACTACAACTAAATGCGTATCTAAATTAAGGACTGACTAATCTACGCATAAATGAAGTGTAAAAGAGCTAATTAACCTAAGAGGGATAGCAAGTGATTAATAAACTTAACTGCAAATGAGAACGAGAGTTTGGGTTATAATCCATCACACCCTAGTAATTCACCCTGTAGGATACTAGATTTTGGAATTAGAATTTACATGGAACCCGGTCTTTATTAATCCTAAGAATTCCATATATGAAGGATCGTAGCCCGCATCATACAAAATCAAAGGTAAGAACAAAGCAGTGTCGCATTAACTACACGCACGTCGTACTCTTAAGCATCTCAGTTACCTAGGGCAAACGAGATCAGAAGTCCTACGACGGTTACGATAATTACGCGACACGATTCCTTAAAAATTCAATTCAAAAATCTATTTCCATTATGATGAATGACATCAGGTGGGGTTCATGCACCCCAACCCTAAAGAATTTAGCCAGACATGACTAGGTGAAGAAAAACATTAATTCTAAAACTAACAAGATTCATGATTGCCATAAAAGAGATGAACAAGAATAATTGGTAATTTGAGATATCCACTAATCATTGAGAACTAATGAACTAAGTAAAAGCGAGAATAAATTAAATGAAATGAAATTACTTGCATTTACGGAATCTGAAATCAAATCTGAATCCTCTAATCAATCTTCAAAACTAGGTTTTGCAACACAGGTGAGAAAGTTTTCTCTCACTAAAAACTAAAACTGAACTAAAAATTATTAAAGTTCGAACTCCATTTGTCTAACAATAACTAGAAGTTAAATACATCATGAAAAATTTCGGAGTTGTAGCGGAATCAATCTCTAAAATCGAAATAAAAAAATCAAGTTTATCTTCGGCGGACCGAACCTGGACTTCAGTTGCGGATCAGTTCTCATTCAAATACGGATCAATCCCTTTTTCTAGGAAATAGGATCGGTCCGCTACGCAAAATTTTCCAGTGAGAGATAGGACTTCTGACCGGTCTTTTTTTTTGAAAATGGGATCGGTCCGCTAAGGGAATTTGGGCAGTGAGTTGTAAGGGATCAAACCGGTCCTTTTCTTTGAGAAATGGGATCGTTCCCTTTTAATTTTCAGCTTCTCGTCAATTTTTCTTCATTTTCTCTTATCTTCAGAACCTCGTAACTTCTGTTCCGAAACTCGGATTTGGACGTTGTTTCTTCCTATGCATTTGTAGACTCGAGATCTTCAACTTTCGTTTTGGGTTCTCGTCCAGATTCCTATTGGAAATTACGCTTTTGCCCTTTTAACTTTTCTTCATTAATTTATTCTTTTGCTTTGGCTTTTTCCTTTCTTCACTTAGAAATAAATACCTGTAAAAATCATGAAAAAAGCACAAAATCCGAGATATTATGTAGAAAGGATAGTAGCATATAAATGTGATAAATCAAGATGAATTACATTATCCGATGCGATAAAAATCCCTAAATTAAGGGGATAAATTCGAAAGAATTTACGCCTAATCAGTAGGTGTCCCTTTGTTAAGGGAGTATTGATGGACGTTCCCTTATTGGGGGTGGAAACCCCAATATCATACCCCCATACTCTATAAAGGTTCCCGTTGATAATATCTCTCCATGAGATCTTTATTCCACCAGAACAAAGATTTTAAGTCACCGTAAGACATTCCTAACAGTATAGCCCGTGTGCAAAACGAATTTTTGAGTTGTTTACAAAATAGCAAAATCTAGTTTGTACAAAGGTGTACTCCTGATTGGCAGTCTCTGAGACCTCTCAATATGTAGTTTGATGGGTAGTTTGGTCTTTTTTCCTTCTTAGGGTTATCTTATTAAAGGAAAGAAATGTCTCATTTTCTAGGGATCTTAAAATATCCCCATTTAGAAACCATAAATCTACCTAATTTTCATCACATTACCTTACCAAATCTTTCATGATTACCTTATTTTCATTTAGACCTTCCATAAATCATTCTCGTAATCACATATTCAAGAATTTTTAGTGGGGAAACTTTTAGGAAATTGCACAAAGTCTCACATTAAAGTCTTAAAAGCATTTTCACCCCTCACATTACATATTTATATCCTTATTTGGTGTATTTATTTTCATATTTATATTTTTTATGATGTAGATTTTCTCATTTACTCTTAACATTATTTTTGTTATAAACAAGTTAGTGTTAATATTTACCTTTTTTTATTTTAGAATTATTTTCATCAAGTATTTTCATAAACAAGAAATAGAATTTATGTGATTTATTTATAAATTAAAGTACATTTGGGTATTTTTTTCATTAAAAAAAAATTCATAACCATTTCCACTTACAACAACCCAAAATTTCCTCAAAGTTGTCAAAAATTGTGTAAATCCAACTTTTCAAGCCCGTATGTGGACTATGTGGAAGGCTTTGATCCCCTTTAAAGGGTATGTAGGTGTGGCAAAGGCATTTTTAGGATTCAAGTCCTTATATAATTGATTCCTTTTTACTAATTATTATTGTCAAGATTTTTTTGACCTTATTTGTTATATTTACCCACTTAACTCATTTAATGTATTTTTTTATATCTCTGTGATTATTACATGTATATACTATATCTTCAATGTACTTCTCATGTTTTGTATTTTGTAACTTACTTTATTTATATTTTTTATCTCTCATAGATATCCATATTCATATATGATAATGTTGTGGCTAGATGTACTCCTTACCTAGTCACCTTTTTGTACATATTCACATATTTGTCATCACCAATTCATTTCCCCACATTTATTTACACCCATGTATGCTACACACTCTTTCTCACGCTTAGGCATATTTATGTATGGTATGCACTCTTTGTTTCACTTAGTCACACATATGCATGTCAAACACAATTTTTTAACACATAGTTACACATGTATATATGTCACACACACGTTCATTATATCTAGTCACATATTTCCATCTCACACACATACACACATAAAGGAGTAAGAGAATCTATTTATACCCACTAGAGACTGAAAGGGTGGGTAGGGTGCCTAACCGCTTCTCGCTCTATAACTTAGTCCCAGGTCTCACCTTTTCTTTGGTTTCATTTAGATAATTTTCCATCTATCTCCTATTTTAGGTTAATTTATTTTACTTTGCCTATTTTTGGTAAAATAGGTTGGAAACTACGAGTTTACACATAACCCACCTCATTCTCTATTTGGTTTTAATCGGATGTCTCGCACATTCCGCATTCATAGTTCGGGATATCCACACAAGTAAGGGCGGATACTGTATATCTTTTGTTGAGGAGAACAATATGGTTGCACTTTCTTTTGTTCAGAGTAACAGGGTTTATCTTCTTTTGCTTTAGATGGTTGGTAGGTTGATACTTCCTTTTATTTCAAAAAGCGGGGTTTAACTTCCCTTTCTTTAGAAAATTGATATAATTGCACTCCATTTACTTCAAAAGAAAGGGGTGTACTTCCTTTTCTTTAGAAGATCGCTATGCTTGCACTTCCTTTTCTTTAGAGAAGTAGGTTTGAACTTCGTATGCTTAAAAATATTAGTATACCGGTGCTTCCATTACCTCAAAAGAGAGGGTATTGAACTTCTTTTGATTTTGAAGATCGGTATACAGGAATGATTAGGCATAAATTCTTCACATTTATCCCCTTAATTTCGGTATTTTTATGATCCCGTGCGTGTAAATAGCTTGGATTTGTCTCATATTTATGCTACTAACCCTTTTTGGTAAGTATTTCGTATTTTGTGTATTTCTCATGTGTTTTATAGGTATTTCATGCAAGAAAGTGCGAGAGAGAACTCAAAATAGTAAAAGAAACCAAGAAACGTGGAGTTGAAGGGAATTTTCATAATTTTGCAGACTTATTTTGGAGGTGGGGCCAACTTGAAAGTTGAAGATCTTTCAATTACAAGAACATTGGAAAAAACGGCACCCCAACCCGAACTACGGTGAAGAAGTTATGAAAGTCTAAAGATTGAGAAAGAAATCTCAAAATCTCTGAATGAAAAATGGGGGCGATTCGGACCTATTAAAAATAAAAAGTCCAGACCGGTTCGCCCATTTGTCTTGATCCAGATCCGTTATAAAATTAGTCATGCTTTCTAAGTGTGACAAATTTTTATATACATAATTTTTATTTTGTCCTTATCTTATAGCCAAAAGAGTTTTATGTTTTGGGTACTTTTCTTAACGACTTGTAACCTATATATTTAGTCATTAGGTCTCTTTTTAGTCATATTTCAATCATGTAAAATCTCCATAACAAGTAGGAACATCTAGGAGAAGAATTTACATGTTTTGCACCTTTAATTCAAGAGCTTTTTCGGTTTGTCTTCAATCTTTGATTTCTTCTTGCATGGTTGTGTTCTTCAATCCTGGTAACCTTAAATTCCAGCACTTTTATCATTCTTTCCTTATTTTCACGTACTTGTTAATGGATTCTTGTGTAGTTAATCATAGTTACACCATGTTAGGCTAAATTTTTTAGGGGCTGGAGTGCATGAACCCAACCCGATGTGGCTTGCATGTGTGTAAAATTAGTTCCTGAATTAAATAATTGATCGAATCGTGTTGTGTAGTGATCACAACTGTCGTATGACTTTTGATCTCATTTTCCCTAGGTAACTAGGATGCTTAAGAGTACGACGCGAGCGTAGCTATAATGACACCGCTTTATTCTTACTTTTGATTATGTATGGTGCGGGATAGTACCCTCATATATATAATGCTTGAGATTAATAAAGACTGGATTTAATCAATTATCTAATTTATAACTACTCTTATACCCGGTAAACATACTAGGAGTTGGGGAATTGTGTCACTACCTTAATTTTCCAATTAGTTTTAGTTGGCTTCTTTATTTCCCTCATTTTTCCTTTCTCACCCCATCATCATCTTTTACACTTTATTTTTAAAGTAATAAATCAATTAAAATCTATCAAACATTCCTTATGAATTAAATACCTAGACTCGTCGATATACTTCATAGGAGTGTAGTTAAAGTTTAGATTTTTTTTGTATTGTGGTCGGAAGTCGATAACAACGATTAGCGTATTACACGGATGCTCGATTTTTCCACTCGATCAAAATGGCGCCGTTGCAGGGGAGTGTTTTGTTATAGATTATAATTGATTAACTATTTTGTAAGATTTTTTTCTTTTGTATTTTTTTTCGTTTTAATCTTTTTTTAGGCTTGCACAATTGAGCACCAAGAGATGTTGAATCCTTATCCGCACACCTCTTTACGTGGATTGTCCGTCTACAAACTATTCGGTAATCATGTCTTTTTATAGTGAGTTCGGTAATTATAATGGTTCATATGGGGATAGTTCTCAAACTTTTTATTTTCATGAATTCGCGCCTCAACCTATTACCATTGCCGAGGGCCTTCGAATTCTTGAAAATGAAAGGCTTGAAAACAAATGTTAGGGTAGGAATGGTCCTCTAAAATATTGTGTGCCCGCGGCTCAACCTACTACCATGGGTGAGGCCATTCTAACTCTTGAGTGTGAAAGTCTTGAAAATAAATATTGGGAAAAAATCATTTTTGGGAGCAAGGGTTGGATGCATTATTCGAATCCAATGACGATTTTTCTTTTGATATTTTTGAAACTAAAAAACATTTTCAACTAAATAAGGAATTCGAGGGTCTAGAGCCAAGTAACCCTACTTGGGAAGAAAGAATAGTTTTCCTAATCAAACAAGCGCTTGATTTATTTTTCCACCCAAAGCGCGAATATTATGGTCTTGTTAAGGAACTTATCGCACTTTGCGATGAGATGCGTTCTTATTCGGAAAACAAATAGGAGGTTGAGACTTTGTGTCACCTCAAAATTTTAAAGAACACCTTGTTGAAAATGAGTATTTCTCCCTTGAAATTCAATCTCCAAGTGATGACGAATCACTTGAGGTTGAATTGATTTCATCACCGTTCTCGTTCACCGTTATTGAACCATTGAAGTATCGCTAGATTCCTATGAGTCGGTTGAAAATGTTGAAATATTTAAACCTTTTACCGACAAGGACACTTTTCCATAATTGTTTTCTAATATGGACTCTTCCTTTTTGTGTTCCCCTATCTCCATACAACTTGAAAAATATTTGGGAGGTGATCCTATTTTTCTGGGATCTCAATTGTACTTTTCCCACCTAGCATCCAAAACCCCCATCACCCCGTTAAAATTTTTAATAGGTGATGGTTCGTTTTTTCCATCTCACACATGCCTTCTGTTGTTCAAACGAAATTTTTATTTTTTGGAAGGCATGCATGAAAATGAGGGTACACCGATTACCCCTCAAAATCAAATTGTATTTTGGGTGGACCCTAAAATTTTTCGACTTTTAGTGTATAACATATTAGAAGTTCAAATCGTAGGTTGTACAAAATTAGCTTTTTTTTCCCTTTTCCTTTTCCTTTTTTATAGTTTAGAGTAATTAGTTAAAGTTTTTGTTATCCTTGGTTTTAACATGTTTTGTAGATTCAATAGACTCGTACTCATTAGGGATCGCTCCATTTGGGTAATATCTTTCTTTTTCTCTCTTTGTGTTGTGTTCTTGATTTACATTGAGGACAATGCAACATTTAAAGTTAGGGGGTGTGGGATATTCTTCCCATTTATTGTTTAGTTTCATTGATTCGATCACATGTTCTTTCCAAGTGTGTTTTTTTATTAAAAAATTCAAAAATTTCCAAAAAAAATGAAAAAGCCCAAAATAATTTCCTTCAAAATAAATAAAAATTGGAATTTAAAAGCTTAAAAAATGTCACATTTTTTCTATCTCAAATTGTAAAATTCAAAATGCACAAAGTCGAAATTGACCAAAGATGGAAATTGAGTGAAAATTGACTACTTAACGAATAAGTGTTGCGATTAACCAACCCGGTGAGAATTCGAGCCTATCACTTTTTTAGAGTAATTTAAATTAATTCGAGTTAATGGTTAACTCAACGATCATTTTAGCATTTTAAAAAGTCGTTGAGGATCTCAATTCCTTTATTTTGATCGATTACGGGAAATGTGTGAAATATTGTCTTGAATAACGCGCACTAAAATATCTCTAAACTAAATTAATCTCGAGACGCATATGGTAAAGCAACTCATTTGTCACCAAAAATAATTAGCCAAAGTCGTGAAAAATTCATCCATTTGCAACCCAATTTGAGCGTAATAATTTTTTTCCTTTTCGTTTGATAACCTAAAAAATCCAATTAGCCCGGAATTGTAATAATCGAATATTCATCAAATAAAGTCCAAAAAGTGCATAAAAAGGGGGGGAGAGAAAAATAGAAAATGGTCAACAAAAATAGCAAGAAAAAGAAAAATAAGAAAAGAAAAAAAATAGAAAAAGAAGAGAAAATGAGCAATAGTCCGAAAAAAGCATAAATGGACATCATAAGAACATTTTCCAATTTTGAATTTTCCAACTATTCCCATTTTTTTTCTAATGCACCTTATAACCCAAAAAAGTCCTAATCGAGTTCGAGTTGCGAAATTGTCTACCGTGTGGAGATCTAAGGCACAAAAGATAATAAAAGAGATTATATGGCGTGAAAAAGAGATGATATTTCCCGTTTTCCTATGATCGTATTTCGATGACGAGATCTTTTCACCTAAAAAAATTCCGTCTTTCAAAATGGTGTGCGTGAATTTGTGTCCCTCATATTTACTCTTTTTATAACGCATATCGAGAGAATAAGCTACATTTCAGAGTGATTCATTTGTGAGAGCTTCCCGTGAGGTTTTGAAATCAAAGCGAATTTTCGGAAAGTAACGTAATGATCAATCGGTGGAAATTTACGATATAATTTTTGGCTTCACACACACACACACTATGATTTGAGACACTTGAATAGGAATTTACGATGACTATTTTTCGGGAGTTTAAATTGTATAATTTTTAAGTATTTTGATTTTTCTATGAGTCAATAACAAATTTTGTGGGTATATTCACTGCAAACCCTCACGAGACACCGCTCGTCCTACAAGGGTAACCTAGGGGTTTAAAGGCTTATTGCATACGCTAAATGCAATCTCTTTCCGGCGAAAAAGGTATTCTATCCCAATAAATTCTTTGAAAGGTCCTTAACTCATACTCTTATGCTTTTACATTGCTCGAGACGCGCAAAATTCTAAGTTAGGGGGTTTGATTAGGCATAAATTCTTCACATTTATCCCCTTAATTTTGGTATTTTTATGATCCCGTGCGGTGTAAATTGCTTGAATTTGTCTCATATTTATGCTACTAACCCTTTTTGACAAGTATTTCTTATTTTGTGTATTTATCATGTGTTTTATAGGTATTTCATGCAAGAAAGTGTGAGAGAGAACTCAAAATAGTGAAAGAAACCAAGAAACGGGGAGTTGAAGGGCATTTTCGTAATTTTACAGACTTATTTCGGAGGTAGGGCTAACGGGAAAGTTGAAGAGCTTTCAATTGCAAGAACACTGGAAAAAATGACACCCCAATCCGAGCTATGGTGAGAAGTTATGCAAGTTTGAAGATTGAGAAAGAAATCTCAAAATCTCCGAATGAAAAACGAGGGCGATCCGGACCTATTAAAAATAAAAGGTCCGGACTGGTTCGCCCATTTTTTACGCTCCAGATCCATTACAAAATTAATCATGCTTTCGAAGTGTGACAAATTTCTAGATACATGATTTTTATTTTGTCCTTATCTTTTAGCCAAAAGAGTTTTATGTTTTGGAAACTCTTCTAAACAACTTGTAACCTATATATTTAGTCATTAGGTCTCTTTTTAGTCAGATTTCATTCATGTAAAAGCTCCATAATAAGTAGGAATATCTAGGAGAAGAATTTACATGTTTTTTACCTTTAATTCAAGAGCTTTTTCGATTTATCTTCAGTCTTTAATTTCTTCTTGCGTGGTTGTGTTCTTCAATCTTGGTAACCTTAAATTCCAGCACTTTTATCATTCTTTCCTTATTTCTACATACTTGTTAATGGATTCTTGTGTAGTTAATCATAGTTACACCATGCTAGGTTAGATTTTTTAGGGGTTGGGGTGCATGAACCCAACCCGATGTAGTTTGCATGTGTGTAAAATTAGTTCCCTGAATTAAATAAATGATCGAATCGTTTTGTGTAGTGATCACAACCATCATAGGACTTTTGATCTCATTTGCCCTAGGTAACCGGGATGCTTAAGAGTGCAACACAAGTGTAGTTATAACGACACCACTTTATTCTTACTTTTGATTATGTATTGTGCGGGAAAGTACCCTCATATATATAATGCTTGAGATTAATAAAGACTGGATTTAATCAATTATCTAATTCATAACTATTCTTATACCTGACACATACTAGGAGTTGGGGGATTGTGTCCCTACCTTAATTTTCCAATTAGTTTTAGTTTGATTCTTCATTTTCCCCTTTTACCTTTCTCACCCCATCATCATCTTGTACACTTTATTTTTGAAGTAATAAATCAATTAAAATATATCAAACATTCCCCGTGGATTAGATGCCCAGACTCGTCGCTATACTCCATAAGAGTGTAGTTCAAGTTTATTTTTTTTTGTATTGTGGTCGAAAGCCGATAACAATGATTAGCGTATTACACGGACTCTCGATTTTTCCACTCGATCAAATAACTTCCTTTACTTCAAAAGAATGGGGTATAACTTTATTTTCGCTAAGATTGATGTGTGCACACTTCCTTTTATTCAAAAGTGAGGGGTTGGACTTCCTTAGATTAAAAAGAGCAATCTGCTTTTATTTATTTTGCTTTAGAAAAACTTGGTTAAATTTCGTTTACTTCAGTAGATTGCGCTTCCTTTGCTTGAAAAGAGTGGGATTAAACTTACTTTGCTTCGAAAGATATATGTTCTTTCACTTCCTTTGCTTTAGAAGAGAAATTTTAAACTTCCTTTCTTCAGAATATTAACATGCTTTTACTTCCTTTACTTATGAATAATGGGGTTGAACTTTGTTTGATTCAAAAGAACAATGTGCCATCATATTCTCTGCTTCAGAAGACATGGGTTGCAATTATTTTGCTTGAGACCATCGATATGCTGGCACTTATTTTTCCTAAGAAGGGTGGGGATCACACTTCCATCAATTTGGTAATATTATCTAATGTCGTGGTGGAGGATCATTGCATCATACAAAACAAATTCTTGACGAAAGAAAAATATTAATGGTTTGAAAATGTAATTGGGAGTGAAAATTAATCACAATTAAATATATATACAAAAATAAATCAAAGAAGGGAAGTAAAGAGATGCCAATCATACAATAAAATATTTACGTGGTTCTGAAAATTGCCTACGTCCACGGAGAGTTCACTGTTTTTCGATTAAGTTCTCTCAAGTATCAAATTTTCATCCCCTTTGACCCTAGGGTGATGGTCATATTTATAGTAGTGTAAAGTGGTTGAGTTGTACATAAAACTCCCCCAACTTGTTAGTGGCTCGTGTGGTATCCCTGAATATATCCTCTGAGATTATTGGTAATCATTTGAGCTTATCGAGGTTGGAATGGTAATGTTAATTTTTATCCACATGATAAAAATACTTTCTAATTTCTATGACTAGTTGGGCCGATTATGTCCACATTCTGCTGATACTGATCGTCTGTCCCTTGATTGGGGCTAATTAATTATATAGGCCCCACAATTGCCTATAAAATCTCTAGGCTGAAATCTGTTTAGGCAAGTAGATCTTACTCATCCTTTGGCCCCAATCATTTTTTAAACTTGTTGGATAATCTAAACTATCTTGGAAGCCTTATAATTATGCCGAAGTCTCAAGGGGGTGCGCACGTCTGAGCTGTAGGTGAAGTGGAAAAATCTGCCTTAGGATCTGCGTCTTATGATTGTTCACAAGGATTCAAACAAAGTGGGAATAATATAAACCATGACTTTGACTTTGATCTTATGCTTACCAAAATCTTCAGAGCTTCCTTCACATTCTTTTATCTTTGTAAGTCTTCATCTTCACCCCTTTCTCTTGCAGTTTTGTTCTTCGTGCTAGTGTTTATCTCCAGTAGTGATAGTTTTATTCCTCCAATCATGTCAAACATTCACGGTAAAAAAGTAAAGGAGTTTAGAAAAACCTATTTCATTCTCTAATGGGTGGAGATCGATTGTTATCCTATGAAGAAAGATGTCAGAGACGTCGACGGGGGAACTTGATCCACACCTTGGCTGTAATTCAAGGGGGTTAACATTTCCCTCAAATTCTTTATTTTCAGAGTTCTTCAAATTCTTTGAGATGGTTACTGCTCAGTGTGCCCCAAATATTTAGTGGATAGTCGATGGGGTTAACCATATAAATGAGCTTTATGGGACCAACCTAAGTATCCCATAGATAAAATATTGTTACGTTTAGTCTCATACTTATAATGTCCTTTTCTACCTGAAGGCGAGGAAGGATGAAATGGTGTTGGTAGTGAACCTCCCTAATTCCAATAAAAGTTATTGTGATCGGGTTGATCACCAGAAATTAGCAACACCCACCTCTCTCCGAGGGTGAAGAATACACAAGGTTTCTGTGCCTTGACTGGGGGGATGATCACATAGGTTAATACTTGTCCTTCAAGCAGTTTCCATTTTAGTTATTATTTGCTATTGCTAATATCTCTTCTCTTTTGTCTTTGAACAACTCGAAAACTAATAAGGAGCCCTCACTTCAGGATATTAAAGTTGCCAATCTATTAAAGGCTTGGAGGTGATAGAGTACTTTCCTAACGGTAAGCAACCCGGGTCAGCAGCCCTTTTACTTGAATACACTAATACCACCAGCAACTTTACTGGTTGCCTAGTGGGTGATATACCTAATTTTCCTCCATCGAACAAGGAAACTTTTTCTTCTTTCAAGCCGTTAGACATCAAGTCAATTTATCTAGAGGAGGAAGAAGGTCCAATGGCTCCTATCAAGAAGAGAATATTGCTGGCTTTAAATAATGGTGATGATGATATGCTCCTCATTGACAGGGTCAAGTACTAAAAGAAGATAAAAGGAGAATCCTCTAAGTTTGGTGACCCAAGTTTGGCTGCTAAGAAGAAGGAAAAGGAGAAGAGGAGGAAGGAAGATGAGAAGAAGAAGGAAGAAGAGAAGAAGAGGGCCCTTACAAACTCTTTGAAGAAGATCAATATTTCCCCCTCTCTTCCCAATATCCTTGAGGCCCATTCTGTGGCTCACAATCCAACCCTTGCTCCCAGTCACTAAGGGGGCAGTATTCACAAGTGATCGCGAGCAACTAAAGATGTTGGGACATAATTAGCTCTCACTTAGAGCATCCCAAACTCTATCCCTGGTAAGGGTCTTCTTTTTGTTTATTGTATTAGGTCTTCTTGACTGCTATTTATTATCTTCTTCTAATACTTGATCTCTTCCTCATTTTACAGTTTATAAAAGAGTTTACTAGTCTTTTGGATGGTCGCACTCACTAGTCTAAGAAAAATAATGAACCGGATAAGGTTCTTTGAAAGTCAGAAGAGGCCATGCTTACGGCCAAAGAGGCCTACGAGAAGGATAAGAATACAATTGCCAAAGCTATAGCCTCCTTAAAATCCAAGAACAACCTTCTGAAGGTGGATAACTCTCAGTTGACCAAGAAGGGTGAGAAGATCCTTGCCCTTATGGATACCAGCTTTGAACAAGGGAAGAATGAGGCGTATGACAATGCCAGATTATAGATCGCCTATGCTCGAAAGGTAAGCTTCAAGAAAGGATGGGATAAAGCCTCGGTGGAAACAAAATCCCCTTTACATCCGAGCTAGTTGGAAGGCACCAGCCAGTTCCCCTCCTACTGTTGATGAAGAGCCTTCTGCTAGCCAGGTTGCCGACTAGGCGAAGGAGATGTCGACTAAAGGGTAAGAGCATGAGATAAAAGATTAGACGGAGAAGTGAATCCTCTAGTTCTAGGTTATTTTCCTCTTTTTGCTCACTTAATGTACTCTTTTTTCTTTCCTTAGACTGTATGGCTCTGCCTATCCTTTGTTCTATTTAATGAAAATAATATTTTGAGTGTGCTAATTCTCATTTTTCTGATAACCTGTTCTATTTTTCTATTGTAGAGTGACGCCGAGGAAATTCCTCCTTTTAATAACTTAAATAACATGCTCGAGTGAGATACTAGCGCACAAGCTCACCGAAAATGTCTGACTGTGTGTAAGGTTCTAAAAAAGAGGACCAATGCTAATACAGATCAATTTACTTTAGTCGCCAAGCTGAAGGATAACCTCAAGGACTTGGAAGATGTAAGTGCCTCTATGAAAAAGGAGATTAATAAGTTAAAGGCTCAATTGGAGGAATCCAAGGATGTGGGCGAGGTCGGCACTTTGGTCTAGTAAAAAAATGATGACTTAAAGAAAAAACTCTCTAAGGCTGAAGATCAAGCTCAGCGGGGAAGCATTATAGTGACGGGTCTAAGTAGTGATAACAAGAAGCTTCAATATTTTTTCAATATGGGTCCTCACAGGCTATGATAGGGGTTAGGATGATGCCCCAACGAGGTTGCAGGAAGCTCAAGGCATCACCTACAAGTACGACTGGTTAAACGCTCTCAAGGTTGTTAAGGAACCTTAGGACTCTCAGCTCTGGTATATATACCAAGTTGATTGTCCTGCATATAGCTGACCTCTTTTTGGGCATGATGATACGTGTATTCCTTTGGATGCCATTCCTCTTCAATTGGTCGAGAGCTAATTGAAAGGTCATGATAGTGATGATGAATACAGGCCTAACCTTGGCGATGGTAAAAGGAAGTAAATAGAATAATTTATGGCTTGGTATTCTTTATAATCGGGCTCTGCTGAATGAATCAAGTTGATACCATTTTTATGCATTTTTCTAGTTCATTATGCCTTGCATGTGTTGTTCCATCTTTCTTCCCTTTAGGGCGTGTCGTCACACTCCTTTAGGCATAGAAAATACAATTGTAAAAATGCACCTAATCTGTGGGAAATCCATCCATCCAGGATTTTAGTTGACCAAGCCAAGTTGGTTTATTGCTTAGGGATCCCGATAGGACTTTTGTATCGATTGGACAAGTCATGAGGTTACTTGTTGTAGTTATAACAAGGATCTTTGGGCTTTAGTTAGATTTTATTTGCAAAATTATCATTGGAATTAAGTTAAAGGATGATCAATAGTCTTTCACAGACTAAGAGTTAATTATGAGCCTGTTACTTATGGAATAATGTAAAGTAATCAAATAACTTAAGAGCTTTGAGATATGGAAATAGGGGCCTTTATTCATAACAGAAATCATAACTTGCAACCAACATAAGTTTTGAAATGAAAATTTGAATTAATTGAGTGCTAAAAAGTAAAAAAAAAAAGACTAAAAGTAGAAATTCTTGAGGTTGGCCACATTCCATGTTCTGGGTATCTCTATGCTTTCCACTATTTATAAGTGGTAGGCTACTTGTAGATCATCCCTTATCACTTTAAATGGTCCTTCCCAGTAAGGTCCCAACCTTTCGCCAGATGGACTTATAGAACTGCCGAGGACTTTGCTAAGGACGTAGTCTCCTACTTGGAACTTCCTCTAATTAAGCCCCTTATTTTACTGCCTTACTAATTGCTTCTGGTATGAGGTGAGATCGATCATGGCTTGCTCTCTTCATTCATCGACTAGGTCAAGTTCAACATGAAGAACATAATCGTTTAGTCTTTGGTCCTCCAATTGTGTTCGCATGGTTGAGAGGCCTACTTCAAGTGGTATGACAACTTTCATTCCGTATGTGATCACAAAGAGTGTCTCTCCAGTTCTTCTTCATGGCATGGTACGATACACCTAAAGAACATATGGGAGCTCGTCCACCCAGGCGCCTTTTGCTTTCTACCCTTTTCTTAAGGCCATCGAACATCATTTTATTGAGGGCCTCTACCTGACCATTGCTCTAGGAATAGGCCACCAAACTGAAGTGATGTTGACTTTGTGTCCGTCCTAAAAATCTTAAAAAGGTACACTCTTAAACTGAGTGCTGTTATAAATTGTGATAGTCCTTGGCAACCCAAAGCGTGTTATAATGTTCCTCTGAATGAACCTTATCATGCCAGCGTCTCTAATATTGGCGAGTTATTCTTCCTCTACCCACTTAGTGAAATAGCCTGTAATAACCAGTAGGTAGTTGCAATTCCCAAGTGCGATAGGTAGTCATCGTACGATATCTAATTCCCATTATGCAAAAGGCCATGGGTTGGTGAATGGCTTTAGGTCGTTGGCCAGTTCATGGACCAAGGGGAGAATTTCTGGTACTTATTGCACTACCAAACATAAACACTTTCGTCTTTTTTCATATATGGCCACCAGTAGCCTTCTTTGATTGCTCAGAATGACAATGATCTTCATCCTGTGTGGCTTCCACATATTCCATCATGAAGCTTAAAGAGAACTTACTTGATGTCGTTCGGGTGTACACACCGGAGGTATGGTCCTGTGAAGGATCTCTTGTACAGCTTGCCCCCATTATCCAAGTAAAAATACACAGCTTTCACCCTGACCTGGCGGGATAAATTCTTATCGATCGACAGTGTTTCATTCTTCAAGTACGCTATGATGTTATCCATCCACTTGGGACCTCTATTAATGGAGAGGACGTTCTCAGGGTATACTGTCTTGTCAATAATGGACTTGAAGAGGAATTCCACTTTAATGGTTTTCCTGAGATTTGCGTTCACTATGGAGATTAATTCTGCTAAAGCGTCGACATAACTAATGTGCCCCCGAAGGAACTGTTAAATGTGAACTTCCTCGAATTTTGTAACTAGTTCATGCAAGATTATGAGGTAGGATTCCATCATGTCATATTTTGCATTAAAAGTCCCACTGACTTGATTGGACACCAATTTAGAGTCGCAATAAATGTTAAGTCTTCTTTCCCCCAACAAATGTGCTTTACAAAGTCCAGTAATGAGCGCCTCATAATCAACCTGGGTATTAGAGGCATCGAACCCCAGTCTAATCCCTTGATCGATCATAGCATTCTTTAGAGTTACAATGATAATTACTATGCCTCCATATTTGAGTTGGAGGAGCCATCAACATACAGCGTCTAACTTTTGCCTTAAGACTATTCGTGCAACTTCGGTTGACCAGTCAGCTACTGGTCAGTGGGACTTCGCCAGTAAATTCTATAATGAAGTCTACCAAAACCTACCCTTTGATTGATGTCCTTAGTTAGAAATGAATATCGAATCTCCCAAGCTCTCCCGACTACTGACATTTGTTCAGAGATGTCAGCCTTACTAAGGACAAATTTAAAGAGAAAAGAAGTGATGACAATAATGGAAAGGGCTTTGAAGTAGTGCTTTAGCTTGCATTAAGTGATCACCAATGCATAAATCAGTTTCTCCAGAGGCAAGTAGTGATGTTCGGCATCTAAGAGTGTCTTTCTAGCATAATAAATAGGGGACTGCTTTGCGTCTCTTTTACAGACTAAGGCCGAGGTGACTGCGTGGTTTGATACCGCGAGATAAAGTTAAAGAGGATCCACCTAAATGGGGATCGCCAATAGTGGAGGTTTGCTAAGGTAGGATTGGCAAATAGAACCTACTGATTGCTTCTATTTCATTCGGGTTAGACTCAATCCCCTTTCTACTGACTAGATAACCCAAAAATTTACCTGACTAGACCCTGAATGAACACTTATTGGCATTAAGTTTCATTAGGTAGTGTTTGAGGATTTTAAAGGCCTTAGCCAAATCTTAGAGATGATCGCTCTTGTTTATGCTCTTAATGAGCTTGTCGTCAATGTACACCTCCATAGTCTCCCTCATTTGGCGTTGGAACATATTGGTGACTAACCTCTGATATGTAGCTCTTGTATTTTTTAGGCTAAATAACATGACCTTATAGAAATACAGACCAACTAGAAATATGAATGAGGTCTTATCTTGGTCGGGGCCAAACAATGGAATCTGATGATACCTCAAATAAGCATCTAGAAAACTCATCCGCTCGTGAGCTGTTGTGAGGTTGACCAGCTAGTCTATCTTTATTAGGGGGAAACTATCCTTGGGACATACCCTATTAGGGTCGGTGAAATCTATGCAGACTCTCTATCTCCCATTGCTCTTTCGGACCACGACCAAATTTGAAAGCCACTTTAGGAATTGAATTTTTTTGATGGACCTTACCTTTAGAAGTTTCCCTACTTCGTTTTCCACTGCCTTTACTTTTTCTAGGGGTGTTCGGCTAGCCGTCTATATGATTATCTTGAATGTTGGATCCACATAGAGTTAAAGGTAGGCAACTGCAGGGTCAATCCAAAGAATATAGTATGGTTCCCATGTACAAACACCCAAGCACTGTTTCAGAAAGGCAATCAACTCCTTCCTTTTAAGGTCAACCATGCTTGTCCCGATAAAAAACTTTCTCTCTGTCTTGGATTTATCAAAAGTAACCTCCTCAAGGTATTTGATAACCGTATCAGTGGGGTGGATTTTAGACTCTCCCACCCCCGATTGACCACTCCGTAGTTGCTATTTGTACGGAGTGTCACCATCCTAGGTTGCCTCCAGAATAACTTCTTTCTCTTTCCTCCTTTCTAACTTGGGCCCAATAGCGACGATGAAGAACTTCCGAGCATCTGCTTAATCACCTCTGATCTTCATTATCCCCCTATCAGTGATGCATTTGAGCTTCTGGTAGTATGTAGAAGGAGGGCGTGATGAGGTGACTCAATGTCGACAAAAAATTCTATGAGTTTTGAAATATTCCCCGTCCTTACTGGCATAACCGTCTTTCCTAATGACAACTTCATCTTCTCGACAAATCCAATCAGAAGAAAAGTCAATTACTCAAGGTCGAACATCTTAAGCTTGAGCTTGTAGAAGAGCTCTAGGTACATCACCTCTAAAGAGCTCCCCTGGTCTATTAGTAGCTTGTCCACATCCCAGTCATGATTCTGAGAGTGATTACTGGGGCATCATAGTGTGGGGTTTATACCCCAATAAAATAATCCTCTATGAAAACGATGTGCTTATTGTAATCGATGTCCTCTAGTTATCGGTGCTTGCTAGCCTGGATTTTTATGCGATCAATTTGAAAAGCTTCGATTACAAATATAACTTTCTTGAGTTTTGTCCGAACAATATTTTCTTGGTATGCTTAAGGTCGAATGCCCTTTGAATGATGGCAAACTCATCTTCCATATCATCATTAAGGACATTATCTAGTTTTTGGTCATTCTTGGCTATGGCTGGGTCAGACTTCTTCTCAATAAACTCATTAAGATGCCCAACTTAGTCTAATTCCTCTAGATAGGCTTTGAGCGCCTTTCAGTTCTCGATCTTGTGACCACCTTCTTTGTGGAATGTTCATCGAAGCAAATTGTTTCTCTTAGTCGGATCACCACCCATCTTCTCTCTTATCACTTGACGAACTACTTCTCTTTTATTCTTGTAAGAATATTTTAGATTAGCTCCTTGAAAACCGTGTTAATAGCCTGAAAAGCTTTGGAGGAATTAGTTCTCCCCCCACCTTCAGTGCCATTCTGCTCCTTGTTCCCCTTTTTAGGGGTGTTCTCTTTGTCACCCCCTTTGTGTGGCATGGCCAGTTTTAGGCTGACTATTTTGGACCACGTCCACTACCTTGGCATATTTCTCAATGTGTGACATGAGTTCGTCAATGGTTTCTGCTTCCTTCTTGGTAATACATCATCGACATGTGGGGTAAACATATCTTGAAGGATGCTACGACAACTTGCTCTGATAAATCTTCTGCCTCATTAAAGATTTCCTAATAGCGTTTGGCATATTCGCTCAGAGATTCCTATTGCTTCTTTTTTATCGTAAGCAACGAGTCCATTCTTTTGGGATGAGATCTACTAGTGATGAAATGAGCAGTGAAGGATTCATCGAGCATCTTAAAACTCTTGATGGACCTATGAGGGAGCTTCTCGAACCATTTCTGGGTAACATTCCCTAGGCTGGAGGTGAAGATGCGACACATCTATGGTCATTATTACTCCATAGAATCCTATCCTTCTTGTACTGCCGAACATGGTCAATAGGATGAATCTTGCTATCGTCGACCTTGAACCCGAGGGTTATAAAATTCTTAGGGGGTTCATCCTCTTTGATAGTTCTTGAGAAGGGAGACTTCATCTAGGTGATGAGGGCTCTCCCTACTAGCTCTTTGGTTGACATGGATCACCTATGAGTAGGCTGTTGGTCCATTTCACTTCAAACCAAACTCCTTATATCATCTCTGTGATGCTCGTTGTCTATGTGGTACTATCTTTGATAGCTTCCATGTCCTGAGCGCTCTTGATCTCACCTAATACTCCTTCCTCGACTGCTAATCTTGCTCATCTGAGGGCTAGGAGTTCGAGGTTGGAATTTTTGGTTCAAGTGGATTTCTCTCTCAATCTCTTCTAGTCTCCCTTGGAGACAAGAATTCTCATCAACTTGGAGGTGAGATGCCTCCTTATGCTATTGAAGCATAACTTCGTAAGCGTCAATCCGGCATGAGATCTGAGTAGATTTAGGTTGCCTATGTCTTCCTCCGATGGCTGTTATTCTGGTCAGAACCTTGGTTTCCTATCTTGGCGAACCTCAGACCTGACTTTCAGTGGGCTAAGTCATCCCGCAAATCCCCAGGTTAAGACACACTGTTAGAAGCATTGTTTGGTTGTTGGGATATCGTGGGTGTTCCTTATAAGAATTACTATCGTGGAGAAGAAAATTGCTCCCACAGACGGCGCTAATTGTGAGTGCAAATTAATCACAATTAAATGGATTTTGAAAGAAATTAAGGAAGGAAAATAAAGAGACCCCAATCACACAATACAAGATATAAGTGGTTCGATAAATTGCCTACGTCTACGGAGAGGTCGCTATTTTTTATTATGTTCTCTCAAGTATCAAATTTTTTTGCTCTTTGATCTAGGGGGAGGGTTACATTTATTAAAAGGGGTAATATCTCAAAATTTAAATTCTAAACAAATTTTTAATTTTTTTGAAAATTAAAGTGAAATTAAACAAAACAAAACAAATATTTAAATTTCCACTTAAAATAAAATTAATCCAATTCAAGTTAAAATTATGCCAAACAAACATAAGCATTCATTTTGCCAAATTAATTATGCCAGCTTGAATTAAAATAAACTAAAATGACCCAAACATAATTAGCACCAAAATTACACTAAAGTTTTGATTTAATCAAATTTTATCTTTTAGTCCTAAGCATGCATCTAGGTGTTTTGATTTAATCAAATTTTATCTTTTAGTCCTAAGCATGCATCTAGGTGTTCTTTACAAGATAAAATAAACAGTCATAACACAAGACCGCGATGTACGAGGAAAACCCACAACGGGAAAAACCTTGGACAACCCAACCAACAAAACCACTAGGTATGGTTTTACATAAACAAGATAAAAGACTTAATTCCTCTCAAGACTTGACGCTTCTTCTTGATTCTACCTCCGCCTAGTTGATAACTGTAGAATCCACCGCAGTCTCAAAATCCACTGATGGGGCTCAGCTACTGTTAAACACACGAAGGCCTCTCATTCGTATGCACACCACAAAAATCACAATAAATACGGACTCCTCTATAGTAAACCTTATCTTTTAGGACGAGAATAAAAACTGGTGCCAAATGAATGATCTCAAAACAGTAATATATTAAGAAACTTGGATCATACAAAACTATGGGTGTAAACTTTGTGTTTTGGTGGAATTTAAACCTTGAAATTACCAACACACAAATGGGACTTTTGGATGGAAAGTTTTTTTTCTCTCAAAGTGGTATAAAATTTCTTAAAAATCTTGTGAAAAATTGTTTTCCCAAACATATTAAAGCTGGTAAGGAGTTAGTGGGGAAAATAGCGGTTAAAAATGAAAATTGGTGAAACTATGCAAAACCGCCAAGTTATTCAAACGACTTTTGAATGTCGTTCAAACGAGGTACTAACAAAAAAACAGAGATACATGGCCAAATATCGTTAGATATCTTGTTCGAACAAACGTCGTTCGAACGAGAGTTCTAACGAAAAATCAGAAAAAATGGCAGACATTCATTAGAATCTCATTTGATATTTCGTTCGAACGAGAAAAAAATGTCATTCTAACGACATTATAGAAAATACAAAAATGCTTTTTAAGTCCAAAAAATTTTATGCAAAGTTTTAAAATGATTTTCTGAGTAAAATAAAAAGTCGTTATGATAGAAGATTTAGAAAAGACATCCATAAAAAATTAACCAAGTCTCTATATATTAAATGCATTCATACCTTTAGAGATCTTGGAATCCGAATGTTGATGACGTAAAAACTTGGCACATAAATCGGCAATGATGTAATCTTCAAACTCTTGGCCGCTACATCTTCAACTCAAATTTAATAGGCTTGAAAGGATATGACAAAGTACTATCCTATGACTCAATTAGTTTTGTCCGGAATTAAGATAACACTACAAATAGACTCAATTAGAAATTTTCCCTTACAAATCTCCTCCTTTGGATATTCTAGGACCAAACCCAAAATAAAAATTCCAATGGTCTGTTAAGCTCTTCTACAAGGACACAATCCTCCCAAAATAAAAAATATAGACGCTTGACTAGACACATGGGATACAATGCTTTCCCGCTTTAAAATTTTGCCAATAAAGATGAAAACCTGCAGACTTAAACACACCATCAAACGCATAGGGAATATAGCAAGATCAATAACATAATTAAATACTCCCCCTTTATCTAACATGACCTATGTAAGAAAGATACGTCACCCCCTAAGTTAGATCTCCCAAAATAAAAGATGTAGATACCATTTCTCCCCCTTTTTGTTTAAGAATAAACAAAGAATAAAATGCATTAAATAATATATTTCTCCCCAACTAAATAAAATACTCCCCATAAATGAAACAAGGGATATAAATAATGTAAAAATAAGTATATCATGCAATGGTGAATAAAGTGACAACAATAATAAAGAAAATGGCATGAGAAGCAACTAATCCAAACACAAAGATTAATAAATACCAACTATGATGTGATAGAAAAATGAACCAAATAGAGTAGACTAATATAATCTAATGATATCAATCATAACAAGAAGAATATCTATTTCAACATGAATCATACATGGACTAGATAGCATGGCAAAGGCTCAAAAATAAAAGAAAGTTCGTGTGTATATATATATATATATATGCAAAAAAAATACCAATAATTCACATGCACATATACATAGGTATAAACACCACACAGGACATAAAATACATTAAGCTTTCCACACTTATATTGAAAATTTGTGTCTAAACAACATGTGGTAAATGGAAGTGAAGGCGTGTGAGCTAGAGACAAGAAAATTAAGACCCAATCACTTAAATATGTTCGCGGAGTTCTTATTTGATTGCAAAAATTTATCAAACTTAAATATAACCTCATGTGTTAAGATAAAGTGAACTCAAGTAACAAACATACATAATGAATAAAAACCTAGAATTTTGATGATTCTGCAAACCAATAGAGTCATGACAAAATAAACATAACTAGGATAAACTGTCATTGTGTAAACCCATTGATATATCCATCCAAACTACTTCAAACATAATAATCTTTTTCTTTTCTTTTTGAATGTTCATATCAAACTCAACTACTTTAACAATTCTACATTTTTATGCCATATTTTAATGGTGGCTTTTAACGCAAAGTAATTTTGTTTTTCGCAGCCCGATTCCATTGTTAAACAACTACACCAGATAAACATATATTTTTACTTTTTTTAAAATCCAGGCAATGGTTCTTACATGCAAAAATCCTCCATAGTCATAGCAACATGTAAATGACTAAATTGATAGGAGAACATCTCACTTAGCTCAAATATAAATATGAAGTTAAAATTCAAAAGAGCTCCTGTATGTGTGAATCGAGGCATATAAAAAAAATCCATTATGCAAGTCAAAGTCAAACTACTCTATGCAAGCATGATAAAGAACACTTTAAGCATTAAAAATCTTAAGCAAAAGTTCTATCCACATGGAAGCGGGGATGATATTGGATTCCAACACAAGTATATGCCACATAAAATGCATAAAATTAAAATACATAAAAATATAAAATCTTTTTGAGTTTTTCAAATTTTTAAACAAACATAAAGATAACCCAAAAGACAAAACAAAAATATTTTTGTATTTTTTAATTAAGACATAATAAATAAAAATTAAATACAAAAGATATACTAGTCATAATTCTAGCAACACATATATAATGAAATAAAGACTAGAAAATGACAAACTAACATACAACTAGCAAGAATATATCGTAAGGCACAAAAGCTAGTGTATGCGAACAAAACTAACATAATCAACCTTTAGATTTAACAAGTGAGGAATCATGTGAAAGTAAATAAGAATCATAAAGTCTATCATGTAAAGCCTCCAAATTGGATCGCCTAACCCACATAAGTGAAACACGGCGCTCTCGAAATTTGGTGACCTTGGTGACTCTACCCTTTGACTATCTAGGATCATTTTTAAGATCAAAGAAAAACTTCCTAAGGAGCCCCTTCCGACCACAATGTGTGCAAGTGAAAATACGGCGTGAAGTGTGACCTAAGGATTGATATTTTAAAGTGTTCCTAGACAATTCTCTCAAAACAATGGTTTTGTCTTTATTAGCGGAAGTATCTTGAGTATCGAAGCCAATACCACACTTGGTGTCTTTGATTTGGACGGTCCCTAAGATTTTATCTAATTTCTCCGATATACACTCCAAATCAAATTTGACCCGACTTAAGTCTTTCAATTTCTGTTCAAGTTTTTCTATTTGAGACTCAAGTAAACACCTACTCTCTTCAAACTCGAGAAGCTCTTTAGTCATAGCCTCCATCAACCCTCTAAGGCTATCTCTTTTAGCTTTTACGTACTCTAGTTTCTCACAAAGAATTCTCTCTCGTGCCTTAAGGTCTTCAACTAAAACATTTTCATCACTACCTAGGGCACCTTCTCTCATTTTCGCTTCTAACTTTAAGTTATCCCCTTTTAATATCAATGATTCCGCATACAACTCACGGAAGGCCACTTGGAGTTCGCTCTCCTCTTCCTCCTCTTCATTCTCACTCTGTCCTCCACTCTCTTTATCATAAAACTCTTGGGATTCACAAATAATGACCTCGAAAGTGTCATGTAAAGGAATATCTTCATAATAAGATTCATTTTAAATGCTCACATGACTTGTCAATAACGCGATGAAGTTTCTCTTAATGGGGGAATCGGGTCCCTCTTCCAGTTTACTATCACTATCACTATCACTAAGGGTGGCATTATATGAAATTGGTTGCTTGCCCTCATTCCTTAGTTTAGCAGGACACTCGAATTCCCTATGACCATAACCCTCACAACCATAAAACCTATTTGACTCATCCCTATTAAGATCATCATTATGATTTTTAGGGAATCTCTTGGCTTTACTATTCTTAGAATTCTCGTACTTCTTAAAATCATTTTTAAGTTTCTCGTAATTAGTCTTGAGAAATTTTCTAAACTTCTTAGAAAACACAGCCATATCTTCCAAGTCAATCTTGAACTCATCATCCGAAATCGATATTTCCTCCTTACGGGCTTTCAAAGCTATGTCCTTATCTTTCTTCTTCTTCTTCTTCTCATTCTTGGAGGGAAACATGTCAAGTTCATTGGTTTGTAAGTCACCTACAAGATCTTCTAGTTTCGTAGAGTCTAAAGTGCCTAAAGAATTTAAAATGATCACCTTTGGAATAAATCTATTGGGTAATGACCTCAAAATTTTCTTTATGACACAGTTTTCGGGTATCTTTTCTCACAAATTAAAACATGAATTCACAATATTTGACAATCTCTCATAGAACACATCAAATGTCTCGTTTTCTAACATCTTAATGGTTTTAAATTGAGTGGTGAGGTTTTGGAGTTTCGAAGCTTTCACGATACTTGTTCCCTCATGGGCTAATTAGAGTATATCTCATGCCTCCTTAGACGTTTCACACATCATAATCCGGCGAAACTCATCTCGCGCAGCTGTACTAGAAAGGGCATTTAAACCACGGGAATTAAAATTATCTAACTTAAGCTCAGTCTCACTCCATCTTTCTATGAGTTTAGGAACACGAACCTTTCTTTCTAAACATGTTGGTGGGGTCCACCCTTTAACTAACGATAGACAAACCTCCTCATCTAAGGATTTAAGTGCCGACCACATACGCGCTTTCCAATATGTGTAGTTGGAACCACCAAAACCAGGAAATTTTGTAAATGACAAATTTTACATTTTTAAACATGTAAGGACATGATTTTATAAATGTCTGAGTTAGAATCTAGATATTTTTTGTTTGTCCTAGATCACAGTTAGTATGTCTGATACGACTACATTCGACACCTCAACACGATCATCCTCGACGACCTTGATCGGAATCCACGCATTCATCATCTTCATAAGTGCATCATGAAACATGCAATGTACTCTTCAACCGTTCCCACTACTCCACTCGCGATTATGGTAAAATAATTTAGTTGGAGTGTTTTCTATTTACATAAATATTTGGGAAATTTTTATAAAATATTTTTAAAGGGCTGAAACATTTTTACTTCGTAAAATGGATTTTTTCTAAGTATAGAGGCGAAGAAAAAATCTCACTGACGTCGTTCGAGCGAGATTGGCTTGTCGTTCATGCGACATAGCCATCTCGCTTGAAGTCGTTCGAGTGACGTGGCCTGACGTTCGAGTGACACCTGTACTTCGTTAGAGCGACGCACCGACTCAATTGTTGTATTTGAAGCAGTGCCATTCTACATGTTTTCCAAGTTTTTTGGCACTGAAAGTTTTGCAAATATTTTGCCCAGAAACATACTTCATTTTTTCAAGGTTTAATGCCCTTTTGATTCACAAATTCTTCCCAAACAGTTGTGTGAATCTTTAAACCCTAGATACAATTGTCCTACTCATCTTGGAGTAACCTTGTGGAGAAGAAATGGCCTTTATCCGTTGCTGATAATGGAGTTCTTGCGGGACCTCTTGCTGATAAACGCCGCCGCCGACGAACCGATGCCTGCGAGTATTTGTGCGTCAAAATTGTATTTTGCTGTGATTGTAAGTCATTACATATTATAGTGAAATAAATGGTTTTTCCCCTTTGGGGGATTTTTCCACATATTGTGATTGACTTTGCATGCTTGGTTTGATTTATTTAGTCTGTCACAATTTGGTTGCAAGAGTTAGGATTTTTGGGATTAAAAGTTGGAATTTAATTAAACAAGTTAATCATTAATTGCTGGCGCACTCTTAAATTGGTATCAGGGCCTATTACACAATTATACCGTATAATCTTTTTTGCAAATTTTTTTAGATATCAGTTTTGATTTAAAAATTGATTTTTGAAAAAATGAAATTTCAATGGAAAACTTGTATAATCGAGTACCAATTTTTGATGGGTCAAATTACGCATATTGGAAAGCCTGTATAAGATCTTACTTAAAACCCATTGATGAATGTGTTTGGGTTATGTGTGAAAGAGGGTGGAGGCCTCCGACTCTCACTGTAGATAATGTAATTACTTTAAAATCTGTGATTGCATGGACTGAGGAAGAATTTAAATGGAGCACATTTAACTCACGTGGGCTTAGTGCAATTTTTGAAAATGTCAGCCCCGACGATTTTCCACGTATCATGATGTGTACCACATATAAAGAAGCATGGTATGTTCTTAAACTTACCCATGAAGGCACTAATGCAGTTAAAGAATTAAAATTGCAAAATTTAACTGCATAATTTGAAACAATCACCAGGCTTGAACCTGAGTGTTTTGATGAATTCTATGCACCATTATCTGATATTGTTTACACTAGTTTCAAATTGGGTGAACATATTCCTGATGCTAGAGTAGTTAAAAACATCTTGAGATCATTGCCTAAGCGTTTTATCCCTAAAGTCTCTGTGCTAAATTCATTAGAAAATATGAGTAGTCTGAATTAGAAGAATTAGTAGGAAACCTCTGGACTTATGAAATTGACATGTTTCCTAATATGATAAAATCAAAAGATAAAGGGGTAGCACTTAAAACCCAGGCTAGGAAGAGTGAAGGGTCAACAAGAAAGAGAGGTGAGTCATCTAGGAAAATAGAGGAAGAGTTGTCTGATTTTGAGTTTGAATTTGACTTAGACAATTTGGCCTTATTTGCTAAAAATTTGAAGAAATTTCTCAAATTAAAGAAAAATGACAATTTCAAAGATAAAAAGAATCTTGAGAAAAATAAATTTGAAAAGAAAAATGAAAGGGATAAAAAGGACGCGCCTAAGAAAGACGAAGAGAGATGTTATGAGTGTGACAGTAAAAGTCATAAGGCATTTGAGAGTCCTACTAGGTTGCGATGTCAAGGAAAAGGCAAAGATGCTCTTAATGCCTCCCTTAGTGACGACAGTGAGGTCGAGTTGGTGGATTCTGGAGATGATTCACCGCATGAATGTAACTTCACCGTATTTATGACTAGTCATGTGAGTATTAACAGTGCACCTCACGACGATGAGGATGCTACTTCACAGGGACACCTTGACAGTGGAAGAGATGTGAGTGAGGGGCAGTATGCTGCATGTCAGAGAGAGAGTGTGATTTACGATGCGCGTATGCTGATTTATATGCTGATTCTTTTAAAATAAAAAAGCGTAACAAAGCGTTAGCTCTTAGGATAGTTGCCTTAGAGAAAAATTTAAGAGAGACGAGAGAGAGAGTCCTCCTTTACCACTGCCTTAAGAGAGAGAGTGAGACTGTTTGTGCTGAGAGAGAGAGATTTTGTGTAGAAAGAGAGAGTCAATTTGGTGAGAGAGAGACGTTTAGAGAAAAAGAAAGGGGACTTGACCAAGCAAGTGGCTAGTCTTACGAGTGAGATCCAGACCTCCATGGACACTCAAAAGAAACTTGAAGCTCAGCTTACTTATGACCTTGAGATAGCCAGGGAGGTCAAGGTAAAGATTGAGGATAGATCTGAAAAGATGGGAAAGATGCTCCTTGCTCCTACTTTTGGTTTTGGTGAAAGGTAGGGAATTGGTTTTGATGGTGCCTCCATGTCCCATGTGACATCGGAACTAGTTCCTGAGTTTACTACGAACCCATATGGCCATCGCCAAAAACCCCGAAGAAGAGTTAGGACAAGAAAAGCAAACCAAGGTCGGCCAAAGCCTGTGTACATCTGTACCTACTACAAAAGAAATGGCCACCTTAGGGAGTTTTTCTATAGTTTAGGTCGTACACGATGTACATTTGTTCCACCACATGCCACTAGCGATTTTTCGAGTCTTAGAGAGAAGTTTGAGTTTCTAGTCACCACTTCTCAGAGTCTAATGGAAGAGTTCCAACGGATTTCTATGTCGTCAGCGAACACTTATAATATTCCAACTAGAGCCAACAATGACAAGGGAAAATAGAAGGTTACCTCATCTTGGGTACCTAAACTTGACGCAAAAGCCATTGTTGTTTATGTTGCTCTTAAAGCACATAACACTTCTCAGTGGTATTTCGATAGTGGGTGCTTCAGACACATGACAGGTGATGTCTCATTTTTTACCTACCTAGAGGATTGCAAGGAAGGTAAAGTCACCTTTAGAGACAGGAGCAAATCTAGCATAGTAGGACAAAGTACAGTAGAGATACCAGGATTTTCTAAGCTAGAGGATGTTTTGTACATCAAAGGTTTGAAAGAAAACCTTCTAAGCATTAGCCCGACGTTGACTTTGTATTAAAATTTGATCGGAACGAATAAAATGTGTATGATCAAGCTGGTAAACTTCTATTGAAAGGAGTGAGGACTGAAGATAATTGCTATGGGATTGTGCCCAAGTCCTTATTTGTCTGCAACAATGCTAAGATCTCTCCTATGGATCTGTGGCATCAACGTATAGGTCATGTGAAATTTAGAGATTTGGAGAAATTAGCTATAAAGGACCTAGTACGTGGCTTTCCATCCTTTGGAAAGCTGACTTTCGCAGTTTGTGGACCCTGTCAGTTAGGAAATCAAGTTCGTAGTCCCCACAGGAAGTTGAATTCCATTACCACTTCACGAGTGATTGAGTTGATACACATGGATCTTATGGGTCTTACTCGTACTGAGAGTTTGGGTAGTAAGAGGTATATCCTCGTGATGGTAGATAATTTCTTTCGTTATTCGATTGTAGGTTTTCTGAGAGAGAAATCCGATGCCGTGGAATTTCTTACGACCAAGCGCCATGTCCTGCAAAATCAACATGGAGTCACTATCAATAGAATACGTAGTGACAATGACACTGAGTTTAAGGAAGCTAAAGTAGATCTTTACTATGATAGCCTCGGGATCAAATATGAATTTTCGGTCATGAAAAATCCTTAGCAAAATAGGATTGTTGAGAGAATGAATTGGACGATTCAAGAAATATCTATATCTATGTTTATAAGTCTTAGAGTTGTTAGGAGATTTTGGCCTGAGGTGGTGTCTACTGCATGCCACACGGTGAATAGGGTTTACCTTCGTCCACACGCACTTAATACGATCTATGAATTATGGCCTGGAAAGAATCCTAACCTTTTATATTTCCGTGTCTTTGGGAGTAAATGATACATCCTACAGGATATAAAGAAATTAGGAAAGTTCGACTCCTGGAGTGATGAGTGAATATTGTTAGGATATTCATCGACTAGTAAAGACATCGGGTTTTTAACATAAATAACTCTAAGGTTATGGACTCAATAAACGTCACCGTGAAACATGACAAACCACCAACATTTGTTGATTCTAACCTTTTGGGTGAGGATGGCACACTTTCTACTGATGATCCTATTGGGACTCCCACACCCAGAGTGTATCCCATTCCTGATTTAGAGGACACTCCTGCTTGGGTTCGCAAGAGTCATGATTCTTCTATTATTCTAGGAGATCCCACCGTAGGGGTCATGGCTCGTGCTCAGCTAGAGAACGTTGTTAGCCATGTTTTCTACATATCCAAAGTGGAATCCAAGAACTATAAGGAAAACTCAAAGATGAACACTGGATATGTGCTATGTAGGATGAGTTGCTTCAGTTTAAAAAGAATGATGTATGGGAACTGGTCCCCCGACCTAGTGAGACAAATGTGATAGGTACCAAGTGGATCTTCAAGAATAAGGAGGATGACACTGGTACTATTATCCGAAATAAGGCTAGGTTGGTCGTTCAAGGCTACACACAGATAAAGGGTGCAGACTTTAAGGAGACATTTACTCCTATTGCGAGGCTTGAGTCCTTTCGCTTACTACTCGCCATCGCATGTCATCTGCGCTTCAAGTTATATTCGATGGATGTCAAGAGTTCCTTTCTGAATGGCGTTCTATAGGAGGAGCTTTACATGGAACAACCAAAAGGGTTTAAAGATCCTAAGCACCCTGATTATGTCTACTATTTGAGGAAATCCTTGTATGGTTTAAATCAAGCACCTCGTGCTTGGTACGAGAGGCTTACTTCCTATCTCTTAGCTCGTGGCTTCAAGAGCGTGGGAGTTGATATGATGTTATTCGTCAAGAGAGATGATGGTGCTATTTTGGTTACCCAGGTCAATGTGGACGATATAGTCTTTAGATCCACGTGTTACCAGCATGCTCACCACTTTGAGGAGGAGATAAAGAGTGAGATTAATATGAGCATGGTTGATGAACTTACCTTTTTCCTTGGTCTCCATGCTCATCGGATAGAGGATGCGATGTTCATCTTCCAATCCAAGTATGCTAGAGACCATGTGAAGAAATTTGGTCTAGACTCCGCTAAGCACACACATACACCGATGGGTACCTCAACAAATCTTATCAAGGAAACTTTAGGCAAGGACATAGAGCAATCCTTGTATCGGAGTATGATAGGTAGTCTTCTCTACTTGACTGCCAGTCATCTCGACATAGCCTTTAGTGTTGGAGTCTGTGAATGATATCAGGCATCCCCGAAAGAGTCTCACTTACTCTCTCTTAAACGTATTATTAAATATGTGGTGGGACTCTCTCACTTGGAATTTGGTATTCCTTTGATACCAATGATCGTTTATTCGCCTATTCGGATGCCGATTAGGCCGGGGATGTAGATGGATATAGGAGAACTTATGGTGGGTGTTTCTTCTTTGATTCTGATCTTCTCTCTTGACTGAGCAAGAAGCAAAACTCCATCTCTTTGTCCACTATGAAGGCTGAGTAAATAACCGCCAAAAGTTATTACACACAACTTCTGTAGATGAAGCAGATGTTGGAGGATTATGGGATATTACAGGACACCATGACTATTTCTTGTGATAACACGAGAGCGATACACATATCCCGTAATCTAGTCCAGCATTCGCGCACAAAGCACATTAGTATACGCGAGCACTTTATCCGTGAGCTTGTAGAAGAAAAGGTCGTATCCTTGAGTTTTGTATCTACTGACCTCCAGTTAGTCGATATTTTCACGAAGCCTTTAGATGCCCTTAGATTCGAGAGTCTTAGGAAGTCTTTAGGAATCTGCACAGTTGGCTGAGGGGTTGTCACCATGTGTAGAGTACGATGCATTTTTCATGTTCATATCACTGGATTGTATCATTTGTATCATTATTTGTTTGTTTTGATTTTTTTAATTATTTTGAAAAGTCCAAAAAGATTTTATTTTTTTGATTTTTTTTTGAAAAAGTCAAAAAGATTTTCGTTTTATACAAATTTTTTGAAAAACACAAAAAGAGTTTTGTATTTTGTTTACACCTTATATGGATGAACATTTAAGATAGCCATAGTCACAACTTCATTCCGTATTCCACGTGACTGTTTGATAGTGATTTGAGATGCTACATCATTTCATCCATGAGCTTTACATTGTTTGGAGCCTTTGAGATGTGATTAGTGATATCTTCTACATGTTTGGCTCCTTATCTCCTCTATTGAACACATGCACAGTATTATCTGAGTATTGTACTTATCTATGACATATTGGCTTGAGTGTTTCCATCTCAATTTTGTCTATAAAGCGACCAAAATGCGATAAAACTTGACAAGATAGTAGTGTATGTAAAAACCGTTTACCGTGAGGATTTAATTGCAACAAAATATGATGACTGAATCACGGTAAAGGGCTGCAAGAGTTCAAAATTAACTCGTCGTGAAAGCCATCGTTTGAAAAGAGCCCGGAAAATTTAAAAACCAATAAAAAGAAAAATATGCCAAATCAAATGGGTCAATAGGTTTTAGTTTCATCACCTCAAAAGAAAAATATAATGTATAATTATTTATGAGGGAGTTTGGACGGAAAGATATGAAAAACGAGTTTGCACGTCTTTGAAAGTCGTGAAAAAATGTTACAACATTTTGGACGTTATTGGTATGGAAATCACTTTGAGCTTTGATTTGTTGATTTGATTAAGTCAATTTCTTTTAATTCCATAATTTTTACACCTAAGGAAGATGTTGAGTTCATTCGTCAGGAATATCCAACATTCATCATGCACATATGTTATGCTTGTATGTATTGATTTTCTTGTCGAATTTGTTTACATCCTTACATTTTCGCTATCACCGACTTGGTTGTTTTGGTGCTCTTTCATGGTGTGATTTATTGTTGTATATTTTGTGAGAAAAATTTTGAAAAATTCAAAAAGAGAAAGTTTGATTACCTTATGAAATTCTCCATTTGCATTTGCTTTATGTTCTTCATATTTGTCTATCTGGGGACATCATAAAAAGAGTGAGAATGAATTATGGGGGAGAATGTCATTTGATTTTCTAGTGGTTTGCTTGAGCATTTATTGTTATTTACTTTTGCTTATCATTATATTTTAATCTGTTGCGCGTCACGGGTATTGTTTCTTGTCTCATGTTCATAGGTACTTAGTGTGACACCCCGCCTAACTAAATACCAGGTGATCAATCCTTTATTAAATTAATTCAAAATATCCAGTTGGTTCAGAATTTGCATCACCGTCGAAAACTTTATTATTAACACTAACCACCTAATATTTAAAAAGGTTGATGTCAAAATTTATCTTTTAATTAACAAAAAATCAAATTAACCAATTACTAATCATACACCATTCAAATGAATCTCATATGAAATAAAATGACTAAGGAAATAAATAAGACTCGAGTAAGCACATCCAGCCTAAATCCCAAATACAATAATCCAACGAAATAAATCAACAACTGAAAGGAGTAAATAAATAGATCCACATTCTGATTGTCTGAATAAGTAAAAAGGGGAGACATGCCCTAACTAAAATAGCTAACTAAAAATGGTGGAATGAGAATCATAGAGGCATCTACTACCAAGTCCTGTAACTTCCATAGCAGCTAGAGCTCGTCAAATGAATGGAACTCCTATCCTTGGTGTTCCTGTGGCTGGGCACCTAAAATGATTTGACTAGAGAAAAGAGATTTGCAATAAATGGGTCAGAGTCCGAGTTGAAAACAGTTTAAAAATCAGCAAGTGCTTAAATTTAAACAATAACACATATAGTGTACATGTTAGATTACCGTACTCTCACTTGAGATACTCACTTCTCATCTGATGTGCGCACCTAATGCATATATATAACCCATCCAAGTTATGCTACCCCGCCTAACTAGTTCGAAGCTAAATATTATCACACCAATAATCTCATGCGTTTATCCGTATCACCCGTATCCCGTATTACCACATGTTTAAGGATAGTTATTCATTTACATAACCGTTATTCTCATAGGTATTCCCTTTTCTCACTAAGAATATTGTTAAATATCGTTAATTCCATAGCTACTAAACACACACAGTAGAATAATAACAGGTATACATCTCTCTCTCTCTTTCTCTCTCTCTCTCTCTCTTATATATATATATATATATATATATATATATATATACACACTATATCAGCACCCATGGGTTAAGGCCCCCTTAGTGCAGTGCATACTCTGCTATTATGTCCTAATTCATCGCTCATTGCATGAAGGACTATAGGTTCAATATCCCACGAACCATCAAAACAAACACACATAATGAAGGCAAACATAGTTCCAAGCCCATGGGATACGCACATACCTACGTACCCATATGACCTCAACACTATCGTTCTCACTGATAGCCCATACCAAGGTTCTATGTTTTAGTGATACGAATTAAACTCCCCACGAAGGCCCCTCAAGATATAATCGTCCACAATGCGCAACCTCCCCCGATAGCAAGTAGCGTAGGTATGTTATAAACACAATAATACAACCAACAGGTACATATACACAACCTATAATAATCGTTACGTATTTATGCAACCTAAGTCCCCGAATTTATACGTAGTACTATTATCTCTAATACTCACGTTATTTTATCTGTACGATTAGTCTCTCTATCGTATATATTTCTTAAGGCCCTCTTATACCAACCTATTTCCCTTTGTAGCTACACAATCATCTCGCCATTAGTCTATGTAATGTAATCACTCACGAATAGTATAGGTCATTTTCTCTCAATCGAATTAACCTCGTAAGATTATAACTTGTTCGGGCAAAAATTAAAATTTATGAAATCTCGTTAGAAATGGGGAGAATCTCCTTCGAACGAAACTTCTTGCAAAATAAGGACGGAATTCTCATTGGAACTCTCGTTCGAACGAGGTCTTTTGAACTAGGTCGCTCGAATGAAACTTTGAACAAATTGTACTCTGAATTCTCGTTAGATGGATCGTTGGAATTCTCATTCGAACGAGAAAATCGCAGTTCGTCCCTGTCAGTTCTAAACCTACGTTTTTCCATCTTTTTATTATCCAAATTTCTCAAAAATCATTCTAACTCAAATCCAACAATTTAAACTATACTCACTAGTAATAGAATGATTTCCAACATATTTGTAATATCAAATCCTTAAAATTATAATTCGAATTCAGATTTATTCCTCAAATCATTAAAAAGCCCTAATTTCACAAAATCACCATTAATCACTACTAAACCCAGATTTAAATTCGTAATTTCAACATATCAAATTTAGATTTCTAATCCCCAATATATTGTTATTCATCTACATGCAAAACCTATACCACAATCATAGATTTAAAAACCCAATTTCAGTCCCAATTTCATAATATCATGAATAAACCACCAACTAAATTAACATGGACATTATATACTCTAAAAATTAGCAAGATAAACACTTGCCTTTTCACGAAGGTTTGATTCATCGCTTGAAACTGGTATAGGTGCATTCTCCTCTTCCTGATCCGCACGTTGGTGATGTTTTTGGTGAAAGGTGACTGGGTTTTGCCTTGGAATTCTTAGGAACCTCTTCTCTTTCTTCCTCTTGGACTCTTTCTATTTTTGCAGAACATAACCCTAGCTACTACTACATAAGGGACGATATATTAATCTAATTTTTATCCATTAATTAGTCCCAAATTTTCAAAAGATAAAAATATCCCTCTGGGGTGTCGGGTTGACCTAAAGTTGCCCCGGACTTCAAACTAAACACACGAGTAAGATTTTCTGACTATCTCGACCCCGTCGGACACATTGGTGCACTCCAAACAGCCATCCAAATAACCAAAAATAAAATTACATTATTATTCCTCATTTAATTTTCGACACATCTCACATGCGCGTCCCAACTTAGTTTACTGTAACTGCCGTATTTTTTACTCACGATAACTTTAATATTTTCATAATCATATATTACTTTACTCACTAAGTAATGTTCAACATAACTCACATCAATAAATACTAACTCTCGTCACACTAGTAATTATTTAATTAAATCCGGATGAATTATAAATAAATTTCCCATTTTAAGTTAATTAATCCTCAATTAACCCCATAATTAAAATTATAAAAATTACAGGGTATTACACACTTCCCCCCTTATAGCGGAATTTCATTTCAAAATTTGGAAAAATAAAGGTATACCTGGTAAGAATAACTCGGGATATTTATCGCACATCTTGTTCTTGCGCTCCCACGTAGACTCCTTGACATTATGATACCGCCACTGAACAAGTACTAACGGCACTACCTTGGACCTTAACTTCCTCTCACTATGGTCTAGGATAATAATTGGTCCCTCCTCATAGGAACTGTCGGGCTATAGGTCAATCTCCTCTAAAGTAATATGAGTGTGGGCCATGTTATTCCGAAGATATCTCCTCACTGAAGAAATATGGAACACGTCATGCATCCTATGCAAGTGCTCCAATAACCCTAGTCCATGGGCTACTGGCCCAATCCGTTCAATAATAAGGAATGACCCTACATATCTCGATTCCAACTTCCCCTTTTTCCCAAACTGCATTATCCCCTTCATAGGAGATACTTGCAATAATACCTGATCCCCCACACGGAAGTCCCTGAAGAATCTCTTGGCATCGACGTACCTCTTCTGTCTATCCCGAGCAACCCAAATTAACTCAATATTAGCCGACGCGTCCTGGATCACCTATGGCCCAAGTAACTTGTTGTCCCCCACCTCGATTCAACACGCTGGAGAATGAAAAGGTCTACCATATAGCGCCTCAAATGGATCCATGCCAACAGTAAACTGGTAGGAGTTATTATAAGCAAACTCCACCAATGGAAGGTACTTCTCCCAACCCCCGCCAAAATTAGGGATACATATCCGCAACATATTCTCTAAAATCTGATTTGTTCGCTCTATCTGCCCATCCGTCTGGAGGTGATAGATCGAACTCAATTGCAACTCAGTACCCATAACCTCCTGGAAACTCTCCCAAAATCGCGACATAAAAATCTTGTCTCGGTCGGACATACTATCGAGTGGCTCCCCCTGAAATCTTCAATATCTCAGTTTCACTCTACTAACGGCACCCTTTAGTAGAACGATCTTCCCTTACCATTTTATTCTAGTGACTAATTCTATTTTGTCATCACATATAAGAGTATTCCATCATTTAAGTATAATAGTTTACCTTGATGCTTACACGACCCTTTGTGATTTTGCTTTCGTTTTGTCACTAATATGAGCCTCTCTAACACGACCAAAGTATTTACTCTACTGAAAAATATTTCCAACATCTTTATGTGTAAACTCCTTTAGTCATTAGTGCTCAGCACACATGAACGGAGTCAGAGGACACAGTACCCGAGTTTGAGTCATTGTCACTAAGGTTAATATTCATTGCCTTTTTTCTTTATCTCTCCTCTTTGTCCTAATAGGACACTCACGAGTTATATGCCAAAATATTTAACATTAATAACACTTCCTAAAGCCCTTTTCCAACTTTTCTTCACCTTTGGACTTACGATCACGCCTATTATAAGATTTTTTTACCCAATTGTCTTCGGTATTCTTAACTCTTTTCTTATTAGTTCAAAACTATTAGGCCCCGTTTGGCTCGTGGTAAAGTTGGGTGGAATCTGATTCCTTCCAAACATTCATGGAAAAGTGTAAGATTACTGTGTTTGGAGTGAGGTTAAGTTGCATGGGAATGTGGGCCCCAAGGGAATCAGATTACCTCCGTTGTGGGAAAGTGGGTGGAATCAAAATTCATCCAATATAGGTGGAATTCTTACTTTCCCATGGGAATCCTCACAAATAATTTTTGTGAAGACAAAAATGCCGTTAGAAATATTAAATTATAAAAACAACTAATAAGGTCTAAATATTTATTTTATGAAGACAATTTTATTATCTCGGTTTGTATTAAATTTAAAATCGAACAAGTTTATTAAGGCCTTTTTTTCTACTCATGTAATAATTAATTTGATTAACTTGCAATATAATACACACATATCTACAATACATTATTATATTTGTTAAATATTGGAAAAAATATATATTTAGAAAAAAACATATTTAAGTTCATACATTTATATATAGTGAACCGTAATATTATGTATATACGCGTGTGTGTCTATATATATATATAATTGCTAAAGGGTATTATTGGTATATATTATACATTACCGTGTCACTTTCCATGCATGAACCAAACATAAAATTTTGATTCCCAATAGGAATCCATTGGTTAACCAAACAGAACGAAAGGATTTAGAATCCTGGTAAAAGGTTTGCTGGTAATTACTTTCCTGGTAATCACAATCCATCCAAAATATTACCGCGAACCAAACGGGGCCTTAAGGTTTAGATTTGAGAAACTTATTAAAGTATGTTGTCAATACGGCCACCTTAACCTCATCCTAATTCGAATCATGATAAAATATGTAAGGAGTAATCTTTTATGCCTTCAATATGATGCCCTTCTCTTTCTTAGGCAGCGGACAATTATACAACTCAAAGGTTTGTATAGACCCCATGATCTCTTCAAACGTTTTTGTCTATGACACCAACTACATTTAAGGCTGAGACATGAGAGAGTAACCTAGGTGAAAATGACACTAAAATATTCCTAACTACCATAGAGTTTGAATTCTTCTCACCCATATAGAAGTGAGAGTTCACAATATCAAAGGGTTTTGCATAAAACTCATCGTAGATCTCATTGTTAAGAATATTCAACATTTTGAACTAATTTGCAAGATTTTGGATCGTAGATACTTGTACGATATCGGTATCCTTTTGGGTGAACTGAAGGATATCCCACATCTCTTTAGATACAGTACACTTTGAAATTCGACAAAGATCGTCAGATGTGGATATGTAGAAAATAACATTCAACCCATAGAGATATAGTTGGACAACCTACATTATTCCTAAATTCACGTATTCTTGGTCTTATGGAAATCAACACCCCTTCCTTTTATCATGGGATGCTTCTATCCGTTAATTATTTCTAACCACACTCGCCCATCTTGGTATTTTAGGAAAAAGTCATACGCGTTTTCTAGTACCCATAGTTATTGCCATCAAATATGGGTGGATACATGACAAATTGACCCTTTACCAACAAAGAGATTCATAGTGAATATCGATTATAATACTAATTTGAAAATGTACGTGACCTCGTAGTCTTAGTCAAATTAATTAACACGTCCTTAAAACCAAATCCTATTTTCAATTGAGCGAATTTTTAATTTTACCAAATAAAATTAATCACTCCAATTGCATGTTGGTGATGTAATTATTGAATGTGGAAAATAAAAGCAATCATACAAACACACATGATTTAGAGTGGAAAAGTTCGTAGGAAAAACCAATACTGCATCTAACTCAAACTAAGTCCACTAGTAATGGATTATTATTACATATCTTACAATGAGAAAGAAACGACTTACATATAAGAAAAGTATTAACTCCATGAAATCTTAATCATTGTGCTTTGATCTAAATCTTTTGCCCGTTCTAGTAACCAATTGCTGACACCTGATCCCTAATGCTTTGGAATCTACCGATTTCTAATTAGTGCATGATTAGCCCACACAGATCCACCTGCAACATACTAATAAGATTTCTCGTTTTGAAATATTGAGATGGAAGACTATAGGGGATTTACAAAATTGAAGGCTACTTTTTAATTTTGAATTGACAAGATCTCTCACAGTGAAAAGCTCTCCCAAAACAAAACTAGGACTTTTGTAAAATAGGGCCACATAACTTAATAATCACGTTTTAAAAGTAACTTTTATATTAATTTCATAATGAGAACCACTAAAACATGTTTCCCAATATTTTTCCACGTTTCCAAAGATTTTTTACTCTTTGGAACAAGATCTTCATACAAGGAGCTCTTGTGCGAAGCAGAATTCTTATAAGGTGTTATGAAACCAAAAATAAAACCTCATACTAAGTCTATTCGAATGAGAGACTCTCGTGCGAAGTCAGACTTATTACAAGGGGTTCTTATCACAAAAATACCTCGTACTATATCTTCGTAGCAGGGGTTACCTTGTTCGAATGAGATTATTGATTCCGAAATCTCTTGTAAAACTTTTGAATTTTTTTATAATACTCAATTTTGTCCTGTTAATTCACAACTCTAAAAAATACTTACAAATATTAAAAAATCTAAAATCTTTCTACGTGCATTGTCTCGGTCTTCAAATCCTCAATTACACCTCAAAAAATTGAAAATACACTTACACCTAGTTTTATTTTCTCATTTTCTAGACTAAATCAAAACCAAAATAGATGAGGAGTCTAAAATCATGTCCTTATAAATACCCCCCTTCAGCTATTCTGAGATAATACAAAAAACTGGAAAATATCTAAAAAACTTACCAGATTAAAGACCTATACATCAAATCTACCCGTTCCCAAATCCCCGTCAGACAAAATGTATACATTGTATGACTTCTTTGATCAACGAATATCTAAAAGAATTATGATTAATGTAAGAACCTTCACACTTAAGCACATAATTTTGACATATGAAAGATAAAAGAGAATAATGAAATGAAGGAGTATTTAAAAATGTAATATGAAGGTATTTTTCTACTCCCCATTGTTCGAGCGGCTACTCCCCCTTGTTGGAGTGGCTTCCACAGGGTCTATTGATCATGAGTAAAAATTAAACTACAAAAAAATACTACTCAAATGTAAAACCTTATAAGGGATAATTAGGGTTTACCTTTGATATATTTATATTTTGATGTCGCCTCAGCATGAACATTATTTGATGACAATTAATCGAAAACATAGGCTCAATGTACCTCATGATCTTCTACTGTATTCCCAATATGAACTATCACGAACAGAGTGTGGGCACTTCCTTCGTGATCACTTTCTTCTCTCTTCTTGTCTTTATTTCTCCATTGCCTTTCTTTTTCTCAAATTCGAATTAGGATTTTTTTACAATTTCAAAAGTGACGAACATCACTGAACAAGAGATCCTTGGGTGCATATATATAGGCTAAAGTAGTGTCCCTAAGGAGACATAAGAATGTGGGTCGTAATGGGCTTGAGAAATCCTAATCTAACCCGAATTTTAATACGAGTCCATTAATTATAATCAATACCATTAAATAATTGTAATTTCAACTATACTCCTTAACCTAAAATTATATTTCGAGATACATATTATTAATTGATTAATTCTTCCTATAAGATTTCAGATACGCGTTAATAAAATAAATCACTAAAAATTTATTTGATTAACTTCTTTAAGCCCTGTAATGGTCCAACTTAAATTTTTGTCGTGCCAGATTAATATAATCCATCTATAGGGTATAACACATACAAAACTTGTAAGCATCTTAAGAGGGTGTCACCATACCTATAGTGAGACATGGATTCCATCTATAACACCATTATCCAATCTATTAGGATTATTGATCCAATAATGAATCTAACCCGAAAGGTCAAAGCGATAAATAATTAGGCCATGTGTCCATCAATCACATCAGGATTAAGAGACTTAAGTAAACCTAATAATCATGAGGTGTACATTGTCTTATAAAATCAATACAAAGACAATAACCTTAAGGCGGTCTGGTTCAATGCATATATAGTACACTAGCATAATAAGTTAAAACTATACTATTTTCCATAATTAAGGTATACCTACAAAAATATTGTGCTAAAAACCTGTCGATGGTTGTCCATCTCCATTGAAGATTGTGAAAGATAAAACTTATATTCCACAAGAACTAGTGATCTGATTATCTATATGTAAGTCTTACACTACACACCAGAGCACCTGCTAAGTAGAACTAAAGACACCACTAATATATAAAATAATGCAAACATTAAACCCATACATGATTATAATTTTAATAGGAAAACTAATTTTATTAAATAATTAATCCACAAATGAAAGTATTACATAAATCATGGTTTTAGTCTATTACTCTAACACCCCAAATAACATACTCCCCATAAATCTAAAATTTCTCCTTGTTTCCGTTTTGAATAGAAAAACAAATGATCCCAACAAAACACATATCACTAATCAACCAATCCTAGAAATATAATTATAAAAAGATAAAGCACACACTCAATTGAGATAAATGATATATAAAACAATGAAATACAAGCAGAATAAAGCATATATTAATGAGTGAAAATGTCTATATCTCAAAATAACTGGTATAAGTCTACATAGTTTAAACTAGAAAATATCTAACATGTATAACCATCACATTCCAATATGTCAGATATAAAGATAATGATTAATTGAATGTACTAATATCATGAATATGAGACACAAATGAAGTGTACAAAAAAACATATCTACAAGCCATAATATTTATGAGAGTATAGAGAGAATAAATAAATATACATACTCTATGAATCAATTCTCCCCCCCCCCCCCCCCTCTTAAATTACATCTAAAAAAATTCAAATATCCTTAGGAAATCAACAAACTATGATTGTGCATAATCACCACCACCACCAGCACTAGATATACCAACTCCAAAAGGCCCATCCTCACCATTCTGCTTTTTGGTACACATTATTCGGAACCGCTCCTTATGCTAGTCCTCCTCTCTAATAGCTCTCATATAATCATGTAGAATAAAATTAATAAACTATTATTGAATCTAAGATGTGCTCCTCATCTGCTACATTAAATACTCATTAATCTAATTAGAATGAGTGAAAAAGCTTCTGTTAATGTGTCATGTTAATTGCTAGAGAAACACCTACTCAATTGCTATAAACCAAGCTTCAAGTGACATGTCCTACTATTGTTGATGTAAAAAATTAGATTATATCTAATTATTCAATCACAGATAAAAATAAATAAGACAAAAGAATTTTAAAGTGGTTCAGCCTTGAAGGAATGACCTACGTCCACTATTTTGTTATTACTGACTGTTTGCTTGGAATTCTTGATCACAGGTTTTACCAAGAAATTTAGTGTCCCCCTACAATGAGGATGATACAATGTATTTATAGCCCTTAGGCTGTAAATGTGAAAGGGTAATACATAGCTGTCCAATAGACGTATACATCTGTATGATAATAATGAGCATTTAATGCGCAGTCGATTTGTAGATTATCCGGACATTAATGCTCTGTACGAGATGCAGCTCGGACCGCCTGAGTAGCTCGGTATTCATGAGTTGCTCGGTACAGTAAAGTTCCTCGGAGAGCACCTATTGCTCGGAGTGTCTGAGTTGGTCGGGGAGGTTGAGTTCCTCGAAGTCAAGGTGTTGTTCAGAAATGTTTGTAAGTGCCACGCGTCTCCACTTAACTGATCCACGTCAGCAGACTAAATTTGGTATTAACAACTATTATTGTTGATGGTGTTTAAGTGTGGTAGATAAAGTACTTGAGAATGAGGTGTGTGCATGCATCAATCCCAATAGTGTCAATATCCTCTACAACATGAGGAGGTCTGATAAGTGCATCCTCTAAAAGATAAGTCGTAGATCGACGTCTAGTGGCTGACTCACACTCCAAGAGAGTCCTCACTACGCCCTCCCAAAATGAATAGAACCTTGCATATGTCATAATGGTGTTCAAAATCATCCTATAAGATCTGGAACATGTAATCTAATGTCCCAATCATTACGGACAAAGGACATGCTTTGCCAGATGATGGATGGGGGGTCTATGGTACGACCGAATCCTATGGAATATAGAAAAAGAATGTGTCGGCACAATATGTAAAAAAATGTGCGACGGGACGATAATTTTCATTGGGAATATTGTTAAGGAGATGATAGTCAATGTATAAATGCCGGTGCTGGGGTGGTTTCTTGTTGAGCATATTAACACGGGTATAGTCAATGGATATCGAGGAAAACTAAAACTAAAACAAATACGACCGTAACTTGTGAAACAATGAACTCCCAACACATCCGAGAAATAATTTTGGAATTCCCTAACCATATCTACCAAAATGTAAGCTTGTCAATTGATCGGATTTTATCCGAATTCGAATCCGAATCCGATCCATTTAAACGGATATGGATCATGCCTAAAATCTGATTATCCGTAAATGGAGCGATTTGGATTCATATACTCCGATTCATTAATAATTCGACCCGATCAATATTTTTAATATACATATAAATTATATATAATATATTTTTAATTAATATATATTGTATTTAATAATATTTTAAATATATATTTTAAATATTTATTATAATAGTTCTTTATTTCATTATCTGTTTTTTTGGGAACATTTTCAAAAATAATTTATGAAATAAGAGTTGAAAATAAAAATGTTGCAAATCAAGTTTAACATAAACGGATAATCGGATAATCGGATCGGATCCGAATCCGTTTAGTATAAACGGATATGGATTTGGATTTGCCTGATCCGATCCGATTAATAAATGGATTGAGTCCGAATCTATTTAACATAAACGGATATAGATTTGGATTTTCCTGATCCAGTTCGAAAATAATTCGTTTATAGGCCCACCAAAATGGAACCAATTAAAGAAAGGATAGGATCCCACCCTCGCCCTCAATCCAATTGGGAAAATACTTATCTAACATGTCTATCATGTCGAATGGACATTCAACCACAACTCACATACATCAATAACAAATATTTATATATTGAGTTGATATATCTAATGTGTCTCCCATCGGAGTGCGTCACATGGTGGATGTAATGGAGGATGACTATGTTTGTCTTTCTTACTCATGAGAGAAAGAAATCCCAAACCACCTAAAAGATAGATATAAGGTACGGTTTAAGAACCTAAGGTGATCATCTAAACAAAAACCAAAAAATAACCCAACCAACTAAGAAAAATATTACACCCAACCACCAAAATGATGAACCCATGATGAGGCCAACAACCCAAACATATATGATATATAAATAAAAATGGGTAACTAGTTATCTTGGTAATATATATATATATATATATATATATATATATAGAGAGAGAGAGAGAGAGAGAGAGAGAGAGAGTAAATGACGCTTTTAGTTCCTAAACTATCACAAAAGTTTTTAAATGGTCCCTAATCTTTTATTTGCTTCAAATTAGTTAAACTTGTTTCAAACCAAGCACTCCGTCCAAAAGTCCGTTAAACTATCAAACACCCATTTTCCCCTCACCTTACCTCATTTAAACCTATTAACTCTCACTTTCTTCTTCTTCTTCTTCTTCTTCTTCTTCTTCTTCTTCTCTCTCTCTCTCTCTCTCTCTCACACACACACACACACACATACACATGCACTTAAAAGTATATATATATATATATGAACACATAACTGTTAATATATAATATATACATTTATAAATGTTAATATATAATATATATATATTATGCATATATATATCAACAGTTATTCATACATTGACAGTTCTTTATATTATAACTGTTCAAAATTTATATATATGAGAACAATTATATATAAATATAACTGTTATATTATAAATACCTTTATATATATATATATATATATATATATATATATATAAAAAGTGCTAATGAAAAATTTTGTTTTACAAAAAAATCAATTTTTTGAGGAGTTAAAATTTAGAGATTGAAATTTTTTGTTTTATAAAACAATCAATTTTTTGAGTAGTTTAAAATTTAGAGATTATAAAAAAATTGTTTATAAAAAAAGTTTGAAAGAATTTGTTTTATAAAAAAAATCAAATTTTGTAGCTGTATAAAATTTAAAAGGTATAATAAGAGTTATATTTAAAATCTTTAACACTGATATATATATATATAAGTTATAAAGTTTTGAAAAAAATTGTCCTATATAACTATGTTTCAAATTTTGTTCTATATAACTATGTTTTTTTAGTTGTATAAAATTCAAAGGTTTTAAGGAAAAATGTTTATTGAAAAAGTTTGGTAAAAGATTTTCATAAAAAAATGTGAGGTTATAAAAAAAAAGTTCATAAAAAGGCTTGTACTACAAAAAAAATCAATTTTTTAGTTGTAAAAATTCACAAGGTATAAAATATTGTATTTAAAAAATGTTTGAAAAATTTTTAGTCATATAAAATTTAGAGGGTATAAAAAGTGTTCAACAAAAGATAAAAATGCATAAATGGTGGCTAAAAATTTGGTTTTCTCTTTCTCCTCGTCAACCAATTATTCTTAAGGTTGTAAAAAAATATTTTCCCAAAAAAAAAGGTTATAAACCAATGTTTATAAAAAACTTTTAAAAAAATTATATTATAAATTTTTTTTATTTATATAAAAAAAGTTTGGAAAAAATTGTTTACAAGGAAAACCGCTTGTATAAAAAGAGTTTTTTATAAGGAAAAAGGTTTATAAAAAAATTTGGAAAAAATTATTTTATAAAAAAATTTACAGGGTATAAAAAACTACTTATTGAAAAAGCTTGAAATTTTTTTTGTCATATAAAATTTAGAGGGTCTAAAAAGTTGTAAATAAAATAAGTTTGATTTTTTTTTATAATAAATTAGTTTTTTTGACTATTAAGAAACAAAATTTTAAATGTTTTTACAAAAAAATTGTTTTTAAAACTTTTTTTGTAAAATAAAAATATTAAAAGAAACAATTTGTATTTTGAATTAAAAAGTTGTTTTGAATAGAAAAATCGTATTTTAAAAAAAAAATATTTATTTTTGTAAAATGGGTTTTTATGTTTATTTTTTGTAAAACAAGTTTTTTTTTTGTAAAAAAAAAGAATTATTAAAAATAAATTAAAACAGTTTGTAAAATTATAAACAATATTTTTGTAAAACATTTTATAAAATTGTTTTTTATAAATAAAAAATGACTAATTTTTAAACAGATTTATAAACAAGAAGACTGTTTTGATTTATGTCAAAATAGGTATTGGATATAATTAAGGGGATAAGGGCAAAAGAGATATTTGACATAATTCTGTCAACATTTTAACGGTCCAAATGGACGGAGTCCCCTTTTAAAAATAAATAATATACTTTAGGGACTAATTTGGAGCAAATAAAAGATTAGGAATCATTTAAAAACTTTTGTGATAGTTTAAGGACTAAAAGCGTAATATATATATATATATATATATATATATATATATATATATATATATATATATATATATGTATATATATATATATATATATGTATATGTATATATATATATATATATGTATATATATATATATATATATATGTATATATATATATATATATATATGCTCCTGTGCGGACTAGTCCGCATTTTAAGAATACGGACCGGACATGTGTCGCCTAAAGGTGCCCCTAGAAATTATCCCCTAAATTATAGGCACACTCTCTTTCTTTTCTGGGCGCACCGACAGGTGACACATGTTCGGTCCGCATTCTTAAAATGCGAAATGATCCGCACAAGAGGAGGACTATATATATATATATATATCATGCATATGAAAGTACAAGGCTAGGAGAAAAACTTACAAAATTAACCTTATATTTGAAATATGGTAACGGAATCACAATCCAGATGATGAAAAACCCTTAAATCCAAGATCGAAAGTGCGTATAGGTGAAGCACAATGCCAACAATGGTAAAAAAAGGGGTTTATGGGGTTTGAGACAAGATTCCTATCTGAGAGGATGAATTAATCTTAAATGCTCTGACCTCATTCAAATTAAAAGACAGTCATTCGAACAATCTCTCGCTCGTACGAGGTTAACCTCATCCAAATGAGAAGTACTTATTTTCTCTAGAAAAGCAAATAAGGAATAAAATAGACACCCTTGGAAAATAAAATAAAATGAAATAGAGTGGTAATTTTATCCTGAACAAAGTCAAATACGGAAACTCCACACATGTAACCTAAAAGAGATAAAATTGGTCTTAAGAACCCACAAAATAGTAAATCCGATATAAACCAGACACGAACTCTTAAACAAACCTAGAGATCAATTTCTGACATGATTCGAACCAGAGGCGGATCGAGTAATTTATTTCGGGTGGAGCAAAATTCATTGTCAGGGGTTCGGGCCCCCGAATTTTTTTTTAGGGTTAAAAATTTTTTAGTGATAAAATTTTGAATTTTTTTTTGGGATGGGGCACAACTCTAAATTTACAATTTTCTAGGGGTAAAATTTTGAATTTGAAATTTGGAGTGAGGCACTTGCCCCACCAACCTCTCATGTAGATCCGCCCCTGATTCGAACATATAAATATAAGTTGAGTTATTTTGGGTTCACATCAATAACGACCTAAAGCTAATCATGTGCATCAAGCAATCCGATACGACCAAAAAATCACTAACTAAATGAGAATGTGTAAACCTATTTAGCTTCGACTTACATTTCCCTAAATTTTGCACTATTTTCTTTTTTCTTTTTTAATCATTGAGGGTATTCCCTTGCATAAATATTTTTTCTCTCTTATTATTAGAACAAATTATATTTAGTATTTTATCAATGGGAACTATCACCCTCTTTTAGTAGCTATTACCATTACTTCCCTTATCACATTTTATATAAACTCACAAGAAATGGTTCTTACCATAACACCTAAAAAATCTAGTGAAGAAAACATGAACCTATTGAGAGAAAACACCTTGCACGAAAAAATTTGTTGGATCATAATTGATGATACATCTTATTAAAACTCGTGTATATGTATGTACAATTTAGTAAAGACTATGGCACAATGGGTACAGGTTGTTTCTTGGATAAACTCCAAAAATAATTATTAAGTGAAGTAAGCTATAAAATCAAACTATCTTCCAAAATTATAAAACATAACGAAAGGATATTAAGTCATGTGATGTTGTTCCCACCTCCTCTATCATCGAGCACAAAAGCACACACAAAAATCACATATAAAAACCAAAATCTTTTTGAGCTTTTACAATTTATAAAGCAATAAAAAATAATTCTCCATTTTTTTCAAAAATAACTTATTGTTTTTTCCAAAAAGGTTATTTATGCCAATGACCAATGAACTTTGCCCTATTTTCCACCTTGGACATTTAACTTTATTTCCTTTTGTTTTAAAGATTGAACTTTCATTTTGTTTTCACCGTTAAGTTTTCTATTCAAAATTTTTAACGGTGTGAGTTAAAATCTTTAACTATTTTTTTAAAAATAAAACTATGTTAAAATTGTATTGGAACCACTAAAAGAAAAAAATTGAGCCAAACCCACAATAAACAAAAATAGGAGAGCAAAAAAACCCGTGTCCATGTCCACTCCTCGTCCACCACTATAACCCAAATTACATAAACCCTTAATTCAAATTCATCATAATTTTTAACCATTATAAATGAAATCTATTTAGCATAAATCGCATAAAAACCTGTAAATCTCATAAACCCCCAAACCCTTTTGATTGTGTGGATTCAGATCGATTTTGTTAGAGATTTTTGGAGGAGGATGGGTGGCTTCGATCAATTTATTTTGATGGTTTGGATTGATTTTGTTGAATGATTTAAATAAATTTTTTGAATGGTTTGGATCAATTATGTATGAATCAGTTTTGCTGATCAACTACGTTTATATTATATGGGATAAATTTTGTATCTCTTTGGATCGAGTTATTTGAATAACGATGGGGAAGGTTAGGGTGGTGGGGGAGAAGCGTGGGGGAGACAGAGTGGTGTTGCTCACTTATGTTTATTTAATTAGCCAATTTTTTTCTTTTGGGGGTTCAAATATAATTTTAACATTATTTTATTTAAAAAATAGTTAAAATTTTAACTGACATCATTAAAAATTTGGATGCAAAACTTAGTGGTGAAAAAAAATGAAAGTTCAGTGTCTAAAATGCAAAAAAAAAAGGTTCGATGGCCGAGTGAAATTGGAAATTTTTTGTTGGTCATTTGCATAAATAAGAAGAATCATATATAAACGATAGTACACTCTAGGAAGTAATACTCATCATGAATTGTGAAAGAAGAATCATAACTTAGAGGTGGTGAGAATTACTCACTCGGTATGGCGAGGCATACGAGTGTCATAACCCTCACCTGTAATACCCCGTAATTTTGTGGAATTTTATTTTAATTATGGGATCTGAATTAATTAATTTAAAAGGAGAAAATTTAAATTACAATTAATCCGGATTCAATTGTAATAATTACTAGCGTGACGAGAGTTAGTATTTATAAAAAATAATTACGTGAAATATTACTTAGCGAGTAAAGTAATATATGAATATGAGAATATTATTTTGGGCCGAGAATGAAATATACGACAATTACAATGCACTTAGTTGGAATGCGCGTGTGAGTCGTATCAGTATTACTTTATTGCGCTAAAAATGATGATTTATTTTTAAGTAAATCGTATGGCCATTTTGAGAGAGCCAGTGTGTCCGGAAGGGTCGAAATAGTCAGAAAACACTAATCGGGTATTTTATTTGGAGTTCGAATAGTCAAAAAACACTATTTTGGTGTTTTATTTGGTGTCCGGAAGGGTAGAAATAGTCGAAAAATACTACTCGGGTATTTTAGCCCAAAATAACACTCCGAAGGGGTATTTTGATCTTTTGATATTTTTGAGAAATTAAATGGACGAAAATAAGAATTAAAAAGAAAAAGGAACGTAGGCATTAGGATATCTGACAGTTTTTAACCCACTAGAGAGAGAGATAATGTAATACCCCGTATTTCTGCATAGTTAAGAAGGAAAATACGTTTTTATTTAAATTACGTGAGTAGAGTAATTTAATGTAAAAATACGTTTTATTTAAATTACGTGAGTAGAGTAATTTAATGTGATACGTTTATGAGTAGAGTAATTTAATGTGTTACGTTTTAAATTAAATTACGTGAGTAGAGTAATTTAATGTGATGTAATAATAATGATTATTAAGTAATTAATTAATCATTATGGCTATTAGGCATAAATTGAAAGTTAGACACTGATTAATATGACGATAAAAAATTTACTAAATGTGAATAGTAAATATTGAAAGTTGATATGTACGGCCTAACGATTAATATGGACGTACCTGAGTTTATCTCGACCGAGTGTCGCGCATAGACAAAATTGAAGGTGAGATGAGAAACATATTTTAAGTGACTCAAAAGATAATTTAGAGTCCACAGATGATTCCAAAAGGGTCGAATTAGTCAAAATAGTGTACCCGGGGGTACTAGTTGAGTGCTGGGTCATTTTTGGGCTAAACCGGGACCATACGAGGGCATTTTGGTCTCTTTATATTTAAGGGTGAGGAGACCTACGAATTTTGGAACCCTAAGTCAGATTATAAGAGTTGGAGGCTAGGGTTACAGAGGAGGGAAATACACCATAGCCATTAGAGAGAAGAGAGAAACAATTTTCTAAGGCAAAAGAAGGAAGTAGGGAGAATTCAAAGGAGATTTCACTACCAACTTGTTGGGAAGAAGGATTGAAGGATAAGAATCATCAATCATCAATAACAACCACGAAATCAGACCCTACAAAACATAAGGCAAGTGGTTATTTGCAAAATAAATTGAGTTATAATTCCCATATATAAGTTTTAGGAAGAACATGATTTTTATGATATTTTTGGGAACAAACACTTGAATATGATCCATGATTAATAGGGATTTCATGTAGAACGTTTTTGATCTCCAAATAATCTGATATCATAGAAGACTTGATTATTAAATCGAACTAAAAATCTGGACTTATGATGAAAAGATGGAAAGATTGTATTTTTAGGGTTCTTGAATAATAAGAAGATTTTTAGTTAATTTGGACGAAATTTGTAATGATTTTGTTGTTTTAGATCGTTAGTAATCATCCCAGAATATGTAGGAATGATTAGAAATTGTTAGTTGCAAGTATGGTGAATTATCATGGGAGATGGATAAACAAAAATGGTGTAATTGGCATGAAGAAGACGATCTGGGTCTGTCACTGCTCGATCGATCGATCGACCCTTGAATGTCGATCGATCGAGCAGTCAATCGATCGACCATACCCCATCGATCGATCAACCCTGGATGTACTTTAGATAATTTTGTGGATAAATTTCTTTTCAAGTACCGTCACTTAATGGGAATCTTAGTGATGACATTTTATCTATGAAGGGACTTAATAGATACCAGTAGGTGTATCGTGAGATTTCTTCATAAATAATTGAGTGTGAAATTTGGAGAAATGGACCGACGGGAAGGTAACCGATTGGGTCGTGTGTCGGGAATGTGAGAATTTAGTTACGGAAAGAGTGAGAGTCAATTCCGGAAAAATACCAGTAGGTTAGAGATGTCTTAACTACTGAATCAAGGGAGGGGTAACTAGGACCCTTAGAGTTGCATGAATACTCGAATAAATGCGATAGTGAAATAAATCGTAAATTAATGAGTACGGTGAATATAAGTAAAATATATTACGTACGGGCATGATTTGATAGGTCGGGTGTGTACCTACTAAATTATATGAATTTTTGGGTTAAGAGAATTTTACCTAAATTAATTATGTTAGGGTCGATGAGATATTCCGAACTAACATAAAGTTATTATATGTTTGGGGTCGATGTAAAATACCGAACCAAATCTTAAACTGGTGTCGCGATGAAAGAGTCCCGAACCAGAACATGTGTGTATATATATATATATGTATATAAATAGTTGGGGTCGATGGATCATTCTGAATCAACTCTCACTTGGGGTCGATGAATCATTCCGAACCAAGAGTCCTTTATGTGTGTCAAAAGGATATGTTAGTGATAACTAATATTTAACACATGTTGCGTGATAAAATGTATTCCATATGTATAATATACTGATTTAAGATAGTAGATAATGAGATGGATTGAAAATATCTTAGTAATAATTAAGTAGCGTGATGTAATTATTATAAGATAAGGATAACAAGAAGTAAATAAGTTATCTACGTTTATAGCATTTGAAATATGGATTATTAAAATACTGCGAGTATGTTATGGGGACTTAGCGAAGGGGTACATGTAGTGGCGTATTCTGATCTAGTTAACTGGGGTAGTATAACTAGGTGAACTAAGTACCCTCGTTAGACATGCACTATAGAAGAGAGATAATCAATAACTCAATTAGGATAACTGCTTGCAAAATATTTTTAAATGTTTTGAGTACTAACTCTTGCTATGTAAAATTTTTTAAAAACCATTTAGGTGCCCAGCCACAGGGACACCCAACATGATTTTTTTTCCAGGGATTTGGGAGCTGCAGCACGTGTGGATGTTGTAGAGATTGTTTAGACGTTTTCTCTTTTTCAAATCTAGTGCAGGATCTCAGTTTTAGTGCTCTCAGTTGGAACATGTTGTCCAATCTTTATTTTTATAGTTATTCTGATTTTGGATTTTGAGTTGGTTTTCTTGGTCGTGGCTTTCTACTAGACTTTATTTGTATTCAGTTATTTATGCGAATTGTTTTAGTATTGCTGGAATTGTATCGTTTCGTATGGGTTGTTTATTCTTCTTAAAGAAGATAAAATTTGGCAGTAGCTTAATTTCACTTAGGTGGTTAGTAATTTAAAAAGTTTTCGACAGTGATGCTAAGAATGAACCATTTAAGAAACCTGTTTAAATTAATTAAGACTTGATCACCCAAGGTTTAATTAGGCGGGGTGTCACAGATGGTATCAGAGCATCAGGTTCTAGTATCCATAGGATCTGTACGGCTTACTCTGTTTCAGCGTAACGTTTGGTTGTATTAGAGCGCTACTATTAGGACTATTGATTCACTATCCGCTTTTGGGTTATCGTAGTTCTACTCTTAAAATTTTGTATACACTGTGTACTTATACAATTTGATCTTATTTCAGATGCCACCGGGGAGGCAGCGAGCGGAGAGGGCTGAAGCCAGAGATGAGGTGAGGGAGGCTCATCAGGAGCCACAGGTGCTGCTGCCACCACCCCCACCCAAGTTAATTTCCACTACTCAGGTTGCAGTGATAGTGGCTCAGGCAGTCGAGACAGCGATGAGGGCCATGGCAGCCCATTTTCCTCAGCCCCAAGTACCACCTCCCGTGGCACCGGTAGTTCAGGCCCCATTAGGGCCATTTACTTGGTAGTGAGTCAGAAAGACATTTCAGAAAGGACATCCACCTGAGTTCCAGGGTAGTACCGATGTAGTGGAGGCGTGCAACTGGAAGAAAAATATCCAACACCACTTGTGCATGGTAGAGTGCACCGAGGTACATAAACAAATGCTAGCCACTTTTCGTATGTCGGGAGAAGCCTTACAGTGGTGGGAGTCAGTTACTACCACCGAGGAAGGGACACAATGACAATTTCTAATTTTTGGGTGCGGTTTGACCGCAAGTATTTTCCTCCAGCAGTAGAGTCAGAGATGAGGAAGAAATTCAGTGAGGTGGTTCAGGGTGATCACTCAGTTGCTGAATATGAGGAGGAGTTTACCCGCTTGGCTAACTTTGTGCCAAATGAGGTGAGCAATGAGGAGCGGAAGAAGTCAAAATTTATGGATGGCTTGACATGGAGAATCAGACAGCATTTGATCGGCAATCTGGCGTTGGTAACTTAAACTGATGTCGTCAATGCCGCTCTACTACGCTGTCAGGATCACCGCTTTCATGCGAGGGGAAATAAGAGAGGTGAGCCTAGCCAACCGAACAAAGTGGATAGAAGTAGTGACAACAGCACACCACAGCAACAAATAGTGGGGCAGCTAGGGAAGGATTCCCGATAAGGGAACTCTTCCAAGAAGTTTAAGCAAAGGAGGCATCTCTTTGACAGACAGGGCCAGCAGGGTCCCTAGCAGCAAGTTCCTCAAGGCCGATAGGGCCAAGGGAACCAAGGTGGAGGACTGCAAGGCCAAGGTCGACAGGGCCAACGTCAGGGCCAATAGGGCCAAGGTCAGAGGAAGTTTCAGGGTCAGTGTTTCACTTGTGGCCAGCAGGGTCACAAGAGTAGAAATTATCCATAGCAAGACAGGGCACAACAACAGGGTGCCCAACAGGTGCAGCAGGCTCTGTTAGCCCCAAAAGCAGCACAGGCCCCGCAGCCAGGCCAGATGCACTACAGGCGTGTGTTTAACGTCCGTGACATTCCATTTCAGCTAGCATCTCCAGCACCGTCGGCAGTCGCGGGTATGTTTACTATTTATGGACTTGAGGGTAGTATTTTATTTGATATGGGGGCGACGCATTCGTTTATTGCCACTAGATTTGCATGGGCAGCCGGCCTCTTAGCAACAGTTTACACTCATCTTATGTGTGTGGAGTCACCGATGGGTAGTGGGTCCCTTATACATTCGATTTGTAAGGGTGTGGACATTATGGTCGGGAGATTGAGTCTAGAGGCAGACCTCCTAGTGCTGGATATGGAGGGTTATGACGTCATCCTATGCATGGATTGGTTAGCGCGTTATAGGGTAATGATAGATTACTACGAAAGCACTATCGTGTTTTCCATCCCGAGACAGGAGATGTTCCTTGTGGCGATGCCTCTCCCCTAGGGAGGATTGCGCACTCATTTATATTATATTGAGGAGGAGACCTCACATGGGGTTTTCATTTCTCTGGACTTAATCCCAGTTCTGAGGGATTTCGAGGATGTATTTCAGGAGATACTAGGGTTACCACCCAACAGGGAGATAGAGTTCATTATTGACCTAGCGCCGGGGATGAGATCGATTGCCAGGGCACCGTATCGCATGGCTCCTTTGGAGATGAGAGATCTGAGAGAACAAATTTAGCAGCTCTTAGGACAGGGTTTCATTCGACGGAGTACATCGCCATGGGGTGCACCGGTGTTATTTGTAAAGAAAAGGGATGGTTCACTTCGTCTGTGTGTAGATTACAGGGAGCTGAACAAAGTGACGATACATAATAAGTATCCATTACCGAGGATTGACGACTTGTTTGATCAGTTGAGAGGGGTTGCGTACTCTCAAAGATCGATTTGAGGCCGGGTTACCACCAATTGTGCATTCGTGAAGAGGATGTACCTAAGACCGCTTTCCTGTCACGGTACGGGTCATACGAGTTTAGGGTAATGCCGTTTGGGCTCACTAATGTGCCTACAGTATTCATGGATCTCATGAACAGGGTATTCAGGGAATTTTTGGACCAGTTTGTGATTGTATTCATTGACGACATTCTAATCTACTCTCGCGCAGAGGAGGAACACACCGAACATTTATGAATGGTTCTACAGACATTACGGGACCATCAGTTGTACGCCAAATTTGAGAAGTGTGGGTTTTGGCTTCAGGAGGTTCAGTTCCTAGGCCACGTTGTATCCTACAGAGGCATTGCTGTTGATCCGAGTAAGGTATCGTCAGTGAGGGAGTGGGGACATCCCACGACACTGACCGAAATTCGTAGCTTTTTGGGGTTGGCCGGTTATTATCGTCGCTTCATCAAGGGGTTCTAAAAAATTGCCGATCCTTTGACGAACCTGACTCGGAAGGGAGTGCCCTTCGTATGGAGTGACGGTTGTCAGTTAGCATTTGAAGAGCCAAAGTACAAGTTGACATCAACACCCGTTCTTGCCTTACCTAGGAGTGGGATGGAGTACCGAGTCTATACTGACGCATCCTTACAGGGGCTTGGGGGTGTGTTACAGCAAGAAGAGAAAGCTATAGCTTATGCGTCCCGAAAGCTCAAGCCACATGAGAAGAATTACCCCACCGATGACCTCGAGCTGGCAACGGTAGTTTTTGCATTGAGGATATGGAGACACTATCTTCTGGGTGGGCAGTTCACTCTATTCACGGATCATAAGTCACTTCAGTATCTTTTCACGCAGAAGGATCTAAGTATGAGGCAAAGAAGGTGGCTTGAATTCGTGAAGGACTACCTGTTTGATATACAATATCATCCTGGTAAGGCTAACGTGGTGGCGGATGCATTAAGCAGAAGGCCTACTGGAGATCTAGCAGAAATTTGGAAGGCGAAGTGGAGTGAACTTCGATACGAGGATGAGATAGCTAGAGCATGCATGGCAGTTTTAGCTATCACTCACGAGAGTGTTATGCGAGTAGTGAGGGCACAGGCCGAGGACTCATTTTATCAGGATAAAGTAAGACAGTTACTGGCCGAGGGGGCGGAGTCCTACTCTATCAGCTCAGAGGGCGAACTACGGTTTAATGGCAAACTGATAGTACCCGAGGAGGATGATTTGAGGCATGCCGTAATGACGAAGTCACATGGGTCAAAGTTTTTGGTACATCCAGGTGGGGAAAAAATGTACCAGGACATGCGACGAATATATTGGTGGTCAGGTATGAAACGAGACATTTAAGAGTTTGTCTCAAGGTGTGTTACATGTCATCTTGTAAAAGTTGACCATTAGAGGCTTTCGGGGATGCTACAAACACTGGAGATTCCCGTGTGGAAGTGGGAGAGTATCTCAATGGATTTTATTACTGGTTTACCAACGTCGCAGAAGGGTCACGATTCCATATGGGTGATAGTGGATTGGCTGACTAAGGTAGCTCATTTCTTGTCGGTTCGTACGGACTATGATACTTTGCGGTATGCGCAGCTATTCATTTCAGAGATCGTTAAGCTGCATGGAGTTCCTATTAATATTATGTCTGACAGAGATAAAATATTTGTTTCACATTTCTGGCAGAGTTTTCAGGAGGCTATGGGCACCGACTTGCGATTGAGTACGGCGTATCACCCGCAGACAGACGGTCAGACTGAAAGGGTAAACCAGATGTTAGAGGATATGTTAAGGATGTGCATCCTAGATTTTGGGGGAGGATGTGAGCAATACCTTCCTTTAGTAGAATTTGCATATAACAACTCTTACCAATTCACTATCGGTATGGCCCCATTCGAGGCACTTTATGGGAGGCCTTGTCATTCGCCCGCCTATTGGTTAGAGGCGGGGGATAACAAGCTATTGGGACCATAGATGATACATGAGACTTCTTCCAAAATAGAGTTGATTCGAGGACGTATTCGAATAGCTCAGGATAGGCAGAAGAGTTATGATGACGCCGGTAGGAGACACGTGGAACTAGATGTGGGCGACCAGGTGTTAATTCGGGTATCTCCTATTAAGGGGATTATGAGGTTCAGCAAGAAGGGGAAGTTAGCACAGAGATATGTGGGACCGTTTTCTATCATTGAGAGGGTGGGACCGGTAGCTTACAGATTGGGACTCCCCGAGCATCTTCAGCGAATACACGTTGAATTCCATGTGGCGTCGCTGAAGAAATACAAGAGGAGTGAGAGAGCCTTCTGTCATATTCCACTGGAGGAGATCGACTTGCAGCCAGATGTCTCGTATGAGAAAAGACCCCTAGCTATTATGGATTATAGTGAGCTCAAACTACGATCCAAGGTGGTACCCTTAGTGCGAGTACAATGGGGACATCACAGTATGGATGAGTATACATGGGAGCGGGAGGAGGTTATGCGAGAACAGTATCCAGAATTATTCACCGCATGTATTTTCTAAATTTCGAGGATGAAATTCCTTTGTAAGGAGGGAAGTATGTAATACCCCGTATTTCTGCATAGTTAAGAAGGAAAATGTGTTTTTATTTAAATTACGTGAGTAGAGTAATTTAATGTGAAAATACGTTTTATTTAAATTACGTGAGTAGAGTAATTTAATGTGATACGTTTATGAGTAGAGTAATTTAATGCGTTACGTTTTAAATTAAATTACATGAGTAGAGTAATTTAGTGTGATGTAATAATAATAATGATTATTAAGTAATTAATTAATCATTATGGTTATTAGACATAAATTGAAAGTTAGACACTGATTAATATGACAATTAAAAATTTACTAAATGTGAATAGTAAATATTGAAAGTTGATATGTACGGCCTAGCGATTAATATGGACGTACCTGAGTTTATCTCGATCGAGTGTCCACAGATAATTTAGATGAGATGAGATGAGAAACATATTTTAAGAGACTCAAAAGATAATTTAGAGTCCACAGATAATTCCGAAAGGGTCGAATTAGTCAAAATAGTGTACCCGGGGGTACTAGTTGAGTGCCGGGTCATTTTTGGGCTAAATCGGGACCATATGAGGGCATTTTGGTCTCTTTACATTTAAGGGTGAGGAGACCTACGAATTTTGGAACCCTAAGTCAGATTATAAGAGTTGGAGGCTAGGGTTAGAGAGGAGGGAAATACACCATAGCTATTAGAGAGAAGAGAGAAACAATTTCCTAAGGCAAAAGAAGGAAGTAGGGAGAATTCAAAGAAGATTTCACTACCAACTTGTTGGGAAGAAGGATTGAAGGATAAGAATCATCAATCATCAACGACAACCATGAAATCGGACCCTACAAAACATAAGGCAAGTGGTTATTTACAAAATAAATTGAGTTATAATGCCCATATATAAGTTTTAGGAAGAACATGATTTTTATGATATTTTTGGGAACAAACACTTGAATATGATCCATGATTAATAGGGATTTCATGTAGAACGTTTTTGATCTCCAAATAATCTGATATCATAGAAGACTTGATTATTAAATCGAACTAAAAATCTGGATTATGATGAAAAGATGGAAAGATTGTATTTTTAGGGTTCTTGAATAATAAGAAGATTTTTAGTTAATTTGGATGAAATTTATAATGATTTTGTTGTTTTAGATCGTTAGTAATCATCCCAGAATATGCAAGAATGATTAGAAATTGTTAGTTGCAAGTATGGTGAATTATCATGGGAGATGGATAAACAAAAATGGTGTAATTGGCATGAAGAAGACGATCTGGGTCTGTCACTACTCGATCGATCGATCGACCCTTGAATGTCGATCGATCGAGCAGTCGATCAATCGACCATACCCCATCGATCGATCGACCCTGGCTGTACTTTAGAGAATTTTGTGGATAAATTTCTTTTCAACTACCGTCACTTAATGGGAACCTTAGTGATGACATTTTATCTATGAAGGGACTTAATAGATACCAATAGGTGTACCGTGCGATTTCTTCATAAATAATTGAGTGTGAAATTTGGAGAAATGGACCGACGGGAAGGTAACCGATTGGGTCGTGTGTCGGGAATGTGAGAATTTAGTTACGGAAAGAGTGAGAGTCAATTCCGGAAAAATACCAGTAGGTTAGAGATGTCTTAACTACTGAATCAAGGGAGGGGTAACTAGGACCCTTAGAGTTGCATGAATACTCGAATAAATGCGATAGTGAAATAAATCGTAAATTAATGAGTACGGTGAATATAAGTAAAATATATTACGTACGGGCATGATTTGATAGGTCGGGTGTGTACCTACTAAATTATATGAATTTTTGGGTTAAGAGAATTTTACCTAAATTAATTATGTTAGGGTCGATGAGATATTCCGAACTAACATAAAGTTATTATATGTTTGGGGTCGATGTAAAATACCGAACCAAATCTTAAACTGGTGTCGCGATGAAAGAGTCCCGAACCAGAACATGTGTGTGTATATATATATATATATATATATGTATATAAATAGTTGGGGTCGATGGATCATTCTGAATCAACTCTCACTTGGGGTCGATGAATCATTCCGAACCAAGAGTCCTTTATGTGTGTCAAAAGGATATGTTAGTGATAACTAATATTTAACACATGTTGCGTGATAAAATGTATTCCATATGTATAATCTACTGATTTAAGATAGTAGATAATGAGATGGATTGAAAATATCTTAGTAATAATTAAGTAGCGTGATGTAATTATTATAAGATAAGGATACCAAGAAGTAAATAAGTTATCTACGTTTATAGCATTTGAAATATGGATTATTAAAATACTGCGAGTATGTTATGGGGACTTAGCGAGGGGGTACATGTAGTGGGGTATTTTGATCTAGTTAACTGGGGTAGTATAACTAGGTGAACTAAGTACCCTCGTTAGACATGCACTATAGAAGAGAGGTAATCAATAACTCAATTGTGATAACTTCTTGCAAAATATTTTTAAATGTTTTGAGTACTAACTCTTGATATGTAAAATTTTTTAAAAACCTTTTAGGTACCCAGCCACAGGGACACCCAGCATGATTTCATTCCATGGATTTCGGAGCTGCAGCACGTGTGGATGTTGCAGGGATTGTTTAGACGTTTTCTCTTTTTCAAATCTAGTGCAGGATCTCAGTTTTAGTGCTCTCAGTTGGGACATGTTGTCCAATCTTTACTTTTACAGTTATTTTGATTTTGGATTTTGAGTTGGTTTTCTTGGCCGTGGATTTCGGCAAGACTTTATTTGTATTCAGTTATTTATGCGAATTGTTTTAGTATTGCTGGAATTGTATCGTTTCGTGTGGGCTGTTTATTCTTTTTAAAGAAGATAAAATTTGGCACTAGCTTAATTTCACTTAGGTGGTTAGTAATTTAAAAAGTTTTCGGCAGTGATGCTAAGAATGAACCATTTAAGAAACCTGTTTAAATTAATTAAGGCTTGATCACCCAAGGTTTAATTAGGCGAGGTGTCACAGAGAACCTAAGAGGGAGAAGAAGAAGAAGACATATAGAATTGGTCTAATGATTCAAGCTTTCCCCCGAAAAATCATACCAACGCGTAATCCCCATACGAATTTCACTTAGCAATTCAGAGGGTCACGAAAAGGCAAGTGTTTATCTTGCTGTGTTTTTGACCATATATGATTCATGTTAACCTTAATTGATGAGATAACCATGACACTATGAGTTTAGAACTGATTTGTCAACAAAATTGTGAAATTGGAAGATAGGTTTGCATGTAGATGAATAACCTTGTTGTTGTAATGATAAATTTGGAAATTCTAGGTTAAAAATCATGAAATATATTTGGGAGTTTGAATGATTGGTAATGGTGGGTTCACTATTAAAAGACTTTTAAATATTTAGGAAATTGTTTAGATTCCCTTTGGCTAAGTATAGATCTGTCATTTAAATTGTGTTAGGAAGTACCCCATTATGTGTAGGAATAGTTTATAATCATTTACTGGGAGTTTGGATGAGTTTGAGATGAATTTGGATGTGGAAAAGATTTGAAAAACGAATTTCAAAAGAACAAGGCTGATCTCAAAAGACTCTTTTGAAGATCTGCCCAGGTCATTCGAACGACCTCGTTCGAACGATAATTTCAATGATAATTCTAACAAAATTTTTGAGTTCGTTCGAAGTAAGAAGTTCGTTCGAAGAGAATCCTGGATCTTCTAATGAGATTCCGGAATGCCTATTTTTGGGCCGGACAAGTTAGAACCCTTCTAGGTTGGTCCAAGTGAGAGAAATTAATTTATACTATTATCAAATGACTTAAATTCCTAGTTAGAAATGAGTTGAGAGAGCGATTACTCAAGGGGATATAGCGGGGTAATAGAACCTTAGAGAAAAGATATATATTAGAGTGATAAGTCAAAGTGTTGCGATAAAGTGCATAGTAGAGACGAAAATACTATCTATAATATCAGGAACTTAGGTTGCGTGAATACCTAATTAATAAAATAAGTTGTGTGCATACTTATTGATTGAACTATTATGTGTATAACATACCTACGCTGCTTGCTATCGAGCGGAGGTTGCGCGTTGTGGACAATCATGCCTTGAGGAGCCTTCTGGTGGGATATTGATTGGTAGTACTTAGAGCATAGAACCTAGGTATGGACTATCTGTGAGAACGGTAGTGATGATGGTCGTATGGGTGCCTAGGTATGCGCGTAGCCCATTGGCTTAGGACTATGTTCGCCTCCAATATATGTGTTATGTTTGTGATGGTTCGTGAGAGACTGAACCTTAGTCCTTTATGCAAATGAGCGATGCAACATGACATGATAACAGAGTATGCAGGCACCGCAACTGTGTCTCGGGGTGTAGTATTGTGTGTGTGTGTGTATATATATATATATAGTGAATATATGTATACACTTATGTTGACATCTACTGTGTGTATTTAGTAGGTACAATTTATAATGAAATCCGAAATGAATTAAGTAACAACCACTTAATTGGATTAAAACTGAAAACGATTATTTATGCTAAAGTGGGATTGATTATATGTAGTGTATCTTGCGAGGGAAATAATCGGGTACGGTATTGGACTATGATGGGTTTAGGCAGGAAGAGCTAGTTAGTATGGGAATAGGACTAGTGGGGTTTAAATATTCGCTAGGCGTGCACACTAGATGAGAGGTGAGCATTCCCAAGTGAGTTCGATAATTTAACATGATAAATATATGTGCTAATAAACCATTTTAAGCACTTGCTAATTTTTTTTACTGTTTTCAACTCGAGCTCTGATCCGTTTTTTGCAAATTTCTTTTCTTGTCAAATTATTTTAGGTGCTCAGCCACAGGGACACCAGACATAGGAGTTCCATTCATTCGACGAGCTGTAGCTGCTGTGGAGTCTACATGACTTTGGTTGTAGACGCCTCTGAGTCTATCATTCCACACTTTTGAGTTATTTGCATCAGTTGGACATGTCGTCCCTTGTTATTTATACATTCAGAGATTTGAGCTTTAATTCATTTCTATTCCCAGTTGTTGGATTTATTTAGTTGGATTACTGTACTGGATTTTGACTAGATATGTTTACTCCAGCTTCTTTATTTTATGTCAGTTATTTCAGTTCGTATGTGATTTAATTGAATGGTGAATGATTGGTTATTTAGTTTAATTGCTTTACATTAATTGATAAGATAAAATTTGACATCAAACTTTTTAAATATTAGGTGGTTAGTATTTTAAAACAAGTTTTCGACAGTGATGCATAATCTGAACCAACCGGATATTCTGATTTAATTAATAAAGGACTGATCATCCGGTATTTAATTAGGCGGAGTGTCACAGGTGGTATCAGAGCATCAGGTTCTAGAGTCCTTAGGATCTATATGGCTTATTATGTTTTCCGCGTAGCTATCTTTGATGTAGATCCCTATATTTAGGACGGTTGTATTCATTATTTGCAATTTTACGTCTTCAGCTATTTGGGATATTTACTGTGGACTTATAAAGATTCTCTCTCATTTTAGATGCCTCCCAAACGTGCACAGTGAGCCAATAGAGTTGCCCAGCCCGAGCGCCAGCCAACTCCGGCCCAGGGAATGATGAATGCTGCGGAAGTTGCTGCTATTGTAGCACAGGCAGTTAACGTCGCATTAACCGTGGAACAGTAAGATCCGCCACTGGCACCAGTAGTGGCTCCAACACCAGTCCACACTCTCCCTTTTGCATGGGAGAGCATCAGAGATTCCTTTTAGAAGGCACACCCTCGAGAGTTTGCGGGGAGTTCAGATTTGATAAAGGCAAGCTAGTGTAGGAAAGATATACAAAGGCACATGAGGATGTATGAGTGAACCGAAGTGAAAAATCAAATTCTGGATACCTTTAAGTTGGTAAGACCAGTGCTACAGTGGTGGGAGTCCATCATCACTATGGAGGAGAGAGACAACTTGACTATCAGGTATTTCTGGGTGGAGTTTGACCGCAAGTACTTCCTTTCCACCGTGCAGATCGAGATGAGGCGGAAGCTTCTGGACCTCAACCAGGAGGGTAGGACAGTTGCTGAGTATGAGGAGGATTTTACAGACCTTTTGAATATAGTTTTGGATGAGATACCAACCGAGGAGAAGAAGATTCAGAGATTCATAGATGGGTTGACTTGGAAGATTCGCCAGCACTTGTTAGGGAATCTTTCATTGGCCACTTACTCTGATGTGGTTAATACTGCCCTACTACATTATCAGGACCACCACTTCCACCAGAAGGGAAGCAAATGAGTTGGGGAGTCCAGCCAGCAGGGCCGGACAGGAGGTAGTAGTTCCGATGGGACACTCGCAGCTCAGGGACATGTCCGTCAGGTTGAGCAGGGTTTCCATTAGGGAGATCCTGCTAAGCAATTCCATTTTAGAGATTTCAGACAGAGACATGGTGGTTTTAGGCAGGGCCATTAGGGCCAGTCAGGTCAGCAGGGCCAATAAGGGCAACATCGATTTCAACAGGGCCAGCAGGGCCAAGGGAGGGGAGGTAAAGGCTAATAGGGCCGGGGATAAATGGGACAGAGGGGAGGACACTTTCTAGGGAGGTGTTTTACTTGTGGAAATACTGGACACAAACGTTAAGACTGTCCCCAGAGGGGTAGAGCCCCGCTGCAGTAGGGCACTCATCAGGAGGCCCAACGACCATTATTTCCAGCCCCCCTCCCAGTACCACCCCAGGTTCCAACCTTGCCAGCTATTCCTGAAGATCCGCTACAGCAGGGTCAGTTGGAGTATGAAAGTGTCTAAAACATCCACATGCCCCAATTCATCAAGCGCCACCCGCTGTTGAGGGTACGTTTCCTATCCATGGGACTATGGGGCTCATTTTGTTTGACACGGGGGCATCACACTGCTTTATAGCTACTAGCTTTACATGGGCCACAAGATTATTAGACATAACTGAGAGCACAGCGACTTATGTAGACTCACCACTAGGGAATGGGTCGTTGATTTTCTTTATATGCCGGGGAGTAGGTATAGAGATTGGGAGTTTGATATTTTTAGCAGATATGACAGTCTTAGATATGTACGAGCATGACGCCATTATTGGCATGGATTGGCTTACCACCTATAGAGCCATGATAGATTACTTTAGTAGGAGAATTATATTTGCTATACCGGGATAGGAGATGTTCTTAGTGGTGATGACTCTTCCTGATGGAGGATCGTCCACCCATTTATATTACATAGAGGAGGAGACCTCTAGGAAGATAGTGATTTCCATTGATTCGATTCCAGTAGTCCACGATTTTACCGATGTGTTCCAGGATATACTTGGACTACCACCTAGTTAAGAGATTGATTTTGTCATAGATTTGATGCCGGGCACTCGGCCGATAACCCGATCACCCTACCGTATGGCTCCGGTTGAAATAAGAGATCTATGAGACCAGATTGTGCAGCTGTTGGGACAGGGCTTCATCCGTAGGAGTACCTCGCCTTGGGGTGCTCTCGTATTGTTTATAAAGAAGAGAGATCGATTGTTGAGGTTGTATGTGGATTATTGAGAGTTGAACAAAGTCACGAAACAGAATAAGTATCCGTTGCCCCAAATCGATGACTTGTTCAACCAATTGAGAGGAGTTGCCTTTTTCTTAAAGGTAGATTTAAGGTCAGGTTATCACCAGCTGTGGATACAAGAACATGACGTATCAAAGACCGCATTCTTGATAAGATATAGGTCTTATGAATTTCGGGTGATGCCGTTTGGACTGACGAATGCTCCAGCCGTTTTCATGGACTTAATAAACAAGGTGTTCAGAGAATTCCTAGATCAATTTGTCATTGTCTTCATTGATGACATCCTGATCTATTCACGAACTGAGGAGGAGTATGCCGAGCATCTGAGGATGGCTTTACAGACACTGCGTGAGCACGAGTTGTCTGCAAAGTATGAGAAATGTGAATTTTGGCTGAGGGAGGTTCAGTTCTTGGGTCACATAATCTTTGAGGAGGGGATATCAGTAGATCCGAGAAATGTGTCAGCAGTGAGGGAGTGGGGGGCAGCCCACCACACCTACTGACATTCGTAGTTTTCTAGGCTGGCAGGATACTACAAGGGGTTTATTTGGGGATTCTCTATGATAACGGGTACGTTAATAAACTTAACTCACAAAGGGGTGCCGTTTATATGGGATGATGCCTGTCAATTGGCCTTTGATGAGCTGAAGGACAAGCTAACTTCAACACCAGTTCTAGAACTACCTAGGCTCGGGTTAGAGTACCTGGTCTACACTGATGCGTCCTTATCAGGACTTGGGGGTGTACTTCAGCAGGAGGATAAGGCAATTGCTTATGCTTCCCGTAAGTTTAAGCCTCACGAGAAGAATTACCCTACCCACGACTTGGAGTTAGCGACATTCGTGTTTGCATTGCGGATATGGAGGCATTATCTCCTGGGGGAGGAATTTCGCCTGTTCACGGATCACAAATCCCTGCAGTATCTGTTCACGCAGCGAGAGCTGAATATGCGTCAGCAAAGGTGGCTAGAATTTGTGAAGGACTATCAGTTCGACATCCATTACCACCTAGGGAAGGCTAACGTGGTAGCAGACGCATTGAGCCGTAGGCCAGCAGATGAGGTGGTCGAGGTGTGGAAGGCGAAGTGGAAAAAACTCGGGCATCAGGATGCAGTTGCTCGCTCATTCATGTCAGTGATGACAGTGACATCTGAGATAGTTACTAGGGTGATACAGGCTTAGACAGTGGATTCTTTCTATCAGGATAGGATTATACAGCTTCTAGTCGAGGGAGCAGAGTCTTTCTCCGTGAGCTCAGATTGGGGCTTACATTTTAATAACAGATTAGTAGTCCCAGAGGGGGAGGAGTTACGACATGCAGTGATGACAGAGTCGCACGATTCACAATTTGCGGTACATCCCAGAGGGGATAAGATGTACCAAGATATGAGGTGACAATATTGGTGGAGAGGAATGAAGAAGGATATCGCTGAGTTTGTTTTGAGGTGTGCCACTTGTCAGTTAGTGAAGACAAACCATCATAGATCGGGAGGACTACTACAACCGTTAGATATCCCTATATGGAAATGGGAGAGCATTTCCATAGATTTCTTTACAGGGCTACCTACATCGCAGAGAGGTCACGATTCCATATGGGTGATTGTGGATCGGTTGATCAAGGTGGCTCATTTTTTTCTAGTTCGAACAGACTATACTACGGGGCAGTATGCTCAAATCTTCATTGCCGAGATAGTGAGACTCCATGGACTGCCCCTAGATATTGTATTCGACCGGGACAAGATCTTTGTATCCAGATTTTGGGAGAGTTTCCAGTAGGCCATGGGTACATAGTTACGGTTGAGTTTGGCCTATCACCCGTAGACATACGGCCAGACATAACGGACAAATCAGATGTTGGAGGACATGTTGCAGATGTGTGTCCTGGATTTTGGAGGGGGGTGGGAGCAGTACCTTCCACTGGTGGAGTTTTCCTATAATAAATCCTACCAGTTTACGATTGGCATGACTACGTTTGAGGCATTGTGTGGCAAACCATGTAGTTCTCCAACATGTTGGCTTGAAGTGGGGGACAACATATTACTTGGGCCAGAGGTGATTCAAGACACCTCAACTAGGGTTGAGTTGATACGGAGTCGCATTTGGGTTGGTCAGGATCGGTCGAAGAGTTACGCCGACGCCAAAATATTTTTCAGAGAATTCAGTGTTGGGGATCAGGTGTTGTTACGAGTATCTCCTATGAAGGGAGTAATGCAGTTTGGGAAGAAAGGAATGTTGGCACCGAGGTATGTTGGGCCATTCCCTATTATTGAACGGATTGGTCCAGTAGCTTACAGACTTGGGTTACCCAAGCACCTGCATATGATTCATGATGTGTTCCATATTTCCTCGCTAAGGAGATATCTTCGGGATGATTTGGCCCACACCCACATTGCATTAGAGGAGATTGATCTTCAACTTGATAGTTCCTAAGGAGGGACCAGTTGCCATTCTGGACCGTAATGAGAGGAGGCTGAGGTCAAAGATAGTGTCGTTAGTACGAGTGCAGTGGCAGCATCATAATGTAGAGGGGGGAACGTGGGAGCGTGAGGATGACATGAGGGAAAAGTATCCAGATTTTTTTCCACCAGGTATACCTTCATTTAAACTTTTTTCGAATTTTGGGACGAAATTCTATTATTGGGGGGGGGGGGGGGGGGGGAGTATATAATACCCCATAATTTTGTGGAATTTTATTTTAATTATGGGGTCTGAATTAATTAATTTAATATGAGAAAATTTAAATTATAATTAATCCGTATTCAATTGTAATAATTATTAGCGTGACGAGAGTTAGTATTTATTGGAAATAATTACGTGGAATATTACTTAGCGAGTAAAGTAATATATGAATATGAGAATATTATTTTGGGCCGGGAATGAAATTTACGACAGTTATAATTCATTTAGTTGGGACGCGCGTGTGAGTCGTGTCAGTATTACTTTATTGCGCTAAAAAGGATAATTTATTTTTAAGTAACTCATATGTCCATTTTGAGATCGCCATAGTGTCCGGAAGGGTCAAAATAGTTAAAAAACACTGCTCGGGTGTTTTATTTGGAGACTAGGGCATTTTAGCCCAACACCACATCCCGGAGGAGTATTTTGGTCTTTTGATATTTTTGAGAAATTAAATGGACGAAAATAAGAATTAAAAAGAAAAAGGAACGTGGGCATTAGGCTATCTGATAGTTTCTAACCCACGAGATAGAGAGAGAGAGAGAGAGAGAGAGAGAGAGAGAGAGAACCTAAGAGGGAGAAAAAGAAGAAAACATATAGAATTGGGCTAAGGATTGAAGCTTTCCACCTGAAAATTATACCAATGCGTAGACCGTGAGGAGATGATCATCCCATACCAATTTCACTCAGCAATTTAGAGTGTCACGAAAAGGCAAGTGTTTATCTTGGTGTGTCTTTGAGCATATATGATTCATGTTAACCTTAATTGATGAGATAACCATGATACTATGAATTTGGAACTGATTTGTCAACAAAATTGTGAAATAGGAAGATAGGTTTGCACGTAGATGAATAACCTTGTTGTAGTAATGATAAATTTGGAAATTCAAGGTTAAAAATCACGAAATATAATCGGGAGTTTGAATGATTGTTAATGGTGGGTTCACTATTAAAGGACTTTTAAAGATTTAGGAATTTGTTTAGATTCCCTTTAATTATGTATAGATTTGTCATTTAAGTTGTGTTAGGAAGTACCCCATTATGAGTAGGAATAGTTTAGAATCATTGATTGGGAGTTTAGATGAGTTTGAGGCGAATTTGAATGTGGAAAAGATTGGAAAAATGAATTTCGAAAGAACAAGGTTGATCTCGGAATTCTAGTCCGAAGACTTGCACAGGTCGTTCGAATAACCTCATTCGAACAAGAATTCCAACGAGACTTGTAACAAAATTTTTGAGTTCGTTCGAAGTGAGAAGTTTGTTCGAACGACCTCGTTAGAACGAACTCATTTGAAGAGAATCCTGGATCTTCTAATGAGATTCCAGAATGCCTATTTTTGGGCCGGGCAAGTTAGAACCCTTCTAGGTTGGTCCAAGTGAGAGAAATTAATTTATACTATTATCAAATGACTTAAATTCCTAGTTAGAAATGAGTTGAGAGAGTGATTACTGAAGGGGATATAGCGGGGTAATAGAACCTTAGAGAAAAGATATATATTAGAGTGATAAGTTAAAGTGTTGCGATAAAGTGCATAGTAGAGACGACAATACTATCTATAATATCAGGAACTTAGGTTGCGTGAATACCTAATTAATATAATAAGTTGTGTGCATACTTATTGATTGAACTATTATGTGTATAACATACCTACGCTGCTTGCTATCGAGCGGAGGTTGCACGTTGTGGACAATCATGCCTTGAGGAGCCTTCTGGTGGGATATTGATTGGTAGTACTAAGAGCATAGAACCTAGGTACGGACTATCTGTGAGAACGGTAGTGATGATGGTCGTATGGGTGCCTAGGTATGCGCGTAGCCCATCGGCTTAGGACTATGTTCGCCTCCAATATATGTGTTATGTTTCTGATGGTTCGCGAGAGACTGAACCTTAGTCCTTTATGCAAATGAGCGATGCAACAGGACATGATAACAGAGTATGCAGGCACCGCAACTGTGTCTCGGGATGCACTATATATATATGCGATCTAGAGTGAATGTATGTATACATGTGTGTTGACATCTACTGTGTTCATTTAATAGGTAACATTTATAATGAAATCCGAAATGAATTAAGTAGCGGCCACCTAATTGGATTAAAAATGAAAACGCTTATTTATGATAAAGTGGGATTGATTATATGTAGTGTACCTTGCGAGGGATATAATCGGGGACGGTATTGGACTGTGATGTGTTTAGGCAGGAAGAGCTAGTTAGTATGGGAATAGGACTAGTGGGGTTTAAATATTCGCTAGGCGTGCACACTAGATGAGAGGTGAGCATTCCCAAGTGAGTTCGATAATTTAACATGATAAATATATGTGCTAATAAACTATTTTAAGCACTTGCTAATTTTTTTTACTGTTTTTAACTCGGGCTCTGACCCGTTTTCTGCGAATCTCTTTTCTTGTCGAATTATTTTAGGTGCTCAGCCACAGGGGTACCAGACTTAGGAGTTCCATTCATTGGACGAACTATATTTGTTGTGGAGTCTACATGACTTTGGTTGTAGACGCCTCTGAGTCTATCATTCCGCACTTTTGAGTTATTTGCATCAGTTGGACATGTCGTCCCTTCTTATTTATACATTCAGATATTTGAGATTTAATTCATTTCTATTCCCAGTTGTTGGATTTATTTAGTTGGATTACTGTACTGGATTTTGACTGGATATGTTTACTCTAGCTTCTTTATTTTATGTCAGTTATTTCAGTTCGTATGAGATTTAATTGAATGGTGAATAATTGGTTATTTAGTTTAATTTCTTTACATTAATTGATAAGATAAAATTTGACATCAACCTTTTTAAATATGATGTGGTTAGTATTTTAAAATAAGTTTTTGACAATGATGCTTAATCTGAATCAATTGGATATTATAATTTAATTGATAAAAGACTGATCACCCGGTATTTAATTAGGCGGGGTGTCACAAGCCACCTCCCAAACTTCTTTCTTATTAGTCTTCTCTCTCGAATTCTTATTATTATCTTGGACTGTTGGAGCTAAAGGGGTGTCATTCTCTTAATTTATCTCATGAGAATTTGGGTTGTTTATAGGAGATACTCAACCAATTCTTGGATCTTAAAGATGTCTCCATTCAAATGTGGAGGAATATACAAACCTTTTTCTATCACGTGGAAATAATCTCTAAGGTAACCCTTATTTTTGCAAAAGGTAGAAGAGTATGATCATGGAAGATCCACCTTCTTCGATTTGGGAGATACCTTAGGAGGGGAGTAGGTGTCTTAGTTAACCCTTTGATAAATGTGATCTCTTTCTTCATCTTAAACCCTTGTGTACCATTACATCTAATACCCTTTTCCTTTTAAGGTTTAGGGTTATTCTATGAGCATCTTCCCTACTTTTCAAAATGCACTTCTAGATAAACTTTCAACTTCTTAGACTATTTTAAGTATTTCTTGGGATATTTGGTGTATTCCTCTAGAACCTCACATGCATGAGACTATTAAATGAGTGTTATCTTCAAGGAAAGTACATTTTCGTTCAAAATCTCAATCACTACACCAAAAATAGAATCTGGCACGATTTAAAACTGTGCCAGATCAAATTTGGCACGATTTTGAACTGTGCCAGAATCAGGTGTTCCAAAATGGTTATTTTTTTCTGGCACGGCCCAAAAGTGTGCCCGATTTGACCAAACAGGAACACTTCTGGCACGCTTTTAAACCGTGTCAGAATTTAATATTTCTGTCACACTTTTGGTACAGTTTTGAACTGTGCCAGATTTAGCACAGTTTGAAAAACTTTTGGCACAGTTTAAAACCGTGCTAAAATTTGATTCACTTTTGGCACGGTTTTGAACTGTGCCAAATTTTTGATAAAAAAAAATTAATTATTTCAAAACAAGAAAATTCACAAATTGCAAATCTTGCACGTTGTTGATAAACTAATGTTCATACAAACTTCAAAATATTACAAGTCTTTAGTAGCTCACAGACAAAAAAAAAAAATTGGGCAGAGTTTCCTCTATTTTCTGGACATTCTAAAACCTGCTAATATAAAACCTGGATAACATAAATCCCGCACGATCATAAAAATATAAAAAATAAACTTAGAAAAGCCCGTACGACTTTAAAAGTTTACAATAAAACTACAAAAGCCTCCACGACCATAACACAAAAAAATAGAATCATGAATAAATCCCTTGTTGTAAACCATTGAGATCTCCGTGTGTTCCCCGTGAATAAATGCTAACGATAAAATGTTATCCTGCAAACAAAATAGGATACAAAAAAGATACGATATTAGTAGCTATGTAATTTATAAAAAAAGTTTACTCAAACTAAAAAAATACATATAGGAGTGAAAATTATCGTCATATTCTCAAATCGGGAGACTCGGGACTATGCGGTCAGTTCGTACAAGTTACATTGGTCTCGTGCGAGGTGTTTGTGCCTCTTACGGGGTCGTTTGGAGGCTGGTTTGGGTTTTCACCCTTTAACGGCTTTTTTTTAAGTCGAAGTGTTAATTTTTGCAAATTATCTTCATATTCTCAAATCGGTAGACTCGGGACTACGCGGTCAGTTCTTACAAGTTACATTGGTCCCGTGCGATGTGTTCATGCCTCCTATGGGGACGTTTGGGGGTTAGTTTAGGTTTTCACCCTTTAACGGCCTGTTTTTAAGTCTAAGTGTTATTGTTACAAATTAATGTCATATTCTCAAATCGGGAGACCCGTGACTACGCGATCAGTTCCTACAAGTTACATTGGTCCCGTACGAGGTGTTCGTGCCTCTTACGGGTCCGTTTGGGGGCTGGTTTGGGTTTTCACCCTTCAACGGCTTGTTTTCAATCCAAATCTACATATTTGAAATTATCATCATATTCTCAAATCGAGAGACCCATGACTACGCGGTCAGTTCCTACAAGTTACATTAGTCCCGTGCGAGGTGTTCGTGCCTCTTACGGGTCTGTTTGGGGGCTGGTTTAGGTTTTCACCCTTTAATGACATGTTTTTAAGTTTAAGTGTTAATTTTTGCAAATTATAGTCATATTCTCAAACCGGGAGACCCGTGACTACGCGGTCAGTTCTTATAAGTTACATTGGTCCCGTACGAGGTGTTTGTCTCTCTTACGGGGATGTTTGGGGGTTGGTTTAGGTTTTCACCCTTTAACGGCATGTTTTTAAGTTTTAAGTGTTGATTTTTGCAAATTACCATTATATTCTCAAACCGAGAGACCCGTGACTACGCGGTCAGTTCATACAAGTTACATTAGTCCCGTGCAAGGTGTTCGTGCCTCTTACGGGGACGTTTGGGGGATGGTTTGGGTTTTCACCCTCAAACGGCTTATTTTTAAGTCTAAGTCTTAATTTTTGCAAATTATCATTATATTCTCAAATCGGGAAATCCGTGAATACGCGGTGAGTTCCTAAAAGTTACATTGGTCCCGTGTGATGTGTTCGTGCCTCTTACGGGGTCGTTTGGGGGCTGGTTTGGGGTTTCACCCTTCAACGGCTTGTTTTCAAGCCAAATCGACATATTTTGAAATTCTCATTGTATTCTCAAACCGAGAGACCTATAACTACGCGATCAGTTCGTACAAGTTAGATTGGTCCAGTGGGAGGTGTTCGTGCCTCTTACGGGGCCGTTTGGGGGCTGGTTTGGGTTTTCGCCCTTCAACGGCTTGTTTTCAAGAAAAATCAACATATTTTACAAATTATCATCATATCTCAAATCGAGAGACCCGTGACTAAGCGTTCAGTTCATACAAGTTACATTGGTCCTGTACGAGGAGTTCGTGCCTCTTATGGAGTCGTTTAGGCGCTGGTTTGGATTTTCACCCTTTAACTGCTTATTTTTAAGTCTTAAGTGTTGATTTTTACAAATTATCATCATATTCTCAAACCGAGAGACCCGAAACTACGCGGTCAGTTCCTACAAGTTACAATGGTCTCGTGCGAGGTGTTTGTGCCTCATACGGGGATGTTTGGGGGATGGTTTAGGTTTTCTCCCTTTAACGACTTGTTTTTAAGTCTAAGTGTTAATTTTTGCAAATTATCATCAAATTGTCAAACCGGTAGACCCGCGACTACGAGGTCAGTTCGTACAAGTTACATTGGTCCCATGCGAGGTGTTCGTGCCTCTTACAGGGCCATTTTGGGACTGGTTTGGGTTTTCACCCTTCAACGACTTATTTTTAAGTCTAAGTGTTTATTTTTTCAAATTATCATTATATTCTCAAACCGGGAGATCGACGACTACGCGGTCAGTTCGTACAAGTTACTTTGGTCCCGTGTGAGGTGTTCGTGCCTCTTACGTGATCATTTTGGGGCTGGTTTGGGTTTTCACCCTTTAACGGCTTGTTTTTAAGTCTAATGTGTTGATTTTTATAAATTATCATCATATTTTCAAACTGGGAGACCCTGGACTACGCGTCAGTTCCTACAAGTTACATTGGTCTCGTTCGAGGTGTTCGTGCCTCCTACGGGGACGTTTAGGGGCTTGTTTAGGTTTTCACCCTTTAACGACATATTTTTAAGTTTAAGTGTTGATTTTTGCTAATTATCGTCATATTCTCAAACTGAGAGACCCGTGACTACGCGGTCTGTTCCTACAAGTTACATTGGTCCCATGTGAGGTGTTTGTGTGTCTTACGGGGCCATTTTTGAGCTGGTTTAGGTTTTACCATTTAACGATGTGTTTTTAAGTTTTAAGTGTTAATTTTTGCAAATTATTGTTATATTCTCAAACCGGGAGACCGATGACTGTGCGGTCAGTTCGTACAAGTTACATTAGTCCCGTGCGAGGTGTTCGTGCCTCTTACGGGGACGTTTGGGGGTTGGTTTGGGTTTTCACTCTCAATGGGCTTGTTTTTAAGTCCAAGTGTTGATTTTTACAATTATCATTATATTGTCAAAACGGGAGACCCGTGACTACGCGGTCAGTTCCTACAAGTTACATTGGTCCCGTGCGAGGTGTTTGTGCCTCTAACGGGGTCGTTTGGGGGATGGTTTGGGTTTTCACCCTTTAACTTCTTGTTTTCAAGCCAAATCCACATATTTTGAAATTATCATCATATTCTCAAACTGGGAGACCCGCGACGGTCAGTTCGTACAAGTTATATTGGTCCCGTGGGAGGTGTTCGTGCCTCTTACGGGGCCGTTTGGGGGCTGGTTTGGGTTTTCATCCTTCAATGGCTTATTTTCAAGTCAAATCAACGTATTTTGAAATTATCATCATATTCTCAAACTGGGAGACCAACGACTATGCGATCAGTTCGTACAATTTACATCAGTCCCGTGCGAGGAGTTTGTGCCTCTTAAGGGGTCGTTTGGGGCCTGGTTTGTGTTTTCACCCATTAACGACTTATTTCTAAGTCTAAGTGTTGATTTTTTTAAATTATTGTCATATTCTCAAACTGGGAGACCCGCGACTACGCGGTCAGTTCCTACAAGTTACATTAGTCCCGTGTGAGGTGTTCGTGCCTCTTATGGGGTCGTTTGGGAGCTGGTTTGGGTTTTCACCCTTTAACGACTTGTTTTTAAGTCTAAAGTGTTGATTTTTACAAATTATCATCATATTCTTAAACTGGGAGACCCGGGACTACCCGATCAGTTCCTACAAGTTACATTGGTCCCGTGCGAGGTATTCGTGCCTCCTATGAGGACGTTTGGGGGCTAGTTTAGGTTTTCACCCCTTTAATGGCTTGTTTTTAAATCTAAGTGTTTATTTTTACAAATTATCATCATATTCTCAAACCGGGAGACCCCCGACTACGCTGTCAGTTCGTACAAGTTACATTGGTCCCTTGCAAGGTGTTCGTGCCTCTTACAGGGCCGTTTTGGGGCTAGTTTGGGTTTTCATCCTTCAACGGCTTATTTTTAAGTCTAAGTGTTGATTTTTGGAAATTATTGTCATATTCTCAAATTGGGAGACCCGCGACTACGCGGTCAGTTTGTACAAGTTACATTGGTCCCGTGCGAGGTGTTCGTGTCTCTTACGGGGACATTTTGGGGCTGGTTCTGGTTTTCACCCTTCAACGGCTTATTTTTAAGTCTAATGTTGATTTTTTCAAATTATCGTCATATTCTCTGAAGAGGTGGAGTTGTAATATACAGTTACACGGATTACAATGAAACCTTTTATTTTTTCACTATAATTTGTAATATACAGTTACACGGATTAGAATGAAAAATAAGAGTGATACTGAAATCCCCGCTGGAGTCGGTTCCGGTGTCGTCGGCTGAAATCTCCCTCAGGAACTTCAGATGTGCAGCAATGAAGAAGCAAGACAGCTTCTCCACAAAAGTTGACCAAACACAAGGTTGTGTTCTTGGGTTGTAAAAGATTCACAAAGATTTGGCAAAGTTGTGTGAATCAAAACACGAGTCTTGGGACTCAAAAAGATGAAGACTAGAGTAATTAGGACTCTTAAATTCGTCTATGCAAGTCTTAGAAAATACACCATCGAAATAGGTCTATATATAGGAAACTTGAGTCGATGGAAAAATCTAAGCGCATCTGTTAGTGATTATCAAATCCGGATCGGTTCGATTTTGATGCCGGATCAGTCCGGTTATCGGATCGATTCATTTTAAAAATCACTTCATCGATTCGGCTTCGATCCGGGGTATACTGGTTTTGATGCAAATCGGATCGGTCTATTTTTTTATGCCGGATCGGTCCAGTTATCGGATAGGTTTGTTTTCAAAATGACCGGATCAGTTCGGTTTACTAGAAAAACTTTACCAAGGTATGATGTTGAAGATGCGGTTTACCAGAAAAACTTTACCAAGGTATGATGTTGAAGACGCTTTGATATTCGGATCCGTTGATGTAGATGCGATCTTGAATTTCTTCAATGGTGTAATGGCGTACGACATACATATTAACAATGGTAAAAAATGACCTTACAAATCTCCCCCTATGTCTATGCCGGTACAAACATAAAAAATATCCGAATTATCAAATATCAAATTGCCTATACAAATCTACCCTTTCATGAACCCAAAACTGGAAAGATACAAATGAATAAGTCTTCATCGTTTGCTCTTCAAATCTTCAAAACTTCTCAAAGATTTTCTCATCAGGGTGTGCAATATATGATCATCAATCTTTGTACCTACACACATGAGATAAAGCAAAATACCAAGTGACGTATGGAGTTTGAAATGAGATAAACATAAATATCAATTCATGAGAAAATATCATAACTTCAAAACTCCCCCATAATATGATAATTCTTTCTCCCCCTTTTTATGATGTTCCCACATAGACAAATGAGAAGAATAAATCAAACAAGCAAAGCCGGGGTGACACAAGGAATAAACTTCTATTTTTGATTTTTTCAAAATTTTTCACACACAAAAAAATCACACCATGAATGAACACAAAACAACCAAGTCGATGATAGCATAAATGTAGGTGTGTGATGAAATTTGATAGGAAAATCAATGCATATAAACATGACATATGTGGACGATGAATATTGGATACTCCTAACGAAAGAACTCAAATGCTTCCTTTGGTGTAAAAAAATGGTACGAGACATTGACTTAATCAAATCAACAAATCAAAGCTCAAAGAGATTTCCACACCAATAACGTCCAAAATGATTTCATGCCTTTTAAGGACTTTCAAGGAAATTCAAACCCGGTTAAATTCTCCAACCAAACTCCCTCAGATTTATTTTTTGAATAGAGGTAATCTAAATTCTCAAACTTTGGAGAATTGATGGTGAAACCTAATGGCCCATATTTGGCATGAATTACTTTTTATTGCCTATAAATTTTATCGGGCTCTTTTAACCTCTTTGGACCTCGGATAATAAAATTCCTCAATTTTTTAGGTACTTTTTAACGGTGGCTTAGTATTCGGAAAGGCTAAATGAACCTTTCGCAGCCCTTTCCCGTTGTTTAAATAAACACATAGTCTCACAAAGCGGTTTTCACATGCATTCCAATCTTGTCAAGTTTTATTGCATATTGTATGTTGTATAGACAGAATTGAGATGGAAACACTCAAGACAATATGTGATAGATAAGTACAATAATCAAGTAAAGTCGTGCATGTGTGCAATAAAGGAGATAGGAGTCAAACATGTAGAAATATATCACTAATCACATCTCAAAGACTCCAAAATAATGTAAAGCACATGGATGAAATGATGTAGCGTCTCAAATCTCTATCAAACAGTCACATGGATATATGGAATGAAGTTGCGACTTGGCTATCTTAAATGATCATCCATAAAAGGTGCAAATAAAATACAAAAATCTTTTCGGAATTTTTCAAAATTTTTTATCAAAATAAAATCTTTTTGTGCTTTTCTAAAATATTTCTAAAAGAAAATCTTTTTGGATTTTTAGAAGAAATGTAAAAAAAAAAAGAATAAAATTACTAAAGATACAAGCTAGCAATAGGAATCAGATAATATGTTAATGACAATGCATCCTATGCTAGACACGGACCAACCCCTCAGTCAACTGTGCAAATCCTCAAAGACTTCCTAAGACTCTCAAATCTACGGTCATCTAAAGGTTTCGTGAAATATCGGCTAACTGACGGTCGGTGGGAACGAAACTCAGGGATACGAACTTTTCCTCAACTAACTGACGTATGAAGTGCTCGCGTAACCTGATGTGCTTTGTGCGCAAATGTTGGACGAGATTGCGGGATATGTGTATCGCGCTTGTGTTATCATAGGAAATGATCATTGTGTCCTGTGAAATCCCATAATCCTCCAACATTTGCTTCATCCACAAGAGTTGCGTGCAACAACTCCCGACGACGATGTACTCACCCTCCGTAGTGGACAAAGAGATAGAGTTTTGCTTCTTGGTCAACCAAGAGACAAGAGCAGAACCAAAATAGAAACACCGACCAGAAGGTCTCCTACAATTATTTGTATCCCCGACCCAATTGGCATCCGAATAGGCAGAAAAACGATCATCGGTATCAAAGGAATACTAAATACCGTGTGAGAGTCCCACTCACGTATTTGATAATACGTTTTAGAGTGAGTAAGTGTGACTCTTTTGGAGACGCCTGATATCGGGCACAGACTCCAACACTAAAGGCTATGTCGGGACAACTGGTAGTCAAGTAGAGAAGACTACCTATCATACTCCGATATAAGGTTTGCTCTACGTCCTTGCCTGAAGTGTCCTTACTAAGCTTGATAGAAGTACTCATAGGTGTACATGCATGCTTAGCGGAGTCTAAACCAAATTTCTTCACTAGGTCTCTAGCATACTTGGATTGAGAGATGAACATCCCATCCTCTAGATAACGCACCTGGAGACCAAGGGAAAAAGTAAGCTCACCTACCATGCTCATCTCAAACTCACTTTTCATCTCCTCCTCAAAGTGGTGAGCATGTGGATCCAAAGACTATGTCATCCACATATAACTGGGCAACCAAAATAACATCCTCATCTCTCCTGACGAACAACATCATATCAACTCCCCCTCTCTTAAAGCCACGGGCTAAGAGATAGGAAGTAAGCCTCTCATACCAAGCACGGGGTGCTTACTTCAAACCATACAAGGCTTTCCTCAGATAGTAGACGTGATCTGGGTGCTTAGGGTCTTCAAACCCTTTTGGTTATTCCACATAAACCTCCTCCTGTAGAATTCCATTCAGAAAGGCACTCTTGACATCCATCTGATATAACTTGAAGCGCAAATGACATGCGATGGTGAGTAGTAAGCGTACGTACTCAAGACTTGAAATAGGAACAAATGTCTCCCCAAAGTCTACACCCTCTATCTGTGTGTAGCCTTGAGCGACCAACCTAGCCTTATTTCTGATTATGGTACCATTTTCATCCATTTTATTCTTGAAAATCCACCTGGTACCTATCACATTAGTCTCACTAGGTCAGGGGACAAGTTCCCAGACATTATTCTTTTTAAACTGAAGCAACTCATCCTGCATGGAAGATATCCAGTGTTCATCCTTGAGTGCTTCTTTGTGATTCTTGGGCTCAACTTTTAACGTATAATAAAGATGGCTAACAAAGTTATCTAGCTGAGCACGAGTCTTGACACCTAGAGTGGGATCGCCAATAATGGCTGAAGGATCATGACTCTTGCGAACCCAAGCAGGTGTGTCCCCTAGAATAAGAATAGGGTCCACAGAGTGTGGGTGAAAGATAAGTAAGTCACTGCCAGAGAAGTCCTCATCCTCACACTGAAGGTTAGGATCAATAGCCGTCGGAGGTTCGTCATCTTACACGGTGACGTTTATTGATTCCATAACCTTAGATCTCTTCAGGTTAAAAACTCGGTACGCTCTACTATTCGATGAATATCCTAGCAATATTCCCTCATCGCTCCGGGAGTCAAACTTTCCTAATTGCTCTCTATCCTGTAGGATGTAGCATATACTCCCCAAAACACGAAAATATGCAAGGTTAGGTTTCTTGCTAGCCCACAATTTATAAGGCGTCTTAAGTGTGTGTGGACGCAGGTAAACCCTATTCACCGTGTCGCATGCAATAGACACTGCCTCTGCCCAAAATCTCCTAAAAACCTTACGACCTAGAAGCATAGATCAACCCATTTCCTGGATCGTTCTATTCTTTCTCTCAACAATCCCATTTTGCTGAGGAGTCCTCATAGCAAAAAACTCATGTTTGATCCCAAGGCTATCACAGTAAAGATCTACCTTTGCTTATGTGAATTCAGTGCCGCTGTCACTACGCATCCTGTTAATAGTGACTCCGTGTTGGTTTTGCAGGACACGACACTTGGTCGTTAAAAACTCTACAGCATCTGATTTCTCTCTCAAAAAACCTACAATCGAATGTTTGGAGAAATCATTCACCATCACGAGAATATACCTCTTACCACCCAGACTCTCAGTGCGAGTCGGACCCATAAGATCCATGTGAATCTGCTCAAGAACACGAGAGGTGGTAACGTAATGCAACTTCTTATGAGGGTTACGAATTTTCTTTCCCAACTGACAGGGTCCACAAACCGTGGAAGTTGGCTTTCCAAGTGATGGTAAGCCACATACTAGGTCCTTTTTAGCTAAACGAGTCAAATCTCTAACGTTCACGTGACCTAGACTTAGGTGCCACAGATGCATAGGAGTGATCGTGGAACTATTGCAGATAAGTGAGGATGTGGGCTAGGTCCCATAATAATTATCCTCTGTCCTCACCCCTTGCACTAAAAGTTTACCGGCTTGATTATAGACCTTACATGCATCCCGATCAAACTTTATAGCAAAGTCATCGTCGCACAACTGGCTAATGCTGAGACGGTTTGCTTTCAAACCTTTGCCGTATAAAACATTATCTAGACTAGGAAATCCAGGTAACTCTATTGTACCTCGTCCTATAATTCTAGACTTGCTCCCATGTCCAAAGGTGACTCTACCATCCTTGTAATCCTCAAGGTGGGTAAAAAATGAGACATCACCTTTCATGTGTCTGGAGCATCCACTATCAAAATACCACTGTGAGGTATTATGAGCTTTGAGAGCGACATGAACAACAAGGGCCTTTTTATCTTTCTTAGGTACCCAAGAAGAGGTAACCTTTTGTTTACCCTTGTTGATGTTGGTTTTAGACGGGATGCGAGAAGCATTCACTAACAATAAAGACATCCGTCGGAATTATTCCATCAAACTCTGTGATGTGGCGGCTAAAAACTCAACACGCTCCTCTCAGACTAGAAAGATCATCAGTATAATGTGGTGGAGCAGTAGTACATCGTGTCTGACCCAAAGTATAGCAAAACTTCCTGAGGTGACCATTTCTTTTGCAATATGTACAAAAGAACACAGTTTTAGACGTACCTTGGTTTGCTTTTCTTGGTCGAACTCTCCTTCTTGGTTTTTGATGATGGCCATATGGAGTGGTAGTAAACTCAGGAATTGGTCCAGGTGCAATTTGGGACTTGGAGGCACCATCAAAACCTATTCCCTACCTATCACCAAAACCTAAAGCGGGACCGAGGAGCATCTTTTCCATATTCCCAAATCTGTCCTCGATTTGTACCTTTACTTCCCGTGCTCTCTCAAGGTCATGAGTAAGCTGGGCAACAATGGCTTCAAGTTTCTTCTGAGTCTCTAGGGAGGAATGGAGCTCACTCGTAAGACTAGCCACTTGTTTAGTCAAGTCCCCTTTCTCTTTCTCAAAATAACTCTCTCTCTAAACAAACTCTCTTTCTTAACACAGGCAGACTCTCTCTCTCTCATGGTGGTGCAGGTGGAGGACTCTCTCTCTCTCTCTCTCTCTCTCTCTCTCTCTCTCTCTCTCTCGCTTCTTCTAAATCTTCTTCTAACGCGGTGATCCTAAGAACTAACGCTTTGTTACATTATTTTAGTTTTAAATGACTCATTATATAACTCGGCGTAGGCGCATTGAAGATTACTCTCGCTCTCACTTGCATCATCCCCCCCTCACTCACATCATTCTCACTATCGAGGTGTCCCTGTGAAGCAGCATCCTCATCGCCGTAAGGTGCATAAGAGGCACTCACATGACTAGCAATGAATGCGGTGAATTTACACTCATGCGGTGACTCATCTCCCGAGTCCACCGACTTGACCTCACTGTCGTCACTAAGGGTAGCATTAAGGACAACTTTGCCCTTTTCTCTGTTTAGACGTGTAGTACACTCAAAAGCTCTATGACCCCTACCGTTGCACTCATAGCATCTCTCACTGTCTTTCTTAGGAGGGTCTTTAAAATCTTTCTCATTTTTCTTTACAAACTTATTTTTCTGATTTTTTTTTTTATCTTTGAAATTTCCATTTTTCTTAAATTTGAGAATTTTCTTGAAATTTTTAGCAAATAGAGCCAAATCATCTAAGTCAAAATCACACTCAGAGTCAAACGATTCAATATCTCTCTTTCTAAATGACTCAATTCTCTTTCTTGCCGACCCTCACTTTTTCTCTCTTGGGCATTAAGAGCAATCCCCTTATCTTTAGGCTTGACAGATTTAGGAAACATATCAGTTTCATATGTTTACAAGTCTCTTACAAGTTCCTCCAATTTTAGCATATTTAAATTACCCATAGAATTTAGCACAGTGACTTTAGGGATAAAACGCTTAGGCAGTGATCTAAGAATCTTTTTAACAACTCTAGCATTAGGAATATGTTCACCAAGATTAAAGCTAGTATTAACAATATCAGATAGCCTAGCATAAAAATCATCAAAATATTCAGTTTCAAGCATGGTGATGGTCTCAAATTGAGTTGTTAAATTTTTCAGTTTAGACTCTTTCACAACATTAGTTCCTTCATGGGTAAGTTGCAAAACATCCTATGCATCTTTTAACGTGGAGCACGTCATGATACGTCGAAACTCGTCACGAGTGACGGATCCGGAAATAGCACTTAAACCCTTAGAATTAAAAGATGACCATTTAAATTCTTCACCAGTCCATATAGTGACAGGTTTTAAATTAGTCACATTTTCAACAGTGACGGAGGGAGGTGTCCTCCAATTTTCAACTAAAATCCAGACACGTTCATCTATGACCTTTAAAGCAGACCTCATGCGGGCTTTTCAGTATTCATAGTTTGTCCTGTAAGAAACTGGAATTTTATTATATGATTTCTCCATTGAACACGCTCTTTTCAAAAAATCAGTTTTTTCAAAAAATTGATATCTTAGAAAAATTTTGCGAAAAATTAGGAATACGCGATAGATTAGCGTAACCCGCTCTGATACCAATTTGAAGAGGTGCGGTTGTGTTCAAATTAAGAAATTATATAATTAAACTCAATTTTATCCAATCAAATCCTAAACATGCATCTAAGTGCGATTGAAGAAGATGTAAGACATGCAAGAACATTCAAACACACACATGTGAGGAAAAATTCCCCAAAGGGGCAAAACCTTTTATTTTTTCACTATAATTTGTAATTTATAGTTACACGGACTACAATGAAAAATAAGAGTGATACGGAAATCCCCGCAGGCGTCGGTTCCAGTGTCGTCGGCTGAAATCTCCCTCAGGAACTTCAGATGTGAAGCAATGAAGAAGCAAGACAGCTTCTCCACAAAAGTTGAACAAACACAAGGTTGTGTTCTTGGGCTGCAAAGGATTCACAAATATTTGGCAAAGTTGTGTGAATTAAAACATGAGTATTGGGACTCAAAAAGATGAAGACTAGAGTAAACAGGACTCTTAAATTCGTCTATGCAAGTCTTAGAAAATACACAACCGAAATAGGTATATATGTAGGAAACTTGAGTCGGTGGAAAAATCTAAGCGGATATGTTCTTGATTATCAAATCCGGATCGATCCAATTTTGATGACGGATCGGTCCGGTTATCGGATCGGTTCATTTTTAAAATCACTTCATCGGTTCGGCTTCGATCCGGGGTATACTGGTTTTGATGCAGATCGGATCGGTCTATTTTTTAATGCCGGATCGATCCTGTTATCGGATCGATTCATTTTCAAAATGATCGGATCGGTCCGATTTACTAGAAAAACTTTACCAAGGTATGATGTTGAAGACGCGATTTACCAGAAAAACTTTACCAAGGTATGATGTTAAAGGCGCTTTGATATTCGGATCCGTTGATTTAGATGTGATCTTGAATTTCTTCAACGGTGTAACGACGTACGACATACATATTGAAAATGGTAAAAAATGACCGTACGTTCTCAAACCGGGACACCCGCGACTACGCGGTCAGTTCGTATAAGTTATATTGGTCCCGTGCGAGGTGTTCGTGCCTCTTATCGGGCCGTTTTGGGGCTAGTTTGGGTTTTCACCCTTCAACGACTTGTTTTCAATCCAAATCAACATATTTTGAATTATCGTCATATTCTCAAACTGAGAGACCCGCGACTACGCGGTCAGTTTATACAAGTTACATTGGTCCCGCGTGAAGAGTTCGTGCCTCTTAAGGGGTCGTTTGGGGGATGGATTGGGTTTTCACCCTTTAACGGCTTGTTTTTAAGTCTAAAGTGTTAGTTTTTGCAAATTGTCGTCATATTCTCAAATCAAGAGACGTGGGACTACGCGGTCAGTTCCTAAAAGTTACATTGGTCCCGTGCGAGGTGTTCGTACCTCCTACGGGGACGTTTGGGGGCTGGTTTAGGTTTTCACCCTTTAACGGCTTGTTTTTAAGTCAAAGTGTTGATTTTTGCAAATTATCGTCATATTCTCAAACCAGGAGACTCGCGACTACGCAACTACCAGAAATTCAATGCGTAATCTCAACATTCAATGTGTATTCCTGAATAATCTCATTTTTTAATTATTCAACCATTTCATTTTATTAAGTTCAATGTTAGCCAGATTAGTCAACATTTATATGTTTCAATGCAACAACAAGATGTTATTTGTAACAAGTAGTTTTGTTGGTTGGTTAATTGGTCACATTTTATTCATGAAATGGTTTACGTTTTCACCTTTCAACGACTTGTTTTTAAGTCTAAGTGTTGATTTTTGCAAATTATCATCATATTTTCAAACCGGGAGACCCGTGACTACGCAGTCAGTTCGTACAAGTTACATTGGTCCCGTGCGAGGAGTTTGTGCCTCTTACGGGGTCGTTTGGGGGCTGGTTTGGGTTTTCACCCTTTAACGGCTTATTTTTAAGTCTAAAGTGTTAATTTTTGCAAATTATCGTCATATTCTCAAACCGGGAGATCTGGGAGTACGCAGTCAGTTCCAACAAGTTACATTGGTCCCGTGCGAGGTGTTCGTGCCTCCTATGGGGACGTTTCGGGGCTGGTTTGGGTTTTCACCCTTTAACGGCTTATTTTTAAGTCTAAGTGTTGATTTTTGCAAATTATCCTCCTATTCTCAAACCAGGAGACCCGCGACTACGCGGTCAGTTCGTCAAAGTTACATTGGTCCCGTACGAGGTGTTCGTACCTCTTACGGGGCCGTTTTGGGGCTGGTTTGGGTTTTCACCCTTCAACGACTTGTTTTTAAGTCTAAGTGTTGATTTTTATAAATTATCGTCATATTCTCAAATCGGGAGACCCGCGACTATGTGGTCAGTTCATACAAGTTACTTTGGTCCCGTGCGAGGTGTTTGTGCCTCTTACGGGACGTTTTGGGGCTGGTTTGGGTTTTCACCCTCAACGGCTTGTTTTTAAGTCTAAGTGTTGATTGTTGCAAATTATCATCATATTCTTAAACCGGGAGGCCCACGACTACACGGTCAGTTCGTACAAGTTACATTGGTTCCGTGCGAGGTGTTCGTGCCTCTTACTGGGCCGTTTTGGGGTTCGTTTGGGTTTTCACCCTTCAACGGCTTGTTTTCAAGCCAAATCGACATATTTTGAAATTATCGTCATATTCTCAAATTGGGAGACCCGTGACTACGCGATCAGTTCTTACAAGTTACATTGGTCCCGTGCGAGGTGTTAGTGCCTCTTACGGGGTCGTTTGGGGGCTGGTTTGGGTTTTCACCCTTTAACGGCTTGTTTTTAAGTCTAAGTATTGATTTTTACAAATTATCATCATATTCTCAAACTGGGAGACCCGGGACTACACGATCAGTTCCTACAAGTTACATTGGTCTCGTGCGAGGTGTTCGCGCCTCCTACGGGGACGTTTGGTGGCTGGTTTAGATTTTCACCCTTTAAGGGCCTGTTTTTAAGTCAAGTGTTATTTTTGCAAATTATCATCATATTCTTAAACCGGGAGACCCGTGACTACGCGGTTTGTTCCTACAAGTTACATTGGTCTCGTGCGAGGTGTTCGTGCCTCTTACCGGCCCGTTTGGGGGATGGTTTAGGTTTTCACCCTTCAGCGGCTTATTTTCAAGCCAAATCGACGTATTTTGAAATTGTCATCATATTCTCAAACCGGGAGACCCGCGACTGCGCGGTCAGTTCCTACAAGTTACATTGGTCCCGTGCGAGGTGTTCGTGCCTCTTATGGATCTGTTTGGGGGCTGGTTTAGGTTTTCACCCTTTAACGGCCTGTTTTTAAGTTTAAGTGTTGATTTTTGCAAATTATCATCATATTCTCAAACCGGGAGACCCGTGGCTATGCGGCCATTTCCTACAAGTTACATTGGTCCCGTACGAGGCATTTGTGCCTCTTTGGGGTTGTTTGGAGGTTGTTTTGGGCTTTCATTATCTAGCAGTATGTTTTTAACCAATTTAGAATGTTTATTGATTTTAGAAAATTTTAACATAGTTTCATTTGTTTATTCGTTAAATCCAACATGTTTTAACTTTTAAAAGAAACTCAACAGCAACAAGAAATTCTAAAACCAAACCACCAGCAAATCCCTTGCACCAATTTAACTAAATAAGCTCATAAAGTAAGCCATGAAGTGATTTTCAAAGTTTAAAAGGAATGATCAGATATAGAATGAAAAAGACAAACTATAAATGTTGAGTAGAGATAATTCATTGCATTTTAAAAGGTTAATAAATGGGTACTAAATAATAGTTACCTGTAATAACTTGATTAAGATTGGATGGAGCTAGAGGTGCTCAAAATAAGAAGCTCCATTCTTTGTATGGCTCTGCCTTCAAATAAAAACTTGACATCTCCTACCTACTCACAAAAATCCTTATGTCCATTACATATAAGAACATATCAGAAAGGAAAATGGTTCAATATATAATGAAATAAATAAATAAATATTCACATTAATAACACATCGAAATATATATATATATATATCAGTGCATATCTACTGAGAATGATGTCATGTGAAGTTTGCACATTGCGATGCATATCAGACTTAAGGTATAGAAAAGTTTGAGTAAATACCTTCATGATTGAAACATTTATGAAACAAACGCTTCAAGAATCCATAATCAGGTCGTTGATCGAATGGCAATAATGGAAGTATGATGCAAACTCCACTAGGTGAGACTTGCATAAAACCTTCAAAAAGAACATAATTTACAGTACAGTTGGAAATTCAATCAAAAAGATAAATTGTATAAAACATACCTCAACGGGAGTTGATAACTTCTTCTCACATATTTTTTCATACTTTTGCTTCGTTGTAACAGCTTTTAAATGCTGCCACCCTGCCATGAAACGCTACAAAAGGTCCTGTTAAAAGAGTATACAACTGGTTTAAACACATTATGTATTATGGAAATAAATAAATATGAAACAATAGAATACAAGAGGCTCAGTCATAAAAAAGGAATTGCTTTACAACCTCAAAAAGTGTTCTACAGCAAAAAGCCTACTAACATTTACAAAAAGAGAACCCAGTCATTAAAGATTGCAGCATTTTAGAAATTGGAGCCAACCACGTTCTATAGTACTGTAGAGTAATTTATGCTGAAAACTAATTCACAATATTTTGAGTCAAAAACCAATAATTCAAAGCACTAATTTTAAACATGATATAATCTAACCCCAGATAAGTAAAACAAGAGATCCTTTTATTTACTCTCCTTTTGGACAAAATAATTTGAAATTTTAACACCCACACATTATTTTAGTAGCTGGTTTTTAAACTGATGGAATTTTGTTAAAGAGTGTTCTTATCAGACGACTAAAGTGAAAGCTTATAATGTATTGTTTCTAAAATACATTAAAAAAGTTGTGAAAAAATAAAGCATGAAGAGGTGAGCAAAATCTTATTTAAGGTTTAGAACAAAGAAAAAGGCAATTGAAGAGAGAAATTAAAGTTGGTTACCGTGGTTCGATTTGAGTAACACCTTGAGACACACAGACACAAAAAAAAAGGAAGAGGTGTCATAGTGATTAAAATTGTTTTCCTGAGAAAATATTAGAAAAAGAACTCTTGTCCATCATTTAACAAATAAAAAAAACTACCAAACAAATAGTCAACGATGTCCCATTTTTTATTTTATTTTTTTGCCAAGCTTACACTGTTTTTGGAAAATGCATGGTTCGAATAATCAACAAGATCCAACTTTTACCACCAAACTAAAAACAGCTTGAAATTTTATAGGATGATTAGTAACAAAGATTCAAACAGTTGGCACAAAACTCAAAACTTCTTCAAAACCAAATCGTCACAGGAAAGTCTTGCTAGTAACCATTTGAATTGGCATAAATTCATTCATAAAACTTTTTAATTTAGACTTACCCCCTTATTATGTAACGCACTGTCTGTTGCATTCATAGTAAACCTAATTTTGAACTTGTAGGGCATGAGGCTAATTATGCATTTATTTTGGGGAAGATAAAATTGAAAATTAAAGAAGGTGACCAAGATTATGTTTAAGAAGTTACACTTCCAATCAAGCTGTGCAAGAAATCTAGATTTTCCTCGATCTACAATCCTCGATATTTCACATTTTCCCCTGCATACGTTTCTATCGAAATATTGGCTAAATTGCAATGATACATAATGTATAATCATGGAGAATAGAGAATAAGAGGGGTACCTTTAGAATGGTTAATGAGAGAAGATGTTGATATGTCTTCGTGAGCAGGCAAAACCTCAGGGGTTGCCATGGTTGATTCACTGATTCAATCTCCAGATGCACACACACAGATTTGTATATGTACCTTCTTTACTGCTCCTATAAATTAACCGCTTATGAGATTGGTATAGCTTCTTGTTATTGGCCTCACCACCACCAACACGAATCGGTTCTTCCAAAACCCTAGGCTCTACCACTGTCGGTGCTACCGGAGCAACCACGAGATCGTCACTGCTTTTTTTCTCATGGCACTGATCGTAATCATTGAGGGGATTAGGGATTTGTGAGAGAGAGAGAGCGGTAGGCGAGAGGAGAGAGAGCGGGAGAACAAAAATCATTAAGGGTATTAATTTTTTTAAGGATATTTATATTTTAGTGAAGTGTTCTCAATTTTGTCCCACTTTTACACAGTGCCAAAATTTTGCATGGCTTAAAAGTGTGCCAGATTATTATTAAACAGTTCTAAAATTTGGCACAGTTTTAAACTGTGCGAGATTTTTAATATCAAGGTGTGCCAAATTGGTTTTTTTGTGTAGTGAATCTTTTTCTCACCCTCTCTCAATTTCTTTATGAGAGTATCTTCCCGGGCTTTAAACTCTCTAACAAGTGTCCCATTCTCCTTTATAAAACTTATCTCACTATCTCCTTTCTTAAGCTTAAAAACAATCTTATCAATCACCTTCTCTATCTTGAGGGATAAGTCATTAAGCATGTCATATTTTTTTTGGAGTTGATTATTTCCATTATCAATGGAAACATCTTATTCTTTCACAAAGTATTTATCAAAATCAGACTCAATACCATGTTCCTAAACCTTGTTATCTATAAGAGATATGTAAGAACTAGTCAAGTCCTTAATGTCAGTAAATGCATTAAAGTTTCAATCATAAGAGGACTCACTACCCAAATCTGTGACACTATCGTTGAGATTGACATTCATTGCCTTCTTCCCATTGCCTTTCCTCTTTAGTCTTGTGGTACACTAACACGATAGATACCCTTATCCTTGACGTTCATAACACTTTCCATAGTTTTCTTCTAACTTCTTGTCACCTTTATACATATGATCACGTCTACTATAAGATTTTCTACCTATTGGATTTAGTTTTCTCTCTTCTTTTTCTTATTAAATCTAAACTCTTGGGTATTAGATTTAATAAAAATTCTTAATTTTTTGTATCAAAATGAAAATATCAACCTTCCCATCATCATCGGAATAATGATCCAAGATGGAGGGGATACTATTTTTTCCTTCAATGTGATGACTTTTTTTTTTATCCAATGAAAAATTATGTGACTCAAAAGTTCATAAATATCTTGTGATCTCTAAAACCTTCATCTATTATATGCCACTAGCTACATTTAAGGATGATATGTGAGGGAGGAACCTAGGTGGTAGTAACCTTAAAATATTCCTAACACCCTCGAGTTCGAAATCTTCTCGCCCAAATTGAAGTGATAGTTCACAATATCAAAGAATTTTGCATAAAACTCATTGAAAGTCACATTTTAAAGCATATTTAACATCTCAAACCATGTGTTAATATGTTAGAACTTTGATACCATATGGCACTAGTACCCACAGAGGTGACTTGAAGGATATCCCACACCTCTTTAGACATAATACACTTCGAGATTTGGCTGATCTTGTCAAACATGACTCCGTAGAAAATAATGTAAACATCCTAGAGTTATAGTTTGAATATCTATATTCATCCTCAATATTGGTTTTCTCAAGATTAGGGACATCAGCATCCCATTGCTTTGTTATGGGGAATTTTCAACCTTCATCTACATCTAACCAGACTCGCTCATCTTGGAGTGTTACGAAAAAGTCATACATGCTTTCTGGTATATGTAGTTACTACCATAAAATAGGGGTGGACGCTTGAAAGACTAACCCTCTACGGATATAACCCCAAAATTAATGGTGAATACAAGTTTTAATACCAATTTGAAAAAATACGTTATCTAGAGGTCTAAGTCAAATTAATTCAACCTAATTAATAAATACATCATTAATAGAAAATCTTATTTTGGCTGCGCCCATATTTAATTTTACCGAATAAAATTAATTAGTCCAATCACATGTTGGTTATGAAATAATTACATTATAGGAAAACCTATCACACATAATTTAGAGTGTAAACCTTGTACGAAAAACCATTATCGTACCCAACCAAACTAAGTTCACGAGTATTGAATTATTTTTATAGGCCTTGCAATGAAACAAATATGACTTACATACAAGACAATGATTATCGCCATGAAGTATTAACCCGAGCACTGTTCTTCAAAGCCTCTACCTATACTTAGAGTCAACTTCCCACACTTGACCCAACTTGCATAACCTGCGAGCCTCGGTATCCACCGATCTCTAATTAGTGCATGATCGGCTTAGACATATCCATGTGCACTGAAAGCTATTTTTGAGTTTGGGATTGACGTGATGCTCACTCTTAAAATATCTCTGACAACAAAACTAAGGTTTTATAAAACTAGGATGAACACTTTAGGAATCATATCATTGAAATTATTTATACATTGTTGCATATATGAGAACCACAAAAACACGTTCCCAAGATTTTGCCTTCGTTTGAAGCAAGGAGGACCTTGTTCAAATGAAATCTTTGTACAGTGTGACATCGAGAGGAGTTGTTAACTTACATGGTATTATGGAAAGAAAAATAAAAAACTATTGGTCAGTCTGTTTTGTAAGAGTGACTCTCGGGTGAAGTTAGACTTCTTATGAGGGGTTTCATCTTTATAAAAATTCCCTTCACTATAATTACTCAAATGAGAATTGCTCACATTCAAACGAAGTCATCAGTTCAAGAATCCCTTGTAAAATTTTAGAAAAAAACTTTTCCAAAACTTGAATTTTCCATTTAATTCCTAACTTTAAAATAGATTGATGCTTTTTGCAAAATTCACAAGCTTGCTACACTGACAATGTCAGTAGACTATTCGTTCTGATATGCAATGTATAAGTCCTTTGTCTCTATCTTTATATATTTAATTACACCTCAAAGACAAAAAAATAAACCTAAACCTAGTTTTTTATGTTCCAGAATAAAGTCACAAAACAAAACACACGATGAGTGTAAAATTATGTCCCTACATCCGTTGTACATGGTTCTTTGGGTGAGAGATGGTGGGAAGATGTAAAAGCTAAGGTTTATGTTCACGATATCGGATTAAGTTGGTTATACGTTATAATGGATATTGAGGATGTCATGGTTATTAGGTATCTAGTGATAAGGGTATACAAGAGGATATAAACAAGAAGGTAGTTTATTCAGATGACAGATGATGGAAATGCTTGTGATATGGTGATAATAATGATAACGTGAGTCCATTAAGAATTATGTATAACTATATGTATCATTAAGTTAGGCTTGGTTTGTGTAATGTAGGTTAAGGTTGGTAAAAATCATGTGTCTGTTATAAATAAAGTTAAGGATAAGGTGTATGGATGTGTTTGGTAAAGTTAAACTTTATGTAAAGGAAAGGGATACTTTCAACCTATTTTAATAAGATAAGAAATACAATATAAGAGTATGTTCATTATGCCTTACCGAATGAAACTTTTCAATGTTTGAATTATCTATATTATTCGCTAATTCAGACATAAACCTTTTGCTCATGTTAAATGGTGAAAGAGAATATGCGCCCTCTGAGGGAGTAAATAATGAATAAATTAAGGTTTAATGTGGAACCAAACTCAAAGTCACTTTATGTGTTTCCTACATACCTTTGTGATGGAAGATGGTAAATTTTTCATTTTTTGAGAAAGTTTTTTTGTAAGAGGATAATATCCTATGTATTTCTACAACGGGGGAAAGAGAAAATGTTTTTAAGAAGGGAAGGAGGGGGGGGGTAAAGAAACATATATTTTAAAGATAGAATTTCATGAGATGGTTAAGGTTGATTAGTCGAACCAATTCTTTGCCATCAAGATCAGCTAAGGTTGTGTCACCGTCTAATAAGATTTTTTTAACGAAATAGGATACATTCTAATTCGATTCAAAATTTTAACTTGGGTCCTAAAATATCTCTATAATCTCATATAAGGCAAGCTCATCCTCTCATACAACCTGATATTTGACCTTTTTATTGAAGGAAAGAACAATAAGACGATGATAATTTTGAATATGATACAACTCCTTGAGCTTTTTCTTTTTCCAAGAGGTCTAATTCTCATAGCGCTTCTGGATTCAAACAACTTCACCAACCTGGATTTCAAACATGACGCATAAAAAAGGAACTTCTAATTCAATAGGTTAAATGACCTCCATACCGTATACCAAGGATACCAAGGATACATTTATATTACTTGTCTTCAACCCACTTAGTAAAGTAATCAATGTCAATAATTTACTTTTATAATAATGTCAATTCCTCAAGTTGAGAAAGGCCACGAAGAGGTCATCTCATATAGGTTACGGGGAGATAACAGTTGGAGATTGGCAAATTGTTGGTAATGCAAAATTTTATGGAATTTTTTAACGTAACCTTTTACAATTATGGCCTATTTGGACTTAATCCACTGAAATATGAAAAATTAGGCACAAGCCCTATACTTTAACGTCGTTAAATTTTCGTTAAAAATTCACTCTAATTCATATTTTTACTTACCCCCTATATTTTTCTGAACAAAATTACCCTCTTATTCCCCAAACCCAGATCTTAACTCCAATTTTATGTCAACCACCATTAACTAACAATATATCACCAATGAATCAACCAACAACTAACCAAATATCACCGATCCACTAAGGTGCCTAGAGGTGTTGTAGATGATGTATTGATTAAAGTGGGTGAGTGTGTATTTCGTGTAGACTTTGTGATTTTAGACACAAAACACGTGCTAAATACATCCGTATAAATTCTAATTATTCTTGGTCGATTATTTTTGGCTACTTCTAACACTGTCATTCGATGTCGTAGTGGAAAAATGAATCTGCCATTTGGGAATATGAACAATGGCCTGAATGTGTTCAATTTAGAGAAGGCCATCATCAAATGATGAAAATGAAGGCAAGTACTTTCAGAAAGTGTATGATGTTACTACCCCATGGGATGAAATAACTCAATCTAATATTTAAAAAAGTTAAAGGCAAGATTAAGAATCCAAAAAGCTTATTGAAAAAACTCTTCTTTGTAAAACAAAGATTTGACACAAGATGTGTTAAAAAAAAGAAGAAGCATATAATTGATATTTAAAACCCTTGGTAACAAAAACTTTAATAAAATAAAGTCTAATAAACCTAGTTCAAGTTAGGAAGCAAGAGTTAAGGTCATCTAGCATTGTTCAATACGCGGATTTTGACGTGATAAAATCTCATATTTGGGAAAAACATCCACAACGACCTTTATGCAACAAAATAAAAAAAATCCACTAAATAAAGGAATAAGGTTACAAATTACAAGCATACAACATGACCTAATAAAACCAAAGAAATATACATGAACCTCTAAGTTGTACCTTTAGGCAATCTTTTTTATCTAGCAAGCCTTATTGATCCTCCAATCCACTAGGGTCTTTATGTCGACTTATCAGTCAAGTTATCTAGAAAACAACCACACACAAACTATGCGAAGTGTGAGAAATAACATAAGTGTTGTGAACTAGTCATAATGAACATGAAAAAAAATACTCACACACACTTAGGTTACAAACTCTCCTAATAAATTACAATCAAAGTCCAAATGACAAGATTTGAATATTATATACCAAGAAATCTCCTAAAACCTTTGATCTGGTAAGATCGAAAAATTAGATCTAATAGGATATATACAATAAAAAAGATTTCACAAAATATAAAATCAGATTTTCTAAAAATTCTAGATCTAAAATCGAAAAGTCAATTTCTGATATATATTGCATTTGATCTACAAAAGTATGGATCTAAAAGAATATACAAAATGCAAAGAAGATCCACAAAGAAATATTAGAATTATCAAAAATGTTTCGAAAACGGTTTTGATACTAATATTTTTAAAACAGAATTAACTCTAGTGTGTGCAAATGTATCACTATGTTAAACTCTCGATTATTGAGAAAAATCAAGAATCATATAAGTGTGAAGGTTTTTTTTGGGAGAACATAACTTTAGACGAGTTTAAATGGCTAAACTCATAAATCAAACGAGTTTTGAAAAAAATCTAGAAACTATAACTCTCTAAAGTATTTATCTCTTTGTTTTTCAAGTATTTCTCATTTAGATTTTTTTTTCTCTCAAATGATTTTCTCTGTGGTTTTATTTTCTCAGAAAATATTTTCTTTCTCTCTCTAACATCTCCTCTTTTTTTTCTCTCTCGAGACTGAGCCAAAAGTTTTAGAAACAAAGATGAAGGAGCCTTTTATAGATGGTGAGGAAGGATTTTGAAGATTTAAGTGAAAGAAACAACTAAGATTAAAACAACGGATTTAAATTTGATCCAAGGCTCCACAAAGAAGCATACAGGGTAAGCTGAACGGTTGATAGCCGATTAATAGGTAAGTGTACTGATTGGTTGAAATGTAACACACATGGATTGTCATAAGGATCACTCATAGCCTTTGATGGATTGGATCGAACGATGCAAAGCGTGTACAAATTATGTAAGAGTAAACAAACACAATTTAGACCAATCAAACATGAGCAGGTGTATTACAGATGTAACTCACTAACACACACATTTAAAACCAAATTTAAAAAATTTTAATTAGCTGAAAATATTTGATTTTAAATCTAAATTAATTTCAAAAAAATTATTTAAAAAATCTATAAAAATTAAAAAAATTATTTTAATACCTAATATGCATGATGTGAATTAGTGTCCTATATGTATGGATTTTATATCTTTGTACCATATTCGGATAGGGTTGAATTATTGAGGATGCCTTCTTTAAAGTAGACTAGTATCTTGAAATTGTCAATTACCCATTGAGGAGCTCAAGCCTATAAAATATACTTTTGTCTTAATATCCAAACTATATAAAGACCAATGTAGTATAGACTCCTAGAAAGTTCACTTCATAGGGTGTTTCAATCCCCCCCTTTGGATATTGGATATTAGAGACAAAATACTTTGAGTACATCAAGGGTACTCTTAGGTAATAAAAATCCTAGCCCTATACAAATTCTAACTACTCCATAAGAGGTAAAAAATACATCACTTGACTACAATACAAATCAATACCCTAAATTTGGAAAGAATGATTCGATGCTTGCATAAAAATACTCATAATATAACATGTTAGTCGAATTTGAATTTTAAATCTATAGTCAAATCTCGAGATAAGCTCAACCCTTCTCCCCCATTTTATTTCAAATAGATAACATTTAAATAAACAAGAGAGAGTATATAACAAGAATAACTAGCAATCAAATCATAAAAATGGATCATATCAAGTATTTCTTATATTAAAAAGATAGAGGAGGCATCTTTTGCCATTTGTGAAACATCCGTACCCTAAATCATAAGAGACATATTACAGGCAACATATAAATAGGAGGATATGATAGATAAGGTAGAAAATTAATTTAAAACTATCATCCAAGTGGATTTTATTTGAGATTCAAATTTGATGTTATCAACGGACTTAGTAAATAGGCCAGCCTAATTGTTTTTTAGTTTAAAAATATTCGATATATAGTTCTTTAGATTCAACTAAATCATGAATGAAGTGATGTCTAATTTTAATGTGTTTAATCCTAGAATGCTATACAGGATTTTTGGATATATTAATTGCACTCTAGTTATCACATAACAAGGTCAATTGATTCTAAAAAATACCATAGTCACTAAGCATTTGTTTGATCCATAATAATTGAGCATAACAACTACCAACTGCTATATATTCAGACTCAATAGTGGATAAAAATGTGAAATTTTATTTCTTACTGCTCCAACCAACTAGGTTGTTCCTTACGTAATAATAAACATCAGAGGTACTCTTACCATCTTCAAATCATCCTGCCCAGTCAACGCCAGTATATCCAACTATAGTTCTAGATGTATCCTTAGTATACCAAATACCATATTTGAGAGTGCTCATAATATACTTAATGGTATGTTTAACACACATTAAATATGACTCTTTAGGTGCACATTGATAACATGCTCAAACACATACGACATACATAATATCAGGACTGGATGCAGTTAAATATTGCATCCTGCCTATCATGCTTCTATATAAAGTAGGATCAATATTTTCTTATTATCATCTTTAGATATCTTAGACATAGTATTCATGTGAGTTCGTGATATTTTTGCATTGTCTAAATAAAATTTCTTGATCAAATCATTTGTATATTTAGTTTGAGTTATGAAATTACCATCACTCATATGTTTTACTTATAAACCAAGAAAGTATTGCAACTCCCCCATAAGCGACATTTGGAATTCCCCACGCATAATTTGAGAAAAAACATTAACTTGTTGCTGGGAAGTGGATCCAAAATAATGTCATCTATGTAAATTTGTGTAATCAAAACCTCTTTGTTAATTTTGCAGATGAATAATTTCTCGTTATTTCCGCTATGCTCAAAACCTTTATTAGCTAAAAAAGTTAAGTGGCATTCGTACCAGGCCCGATGGGTTTTCTTTAAGTCGTAAAAATCATTCTTCAATCGAAAGACATGATTCTAGTGAGAGGTATCAATAAATCCCTTAGGTTGTTCTGTGTATACTTCCTCAGTTAGAATGCCATTCAAAAAAGAGGACTCAACATCCATTTGAAAAGGTTTGAATTGCGAGTAACATGCTACTGCGAGGAGAAGGCGAACAAACTTGAGACTTATTATCGGAGAAAAAGTCTCTTCAAAATCTATTCCGTCAATCTAAGAGTATACTTGCGTGACCAAATCTGACCTTTTTTATAATGATTACCCTGATTCATCCGTTTTATTTTTAAAAATCCAACGGGTAACGATAAAGCTTTTTATTTTTTGACCAGAGAATAAGATACCAAACATCATGAATCCTAAACTGGGCCAATTATTCCTACATGATCAATCGAGTAAGATTCATTTAGGGCATCATTTACACTCATTAGTTCTACTTAAGAAACAAAGCGTGCAAAGTTATCCATGTTTGAAGTAGTGATTTCTCATCGTCTCTTCAAGGTTACCGACTACCTTCTCAAAGGGATGGTTTGTAGTAACCCAGGTTGGTACTGCAAGGATTTCTATTGATATTGGGTCAGTTATTTGAGGTGATTCAATTTAAAAAAAAAATTCCAGCCCATATAAAACAATTGATCCACTGCTAACATTTCCAGTGGCAGTGTCTATGTTAATTAATTCCATAAGGGCTTTGGTACAAAAATTGTAGACATGATTGGCTCTACTCTCTTGAGAATATCCCAGAAAATACCGTTATCACATTTGGAATCAAATTTTTAAAGGTGTTCCCTATCTTTACATCTGCAACAAATACTCTCAAAGGTTCCAATGTATTATAAGTTGGGTTTTTGTTGTACCAAAGTTCAAATAAATTATTTTCGACATTCTTCCTAAGGTATACATAATTAATAATGAGACACTCTGTTTGGGATGCGTCAACCCAAAAGTATTTTTGCAGAACCTTGGCATGTGACATCACCCGAGCCATTTCTTGGATTGTTTGATTATTCCTTTCACCAATACCATTTTGCTATAGATTTTTAGTAGCATTTAACTGATGCTGATACCATTACCAAAAAAAAATTCTACTATGTCGATTTCATTAAATTCTCCACTTCTAAGACGCGATACATTGGTATCATTTTCATTTTCCATTTTTAAAAGGATTTTGAGAAATTATCAAATTGCATCCAATTTATTTTTCATAAAGGTGAACCAAATATATCGTGTAAAATCATCCACAATAATAAGGGTGTAACTATTACCACATAGGCTAACATGAAGGGAGGGACCTATAAGGTCCATATAGAGAAGTTACAGGGAATTTGAGGTCATAATATCCTTAAATTTATTATGAGGCACTTTACTTATTTTCCTAACCTGGCGAGGACCGCAAACAGTGTTTTGAGAAATCTTTATTTTAGGTAAACCTTTAACCAATTCTTAGAAGATCAATGTACTTGAGTTATCAAAATTACTATGACTCAATCTATTGCGAAACATATCAAAGTCATCTAATCTTATTAACTTATAAGACTCAATACTAGAAATAACTGTGTAATTGTTATCCCGAGTTCTGTTTCTCATAAGGATATAGTTCCAGCTTTATTTAAAATCTTACACTTATTTTTAGAAAAGGTAACCGTGTGATCATAATATAAAAATTGTGATATACTTAAAAGATTGGACTTTAAGCCTTTCACCATGAGAAAATCATTAAGGATAGATAAATCGTTTACCAATGATCAAGGATGAGACTCCGCCCAACAAGACATTACCTCCTAAGAAGTTGGTCATGTTTATCACTTTAGTCTCATCCCCATTCATGTGTTTAGAACAAACAGAATCAAGGTACCATCCAACAGAGGTGCTTCAACTTTTAACGCAGTTATGACGATGTTAAACCTCTATTGGGGTATCAATTCATCTTTTCTAGCCCAAATGGACCTAGTTTTATAAGATTTTTTGGCCTTTGATTTAGAAAAGGACCGAGGGTTCGTCTTAATGGCTTTTTCTTAGTGCGAGACTTATTCCTGTTTTTTTGAAGTTAGAGTTTTTGTTGGTTTTCTCGGGGAGAACATAAGTATTGCATCTCAATCTTGGATAGTTAAATATACTATATAATGGCATATATATATTCTTTTGAAAATAATCAACAAGTTTATGTCTATAAACATCACAGTATTTATAGTAAAAATGTGAGGGCCGCTTTGAAAATAGGTTTAGACTCGTTTGGAAAATGAGGTTTAACTGCAAAAAATTTATAGTTGTGCCCAAATTCTCTAATTTGTGTGTGTGGGGGGGGGGGGGGGGAGGGGGGAGGGGAGACATACTTAGATTTATTGTTAGGTTTCTACTTAGGACTGCATAAAGTCTTTGTGTCATGTGAGATTGATTATTTTAAAAAGGCTTTCTCAGATGTGACACCCCGCCTATTCTAATCCTGGGTGATCAGTCCATTATTAAATTAAACAGGAATCATTAATGGTTTCATTCTCAGCATCACTGTGGAAATCCAATTAATTACTATTACCCTAATGGCCCGATGTCAAAATTCTAATTCTTTTTATTAACATGTAATTAATCTAAAATGAAGACATCACATTCACCATTCCATTCCATGCACATAATAATGATTAATGAGGTAATGATATAAATAAGTAATTGAGTCTGTAATAACAATCCATATGAAATTCCAATACAGTCATCCATAAGTAAAATCTACATCAAATACTAGAAATACAATGTCTCAGTAAATAATATCCAACTAGGAATGGGTGACAATCCCGAGTGAGATAGATAGAGATAAATAAGAACTGAATAAGTGTGGGAGAGTCTACTAGCAAGGCCCTACAACTTCCACAACAGTTGTAGAACATCAAATAAAGGAACTCCTATGTCTGGCGTCCCTGTGGCTGGTCACCTAAAATTATTTTTACAAAAATGGATTTGAAGCGGGTCAGAGCCCAAATAAAAGAGTTAATTTTTTTAGCAAGTATTCAAAATGAGACAAGATAAAACATTATATACATGTTAACTCCGCGTGCTCTCACTTGATATACTCACCTCTCACCTATTGTGCATGCCTAATGTACTACTCTAACCCACCTAGTTATGCTACCCACCTAACTAGTTTGACTTACATATCTTCTCCCATTTAATAAGTTATGGTTTCCACTCATATTGCCTATACAATACGATACTACATTTTTCAATTCTTTATATTCATTAAGGGATTACCAGTTAATGCTTAAGTTATCATACGCTTTAATTAATTTAGATATAACTATCTATCTTATCTACTAGTACACTCATTGTGGAATCAATCACACGTGTATATATATATATATATATATATATATATATATATATATATATATATATATTCATCACTCTTATTATATATACATACACAACACCCCTAGGTGGAGACCTGCGGTACAAGCATACTCTGCTATCAAGTCCTGGTACATCACGTTCTAAATAAGGACGTCGGTTCAGATAATCTCCTTCGAACCATAAATCAAATCACACATATTGGAGGCGAACATAGTTCTAAGACTTTGGGCTATGCACATACCTAACACACCCAAATGACCGATTACACCCTTATTCACACAAATGGGTCTCAATCCTTAAGTTCTATGTCCTGAGGTACAAATCAATACCCCCCAATGGGCTCATCAGAATAAGACTGTTCCCGACGCGAAACCTCCCATGATAGCAAGTAGCCTAGGTATGTTTACACATAATATATCAAATAATAGATATTCACACCACCTATATATACACATATATTCAGAATATGTATACATATAACCTATCTCAGATATCCCATACATAATATAGTACTCTCGAATATTCTACGTATCATTATTTTACCATCATACTTTTCTCCGTATAATCTCAATTATTTCCCAATACCCGAATTCAGTAGGCATCTTACTCATGACCTGCTGGTCTGATCATATGTTCCTTTAAATTGTCCATGACACGATGTAATTCTCCGAATTAGGTTTGATTACCACATTACCTACTTGATTATAGACTCGAGTTCTCTTTATGTAATAATTCTCAATCCCAATATTAGCCTACTGAAAATTAGAATATCTCTCATTAGGATTTAAAACTACATCAAAGATCAACTCAATCATTTCCCATGAATTGTAAAAGGGAAAAAATATGCAAATCTGGTAAAACGAATCGATTCATCCTTAGTCAGAATCGTCCAAGGAGCTGAATCGATTCGCTATAACAGGTATCATCTTCTTCTTTTAATTGTTACGGTATTTCATCATTTTAATCATCCAAACCACCAACTCCCAACCAAAAGTCTCAAACATCATAGTAATAAGTATAAACGATTTTTAACGTGATAGAATGATAAGATCCTTAAAGAACAACTTCAAATTGGGTTAATTTAAGATTAAACTTTAAAAACCCTAGTTTATTATTTTTGTTCAAGAATCTCAATAAATCTCAAGATTTCTTCATAAATTTGTCATACTAATTCATTAATTCCTTACTACATGTATAAGGGATCAAGTTTATCAAAATTCCTACCCAAGAACATGCGTTATATCTTCCAATTTATGGCTAAAATCCATAAAATTCATAAGGAAATAATCCTACTCTAAAATGGATGATATATCAAATCATAAATCAGTAAGATAAACCCTTGCCTCTAAATGTAGGTCTGAATTTCCACAGATTGGTGGTCGGGTGGCATTCTTCTCCTTCTGATTTACCTAACACTGGTGGTGCTACTGCAAGAATGGTGGAAAAGTCTTAGAGTCTCCTTAAAAACCCTTCTCCTTCCTCCTCCTCTAGTCTCTCTTTGGTTTGGTAACTGATAATCCTAACTTCCCAAACACATATTCTGATATACATTTATAAAATTCGTAGGAATATATTCTTAAAAGATAAAAATACACTTACGAGGTGCCAGTTTGGCCTAAAAATGCCCGGAGACCCAAACTAAACCCCCCGAGTACACTTTTTCGGCTATTTCGACCTTTCTGGACACATTGTTGCACTCTAAATGACCATTTGAATTATCCAAAATGAGATTACCTTTTATCTCCTAAAATTAAGTCCCGACACAACTGACACGTGTGTCCCAACTAAATTTATTGTAACTATCGTATTTATCACTCACAACAATCATAATACTTTCTTATCAATTTATTACTTATTCACAAAATAATATTCAATACAAATAAATATTAACCATTGTCTGACTAATTAATATTTATTTTAATACGGATTGATTACTAAAATTTAATTTAATAAATCCCAATTAATCCCACTATAAAAATCATTAAAATTATGGGGTGTTACATGAGATCATTTAAAGTCCTGTCTTGATGAATTTGGTAAATTTCCAAAGGAGTAACAAAAATAGCTTTTGAATCATTTTATCCAACAACCTTTGTTTTTTTTTCAAAATCAAGGCCAATTTTGTCTTCATAATTGATTTTGCTTGAGCTAATAGTTTTATCATATGTTTGAAACCTTTTATTTTGATTCTTCTAGCTAAATCAATGTGGAATTGTTCCTTTGTTCCAAAATACAAATTTTCTCTGAAAGTTCATTTATTTTGAAAATGAAGTTTTTTTTTTTATTTCAGTCTCATGGGCTATGCACTGACTTGTAAGGTCCTCGACATTCTGCCTAACAGTCTTACTTAGGCTTTCCACACATTCAGTAAAATGTTTTGCCATTCTTTCAAGTTCAGAACTCTTTTAAGTTTTAGCATATAGTTCTTGAATATCAGGTAAATCGTCATCATCGGACTCACTAAGTGTGGTGTGTGAATTTCTCCCTAATGATTCATTTTGCAGTTTAAGACTCAGACACCCATTCAATTCATCAGAATGATTATCACTTTGACTCACTCATCCACTTGATTCAATAACAACATTAATGGTAATAACATTGGACTCACAATTCATCACATACATGCTAGTAAGTACATCATCAATATAAGAATCAAGATGAAAGCATGCTTTATCATTATTATATATAATTTTAGTATAAAAGTACATGAAAGATTAATTTATTTCAGATGAATCTGACTCATCATCTTTTGAGTCACTAGAGTCATCCCAAGTTTTACACATATGGGCCTTAGGTGTGGTTTTAATCCTAGACTCGCATCGATTATCATAATGACCTATATTTCCACACTTATGGAATTGAATATTACTAATGTCTTTCTTGGGCTTCTGATTCTTATTATTGGTATGTCTGTCACCATTTCGATCATAGGGTTTCGAGCCTTTTGATAACTAAATTTTATTTATTTAGTAGCCATAGCGTTCTTAAAATTGACTATCGCTCTAAATTGTTTGCACATAAGAGCTATTTGATTGTCAATACTTTTAAGATCACAGTCTTAACCTAACTTTATGTAGAGGTTAGAGATATTTATATTAGGCACAATCATTTAAGAATAAAAAACTAAATTTGACCCAGAAGATCTCTTAGCAGTAGAGGTAATGTGTTTCTTGTATTCTGATTCCATTTCTACACTCGTTAACTTGCTACTCAAAAGTTTAGGGGTCAAATTAGGATCGTCTATTTCTTCAATGGCATAAGGTTTGCTGTCGAACTTAGCGGCAAGAAACCTAAGTATTTTCTAAACTATTTCTCTCCTATCATATATGATTCCACATGTATGCAGTTTAGTAATTATATCAGTTAGTTTGACATAAAAATCAATAAAGGTTTCAGTATCATCCATCACAAGGGTATTAGATTGTTGAATAAGCATTTGAGTCTTCCTGGCGTTAACACGCTCATCACCTTCATGTGACAAGTGTGTCTCAGACTTGTTTAAAGGTAGTACATATAGAGATTCTTTTAAACTAATGCTCATTCACACACATGAAAATATAGTTTTTACCCTTATTATTATAAATAAATAGTTGTTTCTCTTCTTTAGTGAACTCACTCGGTATTTTATTAATTCTTATCGTGCTTCCTTCACTCATAGTTCTAATAGGGCGTGAATTACCATTTTCAATAGTTTTCTAGACCTCATACCTTAAATTTTCTCGGATGAAAGCAATTATCCTACTTTCTAGTAAGGAAACTTGTGTCCATCGAAGACAAGAGGTCTAGACAGGCTGCCAAGTTTTTCAAATTTCTTTTCAATTTTTGAAAAACAAAAATAATTTTAGAAGCTCAAGATCAAATTTTCTTAAAACCGCTTTGATACCAACTCAATCTAATATTTAACAAAGGTAAAGGAAATATTGAGAATCCGAAAAGCTTGTTGTAGACACTCTTATTTGTGATACAAAAATTTGACACAAAATGTGTTAAATTAAAGTAGAAGCATATAATTGATGTTTAAATCCCTTGGTAACAAAAGTTTTAAAAAAATAAAGTCTAATAAACATAACTCAAGTTAGGAAGCGAGTAAGAGTTAAGATCATATAGGCTTGTTCAACACACCGATTTTAACGTTGAAAAACCCCAAAGTTAGAGGAAACATTCACGGTCATCTCTAGGCCACAAAACAAAAAAATCCACTAAATATGTAATAAGGTTACAAATTACAAGCATGCAACGGGACCAAATAAAAGAATAGAAATATACCTAAACCTCTAGGTAATATTTTGATCCAGCAAGCCTTGTTGAATCTCTAATCGAATAGATTCTTTACGCTGACTTATCAGTCAAGTTCTCCCAAGAACAACCATATACAAACTATGTGAAGTGTGTGAGACAGTGAAAGTGTTGTGAACTGAAATAAATGAACATATAAGACTACTCACACACACTTGGGTTACAAAGTGTCCTAAAAAATTACAATCGAAGTCGAAATGACTAGATCCGAACAATATATACAAAGAAATCTCCTAAAATCTTAGAATTGGTAAGATCAAAAAATAGATATAATAGGATATATACAAGATACCAAATTTCACAAAATATAAAATCAGGTTTCCTAAAACTTCAAGTTCTAAAATTGAAAAGTCAATTTCTGATATATTTTTCCATTGATTTAAAAAAGTATGGATCTGAAAGAAAATACAACATGCAAAGAAAGATCCACAGATAAATATCACAGTTCGTCAAAAATGTTTCGAAAAAGGTTTTGAAATTGATATTTTTAAAATAGACTTAAATCTAGTGTGTACAAATTTTTCATAGTGTTAAACTCTTGATTTTATGAGAAAACCAAGAATCCTACATAGCTGAAGGCTTTTTTAGGGTGAACAAAGCTTCAGAGGAGTTTAAATGGCTAAACTCACAACTCAGATGAGTTTTGAAAAACCTAGAAACTATAACTCTCAAAAGTATTTTTCTCTCTCATTTTCAAGTTTTCTTGCACATAAACGATTTTCTATCTAGTTCCAGTTTCTCAATTTTTTCCCTCTATTTAACCTTTCCTCTCTCTTTTATTTTCTTCTCTCTCTAGTCTGAGCCAAAAGTCTAAGAAACAAAGGAGAATGAGCCTTTTCTAGATTGTGAGGAAGGATCTTGAAGATTTAAGTGAAAGCAACGGCTGAGATTAAAATGGCTGGTTAAGATTTGATCCAACGCTCTATAAAGAAGCGTATAGGGTATGCTGGATGATTTATAGCCGATTAATGAGTAAGCTTACTGATTGGATGAAATGTAGCATACATGGATCGTCACAAGGATCACTCATACCATTAGATGGAGTTGTAGGAATGGTGCAAAGCGTGTACAAATTATGTGAGAGTAAGCAAACACAACTTAAACTAATCAGATGTGAAAAATTGTAATACACGTGTAACTCACTAACGCGCATATACAAACGCCGGTCAATAAATTTTCAACATTAAAGAAGCCACACCAAAATGTTTTAAACAAAATTTAAAATGTTTTAATTAATTGAAAATATATGATTTTAAATCTAAATTAATTTCAAAAAAATGATTTCAAAATTCTATAAAATCTCAAAAAATTATTTTAGCACTTAATATGCATGTTGTGCAATTCGTGTCCTATAGTTGTGGATTTTTACCTTTGTACCATACTTGGATATGATTGAATTATTGAGGATGACTTCTTTGAAATAGACTACCAAGTTGAAATTTCCCATTACCCATAGAGGATCTCAAGTCTAAAACATATACTTTTGTCTTAATATACAAACTAGATCAAAGACTGATGTAATATAAACTCCTAATAAGTAAACCGCATAGGGTGTTTCACAGGATAGTGACACCATTGATTTAATTTCTTGGCCACCTCATTTGTCATTACGTATGAGTCTATTAGGGATTTTTGTGTAAAATAGGTTAAATTAAGAACCAATTTTGAGTATTTTCTATTAAGGATTTTTGGATATAATTTTAGGAACCTTTTTGTCGTGAAATGAATATTTGTGAGTCTTTAATATTGTATGGGGTTATTTTGTGAAAAGATAGATTATTTGCGTGTGATAAAGGAACAAAAAGTAATTTCATTTGTAATATTATTCTATTTAGTGACACAAATCATCCGTGGATGTAGCCAAATTGGTGAACCATGTAAATTTGTTGTTCTTAATATTTTGTCTAATTTGTTTATATGGATTGTTATATTTTAGTGTGATTGTAAGTTCATCATAGCACCCTAATTGATCACTACAGAACGCGTTCCGCGTAACGACAACTAGGGTTAGAACAACTTTTAGTTCATTCTAATGATATGACTCATTTTCTTTAAAATCTCTAAAACACACAAGTAAGCTCCCAAAAGATTTTCCCACGAGTCTAAATTCTCCTAAGTCATCCCATCTACTCATCATACCTGTTCACACTCAATTGTGCATACTTAACCTACCTTCTAATGTGTTTTCTACCTCCCAATTCCACATAATATTTATAATCTATCATAAAATTAATATAATTTAAATTTTGTGAATAATGAAAAATTACGCCGTAGTTTTGTAGGCTCGAGAATAATATTCCTTTTATGAAAAGAAAAATACAATGACTTGGACAGTGATTTTTGTTTCCCTTAGTTTTCCACTGTAACCACAAACCTTGTTTAAAAGCAACTCGTATGTTAACAAATCTCATTGTCTAATTGGATCCATGGTCTAAGAGGAAAGGTTTTGAGACGTGAATGGACTATAATTTCTAGTTTATGAAGTGCCACTCATATAGGACATGGAGATGTTGTCGACATATATCGAAGACATATCACCTTCATCATCAATTGTGGTTGTGTTTCCATGTAAAAGAAGCGAAGTGTAAGGCTTGGGGGTCCCACAAATGTACCCTAACTTCTCAACATCCTTTTGCAATAATAATGAAAATTCTAAATTACAAACAACTACATTCATTCCTGGTCTATTGATCCCCTAATCTCGTAAGCATCTATATTAATAGTTTTCTTAATAATCCTTTTATGATTAAAACTCCGAGACCACTTTGTCAAACCCATTTGTCTTCGGGTAGTTAATCTTTAATGGTTGGCCTACCACACAATACTTGAAACAAAATAACACCAAATGAGTAAACATCATATTTTTTCGTTAACTGTTATCGCCGATAATACCCCGAATCTAAATACCTTAATATTCCCTTCACCCGAGTGCTAATGTGTGTGTTTGTCAGATCACTAAATCCCACCTTGGAGAGTCCAAGATCATGCACCTTGACTAACCATTTATCATCCACTAAAATATTGGTTGAATGATAATACTCTTGGCACCCGTGTGGAGATAATTCAATCCATGTGCTGCGCCAATGAAAATTTGAAGGAGTTACTTCTAAGGTAAGCGAAGGTTTGTTAACATCTACATTTCAACATCAAGCGTGTGTGCCTACTGATTAAATGAAAAATTAGGCCTTTTGATTGCAACTACAGTTGCATCATTATTTATATACGCTCTATACACATTACCAAATCCCCCTAAGATGATGATACAATTATCAAATTTTTTGGTGGCAGATTTGATGTGATCAAGTGAAAATCATTGGCATATGTGAGACATCAATGATAGAGCATTTGTGTTGGTGGAACTTAGGGGAAAATAAATTGGGTTCGACTATGACTTGGCATTTGTTGTAGCCAAATCTTTGACAATGCTAAAGATGCTAGAATTGTGAATATGGCTAGCCCACTTATAACACCAACTGTGATTGCAGCATCTAGTGCTACCGATTAACTTGTTGATTTTTGTTGTGCCTTCAAGTTGAAGATATCCAAACCATTTAATATCACATTACCAAACTGAGAAGGAGAAGGAGAATATGTTTAAGGGTTCATCGCCAACCACAAATCCTAGCGACCTTGCAGAATCTGCATGCCGACGTCTCTGTATACCAGGAAACCCCTTCCTTTACTCCAAAAAATGACGTCGGTTGTTTCCTTCGCTGTCTAATTATCGATCGTTAGTTTTAGGAGTAGTTTAGAATGTAGTTAAATGTTTAGTTTAGGAAATTAGAATTTCTAAATATGGGTAACCAAGAATTTGTAGGGATAGAATTAGTTGGTAACTTATTTGAGGAGAATTTGGGAATATAGAAAAAGAAGGAAAGTTTGTGTATCAGACTTGATGAAAGATTACAGTGCTTGTCTTAGATTGGGACGGTTTAACCAAATGACCTCCCCACTTATTTATAGGCATTCCACCTCCTTAATGGATGGTGCATATTAAAATATATCAATGGTCTAGATTAATTTTCTAGAAGCTTCCAACCTCCTTATGGGAACATTCCAGAAACCTACATAATTCCTCACTATTCTAGAATATTCTATACTTGTAATGTACGGATAAACTTATGTTTAATAACTAACATTTTCTAGAATATTCTAGGAATTAGTATCACATTTCAATATCGATGAATATCGTAAACACCCACTGATTTTCAATCATTACCTACATTGGAATCTCATAGAAAGATAGGCAGGGCAGATAATAAAACTCGAAATCAAAAGGAAAGTACCAAGTGAGATTTTAGGGCAGACTATTATTTCCATGGTTTTAGATGTAGTGTAAATGGTGTGGGGTGTAGTATACCCTGTCAACGGGACATGTAGGGTCATGTTAATGGGTCAAAATATTCCTAATCCATATATGACCCATTAAGTCTAACGGGTCTAGTGATAATACCCAACCATAATCCATTAATATTAACGGATACACGACTCGAATCGTTACCACCTGCTAATACCCTATTGATAGGTTCACAGACCATGGAGACACTAGTGAGGGATCTCTATAGACAAGGGAGGGTCCAATAATTTTGATGAGTAGAGAAGATTCAGATTCAGTCAATTCTGAGGATGACTTGCACATAATTAGGATGTTAATTTCTAGCAGGAAAAAGTACTTTGGATGTGCATAGTTTGGGAACAGACGCATGGGTCACGGATTTTGGCATAACCAGGCATGGGAGTAATAAGTACCATGTGAAATAGTATAGTGAGCGTGTGAATCGGTATGGATTGAGTCATAGTGAAGTTTCCTCTAGGTACACCACTTTTAAATTAGAAGAGGCGATCCACCAGAATTATTGGTGATTCTATTGATGAAATAAATAGGCAGACTAATGAAGCTCATCGTTCGGTTACTAACATCGTGAAATGATCAAGATTTATTTTGGGGTTATGGAATTGGTTGATCGAGATGTAGCAGTTATTATTAATTTTGGTGAGTTACACTATCGGGTAGCTTGCCCAATATTTTATTGAAGAAAAGGAATGAACCAGCACGAGGTACTGCCCAACATTGTTGTGATAAAGATAAGATCCTTAGGTCCCATCTCTAATTAGGATTATCATGAGGCAATGGGGACAAAGTGACAGGAGTAGACATGAGAGGTGACTAAGATTTTGAAGAATGCGAGAAATGCGTATTCTAGACTTTAGGGTAATTGAGAGGAGAAATTACCATTGGTAGATTTACGTGTAATAACTCGTACCGGCTATTATTAGAAATACGTCTTTTGAGACTTGAAGAATATGTCCAAGTTATTCTCCTTGTGGTTGGTTAAGGGTGTGGAGATAAAAAATTTCGTGGGCTAGACATGATTTAGAGTTGGCTGACAGGGATTGAGTTAATCAAAGTCATGTTCATATAGTTCAGGAACGTTGTAAGAGTTATGTCGTCACGAACCAAAGAGTTATAGATTGATGTGAGTGGTAATGCGAGTGTCTCCCATGAAACGAATTATGTGATTTGACAAGAAGGGAAGTTGTAACCTAGAGAAGTGGGACCTCTTCCCAATATTAAGATGATAGAGCCAATGGAGTATAGGCTTGTATCATTGGAGCATTGTTAGTGCATTCATGATAGTTTTGTGTATCATTGTACACCTTACTAAGGATGGAGTATAGCAGTATGAAATGATTTAATAGCCTTATCGCTAATCTTAGTCTGTAACAAGTATACCTTCAGTCAGGATGGTACCACTAGCGGGGGTATAGCCGAGGCATCATAAGATTATCATATTTTGACTTTGGGTACGTTTGGATGCCATGGGGGTAAGTATCCAAAGTTTTGAGTACTAGACATATTCGAATTTCGGGGATGAAAATCCTTTGTAAGGGGAGAAGTATGTAACACTCCGTATTTTTAGGAATACTTAAATTACACGTGTCGCAGTAATTTAATTAAATTGATATTTTTAGGAATACTTGAATTACACGTGTCGTAGTAATTTAATTAAATTGAAAAATAAAGTAAATTTCAGTAAATATTAATTAACAAGAAATGGATTAGTAGTTAGGTGTCATTATATTTACTTGTGTTATAAGTAAATGAAATTTCATTATTATATATTATGTGGTAAGTGAGTAAAAGCGACGGGTTGATAATACCTTATTCGAGACACGCGTGTGGGGGCGTATTTTGAATAAGATAGTAAATTGATGATGGGCGACTCAAACGATGATTTCGAGTGCACAATTTATAATGAATAGGTTAAAATAGTTAAAATTAGGTACCCGGGGTTGTGATGTGATTTTGGTTTTTTTTAGACTATGTGAGACCTGTATAGGGGTATTTTGGTCATTCTAAAAATGAGTGTTATTGGAATTTTGGGATTTAAGCTACATATTGGAGAGTTTGGGTGATATGAAGAATCATTTTACAATATCAAAGTTTTTTCTTGTGTTATACAGTTGAATAGAAAAAAGAAGAAAATTCAAGAGTTCTTGGAGAAAACTTAAAGGATGCTCAAGAAAGGCTAGGAATTGTGAAGAACTTGAAGATTTATGGGCTTAGGATAATATCAAAGGAGGTTCTTCAATTAAATTTAGACTCTAGATGTGTTCAAAGGCAAGTAATCATATTTATAAATAATTATGTGTAGTATTTAACTCATATTATGAGTGGAAAAGGATTTTTGGGTGGGATTCATAGACAATTGGGTTTTTTGGAGAAATAATTTCATAATAAAATTTTGTGATTTGTTTATATTGAAATGTGGAAATTTGAATCCCATGTAGATAGATGAACTATTGATTTAGTATAGTGAGAAAATTATGAATTTTTATGATATTGGAAGAACTTCATATTATTTGAAAAGTAAGAATAAATCCCATGTAGTGATCATGTGTAGATAAATTCTATATTAAAATGAATGTGTTTCATTTTTAGGATTCATGAGAATTGTTAATCACTGAGAAAAATATGATGTGGGATTGATTATTTTGGGTTAAATATTGATGAAAATCAAAATGGGGAGAACTGTGACTGACTGCAGGGGCGAACTGGTTCGCCCTCAAGCCGAACCAGTTCGATGTACCTGTTACAACCAGGTTTGGTTATTTGAGAGATTTTGTTAATGACTTCATTTTGGGTTATAATTTTGACATTCGTGACTAAGTTAGGTCTTATGGAGTTTTTTTTAACCTTGATAATTTGGAGTATTTTGGGATGAATAATACTGGTGAAATAACGAATTGGGATGAAAATTCGGTAGAAAAGGGATACAGGTTGGTTGAGATTAAACTTGTGTCTCGAACGTCATTTTAAGGGAAAAATTGATTAAATAAGCGAATATGTAATAATTTAGAGTCATGTTTAGACTCGGGATTTGTAGGATAGTGCTACGAGTGATAGGCACAGTTAGCTGGGACATTGGATATATATACGGGTATAGAGATAATATATATGTGTGGATATATTTATGTGTATGATATATATATTAAACGTACCAGTCTAGTGGATATGCTATCGGTGGAGGTTGTGCGCTATTGACCATCTCTCTTGGCAAATTCCAGCAGTTGTAGTATCAGTCCCCAGGGTCATAGGTATGTGCATGCCCACTCTACGTGAGGTTGAAGTCCAAGTGGAGTTATGCGGTATAGTTATGACCCACTGACTTAAGACTATGACGGCCTCCAATTACGTGTAAATTTTGGGTTCGGTGTTGAGATTCCAACCCGGTGGCCCATGGTGATGTGTGTATGCCCTAGAACATGATAACATACTAGAAATTTGCATTCAGTAAGTTATTACTCTGAGGGATAGAGGTTATACGTATATATCAACTGATATATATGTATTTTCTTGATGTGATATTAAAAATACGTATATATTTGTGAAGAAAAAGATATACGAGCATAAGACATTAAAGTGTGAATAAGGACTTAATGACTAATGAAAGTTATTTGAAACGAACTTATAAATTATAATTGAGAAATATATTGGCTTAGTGGATGTGTAAGCAAAGCGTATGGACTTAAAAGTATATTTAGACTAGTTAGGCTGGGTAGCATAACTTGAATTTTAAATTACATATGTTTAGTGCGCACGGTAGTTGAGTGGTTACCACTACGCCGCAATGTACGAGGAAAAACTCACAATGAAAAAAACCCTCGGACGACCCTAGCCTCAAATCCACTAAGTACGGTTTTACAAATACAAGACAGTAAGACTTACAACACTCGACTTGACTCCGTACAATCCCCGACGCTTCTTCTTGTATACACCACCTCCTAGTGAATAACCACAGAGCTCCATCTCGGTCTCGGAATCCACTGATCGGACTTTTTCGATCACCACCACCCGAACAAGGAGCCTTTCTCCAAGTGGGTAAGTCAACGCAAACAAGCTTCTTCTTTGTGGGATGTAGAAGCAAACCCAAACACTCTTTTATGGTAGATATGAATCCGGTGCCAAACAAACTCTCCAAGAAAGATGTATATATATATAGAGAGAGAGATAGAGACTTGGATTAAAACAAACAATTGGGTGTAAACTTGATTTTGTTCTTTGAATAACTCAATTTGGATAACAAACACCAAGGGAACTTTTTATGAAAGAATTAAGCTCTCAAACACTCTCTAGGAGATGGAAAAAGTTCTTAGAAAAATTATGTTCTCAAAGTCATTAAATTCTATGAAAGAATAATAGGACAAAGTAGTGGGATAGTGCCAAAAAAACTGCCAAAAACTGTTCCCGCCAAAATCTCGTTCGAACGACATTTTCATTTGAATGACATTTCGTCCGAATGAACTATCTAACGAAGTTCCAGTGGAAAGTCGTTGGCAAACCTCGTTCGAATGAAAAAACAGAAAGCTTAAAAATTCCATTTTTAGCCCAAAAACTTTATTTTAAAGTTTTAAATAAACCTTCTGAAAATAAAACTTAGTTTTAAAATAAAAGTTCACCCAATATAAACTTATTCCAAGTCCCCCTATATTTATATAGAAATGCATTCATACCTTTGGATACTGTGGAATATGATGTTGATGACGTATAAACATAACACTTGAAACTCGACAATGATGAACCATTATAAGTCTTAGCCGCTACGTCTTCAACTCTAGCATATCATAGGCTTGAAGGATGGTCAAATATTCTATCCTACGACTCAAACGTTTTTGTTCGAAATTGAGCCAAAACAACAAGGGACTCAATTGGAAATTTGTCTCCTTATAAATCTCCCCTTTGGCTATTCCGGGACAAAAACCAAACAAAAATCTTAAAGGGCCGTCAAGCTCACTAGACTTAAAAACATCCCACCCAAAATAAAGAGTACAATGCTTGATTCGAATACTACTTTAGGATTTAACGCTTTGCCACTTTAAATAAATGTCGCTTTACAATACCTGCACACTTAAGCAACACATTAAACGCATAGGGAATATTAAAATATTAAATTCAATTTAAATAAAGACTCCCCCTTAATTAATTCTCCCCCTTTATCAAATGATCTTCCTAAGAAGGTCGCGACTCCCCCTAAGTTAAATCTCCTAAACTTAGATACGATAATAATAGGATTAGATACCATTTCTCCCCTATCATTCTCCCCCTTTTTGTTCATGAATAGACAAAGGCTAAAGAATCAAAAGTTAACTTATCTCCCCCAATTAAAGCATATACACCCCCAAAACTAAACAAGGGATGAATAGAATGGGATAACAAGCTAAACATGCATTAGTGCATAAAGTGATGAGAACATTAAAGCAAGTGGGCAACTAAAAATTCAACCAGTCCACATAAAGATATGAATATCAACTTTGGTGCGATAACAAAATATATCAATTGATTGTAGTAATCTAAGCATGTGATGTCGACACAAAATTCGCAACAAGATATATACCAAGGATGAATTGAAAGCATAAATGAACTAGCTAATCATGGCAAAGACTCACAAACAAACAAAATATCATATATATGTATACATAATAGATTCAAACTAAGCATAAGTACACATATATAGATATAAACACCAAAATGACACAAAATTAAATAACATAAGTTTTTCACACTCTTATAGCATAAATGTGTCATATGAAAACGGAAGTGAAGGGGTGTGAACAAGATACCAATGAATTAAAACCCAATCACTTAAACGTGTTCACGTAGTTCGCATTTGATTGCAAAACTTTATCAACTAGAATTTAGCCTTTATGTCACAGGATAAAGTGAACTAATGAACAAAACAAACACAATGCATACAAGCCTAACATGTTGATGATTCTACAAACCAATAGAGTCATGACATTGAAAGCGCAACTAGGATAAACGGACATTGTGCAAACCGTTGATATATCATCCAAACTCCCTCAATAAACATATATATTATTCTTTTGAATGAATAAATCAACTAAACAAATTAGTCCTTGGCAAATTATTTTTCTTTTAATGCCATATTTTCTTTTAGGCCTTTGGACCACGTATTTCTTTTAGGTCCAATCCAAACGGTGTCTTACTCGCAAAGGATAATATTTTTCCTTTCGGATCCCTTCTCCGCGCACAATTATACATATTATTTTTTTATATCTCACAAATCTCACGTGCAATGGATTTTGACATGCACTAGTCCTCCTAAGTCACTTAACATGTAGATGACAAGATTGGTCGAAGAACACCTCACAAAGCTCAAATATAACATGTGACGTTAAGGTTCAAAAAGATCGTGCATGTGTGTAAAGGAATATAAAAGTGAATCCATTAAGCAAGTCAAACTTAAGCTACTCCATGTAAGCATGATAAAGAACATTTTAAGGATTAAAATTCTAACCAAAAGTTCTAGTCACATGAAAGCGAAATGAGGATTCAAACACAAACATATGCCACAAAATGTTTGTAAAACCAAAATACACACAAAATAAAATCTTTTTGAGTTTTTCAAATTGTTAACCAAAAATTAAAATATTTACTCGAAAGACAAACAAAAAATCATTTGTATTTTTCATTAGGCCTAGATAACTCAAAAGTAAAACACAAATGATAAACAAAAATCTTTTTGTATTTTTCATTTAATGCAAACTAAAATGAAAGAAATAGAATATAAAAGATAAACAAAAATTATTATTCTAGCATGTGATTAAGCATGGAGTATAGACTAGAAAATGATCAAACATGCATACACCTAGCAATGATATATAATATGAAGCACAAAAAGCTAGGGTATGCAAACAAAACTAACACATTCAACCTTTAGATTTAGCAAGTGAGGTTTCATGTGAAAGCAAATGAGAATTAACAAATCTAATATCTAGTGTGTCTAAAAATGATTTCCTAACCCATATAAATGTATATTTAAAATGATGGGATTTGGGAACTAATGAAATGCTAGATATAGACTTCCTAGGACTTCTTTTAAGATCAAAACAAAATGACTTAAAGTGACCTTTACTACCACAATGCAAGCATGTGAAAACACAAGGAATGATACCTAAGGTGTGACCTTTTCTAAAGTCCTTGGATAAAGTTGATCCTCTAAAATAAACAACGGTCTTAACTCTATTAACGGAAGTATTTGAACAAGATGAGCTAGAACCATTACAACTATTACTCGAGTCTTGTAAATCATTTTTCATTTTTAAAATTTTTGACTCAAGTAATAAATTAGACTCCTAAATTTTACGGGACTCCTTCTTTAAATTTTCTATAACTCCTAGAAGGTTATCATGCCCCCCCTCAATGTGAGCAAACATGTCCCTAAGAGTCTTTTCTCGACTATCACTCTCTTTCTTGGACATTTCTAAAATATTAAAATTGTAATTTATGTCCATGAGCTTTTCACGAAAGATATCTTTTTTGAGATAGGGAGTTTTGCAAAAACTCAACTTTATCTTTAAAACAATAATTTTCATCTTCAAGAAATTTAATTCTTCTTGAAAATCTCAAATTTAATTCTCTTGATTTTTCATTACACTTATTAAGCCCATTAAATTCCTCTCAAATAACAAAAACTTCATTATCATTAGAAATGGACAAATTATCATTAAGGCGTCCCATAGAGAGATACAAAAAAATGAGAGTGAGTAAAAAAAATGAACCACCTAAAAAATACAAGGAGCACAAAAATTATAAAAGCCGAAAAATGGATCTTTGACGCGATAAATTAGCGCTCCAGCTCTGATACCAATTTGAAAGCGATTGCTTTTCTCAATCAATGCTCTGATACCACTTGTTGGTGCGTGAAGCCCCCAATTTTAAATTCTACTACAAAAAGTATTTTCAATCTCCTTTTAAATAATGCGGAAGCGAGATGGTTCAATTAAACAAATATCAAATTTTAATTTCTTTCAAATTAAAATTACACCAAAGTGAACTTAAATTAAACGAAAATAAATTTTTCACTTAAACCAATTTAACCCAAGTCCTAAAAATTTGCCTAAGTCATATTTTCAATATTCCCAATTTAGGCCAAACCAAATTTATCAAATTAAGTGATGACTTGAATTAAATTAACATAAACATTACCCAAATTAATTTAATAGCACCAAATTAAACATGAGTAGTGATTTAAACCAATTTTATCTTTTTACCTAAGCATGAGTTCTAGGTGATTTTGCAAAAGATAAAATAAACAATTAACCACTACGCTGCGATGTACGAGGAAAAACTCACGATGGGAAAAAACCTCGGACGACCCTAGCCTCAAATCCACTAAGTACGGTTTTACAAATACAAGACAGTAAGACTTACAACACTCGACTTGACTCCATCCAAGACCCGACGCTTCTTCTTGTATACACCTATTCCTAAGGAATAACCACGGAGCTCCACCGCGGTCTCGAAATCCACCGATCGGACTTTTTCGATCACCGCCACCCGAACAAGGAGCCTTTCTCCAAGTGGGTAAATCAAAGCAAACAAGCTTCTTCTTTGTGGGATGTAGAAGCAAACCCAAACACTCTTTTACGGTAGAGATGAATTCGGTGCCTAAAAAACTCTCCAAGCAAGATATATATATATATATATATATATATATATATATATATATATATATATATATATATAGAGAGAGAGAGAGAGAGAGAGAGACTTGGATTAAAACAAACAATTGGGTGTAAACTTGGTTTTGTTCTTTGAATAACTCAATTTGGATAACAAACCCCAAGGGAACTTTTTATGAAATAATTAAGCTCTCAAACAATCTCTAGGAGATGGAAAAAGTTCTTAGAAAAATTCTATTCTCGAAGTCATTAAATTCTGTGAAAGAATAGTGGGACAAAGTAGTGGGAAAGTGCCAAAAAACTGTTCCCGCCGAAATCTCGTTCGAACGACATTTTCGTTTTTATGACATTTCGTTCGAACGAACTATCTAACGAAGTTCCAGTGGCAAGTCGTTAGCAAACCTCATTCGAACGAAATTCTCGTTCGAACGAAAAACTCGTTTGAACGACAATTTCAAACGAAAAAAAAGCTTAAAAATTTCATTTTTAGTCCAGAAACTTTATTTTAAAGTTTTAAATAAACCTTCTGAAAATAAACCTTAGTTTTAAAATAAAAGTACACCCAATATAAACTTATTCCAAGTCTCCCTATATTTATATAGCAATGCATCCATACCTTTGGAGACTATGGAATATGATGTTGATGGCTGTTGATACCAAAATTAGTATGCCGATATAGACGAATCACAAGAAGACACGTGTCGATCTACGAGGCACAATAGCAACGAGGAAGTCTATTCCCCCAACCAAGTCAGACTCACTCCGAGCAACAAGTATACTCCGAGGAACTCCAGCTCTCCGAGGAACTCCAACGCTCCGAGGAACTCTTGAACGACGAGCAACTAAGGCGGTTCGAGCTGCATCTTGACCACAACATTGATTGCCAGATAATCAACAGTTCAACTATTCATTGAATACTTATCATCTTGACGCACACGTTTGAAGAGCATTAAATGAATTACCCTTTCATATGTGTATCATTTAATGTAAAACCCTTTCATGTACAACCTAAGGGCTATAAATACCTTGTATCACCCTCATTCAAAGGGACCGGAATTTCTTGATAGAATTTGTAATCGAGAATTCCCAAACACTTAGCAATAACATAACAGTGGACGTAGGCCATTCATATAAGGCTGAATAACTTTAAAATTCTTTGTCTCATTTAGTTATCTGTGATTGAATAATTAGAGTAATCTAGTTTTTTACATCAACAGATTGGCGCCGTCTGTGGGAACGATTATTATTATCATTTTTCACCAAAAAACACTCATCATCAATGGCAGATAACCCGGAATCCAGCAATCGAAATGCTAGAAATGCTGGAAATCCTCCAAATCCCTCTGCACCTCCAGATCTGGCTGGGATTATAACGAATCTGGCTCAAGGACAAACCGCCATGCAAGAAATAATGCGGCAACTCATACAGACCCTTCATGGCGGTGCACCTGCACGTTCGGGACAACGAAGTGGTCAGAGGCAAACCTATTTACTTTCTTCACGATCCAGGCGTACTGAGTCATATCGTAATGAGGAATCTGATGATTTCTCTTATCAACCTAGGCGAACTTCGTCAATAAGGGCTACAGATACTGATCAACGTATCACTCTCTCTCCAGAAAGACCCAGTGCCTTGGAAAGACTGAGTAGGGTGTCTCCTTTCAGTCGATTAGGTCCTAGGAGGAATAGGAGTCCACCTAAGACCATGTCGAGGAGTTTTCGACGACCATCAGATCTAAGAGAAGGATCAGCACAATCACGACCAGTTGCTCATCAAGATAGATCTCAAGAGGCCACATCAGAACAATCAATTGCTCGAACTAATAAGCCCGAGGAAGGAAACGATGCGTGGAAGGGTTCCATTTAGCGCTTGGAGGATAGATTGGGAGAAATGGCTAAGGCGAAGAATCCCTTACAACGAACTTTTGTTCAAGGGACACCTTTTGTCCAGGCCATTGTGGGTTTTCCTACCCCGTCAAAGTTTAAAGCACTAGTAGTGACCCCCAAATATGATGGAAAGACAGATCCTGTTCTACACATAGAGCAATATCAAGCTGCTGCCGACATCTATGCCGTCCCCGACGAGATGAGATGCAGAGCATTCTCAGGAACTCTTACTGGATCTGCCCAGATATGGTACAACAATCTTCCTCGGGGTAAGATTTCAACTTTCTTTCAGTTGGCCGAGTTGTTCATTGGCAATTTGTGTGTTAGGGCAAAACCAGTAAAAAGAGTAGCACACTTATTAAGTGTTAGACAAAAATCTGGTGAGAGTACTAGAGATTACATAACTCGTTTCAATAACGAGAAACTGGAAGTTATAGATTATGAAGAAAAAAAAGCAATCACCGCCTTGATGAGTGGGTTGTTGCCTAACAAGTTGTATTACACTTTGGCCAAAGATCCACCTACAACTATGTCAGAGTTGATGACGAAAGCAGCCAAAATCATGAATGCCGAGGAGGCTATGGCTGCGAAGAAGAATATGGATAAAGAAACCAAGGTGGAAGACGACAAATCCAAGAAGAAAGAGCATAAGGGGAATGGCGGTGACAAGCATTCCAAGAATAATAAATCATCATGGGAAGTCCTGAAGAAATTCGATAATTATACTCCTTTGAAAATGGGTATTAATCATGTCTTGGAAGAAATCAAGAATAACGAGGAAGTAAAGTGGCTAAAGAAACTGAGGTCAGACCCTGACCTGAGGAACAGGGATAAATATTGCGAGTTCCATAAGGATCACGGCCATATGACCAAAAATTGCATAGCTCTTCAGAACGAGATTGAAACACTCATCCGAAGAGGGAAGCTAGCAAAGTATGTTGATCGGGGAGGCGAAAGAAGAAATAATGACCGAACTAGAGAAAGGTCTAGATCTCCTCATCGAGCAGAGGAGAAAAAGAAAAGGGATCATGAAGATGATCCAGAGGATGACCCCGATCTTCCCAAGAAACCAAGGCAGCCAGAACGAGAGGTATTTTCAATACGCTTTGGGTCATTTGATTGTAATGTCATTACAAGAGGAGATGCAGGAGGAGGAGACCTTACTGCAGAAAGAAAGGCTTACCTTGGAGAGGCTCAAGCTTGCTCATATATTCAGCGAATAAATTTGGCTGAGGAGGATCGCCCGAGGAAGATAAACAAAGATAAGCTGGTCATTGTCTTTTCAAAAAACGACATGGCAGGTGTTCTTTACCCTCACGACGACCCTTTGGTGATCAAAATGAGGATGAAAGAAGTAGTGATTTTAAGGGTGCTGGTAGATAATGGCAGTTCGGCAGACATCATGTACTATTCATGCTTTGACAGTTTAAATTTGAAATTATCTCAATTGGAACCTTATCACAGACCTCTATTGGGTTTTTCTGGCGAGAAAGTCTTTCCACTTGGGACGATCAAGTTGGATATATTCATTGGAACTTGGCCTGCTTGTCGAACAGAAAGAATATGCTTCTTTGTGATGGATAAGAATGTGCAATCAGCTTACAACATCATCATGGGAAGAGTTGGTTTGAAGAAGTTCGAAGCAGTCCCATCTACAGTACATCAGTGCTTAAAATTCCCAACAAATTTCGGAGTAGGAGTTGTGAAAGGTGATCAGAAAGTAGCTCGGGAATGCTATTATTCGTCTGCCGAGCAAGAGGATCTTGAAGAATCAAGGAAAAAGACTACTACCTACCAGGTGGAGGAAGGTACATAAATTGAAACACTTGATCCCAGAGATGAATCCCAACTTGTAAAAGGACAGGTGGTGGAATCTACAGAAAATGTTATTCTGGACGACGAGCACCCTGAACGAGTAACCCAAATAGGTTCATCGTTGGATGTTTCAATAAAACAGGAGTTGATAACTTTTTTGAGAAACAGAAAGAAAACTTTTGCATGGAGTCATGAAGACATGCCAGGAATAGATCCAAACTTCTTATGTCATGAGCTCAATGCGAATAAGGAGATCAAGCCTGTAAAGCAGAGAAGAAGAGTGTTTAGTCCCGAGAAGAATCAAGCCATACAAGAGGAGGTCGAGAAGCTCCAGAAAGCCCAATTCATTGAAGATGTGAAATATCCAGACTGGTTAGCAAATGTGGTGATGGTAAAGAAGAAAAATAATAAATGGAGAATGTGTGTTGATTTCACTGATCTTAACAAAGCCTGCCCAAAGGATCACTTTCCATTGCCCAGAATTGACCAACTAGTGGATGCTACCTCGGGACACGAGCTGCTCAGCTTCATGGATGCTTACTCTGGTTACAACCAGATCAAAATGAAACCTGAAGACAGGGAAAGCACTTCTTTTATTACCCCTAGGGGAACTTATTGTTATAATGTTATGTCTTTTGGTTTGAAAAATGCAGGAGCGACATACCAGCGGCTGATGAACAAGGTTTTTGCCGAACAAATCAGTTGCAATATGGAGGTCTATGTCGACGATATGCTGACAAAGAGCAAGAAAGCTACTGATCATCTAGTTGACTTAGGTCAGACCTTCGATCAACTGGATAAATATCAAATGAAGCTCAACCTGACGAAGTGCACCTTTGGAGTACGAGAAGGAATGTTCCTCGGGTACATCGTCAACCAACGAGGCATTGAGGCAAATCCAGCAAAGATCAAATCTCTTTTAGGGTTGCGATCTTCAACGACGAAGAAAGAGGTGCAGAGTCTTACAGGACGAGTTGCAGCGCTCAACAGATTTGTATCCCGAGCAACTGATAGATGCCTCCCATTCTTCAAAACACTTCGAAAAACTTTCGAGTGGAATGATGAATGTGAAAAATCCTTTCAAGACTTGAAGAAATATTTGGGAGCACCTCCACTGTTGTCCAGACCAGTAATGGGAGAAAATTTATACTTGTACCTGGCAGTATCAGAGAATGCAGTAAGCTCGGCATTGATCAGAATGGAGAATGGAGTCCAGAAGCCAATTTATTACACAAGTAAGGCTTTCCGAGGTGCAGAGATCAGGTACCCAAAGCTGGAAGGCATTGGCATTAATTGAAGCAAGTAGAAGAATGAGGCCTTATTTCCAGGCCCATACCATCGTCGTGTATACCGACATGCCATTGAGACAAGCCCTTCATAAGCCAGAAAAATCAGGGAGACTGATGTATTGGGCAATAGAGCTCGGTGAATATGATATTGTGTATGAACCCAGATCATCATTAAAAGGGCAAGTTGTAGCAGACTTTATAGCAGAATTTACATATCCTGATACCCCCGAGGAACAAAAATTGCTCGCTGACCAACCTGTGGATGTTACAGGATCAACAGACATAAGTCCAGATCAACTCCGGTTGGTAAAAGGGCTTGTGGATGTAGAAAGATCATCAAATTCAAACCCAGACCAACTCCGGTTTGTAAAAGGGCGAGAAGAGATGGTCGACGAAGAGCGAAAAATACCTGGGGAGGATGAAAGGAAACAACAGATATTTCACCGAGGAACTCTGTCAGATAAGAAATTTGAAGACGAGTTACCTACATGGAGATTATATGTAGATGGGTCATCTTGCACAACAAGTTGTGGGGCAGGGATTGTTTTGAAAACCCCAGACGAGATTGACATGGAATATGCCTTGCGATTCCAATTCAAAGCCTCCAATAATGAGGCTGAGTATGAAGCCTTGATAGCAGGTCTTAATTTAGCAAAGATTATGGAAGCGCAACAAGTGATGGTATTCAGTGATTCTCAATTAATTGTGAATCAGATGATGGGAACATATGCAGTTAAAGGAGAATTAATGGTCAAGTATCATGCAAAGGCGATGGAGTTGTTGGCAGAATTTGATGTCATTCAGTTGATCAGAATACCAAGAATGGAGAATGCACAAGCAGATGCACTGGCCCGACTAGCATCAGCTACTCGTACCGAGCTGCGAAGAACGATACCAATTGAAGTATTAGAAGCTAGGAGCATAGATGAAGACCTGACGATGAATGTTATTACCCTTGATTTAGGACCATCTTGGATGGATCCCATCAGGGCATATATTGAGGAGGGAGAATTGTCGGAGGATAAGCTCTCTGCAAAGAAATTAAAGTTTAAAGCTGCTCGGTATGTACTAACTAATGGTGTTTTGTATAGACGAGGAATTATGGCAGGTTTGCAAAGATGTGTGCATCCCTCCGAGGTGAAGGAATTGATTGAGGAGATCCATGAAGGGTCCTGTGGAGCCCATGTAGCAGGTCAGACACTTTTGCAAAGGGTGATGACACAAGGATACTACTGGCCAACGATGAGGGCTGATTGTATAGCCTATGCTAAGAGATGTGATAAATGCCAACGTTTTTCCTCCATCCGACGAACTCCACAAGCATTTTTGACACCCATAACTTCCCCTTGGCCTTTCGCCATGTGGGGAATGGATTTGGTTGGACCACTGCCAACGACCCGAGGAAGATTCAGGTACCTCGTCGTCGCAGTGGATTATTTTACTAAGTGGGTAGAAGCTGAGCCTCTGATTGATATGACATACGAGAAGGTGTACCAATTCGTTTGGAAGAACATCATCTGCCGATATGGTCTCCCTCATGCCTTCATCACAGACCATGGAACACAATTTGATAATGAGGAGTTTGCCGCCTATTGTCATCAGTCAAACATTTTGAAGGTTCATTCAGCACCAGGCCATCCTCAAAGCAATGGGCAGACTGAAGTGACGAACAGAACAATACTAAATGGTTTGAAGAAGAGGCTAAGTGAGGCTAAAGCTAATTGGATTAATGAGCGACAATCAGTATTGTGGGCTTACCGAACAACTCCCCGAGCAGCAACTGGAGAATCATCATATATGCTGGCATTTGGAAGTGAGGCTGTAATACCTGCCGAGTTGGGTCTTCCAACACATAGAGTGCTGAATTTCAATTCCCCAGTCAGCGACTTGATGAGGAGATTAGATTTGGACATGCTCGAGGAAGTTAGAGAAGAGGCATCCATTAGAAATGCTGCTTATCAACAGCGAACAACCCTGTTCTACAATAAGAGGGTGAAAAAATGCGACTTAAAAGAAGGAGATTACGTGCTAAAGAAGGTCATTCAGAAGCACAATAAGTTGGAAGCAAACTGGCATGAACCTTACCGAGTTACTGCAGTTGTCCGACCAGGAACTTACCGAATAGCAACTCTAGAAGGAGAGGAATTTAAGAATGCATGGAATGCTGAACACCTACGCAAGTATTATCAGTGATGTAAAATGTAAAGCAGTTCCATTAATATGAATAAAACGATGATATTTCACAATCTTCTCTCCTTTTATTGAAAGTTTTTCGGGGAATACTAGTGTGTTTAACACTACGCTGCTCGGTACGCAACGCTGCTCGGCAGTAAAAAGAAGACGATAGTTCAAACCCACGACCAACTCCGGTTGGTAAAAGGGCGAGAACAAATTATACTCCTTTGGTTAGGAGGCGTACACTAGCGTGACTAACTCAGGTTGGTAAAAGAACTAGTGGACATGATAGTTCAAACCCACGACCAACTCCGGCTGGTAAAAGGGAGAGAACAAACTATACTCCTTTGGTTAGGAGGCGTACACTAGCGTGACCAACTCAGGTTGGTAAAAGAGCTAGTGGACATGATAGTTCAAACCCACGACCAACTCCGGTTGGTAAAAGGGCGAGAACAAACTATACTCCTTTGGTTAGGAGGCGTACACTAGCGTGACCAACTCAGGTTGGTAAAAGAGCTAGTGGACATGATAGTTCGAACTCAGACCAACTCCGGTTGGTAAAAGAGAGAGAACACAAGATGATCGACGAAAGGCCAATCTCGGTTGGTTAGGAAACAAAATATGCTCTCAAATGCCAACTTATGTTGGTCGAGAAGTAAGATATTATCTCAAATGCCAACTTATGTTGGTCGGGAAGTAAGTTTATTACATAAAAGTTCCTCGAAGAACAAATATTCCAAACCGAACCAAGTATAGTTGGTCGGGGATAAAAACCCACTAACTATAGTTGGTCGACGAGGAAAAATCATCGACCTTGGTTGGTCGGGCACATTTTATGAAAAAGACAAAAATTTACCAAGTATAGCTGGTCGGGGATAAAAACCCATTAACTATAATTGGTCGACGAGCTCAACTTAACAACCTTGGTTGGTTGGAAGAATTTTTAACATTTTTATACGCATTACTTTATTATTAAGTGATCGAGCAATATTACTAATACTTATAATTTTTTACTAAGTTGGTCGATGAACCACACAATATTGTTATGCAAGCACAAATATAAAGTGTTTGACAAATACAAGAGCAATGCAAATTTGCAAACAAAAATGAAATTCTTTCATTAAATTCAAAATGAATTACACAAGTTTATTACATTGATATTAAATTGTGTACTAATTATTACATCAGAATTTCCTCGCCAGCAGGAGGATCTTCCAGGCAAAGGGGAGAATTAATGAAATTAATATCTCGGAGCATTCTGACGTTCATTATTGAAGGAGTGTCCAGTAGATGCTCTGGACGAGATACCTCGATCTGAGAATGAAGATTGTAGTCACCGAGGTATTTTTCAATTAAGTTCCGAGGAATGGCACGAGCTGGGATCCATTCCATGTCCAATTTATAAGGTGGCACGGGCAAGTCTAGTACCCCAGGATCATGATAGTCCCACAGGTAGTGCCCTTGTTCGAGCTTCAACACGCCCAAGGCATTCAGCCAACCTTGCTTGTAGCCCTCATTATTGGCATTCTGGATATGATCATCTAAATGGAATAAAGCTTCATTGTATCCAGCCATCCAAAACTCCCTGAGCTGTTTATTAAATTGAAATGTCAACCTTGCAATCTTCTCGTTAAGACTTTGGATGAAAAGTCCATTAGTCTTCAATACTGAGTCCTTTGAAGAAAGCTGTTGTTCCAGTTCTCAATCCTTCTTGGACAGATCAGACAAAGCTTGGTTCTTAGCCATTAATTGGAATGCTTGGTTTTCCAACGTTGATCGAGTACGAGCCTCTTCAACATTACGACTAAGAGCTCTTGATCCTCCCCGAGCAGGTCGAGAACTTGGTTCCTCGACAACATTCTGAGCAGCTCTTCCTCGACCACGAGAACCTCTTCCTCGTCCCCGAGTAGCAGTAGAAGTACCAAATCTTCTCAAGGTATCCAACTCTTGCCTTAATTTGGCATTCTCAACCTCTAGAAAGGAAAATCCCTCGTCAGTCACTGGGATTACAGCTGTTGAAGAAGATGCTGCAGACTTATACTGTGCCAGCTCTTTCTACAAATTGTTATTTTCTTGCTCTAGCAGCTCGGCAATCTATCTACAAGCTTCAACTTCACCCCTTAGGGTTCTCTCCCTGACATCGTACCCAGCAAGGATCTTTTTGTGTCCTGTCTCGGCAGAAAGCTGTTGATACCTCTTTTCATACCCCTCGTGCAAAAGGGCATTTGATTCCTTGTACTGAGTCTGGAGATCTTCTAAAGTATATTGAAGCTCCTCGATCATGTCATAGTAAGCCACGTTATTGGCCACAGCTCGATCAAGTAAGTCCTTCAAGTATTGATAAGCTTCGACAGCCTGCTCTGAAGCATCATGACCAAGGATGTTGGCAACTTCTGATGCACTTAGGTTTGTGTGACCAGCCTTATAATATTCATGGCATTGCTGCATCAACTTTGTATCATTGGCAGATAATAATTCCATTCTAGCCACAAACTAGTAAAGAAGAGAAGGCAAGAGTTAATAAAAGAAGAAGACAGAACATCAACAACACAGAGGAACAAAAAAGGTAATTTTATTACATCATCAAAAGGAGTACATCGTTCAGAATACAGAGTACAAGTAAAAGAAAAACAGAAAGAGAATACCGAACAACTTCACACCTTTTCCTTGTCTCCCAAGACTTTCTCGGGAGGCTGGGACGAGGAGCTTGGTTGCTCGGTGGGAACAATGAGTTGATTGGAAGAAGTTGAGACTTGTTCAGGAGGAGGAGGCAAATACGAGATCTCCTCGGTGGCTGTCTGATTGGGTTGTGGAGCAAGGACTTGATCACCTACTATCATTGAAGACTCCTCGGAAGAAGCTTCGTCTTCTTCCTCATCTTCAATCACAGGAGGGGGGCCAGGAAGATGTTGTTGAAATAGTTCAGAGTCCTCGCTAACCTTCAGTTCCTGCAAGGCAGTAACCCAACCATCTCGGAAGTATTTCAAACTCCCATACTTGACCTGGGTCATCATTGCTGCTACCCCCCTGTCCCATCCTTTATCCCATCCGGTATGAAAAGATTTATTTACAGACATTTTCCTTTTCATTTTCTCCGAGGAGAGCTTCTCGGATAGAAGATCCTCGGAGGCTTTCAACTTGGCCTCCACCTCCTCCTTCTGGCGATTTACTTCTCGCAGAAGGGTTAGCTCTTCCTCAGCCGACTTCAACTTGTTTTCAAGCTCCCCAAAGTTTGTGAGCTTCTCGGCATATTTCTTATTCTCTCTCTCCAAGTCTTTTATTTTGTTTCCCAGCTGCACCTTCTCTGCCTCAGATGCAGCCATCTTCTTCTCCCATTCACCCCTATCCTCGTCATACTTTTGATGAGAATCCTTCAAAGATTGGGCCAAACCCAGAAAAGCATCCTCCACTCCAGACGAGGAGCTAGAAGCCTTGAGTGCTTCATCTTTCTTCACTATGGTGTTAAAGCAACTCACCAGCTGTAAAAAGAAGAAAATAATGATAAGTCAGTGTCGAGATACATATATTGACTGAAAGAAAGAAAAATTCAGGATAAGAGAAACTTATTGAAGCAATGTGACGAGTAGCTAGGGATGTCAGCATATCCCTAGACATGTTCTCTTCGATTCCTTGGACTTCAGGAATAGTCCAAGTCTTTACCGAGCTCATTGCAGAACTCGGGGGAATAATGGTTGGGACACCAGCTCCACTAGCTTGGAGCTGGGGAATTGTTTCAGTCAAAGCGACCGAGGAGGATTTCTTCAATCTCCTCAGTGGCACTTCAGCAGTTTCAACCAAAGAACTTTTGGTAGTAGAGATTGGGACCACTTCCACAGGTGCATTTTTCTTGCTCGGAGCCACTGGGGGCTTCTCGGCAGCCTTCTGAGGAGCAACAGAAGGGGCACCATCTACTTTTTTGTCCCCTTTGGGACATCAGCCTTGTTTCTTTTTCCATCTCCAGCAGAGGAAGTCTCCTCGAAGATAGCAGGAACTCTTCTCTTGCCCATCTTCTGACTTAGAGGAATGTGAGATTCTGGTGAAGATTCCTCAGAAGCTGGCAATGGCTCACTAATGCTGACCACAGGAAGAGCAGTAAAGGATGATGTGTAGCTCCTGTACTGCAACAAATATGAAGCAGACCTGATGTGCTCGTCTGCAACTCTTCGATGCAAATTCCAGATATGTTTCAAATGTTTAATATTTACTTCTGATTCTTTTGGAGTTTTTCTCTTACTGTCAACTGCAAACAAATACATAGTGAAATATCAGTCATACATTTTGTCAAACACAATGAAATCGTAATTTCAAAAATAAAATAAGATGAAAATAACCTATCCCATTGCCATATGGGGGGCATCTGGGACCTTCATATACTTCATCTCCAACCAAAGGGGTATGTTGTCAATTTTTGATAACTACCCCGTGTTCAAAATAATCCCTGTTTGCATCAGGGAGGTTGACTACTAAAGCCCTATTCAAAAACCTAGTTTTTAAATAAAAAACATTGTCTAAAACAGCCCATCTGTAACAGTACATAATCTCAGGAATTCCTATACGAGTTCCATGAGTTTGATTTAACCTATACACCCCATTAACTATTCTCCATGTGTTGGGGGCTATTTTTGCAGGGACAACATCGAAATACTGACAAGACTCTAAACACAAAGGGTTTGGTGGAAAAGAAAATCCACATTCAGCAATAAAGAGGCTAGGGAACCAATGTCCCTCAGCCAAATTAAAATATTTTGAAGGCTCAGAAAGACTCTCCAAAGTTACCCAAGAAGGAATAGAAAAGTCAGAACGAAATTTCTCAAGAGATTCGATAATATAAACCATGGTGAATAAAAAGAAATGAAGAAAAAGGAAGAAAATCTTACAGGAAAAAGGAGATCTGTTGACAAACAAACGAAGAAAGGGATGAACGCACAGGAGAGAGAAAAGCTATAGAAAACTCGAAAGAAGAAATTGAAAAAGGTAGAAGACGATGGGATTGCCTCTGAAGCTTAAATACTTTGCCTTGGGAAACGGCGAAAGAAATGATTACAAAAAGGAAAATATTACGCTACCGGCGGCTAAAAGGACAAAAAGTGCACGAAGATCGAAGCGCTTATAAAAATACAAAAAGGCGGATTCTGCGAATTTGGAAGGAAATTCAAATACGAAGAAAATGCTCCTAAAACCCAGGAAGGTCATTTAATATTGCCATATACCGAGAAAGAATGTTCCATACTCCTCAAAGTTCGAAATATGAAACATTGGGGGCTTCTATTGATACCAAAATTAGTATGCTGATATAGACGAATCACAAGAAGACACGTGTCGATCTACATGGCACAATAGCAACGAGGAAGTCTATTCTCCTGACCAAGTCAGACTCACTCCGAGAAACAAGTATAATCCGAGGAACTCCAACGCTCCGAGGAACTCTTGAACGACGAGCAACTAAGGCGGTTCGAGCTGCATCTCGACCACAACATTGATTGCCAGATAATCAACAGTTCAACTATTCATTGAATGCTTATCATCTTGACGCACACGTTTGAAGAGCATTAAATGAATTACCCTTTCATATGTATATCATTTAATGTAACACCCTTTCATGTACAGCCTAAGGGCTATAAATACCTTGTATCACCCTCATTCAAGGGGACCGGAATTTCTTGATAGTACTTGTAATCGAGAATTCCCAAACACTCAGCAATAACATAATAGTGGACGTAGGCCATTCATATAAGGCTGAACCACTTTAAAATTCTTTATCTCATTTATTTATCTGTGATTGAATAATTAGAGTAATCTAGTTTTTTACATCAACAATAATAGTCACGTGGATATGGAATGAATGGTGACTCAGACATCTTTAATGTTCATTCACATATGGTGTAAAATAATACAAAACTCTTTTTGAATTTTTCAAAAAATTTATCCAAAATAAAATATTTTTGTCTTTTTCACTTTTTCTTAAAAAGAAACCGAAAATCTTTTTCTATTTTTCAAAATTTTTTAAGAAAAACAAAACAATTTTTGAATCTTTCAAAAAATATATCAAAAATGGAAAATATAAGTACAAAGACAGTATAATCTAGCAATAGGCATGTAAGATATGAACATGAAAAACATCCTATGCTAGAAATAAGTCGCAACCTCAATCATTAGGCCCAGAGAAGTTCACTCAAGGTATGACATCCTATGAAAAACCTCCATCAAATCTTTTGAAGTCTTGACTAAATAGTCTACTTTATACTGAAAACTCGCAAAATCTTTCATGTGATATGCGAGAGCATGCAGAGTAATATGTGTGAGGGTGCGTGCGGAAACTCTTGTGGTAACATATCGTGGAAGATACCTATGATACACTCTCCCCAACTTAAAGAAAAATTCCACAAGCTGACCTCTTTCCTTGTAATGGTAACAAACATAAACGGGCTTAGGCCTACCTCTCTCAAAATGTCTAGGATGAGCTCTCCTAGGTTAGTTAGGTCGGGGGCCATATGGATCTAACACAAACTCAAGAACCAGTTCGGGTGCAACATGGGAAGTGGACTCACCGTTATAAACTATTCCTAGCTTCTCAACGTTACCTAAAGCGAGATCGAGGAGCATCTTTCCAACCTTCTTATATGTGTCCTCTAAAGTAACCTTGACCTCTCGAGAACGTTCGAGATATCTGTCGAGTTGGTATACACGGGTTCAAGTTTCTCAAGAGTCTCCTAAGAACACACTATATGGTTGAATCACTTGAGTCTGTACCATATAAGTGTTCCAACTAGTTTGGATATGGTGATCAAATAGGCTAGATTATTTTGAGAATCCCCTCCAAGGTATAAAAAATAAATCAATAAATGTCATCCAGGCCAAGAACCATACACCTACCAAAAAGGGAAGTATACTTAATACCTGAACACACTATAAATTATGCATATATGTATAAAAGTGTGTGCACATGTGTTTACATTTTTTTAGGAATTTTTATAACATTTTAAAACTATTTTAAATCATTTAAAATAATTTTTAAAATGATTAAAATCTTGTTTTTAAAGTTTTGGGGTTAAAATTGAAAGATCTCGTTTCCTTAAAAATATGCCAAGGTGGAATACAAAACCGGTAAAGAATTATGTGGTAACAATTTGATTGTTTATATAGTTAAAAAACACCCATTTTTCTAAGAACATAATTTCCCCACGTGTTTGGATCCTATTAGATATATTTGTGTTTATTCCCTCTCACAGTTCGGAGATCAATTTCCAGCCCTTAGATTAAATCTCATAAACAATCTGCATGTTGTCTTTATCAATCCTTATAATGCTAGAATGGACCATTACGAGGATTAGTTTGTGTGGTGCGTTTATAACCTTTAGATCTTGAGTCAAATAGTCATACCTAATCTCGACCGTTCAAAGAATTTGTAGTTCCAGATCCTTCGAGGGCTAGTATAAATAAGTCCTTTGGGTCAGCCATTTGGGAACTTTTGCCATTCCTCCCATTTGAGAGGAAAAAAGAGAGAAGAGAGAGGGTAGAGAGAAAAGAGAAAGAGTATATATATATAAAGAGAGAGAGAGAGAGAGAGAGATAGAGAGAGAGAATCAGTGTGTATACATACAAATCCTTAGTTTTTTCTTTCCAAAAACCAAACACATCCTTGTACGTTTCATACCTACCAGAAAACCTACATCCTTGAGAGTTAGAACAAATTAGATTTTTGAGGGTTTGGTGTTGGGCTGAGATTTGAAGGACCTCTTCAATCAAAATCTCCCTTAGGAACATTTTCTCATTATAGATCTTACATTTCTTTTTAGAAATCGTGAGATTTATTAAGAGACACATTTCACTTTATATCTTAGGGTTTCTATTATATGTTCTCTATTGGATCTTATCTTGTATGTTTATATTTTGTTAAGATCCACTTTTGATTTCAAATACTTTGAAAAAGAGACTTCCAACTGTGTAAAAATCTCAGATCTAAAAACCTGGTTTCAAAAGATTAAGTTTCACAGTTTGTGAAGTTATTTCGTAGCTAAATAAATTTTGAAACGATAGATATATTTTTTCAAATTTAAAAAATATTTTTGAAGCCTGATTTTCAAAGGGACTTGAACTCTTTGCATGTTATATAGAAGTTCTGTAATTTGTTAAGATTTATTTGTATAAATCTTAAGAGGTGTGAGCTACATATTTCATGTACTTATAATCACTTCACTTTCACTATACTCTCACACGAACACCTAGTAAGTGTGGTTCATTTGAGAGATTTTGAGTTGTTTGAGCCGCTGCAAAAAAAGGAACAAGGAGAAAGGCAAAGAAGCTGTTAGGATAGTCAAAGACAAATCAGATATAACTTTGAAAAAGGAACTCGTTTAGGTATATTTCTCATCTTAGACTTAGGATCTTGGATGCATGCTTAGTGCTTATAATCTTGTACGTATTGTTTGATTATAGCGGGGTTTTTATTTTGTGGCGTGCATAGAGGTCACCATGGATGTTTCCCATAGTTTTGGGGTTTTACCGCGTAAAAAATACCGTCTATTGTGTGTGGTTTTTATTTATTCATTAATACTGCTCCTACACAGACTTAGGTTTATTCTTAAACCTATTTCCAAGAAACTGATATAACTTGTTCATATTTTATGTTTTAGACACATCGTGTGTTTCTATTGAGATTTTTCTAAAAGAGTTTCCTCAAAAAGTAATTCGGAACTTACTTAAATATTTTAACTTGTGTTAAGAAACTTAGTAAGGTTTTTCAATTGGTATAAGAGCTGAGTATCTATTTTTCAAAACTGTTAGATCCTGTGCTTTTGAAACCGTCTTAAAAAATCTATATGGATGAGAAATATGAGCATCTTGAAAATCTGTCCCGACCTCCGCTCTTTGATGGAAATAATTTTCCTTACTGGAAAGTAAGGATTATTGCCTTCATATAAGGGACATTGGGATATGATGTCTGAGATACCATTGAAAATGGATATACACACCCAACTAAGCCTATTGCAGAAGGTAGTAATAAGAGGATTAAAAAAATTCTCAATGAGTTTACTAAGGAAGAGAAACATGCCTCCTTAAGCAACACTAAAGGGAAAAATTCCATATTTATGTTTGTTAATGAATAAGAATTTAAATGCATATCTATATGTTCAACATCTATGGAAGCCTGGGACACTTTAGTCACCGTACACGAAGGTGATAATCATGTTAAGGTAGCCAAAACTCAGATGTTAATATAACATTATAACACTTTCCTTATGGATGAGACTGAGACCTTTAATGAATTCTATATTAGGTTGACTAATGTTATTACTAAATTGCATGCTATTGGAATTATATATGAAAGGAAAGAATTAGTTTCTAAAATTCTTAGATCACTACCCTAAAGTTTGATAATAAACGTTATGTAATTAAGGAGATAGATGACCCACACTTAACCCGAACTCCTTAGCAGCAAACTTAGGAATGTTGAAATGGAACTTAAATTTAAGAAGCATGTTTCCAGCAATCATAAGAGATAGATTATCCCTAACAATTCAAGAAGATTGTTAGTCATGCCTATGTTGACTTTGACTCTGAAGAGGACTGTGATTTAGAGAGTTTGGATAACCATATTGCCTTAATGTCCAAACAATTCAAGAAAATTTTGAAGTTTAGAAACAATGTTTCTTATAGACAAGGCAAACCTGGATATCAAAACTCTTTTAACAATAATACTCATGAGAGAAATCAAGATAAAAATAACCCTGATGACAATAATAGACCAAGGATTTCTATGAAGAATGTTAAATATCATCGTTGTGGTAAACTAGGTCATTTTGCCAGTAAGTGTAGCGTCAAACTTAACAATAACAATGCCAAGGCCAATATATGTAAGACTTGGGATGACTTAAGTGACCCTGAATAAGAAGAGCCTGAGTCTTCCAATTCCTTTGACCGTATATGGATTTCTTTGCTAAAATTGTTCATACTGATGATATAACTGTGAACAATGTTGATTCTAATGTTGTTATGCCTAGCAATGTTATGTCTGGTGATGTTGTACTAACTGTCGATTTATCTGCTCTTTGCTAAGAGAATATAAATGTTGTTAATGTTACTAGTAGTAGTTCTTCGACAGTGTGTGTGAGCCAAAGTGATCGCTTTAACGAAGAATTGAATGGGTGTGTGAGTGTGACAAATGAAACTCTAGGGGATAACTCACACACTGCACTAGATGAGTCCCAAAACGATGATCTAACTGTCATTCACACACTTTACACTAAGACCCTTAGGAAGAGCAGTAGACTAGAAAAGCCTCTCAAGAAGTTAACTGAGAAAATAGAAGATTTAAACCTAATGGTGAAGTAGAATGCTGAGAACTATAAAAATCATGTTTGGACTATGAATCCAAAACGAAATCATTTGTTGAAAAAAATTAAAGAACTTTATAAATCAAATGATGTTTTAGAAAATAAATATAAGGGAACTTTGGTAGAATTGGAAGAATCCAAGCTAAAGGTTTCAACAGTTTTCAAAAAGTTCTCTAAATTTGAAAATAATTCTATTAGCTTCGAAAATTGTGTTGCCTCAAGCAAAATGAATTCTGAAGATAAATCAGGGATAGGTTTTGATAATAAAACTAAGGCAGAAAAAAAAACTTTGAAGAATGTGCAATATGTTTCTTCTGGAAAAAGACCGAATGACCTATGCCCTGATTTTCAAACTTTAAAAAAGGACTTTAAAAATAAGACAAAGTGGCCAGAAAAACTGATGGAAGATCGTCCAAAGCCAACTGTGAATCTAAGGAAAAATATGTATGCCCCCTGTTAGGAGATTTTAACATGAATGAAAAACTGTTGCAGTTAGACCTAAGGTCAATGTCCAACAAATGGATAAACCTCTTTTTAAAGATTTTCAAAATCTGAAACTACTGTCTAGCCACCAATACTGTTCATATTGTGACGTTTATGGACACTTTCTTACTGAATGTTTTCAAAAGAGACTGTATAAACCTGTCTATAATTCACCTGTTTACTAAATCTTTAAATATTCTAGACAGAGCGATAATAACTATGTACTTCCTAAACAACCCAATAAAAAATCTAACTATAGAGCTAGGAAGAAAATATCTAATATTAAGAAGAAATCTAAGAGAGAATACTAGACCTATTTCTAAACCAAGAGCTCATAAAGTTTTTAAAACTAGAGCTATTTGGGTTAGAAAGGACAATCTAATACCCCAGTTGTGATGTAACATTATTACCAATGCTTTAAAAGCTGAGAACACTTCAACTGGTTGGTACTTAGACTCTAGTTGTTCCAAGCATATGACCAGAGACGATACTTAATTATCCAACAACAAAAACTTCTTAAGAGGAAACATTTTGTTTGGATACAGAGTATCAACTCAGATCATGGCAAAAGGAACACTCCAAGAAAAAGGAACTTCTTATTTTCAAAGATGTCCTATTAGTAAAAGATCTTAAAGAGAATTTATTAAGCATATCTCAATTTTGTGATTCCAACCACAGTCGCATTCTCAAAAACCAGTTGCAAAATCTTAAATGAGAATGTTAATTGTATCCCTAGATAACTGTTACACAGTAAATCTAGGTACTACGATTTGCAATATTGCTAGACTGGATGATAATGAAATCAGGAATAACAGGTTGTGCCACATTGTTTACTATAATCTTAGAAAATTAAGCTCACATAATATAATTAGAGGTTTACCTAAGATAAAACCGATTTCAAACGTCGTTTATGGGCCGTGCCAGGAAGGACATATGGTTAAATATTCTCATAGGAAAGTTAAAAATACTTTAACTACTAGACCTCTAAAGCTAATTCACATGGATCTAATAGGTCCTTTTTGTACTCTAAGCCTTTATGGTAACAATTACATTTTGGTTATTATGGATGATTATACTCGATTTACTTGGGTAGCATTTTTAAAACAAAAATCTTAAACGTTTTGAGAGTTTTTGAAAATCCTTTTAATAATCGAGAATAAAAAAGATACCGAAGTTAATCGATTTGGTAGTGATAGAGGAGGTGAATTTAAGGACTTGGGTGTAATAGAATATTGTAATTGTAATGGCTATTAACATGAGTTTAGTTCCCTTAAGACACCCTAACAGAATGTTGTTGCCGAGCATAAAATTCGCACAATCGAAGAAATGTCCATGGTGATGATACATGCTAAGAACTTGCCAAAATACTTTTGGGTTGAGGCAGTTCAAATAGCATGTCATATCATCAACCGGGTGTACCTTCGAAAAAATACCAAAAAAACCTCCTATGAACTTTGGTATGGAAAAAATCCCAACTTAAAATATTTTCGAACATTTGGGAGTACTTTCTTCGTTTGTGAAAACAGTAAACACCTGTCTAAGTTTGAAACCCGTGGTGACAAAGCCATATTTTTGGGTTACTACCCTAATATTCGGGCTTATCGCATTTATAATTTACATACTGTAGACACCACATTATAGGACCCCCTAAGTCTCTCCTTATGTCCTTGTCACCTCCTTATTTCATTACAAACCCTAGGTCACACTTCGAGTACTGATCTAGAGGCCATTGGGTGTTCTCGGACCTCGTTTGACTCCGATCAATATTGTTAGAGAAAAATCTCTTTGAATCCTTGAAGGGATCTGAACCCCCTTCCAATAGTCTTCCCCGTGCACGAATCTGCATAATAGTTTGGACGAACGAACCATTTTACTATCGAAAATCGATTCGGAGCCCCCGGGACCCAATTTGACCCCAATCAACTTCATTGTCAGAGTGAAAGCTCTTTGACTCTTCAAAGGTCGCTGAAACCCATTTCCAATGGTTTGCCCCGTGCACAAAATGACATAATCGTTTAGATGAATGATCTGTTTTCCCTCAAAAAAAGATCCGGAGGCCATCGACGCTCCCAAACTCAGTTTGACCAAAGTCAACTCTTCATATTAAACGATACTGAATCAATCTACGAAGAGCACTAAATATCCTTTCCAAAGGTCTGCCCCATGAGAGATTCTGACTTACGGTGCAGACGAACGATCTGTTTTACTCCGAGAGGTCACTGGGTGCTTTTGGGCTCTGGTTGACTAAAGTCAACTTGCCGAACCGATCAAAACTATTTGGAATGTCTAAGTACATATCCTAACCTTTACAACGGTCCTCCCTATGCACGATTCTAACTTACCATGCAGACGAACGATCCGTTTCTGTCGGACGATCTCCCGTCCAAAGGATGAACATGCGCTCCAAGGACACATTTGACCCAAAGTCAACTCCCGGACCTAGGAGAGGTCCAAAGGACTCTTTAATATCTCTAAAGTAACTTTTTAACGGTATGCCTCATGCACAATTCGGATCAACGGATTGCATTGTATGACCATTTTTTTAGGAAAATCTGCACGAGACTGCTAATTAGCAGGTCCAGTTCCCTGCCTATCAGTAGTGTATCTAGGGTCACCTGCCGATGGGCAGGACTAGGACAGTGTCGATTGACAACCCCCTGACCCTATAAAAGGAGGGCATGACCTCACTACCAAGGATGCCGACACCAGAGATCCATCAGCATCTGTGATCTCAGCAACATTCTCTCAAAGTAAGCAAAGTTCCTCCATGTGAAGTTCCATTTAAGCTTCCATTCCCATCCTTTCCAAACCCAATTTGGCAAATCACATTCTCTCTCATCCCACATTCATCTCGCATTTAAGGGAGTTCATCCAAGATCAAAGATCAAGCTTCAAAGAAGGTCTAATTCCTTCCCTTTATCTTTAAATTCTTTATTTTGCATTAATTTTTATTTCATACACATTAATATCTACATTTTTATTAGTATATTGCACATACTTTATTTTCTATAAAAAAAACCCCAAAACAAACAAAAAAAGGGTTACACCAATAAATTCCAAACGAGATTATCCATCACACTTTTTCAAAACTCAAACATATTTTTCTACACACACATATAATAAAATCCCGTTCGGATCTATGGAATAAACCCCACCCCATGCCACATTCTAACTACATGGACTCTGATGCCTTTATAGGTTACATAGGCATTTTGGATTAAAACCCGAGATTCGAGTGCAATTTTCCTAAAGTCCCCAATTTCATCATATTCTTGCATTAATATACATATTATGTATGTTGGAATTTCATCCAATACACATTATCGTTTCACAATAACGATCAATATCGCGATAAATGCATAAATCATATATTCTATATATATTATTTTGGGAACATTCCTATGTATGACTTCACTCTATCTTTCCCATGGTATGAGTTGAACGATTTCGATCACCATTATATATGCAGACACACATACTTTATGGAGAAATAAAGGAAAATAATAACACAAGTCCATGAGAGACCGAAAGGGAGGGATGGGTGCCTAACACCTTCCTATTTCGTAACTTAGCGCCCGAACCTTCGAACTATGGGTTTTGTATGCATCAGTTTGTCTTCGATGCTGCTCTCTCGAGGTGACAACGTGTTCTTTTTCCTATTTTGTGCAAAATAGGCTGAAGACTCCATCTCATTACATTAACCCCACACCGACGATAGCCGAATCATTCATAAGTAAAAGGGGCGCGAGACCTTTTAATCCCCGTCCGACGCACGATCTCGATCGGGATGGTCACAATGGTGACTCCGCTGGGGACTTTTTCATAAGAGGACTAGACTCTGTGTGCATGGGTGTTTTGTTTTCTTGTGCGCGTATGCACCTATATGTATGTTCCTTTTTTATCCTCTATTATTCCTTGTACATATACACCTCATGCTTGTATCACTACTCACTCACACAATTGTAGAAATTCTTCATGTACACTTCACACCACGTGCACCTAGGATCACTTACATCCCCATATTGCACACACCACTTAGATATCCATGCTTAGGTGTCACTAACACACACCTCTACATATCACACTTGTATATATCCATGCTCACTCTCACTTATCACACACCACTTGTAGTTGATCCATGCTTAGGTTCACTACCATACACTCACTTATAGATAATTACACACCACTCACTCTCACATAATCCATGCTTAGTATAGATTTATTTTGTACATTTTCCCCTTATTGGCATGATGTTCATTAATAAAGATACTCTCTCCATAAGATACTAATCAAGAATCATGCATATTGCACACTACATCACCAAAGAGCATTGCTATTTACTAAATTTTGTCCCATAACTGGGGGGCACTTCGTGATGGGCACTGGTCCGACAGGGTGCAATTAGCCTAAGCAATATGACTCTCACCTTCCATTGGCCATTTACCTTCGACGTATATCGAATAGTTACCCTCGCATCGTACCGCTTGACCAAAGTCATGACGAGAGGTATATCGCAGGGAACTCATTCACGTACGTCGAGTATGTCTAATTCTCTCTCACAAGTACTGTCCCCACGAGGTATATAGTGAGGCAATTCACGTACATTCAGGTATATCAAATCGCTTGTCCACATGTACCAATTACCCTCAAAATCAAGAGGTCGTGGAAGTCATGCCAAAGGGGTAACACCTTCCAATTAACCCAACAACTACATACCCGCATATAGGTGTCAAATCGAGGACACTCATATTTATTTTTTTGATTTCTACCCGAAACTCTGCCAAAATGACAGGTCGTCATGCCGCCTAAATTTTCGTGCACTTTTTAAAACGGGATCCTCTACATGAGCCTGGTAACAAGTCCAACCATAATATTTACATATTTTTCAAACCTAATTTTTTCAGGCTCAGATCCCGTCCGACATTCTTTTTGCATTTAGGTAAACCTGTTAAGTGAGAACCTAATAAACATAATGATAATCATGCTGAGACCCATCTCTCGTCTTTTCTTTCTTTCTTTTCCAAAAGTGTCAAAACATTTTTCCCTCTTTTATCAAAAATACCAAAAACATTTTTCCTTCCTTATACCAAAAAATATTTTCCTCCTTTTTACAAAAAAAACATTTTATCCTCATCTTTTCCAAAAATTTCAAAAACATTTTTCCTTCTTTCCTCTTTTCGAAAAATAAATCCCAATTTTTCTCCTTCTCAGGTCGATCTCATACCCTTGTCCTGGCTTCCTATTGTATTAGGTCTTCAGTCGAACCGCCCCAAAGCTCAAACAGTCCGCTCACTTCCTTCGAGTCCGAAATTCATTCGCTTTCCATAGAAAACAGAGTCCAAGTACCAAATGTGCAGCCAGATTTGATGACGATCCTAGCCCAACTTACTGCCAAGATTGATGACATGACCATAAATGTGGATCTAGTGTGATTGTTGATATAGGCTCAAGTACAAGCCTATCACATTAGTAATAAACCAAATAAGTAGGGATGGTCTCTATAGGGAACTAGGACGAAGAATCGTAATGACACGGAATAGATGACTAACCCTAAAATTGACTGTCGAAAGAAATAGAAAGGGTGATTAAGAGGAATAAAAAATCTACTTAAATTAATGTGCATGCAAATTAGCTAACAACTAAACCAAGTGCAAAGGAATAAATCTACTGAATGAATTAACTATGAATAAGGAAAGATATGTCGGGTTACAATCCCCCAACCCTAGTATATTTACCTTATAGAATGCTAGATTTTGAATTAGGAATTTAATTGAAGCTGGATTTTAATAATCCTAAGCATTACATATATGAGGGTACGAGTCTGCATCATACATAATCAAAGGTAGAAATAAAGCAGTGCTATATAGCTACATGCGCATCGCATCCTTAAACACCCCGATTACCTAGGGCAAACGAGGTTAAAAGGTATACAAGGTTTGTACATGCTACATAACATGATTCACTTAAAATTTAATTCTAACCCTATTTTCTACGTGGGTAAATTACATCGGGTTGGGTTCATGCGCCCCAACCCTTTAAAACTTAGCTAGACATGATTAAATTAAATGAAAAACACAAGTTTTAAAGTGCAGGAATTCATGACTATTTTGGAAATTTTGAGAAGAAATTTTTTGATTTAAGAATTGAAAAATAGGAATTAAGAATTAATATGACTAACTACGAAAGAAATTGAAAGCAAAAATTAAATCTAAATGCAATGAGGAAATCTGGAAATAAACGTTGAATCTTGAATTAATTGCAAAACTTCAAAACTAGGGTTCTCCTATGCGAGAGCCCCCTAAAACTAATAATATTCGAACCTCCTAATGTCTAACAATAAGTTAAAATAAATACACTACGAAATTTACAAGAGTTTGAGCAAAGTAAAACTCTAATCTAGAAAAGAAAAATCAAGGTCTCAATCGAACCGGTTCGACGGGAGTTCTTCGGTTCGGTCTTGTGGAATAATCTAGATCGGTTCATTATCTTCTGAAATCGGATCGATCCGGTACTCAATTTTATTCAGGAATCTTCAAGACATCAGACCGGTTCATTTTCTTTTGTACTTGGATCGATTCTCTACTAGTATTGACCAATCCGGTCCGGATTTGAAATTATTTTTTCCTTATTTTCTTTTTATTTTCTATTATATTCGAATCTCCGTAACTTATGATCCCTGGCTCGTTTTGGGATGTCGTTTCTTCCTACGCATTTATAAACATGAGGTCTTTGTTTTTCATGTTGGTCCCTCGTCTGAACTCTAGATTTGAAATGACTATTCTTCCCTCTGACTTTCTTTCCTTTGTTGATTTTTTGGCTTTGGATTCCTCTTCTCTTCATTTGCATTAAATACCTGTAAAAAGCATGAAAAATACACAAAATTTGAGGCACTATGTGGAATTGTTAGTAGCATATAAATGAGATAAATCAATGCGAATTACAATATTCGAGGTTCTAAAAGCTACTAAATTAAGGGGATAAATTCAGAAGAATTTATGCCTAATCAAATTCTCGTAACTTAGAACTTTGCACGCCCCTATCAATGTAAAAGAACACCACCAAGTCTCAACTCTTGAAATTCATTTTTATTAAGATAGAATATCACTTTCGCGGGCAAGCGATTGCATTTAGCGTATGCAACAAGCCTTTAAACCCCTAGGACACCCTAGTAGGACGAGTTTTGTCTCGTGAGGGTTTGTAGTGAGTATACCCACAAAATTCGGTTTTGACTCAAACAAAATTCAAAATACCTATAAATTTTATAATTCAAACTTCTCAAAAAATAATTACCATATATTTTTATGCTCAAATCTCAATTTGTCATGTGTGTGTGTGAAGCCAGAAATTTAACCGCAAATTTCAATCGATTGATCATTACGTTACTTTTCTAAAAATTCATTTTGATTCAAATGCTCATGGGATACTCTCGCAAACAAATAACTTTAAATGTGTCTATTTTTCTCGGTATGCGTGATATAAGGAGTAAATGCATTGGAACACAAATTTACGCACATAAAATTGAAAGATAAAAATTTATGGGTGAAAAGATCTCTTCATCGGGTTACGATCGTTGGGAAACAGGGACATTCCTCTTAGACACACCAGTTAATCTCTTCTATTTATATTTTCGTGTTTTAACTCTCCACATGGTAATTGATTTCGCAATCCGTACTCGGTTAGGACTTTTTCCGGGTTTTTAAGGTGTATTAGGTAAAAAGGGAAACTTCGGAATTGAAAAATCTTCTAAGATGTCCATTAGTGCTTTTTCGGGCTTTGGCTCATTTTCTCTTTTTTTCTTCGCATTTTTCTTTTATTGCCCCTTTACATTTTGACACAATTTGGACTTAATTGTTGAATTTTTTAATTTTCTCAATTCTGGGCTATATGGGTTTTTTGGGTTATCAAACGAAAGGATAAATTTTATTTGGATCAACTTGGTTTGAAAAAGGGAATTTTCACAACTTTTTATTGATAATCTTTTTTTTTGGGTAACAAACGAGGGCCTAACTTCAATTATCTAAATTACTAATCATATCACCATACGCATCTCGAGATGAATTTTAGTTTAGAGATATTTCAACACGCTTTTCGAGGCAACATCACACACTATTCCTTGACCGATCAAAGCAATAAATTAGAGATCATCAACAACTCATTTTAACGCTAAATTGAACTTTGAGTTCATCATTAACTCGGGTTGATTTTAAAACTCAAAAAAAGTAAAAGGCTCAAAATCTCACCGATTTGATTAATCTGCACACTTATTCGTTAAGTCGTTAATTTCCGCTTAGTTTCCATCTTTGGTCAATTTCGTCTTTGTGCAATTTTGACATTTACAAATTTGAGATTTTGAACAAAATTTTGGCGATATTTTTGAAAAATTTATATTCCAATTTTTATTTACTTTGAAGAAAAATATTTTTGGATTTTAGAAAAATTTTGAATTTTTTTGGAAATTTTCTCATTTTTTTGGTTTTTGGGGCATTTTGAAGTTTGTGAAATGTGAAAGCGCATGCATACAACCCCCAACTTAGATTTTTGCATAGTCGCGATGCAAAAAGGATAAAAAGCTAAATTAAGGAGAGAAATAACAAAAATGGAACAAAGTATAAAATGAAATATACCAAAGCAACCATAAAACACACATGATAGGTAATCCAATTTCCATTATATATCCAGAGAAGATACAAAGCTGTGGAAAAAGAAAATTTGAAACAATGCATGAGCAACCTAGAAAGAAAAAACTACTGAGGGGGAGGGTGTGAAGGTCCAGGAGCATTTGGGTCGTACGGGTCATAGAAATAGGTCGGGGGAGGGGCACCCATGGTCATCCAGTACATTTTAGGTTGTAGGTGATGTAGCATGCTCATATCCCGTCGATATGCGTATCGGTCCTCCTCCCGGTGAGCGTTGTATTGATTGATAAAATCAGGCTTCCAGAGCTGTGATTCGCATACCAAAGTTAGCTCACGGGGGATCAAAATCAGAATCGTCATCCTCGTTATATTCCTCCTCATCGCCCTCACCCATACTCACGTTGGCGTCCCCAAAGATTTCCTCCTCAGACTCATCATCCTCCGAATCATCCGTCTTCGTATCATCATCATCATCGTCCACTGCCACCTCCGCTTGTCAGGTGCAGGTAATCTCCCATTGGCGTCACTCTTGGTACGGGTGCCTTGCCCAAGAGGATTGGGACGGAGAAGGGACTAGTTGGGCGGAACAATGAGTATGTACGCTAGAATAGACGTTATTAGTCGGGCATACGGGAGAGGAGTAACACCCTTTTTGTCCAAGGCCACGTAAAAATATGTCTTTGTAAATAATATGGGCCAAGTTGATCACGGTATTGGGGTCAAAGAGATGATATACAAGGGTCACTTATCGGGGTCGCATTGTGGAATCATTCGTGGTTTGTAGGATATTGACGTAGGCGATTTGAAACGTGATACGCCCCTTATCGCTCATTCTCCCTACTGAAAATGTTTCGGTAGACCAAACATCGCCGAGTGATATACGAGAAATGCTAACATCTTTGTCAATGGGGCTGAAAGAGTTGGGGTACGTGAACTTGGTTAGGTTTGGGACATCTTTCTCCTTAAGCTTCTGGGCAAGAATATCGAGGGAGAAAGGGATGCATTCTTCAACCACATGCGCCTCAAAAAACAATCCCCGATGCGGACAAGGGTGTCGTAGAAAGCTCAGACTTTGGCTGCCCAAACTGCACCGTGGGGCTCATTAAGGCACCGACACCACCCCCTGGATGTAGAAGGCTGGTGACACAATTTGGTAGCTCTTTCCATTGCACTTGGCGCTCCAATTGCAGTTTTTGAGTCTGGCAAAAAAAATGTTCACACCATCATTGCTATTGATCGGAATGGTATGCATCGTTACCGTCGATGAACGTGATGGAATTGTACATTTGAGGGCGGGCTTGGTTGGCCATGTGTAGCATAAGTGGTTGGATGCTAGAAATTTGGAAGAGAGAGAGTATGAGAGTAAGGAGGAGTGGTGGTGGAAAGGAGGAGGGGTGAGGGTGTATTTATAAGTGGGTATGGTGGAGGGAAAGGTTGGTTTTAGAGAGGGTGAATTTGAGAGGTAAATGGTGGAGTAAACTGTATTGGGAGGGAAAAAAATGGATTGGGGGAGGGAGGCCACACCTTGGTAATGATCAAAGAAAACTAGAAGCCGAACCAATCCGGTCCCTTTTTTATTTAATTTTTCCTCAAAATGAACCGGTTCGGGATCCAGGGGCGGACGGGTTCGGTTCCATAATTTCAACAGAGTCTCCTATGTCAGAAATAACTCATCTCTCATAATTTATGGAAGCTGTTACTAGTATATCGACACGTAATCGTCCTAACTTCACTCAATGCGTGCTCTGAAACCCTAGGCTCACTCTCAATATGTGTTCTCTCCACCTATCCTATGTGACCTAAACCTATGGGCTCTAACTAACATAACCTACGCACATCTCATATACACAAGAATCACCCCATACACGTCGGGGGTGTGATGACCTTCTCGTACTACTCAATCAATCCCCATAAATGGGGTCCGATAACTAAATGGTGTCGGCTTCTTTGGTGCGCGCCTCGTATTATGGCTTGATGCATTTTCCATTCATTTTGAAAGTAGTTCCCCCTTTTGAATCTTTTAACTCCACAACACCATGAGGGAACACTTCTCGAACAACAAATGGGCCCGTCCACCTTCAACACAACTTGTCGGGAAACAAGTGTAGTCGAGAGTTGTAGAGAAACACTTTTTATCCCGGATGAAACTATTTTCGTCGAATTATCTTGTCATGCGTGAGTTTCATTCGTTCTTTTGAAATTTTTGCATTCTCATATGCATCATTGCGCATCTCTTACAACTCATTCATTTGAAGCTTGCTAGCTTCTCCGACTTTATCGAGAATGTAGTTCAACCTATTGATGGACCAATACACTTTGTGCTCTAGTTCCATGGGGAGATGTCAAGGCTTGCCATAGACAAAGCGAAACGGGGTCATCTCGAGGGGGTTCTTATAGGTGATACGATAAGCCCATAGCGCATCATTTAATCGAAGTGACCAATCTTTTCTGGTAGGATCGACAATATTTTCAAGGATGGTTTTGATTTCACGATTTTCTAGCTCGTCTTGCCCACTTATTTGAGGGTGGTAAGTTTTCCAATCTTGTGGATGAGCCCATACTTTCTCATTAACTTTTCAAATGGATTATTGCAAAAATGTGTGCCGTTATCACTTATAATCGCCTTCGAAGCATCGAAGTGAGAAAGTATGTGTTCTTGTAGGAACTTAATCAGCACGTTGTAATTCGTTCGGGTAGCTATTGTCTCCACCCATTTGGATACTTAGTCTACCGCGATGAGGATTTATAAGAAGCCCTCCTAGGAGGAAGGGAAACCCATGAAGTCAATACCCCAGCAATAAAATAACTCAATGAGGAGTATAGGGGTTAAAGGACACATGTCGCGGTGGGTAATAACTCCCATAATTTGGCATTTATAGCAAGATTTGTAATGGATGTTCACATCCCAGAATATTGTGGGCCAATAAAGGCCGCTTTGCAAAATTTTATCGATCGTCTTATTCTTGGAGAAGTGGCCTCCACAAGCCTCCGTATGACAAAACTGAATCACATCTTTAATTTCCTCATCTGGTGCACATCTTCAGATGAGCTTCTCCGTACAATATTTAAATAAGAATGGGTCATCATAGAAAAACATGCAGGACTAAGTGATGAATTTCTTCTTCTTTTTCAGTGTCCTTCCGGGAGGAACGGGTCCTGTGACAAGATAGTTAACGATGCCCTAAAACTAAGGTAAAGAAGAAGTACTAAAGGGCTGTACATCCAAAAAATACTCATCTATGGGTATCGGATCACTAGGCACGTCGGACGAGAGCCGTGACAAATGGTCGGCAACGACGTTTTCTACCCCTTTTTTATCTTTTATAGAGAGATTGAACTCTTGTAAGAGTAGGACCCACCTTATGAGGCACGACTTAGCATACTTCTTAGTAAGGAGATATGTAAGGGCCGCGTGGTCGGTAAATCAAGTGATGGGCGACCCAACAAGATATGAGTGGAGTTTTTCCAAAGCAAAGACGATAACTAGCAACTATTTCTCAGTGGTGGAGTAGTTAAGTTATGGTTCGGTTAACGTCCGACTAGCATAATAGATGACACGAGCTTTCTTGTCTTTTTTCTCCCCGAAATAGCCCCAATCGCATAATCAGTAGCATCACACGTAAGCTCGAATGGAAGAGAACAATCCGAAGCTTGCATGATGGGAACAAAAATCAACATGCTTTTCAATTTATCGAAAGCCTCTTGGCATGTGTTATTCCATTCAAAGGGTGCATCCATCATAATGAGGTTACTCAAGGGTCTAACGATGGCACTAAAATCCTTGATAAACCATCTATAAAAACCCACATGGCCCAAGAAGGAGCGCACGTCCTTTAGTGATTTAGGCGGGGGCAGCTTGGCTATGACATATATTTTTTCTCGATCAACTTATGTTCCCTTAGATGAGCTTCTATTACCTTAGATGAGATTGTGTGGCCTAGAACTATGCCCTCGGTAACCATGAAGTGGCATTTTTCCCAATTGAGGACTAAGTTCTTCTCCACACATCGGGATAAAACTTTTTCAAGATTCGCTAAACATTGGTCAAAAGAGAGGCCAAAAATGCTGAAATCTTCCATGAAAACCTCAAGTCCTATCTCTACCATGTCTCTAAAGAGACTTAAAATGCACCTTTGAAAGGTTGCGGGCGCATTACACAATCCAAAAGGCATACGTTTGTAGTCAAAAGTACCAAATGGAAATGTAAAAATCGTCTTCTCTTGATCATGTATATCTACCTTGATTTGGTTATAACTAGAATAACCATTAAGAAAGCAATAATATGGGTGGCCCGCTATACGTTCAAGCACTTGGTCAATTAAAGGTTAGGGGAAGTGATCTTTTCTCATCCCGGTATTATGTTTTCGATAATCAATGCAAACACGCCACCCGGTGGTGGTGCGTTGAGGAATTAATTCACCCTTAGCATTTTCGACCACCGTCATTACCGATTTCTTCTGGACGACTTGAATTGGGCTCACCCATTTGCTGTACAAGATAGGTAGATAATCGAGACATCTAATAACTTTATAATTTTCGCTCTAACGACTTCTTTCATGGTTGGGTTTAGTCGCCTTTGCATTTCCCTCGAGGGATTCACGTCCTCCTCGATGTGAATTTTGTGGGTACAAATCAGGGGACCTATACCCTTCAAATCCTCTATAGACCAACCAAAAGAACCTCATCCATGCCGTGAAAAGTTGGAAGAATTTGTATCATCCCATTACGAAAGTGGAGCTGACCGACATTATACGGGAGTAAAATGCCACTGGGGGTGATAGTTTGATTAGGAAATAGGAGTTCTTTCATGGGACAATACGACATGTTTCCCTCACCCGTACCGAAACTAGCGATACCCTAAATGGCTATCTATCCGATGGACTCAGAATCCTCCCTCAGTGTTATAGACGTGTGACTCAGCGTATGACTAGTGATGGAGTTTGGAGGGGTAGGTGGTGGAGCCTAGAATTCTGGAATGCGAGGGGCATATGGGCTTTCGGAATTATACTCAACGATGGTATTGTCGTGAATTCTTCTTGGAGTATTTTGAGGAGTTTGTTCTTGATTTTGCATGAAATGGATTTTAAGAGATGATTTCTTTTTGATTTTTTTTCTGGATTTTTGATTTTTTTTTTGGCTTTTTAAATTTTTGGAATCAAATTTAGGATTAAGTGCACTAACCTAAAGTCTACTTATTTCCCTGGAAACGGCGCCAAAAACTTGCCGCGACCACAAATGTGTATCTAGTGTGCGTGCTCATATAGGCTCAAGTGCAAGCCTGTCGCGTTAGTAATAAACACAGTAAGTAGAGATCGTCTCCATAGGGAATTAGGACGAAGAATCGTAACGATAAGGAATAGATAACTAACCCTAAAATTAACTCTTGAAAGAAATGGAAAAGGTGATTAAGAGGAATAGAAAATCTACTTAACTAAATGTGAATGCAAATTAACTAAAAACTAAACCAAGTGCAACGGAACAAATCTACTGAATGAATTAACTATAAACAAGGAAAGATAGGACGGGTTACAATCCCCCAAACCCTAGTACATTTACCGTATAAAATGCTAGATTTTGAATTGGGAATTTAATTAAACCCGGACTTTATTAATCCTAAGCATTACATATATGAGGGTACGAGTCCACATCATACATAATCAAAGGTAGAAATAAAGAGGTGCTGAATAGCTACACGCACATCGCATCCTTAAACACCCCAATTACCTAAGGCAAACGATGTTAAAAGGTTTACAATGGTTGTACATGATACACAACGATTCACTTAAAATTCAATTCAAACCCTATTTTCTACATGGGTAAATTACATCGGGTTGGGTTCATGCACCCCAACCCTTTAAAACTTAGCCGGACTTGATTAAATTAAATGAAAACACAAGTTTTAAAGTGCAGGAATTCATAACTATTTTGGAAATTTTAAGAAGAAATTTTTTGAATTAAGAATTGAAAAATAGGAATTAAGAATTAATCTATCTAACTATGAAATAAAATGAAAGTAGAAATTAAATGTTACTTGCAATGAGGAAATCTGGAAATAAACGTTGAATCTTGAATTAATTGCAAAATTGCAAAACTAGGGTTCTCTTATGCGAGAGCCCTCTAAAACTAATAATATTTGAACCTCCTAATGTCTGACAATAAGTTAAAATAAATACACTACGAAATTTATGAGAGTTTAAGCAAAGTAAAACTCTAATCTAGAAATGAAAATTTGCGAAAATCTCAACCGAACCGCTTCGATGAGACTTCTTTGGTTCGGTCTGGTGGCATAATCCGAATCGGTTCATTTTCTATTGAAATCGGATAGGTCCGGTACTCAATTTTATTCAAGAATCTTCAAAACATCGGACCGGTTCATTTTCTCCTGTACCCAGATCGGTTCACTGCTTGTATTGACTAGTTCGGTCCGGAATTGAAATTCTTCTTTCCTTCTTTTCTTTTAATTTTCTCTCTTTTTTGAATCTCCAAAGCTTCTGATCCAGGACTCAGTTTTGGATGTCGTTTTTTCCTACGTGCTTATAGACGCGAGGTGTTCATTTTTCATGTTGGTACCTCGTCCGAACTCTATATGTGAAATGACTATTTTGCCCTCTGACTTTTCTTCCTTTATTGATTTCTCAGCTTTGGATTCCTCTTCTCTTCACTTGCATTAAATACCTGTAAAAAGCATGGAAAATAAATAAAACTCAAGGCACTATGTGGGAATTATCAGTAGCATATAAATGAGATAAATCAATACGAATTACATTATTCGAGGTGCTAAAAGCTACTGAATTAAGTGGATAAATTCAGAAGAATTTATGCCTAATCAATTGACAACCTTCAAACCGAGGTTCATGAGATGCAACGAAATTGGGTCCCTATTCTCAAAGAGCCCGAGGTCCTCTTCCCTCGCTCTATGGGTCCTCTTGCACCCGAGCCTATTTGGGTTCCCAAGGAATACCAGCATGCTTCACGTGCTTCTCTTGCTAATGGGCCACCACCAGCCCAACTTCCTATGCCAAATCTTGCCCAGCTAGGGGCTAACTTACCCGTGACCATTGATCCAAAGAGTAAGAGGTGAACAAACTCAAGGAAGACCTCAATATGTTGAGAAAGAAATTTAACCAAGTTAGACTCTATGGAAACTACATGTACTACACCCATATGTCTCCCTATCCTAAAACACGGTTAGTGGAAAAGTTCAAAATGCCCAACAATGAGAAATGCGAGGGTAGCGGACCCTCAATCGTTCATCTACGCAACTTCACCGAGCCATGACTCTCCTAGGGGCTTCTAAGGAAATAGTGGCCCAAATGTTCCAACAGACCTCGAAGGATAGCGTTCTCCATTGGTTCTTATTTATCGAGGAGTCCAGAATCCGCAGTTGGAAGATGTTTCCTGCGAATTCATGTCATAGTACAAGTACAACAAAGAATTAGAGGTTAACCATTGTGATTTAGAGTTTCTCAAACAGAATCCTGGGGAGACAGTCATTAAATTCATAGCAAGGTGGAGAGAGAAAGCAACCACCATGACCAACTGACCTTCCAAAGAGGAACAACTTATGAAGAAGAACTTCGTATCCCATGTCCGAATGACGATGGGAGGATAGTACTACCCTCATTTTCGATCCCTCTAAGAAGCAAGAGTGGAGATCAAAGAAGGTATTGCCAAGACAAAAGTTAAACTGAAGAAAGTATCCGGATAATTTTCTCTTAGGAAGTTTTAAAAGCTAATCAGTACCGCAGTTTCAACCATCAAACAACATCTCACAGCCTGCCACTTCATGGGCACTAAAAAGTCACCCTAACCCAGTCCGAAAGGAATAAACTGAGCTTCACGCTCCCCTCTCCAAAGTTTACTAGGCCCTCTTGAGCCGAAATCTTATCAAGCCCTTGGACCCTCATCCACTACTAAACCCACTTCCTAAAAATTTCAAACCAGATGCCCATTGTGACTTTCACCAAATAGCTGGCCATACCACCAAAAAGTGTTTCCACCTTCGAAATTTGATCCAAGGCCTGATTGACCCGGGGTGTCATCGCCCCACCAGCCAATCCTAAACCAAACACTACCCACAATCCACTCCCGAATCATACAAATGCCATCTTCTTAGAAGAAAACCCATAATTTGAACCATCTACCCAGATCATACTAAGAAAATCACCCATCATACCCATATACTCTCCTAAAACTCTCCAAATATGCCCATACTTTCACCTGCACCCTACCAACTTCGTCGATTAGACCCTATCACTCCTTATTAGAGCATGCATCGCTGTCCACACCTGTTATGGAGGTAAAGATATGGAATTATCTGAAGTATTGAACTAACTCCTAGAGCTTGGGCTGAAATTTCCCTCCTAAATGACCGTTGATTATCATAAATTCAGTATGTTATCTCAAAAACGGGAGCGAGAGTCAGACAATTTGGTGGTACCGACTAATGAAGTCAGTTTAGATGATATGGTCCAGATCATGGTGGATTTATTCCGACAGACATGTGATATTTTTAGTATATCCAAGATACTCGATGCTTTGAAACTACAAGGGCATCTAGTCCCTTCGCTTTCACATCTCCCCTCCAAATGGGAGAATTTATACGAAGAAGCCATTGAAGTTGTGGAGTATATTAACTTTTTATGGAAAGATAATATCGTTACCACTGGGTGGGGGGATGAATTCGATGATTCAGATGAAGATCAGAGTCCAGAAAATACTAGTATGATGGTCAGCATATGTGGAATGATATCATTTGAGGAGCTTTTAGGAGAAATCAACAAGGTGGCTGAACAACCCGAGATTGATAAGGAAACATGGTTTCTGTTCTTCCCATCTTCTGTGAACCATATGACCAGGTCAAGGAGGCATTTCCAAATCCAAAGCCAGCAACTATCAGCAAGCGACAAAGGAAATGGTGTTGAGAATCTTCCTATGCTACACATGATCCTTGAGGAAAGAAAGATCCTAGATCAGTGGGGACTTTTTATGTCTTCCAAGTTGCACCGAAATGCCTTGATCGAGCTACTCACAGGACCCACAGTTCCTCCTTCTACCATGCCAGAAGAAGAAGTGAATCTAGTCGAATCTTTAACCTCTACTAGAATGCTCTCCTTATTCGAAGAAGAAATCCCCAAGATTGGTTCAAACCATAATTATGCTCTCAACATCTCCATCGAAGTCATGGGAAAGACCGTCCCACTTTCACTTATCGATAATGGGTCATCTCTGAATGTCTGCCCGTTAAGGACCCTCAATTGTTTGGGACTAAAATTTAGCGACCTTGCTTCGACCTCTACTGCAGTAAGGTCCTATGATAATACCCGCTGAGAAGTGATGTGATCTATAAAGCTTGCAATTAAGGCTGGCACTATAAATTTAATTATTTAATTCCAAGTTATCGATATCCCATCTTGTTTTAATCAGCTTCTCGGACGACCGTGGATCCATAACATCAAGGGTGTGTCTTCTTCCCTTTATCAGAAACGGAAGTTCTTTGCCAATGGGCAGGTCATCACCATCTTGGGCGACGACGACGATGCCAAGAATGTAAGAACCAGTAATCCAATACTAGAAATACAGCACGTGATAAATGATATACTTCTGTCAGGTTTTAGGGTTGAACCACTTCTACTCCCAGCAGGGGATGATTTCAAAGATAGGGTTTGCCCAGAGTACAACCCTCATGCAAACATCAATGTAATCCATATGTTCAAGAACATGCACTTCAGGCCCGGACTGGGGCTAGGATGACGACAACAGGGGATACTTGAACCCATTGTGTTGAAGAAAGATTTTCTCCTTGTAGCATAGGCTATCAATCGTCAGTAGAAGAACTCAAAATGCTCCGTCAACCTCGACTAAAGAGAAGGCTAGAAAATTCCAAGACTATCTAGAGAGATTCCTTAAAGAAAAGATTCATCATAGAGGGTGAAGATTTCCCCTTTTGCGAATTTTCAAAACCATGGTATGATCATGTGGAAAAAAATATAAAACCAGTATTGGAGATCTTTTTCCAAGATAACTACTCATGGGCCGAGAGTTCCTAGCATCGTATGGAAACACTCATTGAAGAAACCATAACTGATACTAAGGGAAGTGACTCTGAGGATTCATTAAATATACAGACACTGGGGATAACACTCTGTATGATCCACTCAGGGGCTACATCATCAGATCCATCCCCCCTAATCAAAGCTACTCATGCACCTTTCCTCAACGGGTAGGATGCACCTGTACTACCTCCTGATATTCAACCTAACCCTAATGTTTATCCCCTTTCTTCTTCCCTAGTTTTTCCTCCTTAATCTAATATAATCGAGACCTCCTTTAATGAGGTTCTCAATGCTATTTTTCCTATCAATGAAATAAACAAAGATTTTGAGTATCTTGTTGTGCCTTACACTAATTGTCTTGATTCTAATCAAACTCTTGATGATGATGATTTTTTAAATGAACAATTCTTAACTTATCTATATAAGGTTAATAATAAATAACATAATCGCGTTCAAGTTAATGAAGATGAAACTATTGTTATTAATCTTGGTTCTAGTAGTCAACTGCACAAGCTTAGGATCGGGGCTACACTTGACGATCATGAGCGCGCATAACTCAAGGAATTACTGAAGGAGTTTATGGACATATTTGCATGGTTCTACGAAGACATGCCTAGCATTGATCCCAAAATAGCTCAGCATGAGATTCCAACTCTCCCAGAATGCAAACTAGTCAAACAGAAACTGCGAAAGCTCTGCACTGAATGGTCGCTTAAAGTTAAAGAAGAAGTGGCCAAACAGTTGAATGTGTGTTTCATTTGTGTAATCAAATATCCCACATATCTAGCCAATATCGTGCTCATGCCAAAATCAAGAAGGAAGGTTTGCATGTGCGTCGACTATCGAGACTTGAATAAAGATGATTACGCATTACCCAATATCAACATGATTGTGGATAACACGGCCAGTCACCTTCTCAAGTCGTTAATCGACAAGTTTACTGAATATAATCAGATCAAGATGGATCGAGATCATCAAGAGAAAACCTCATTCATCACCCCTTGGGGAACCTTTTGCTACCCCGTCATGCCATTTGGTCTAAAAAACATAAGGTCTACCTACCATAGGGCTACCACAACCATCTTACACGATTTGATACACTAGGAAGTCAAGGTATATATGGATGATATGATTATCAAGTCTACGACTGGGGAAGTTCATGTTCCTGCTCTCCAAAAGTTCTTCGAACGACTACGACAATATCAGATATGACTTAACCCACAAAAATATGTCTTCGGTGTTACCAAAGGAAAACTCTTAGGATTCATGGTTACTGAGAAAAGGGATAGAAGAAGATCTTGCCAAGATGAAAGACATACTTGAAATGTCGCCACCCCGAACGGAGAAGGAAATCTTGGGATTCCTTGAGAAATTATAGTATATTAGTTGGTTCATCATCCAGTTGACTTCCACCTGTGAACCCATCTTCAAACTCCTCCAAAAGGAATCGACCAAGGTTTAGAACAAAGCTTGCCAATAAGCCTTTGGTCGAATAAAGCAATACCTAACCCGACCTACGGTACTCATGCCACCGCAGCCTGGTCTTCCCCTACTCCTATACCTAATCATGACAAATACCGTAGATAGGGGGCTTTTCTAGCCCAATACCTTGAAGAAACCCATAAATAGAGAGCCATCTACTATGCAAATTGCAAATTGGCTAGGTACAAAGTTAACTACATAGCTCTGGATAAAGCATGTGTCGCTCTTATCTGGCTCACCCAAAAGCTACGGCACTACATGCTCACCTTTCCCATCAAACTCGTATCCTGAATGGATCCCATCAAATACCTACTCAAGAATCCCGCCCTATCCATCCGAATGGCCTTTTGGTTGATGCTTCTAGTCGAATTTGATATTGTATATGTCACAAAGAAAGCCATAAAAGGAAGAGGCATCTCTGATTACATTGCTGACTACCTTTGGGTGAGGCTGAATTCTAAATTTTCAAATTCCCAGATGAGAATATCCTATATACATCCCAAGAAGAACTTTGATGGAAAATATTCTTTGACGGTGCTACCAACAAGAAAATGTATGGCATTGGGATACTCTTAATTGCCCCTGATGACTCTCACACTCCCATTGCCATCAAATTGGATTTTCCTTGCACTAACAACATGATTGAATACGAGGTATGCACGGTAGGCCTCAAAGTTTCCCTCAAGAAAAGAATTCGATACCGAGACGTCTGTGGGGATATATCCCTCATCATCGGACAAGTACTCAGAAAATGGAAAGTTAAGGTAGATAAACTCTTACCCTTCCATTCCCACCTAGGAGAACTAGCCTCCCAATTCTAAGAAATCACATACCACTACCTACCCCGAGCAAAGAACAAACTAGTCGATGCCCTTGCTACCTTAGTCGCTATGATTGACATGCCCAGAGGAATAACCATGGCCCCTTTACTTATCCAAAAGCACGATAAACCAACCCACTGCTAACACATTGAGCTTTACACAGAAGAAGACCCTAAGATAACCAACTACTGGTACTATGATATTTGGTGCCTCCTCAAGCATGGTAATTATCCCCAAGGTTCTGGCAAGAAAGACCGAGCAACCCTCCGCACACTGGATGCCCAGTATATTATCTGTGATAAAGCATTGCTCAAGAGAAACTTCGATGGAACCCATTTGCACTGCATCTCACAGGATGACATTGGAGAGATGATGCAGAAAATCCACACTAGGGAATACAGACCCCATACGAACGGACATATGCTCACCAAGAAAATCATCCGACATGGTTACTATCGAACTACCATGGTTCACGATTGCACAACCTATGTTTGAAGATGCCTCAAATTCCAGTAGTTTTCTAACCTATAACACTTATCTCCACGGGAATTATATAACATGATTTCTCCTTGGCCATTCTCCATATAGGGAATCGACCTTATAGGGAAGGTTACACCCAAAGCTTCTAACGGACATGAATTCATCCTAGTTGCCATTAACTACGTCACTAAATTGGTTGAAGATGAGTCATATGCAATTCTGAATGCCAAGAAGGTGGCCAAGTTAATCCAAAAAAACATCATCTGCCAGTATGGGGTCCTGCACGAGCTGATATCAGACAGTGGGTTACACTTCGAGGTAGAAGTTACAGAGGTGGTCTATGAGTATGGGATTCAGAGACACAAATCTTCTCCCTACTGACCTTAAACCAATGGAGCAGTTGAAGAAGCCAATAAGAACCTCAAATCCATCATTAAGAAGATGATCGAGAGTTATCGAGATTGGGCCAACATGATCCCTTACACCCTATGGGGCTAATGCACCTCAGTTTAAATCGATACTAGGGATACCCCTTACTTTCTAGTCTACGGAATGAAAATAGTCCTACCCGTAGAGCTAGAAATCCCCTTATTGCACGTGACGCTTGAAAGAAAGGTCAACGAGGAAGAATAACATCAAAACCATTTTGACGAGTAATCACTCTTGGATGAAAGGAGTCTGAAAGCTCTATATCACATAAAAGGGTGCCATCGCCGTACAGCATGATCACTCAATAAGAGAGTCAAGGATCGCGGTGTCCGAGAAGGGGACTTAATCCTTAAAGAGATTATAGAGTCCATCTGGGACCCCAGAGGTAAATTTAAGCCCAATTAGAGTGGCCCCTATATTTTAAATAAGATCTTATCTTGTGCTGCCTCTATGCTCACCGATCTTGACAAAGAAGAGATGGCACGTCCAGTCAGTCTAAATAATCTCAAGAAATTCTCCCCCTAGATTGAAATCTTGGCACGCTATGATTCTTCTCATCGCCCTTTTATTTTAAAAAAAATCTTCATTTCCCTCTACTCAGAACTATGTGGGTTCTAATACTTTAAAAATCCTTTCTCTTTCAAAAATGAATTTTGGAAAATTTTCAAAACCTTCAGAGGTACGTAGGCAGCTCATACCCTTTACACGAGCATGACCCCATTATTTTTCATAAAATGCTATTTTCTTCTTATCCCTGAGAACGAAAGTTCATTTTAATGTATACATAAACAAAAGGATTATGTATGCCTTAACGATTGGTATAGATAACTCAAATGAAAAACTCATCAAGAGGCACAACTAGATGATCAAAAACTCTTTTATTTCATTATTCGAAATTTCGGTACAATTCCATTGCATAGGGAGTCAAAATGACTTCCTTGTCAGCCTACTCCTACCTTCTTAAAACCAAAATAAAAACAAGTCCCACTACTCCTAAAATAACCTCCAAGTACAACCAGAGTAACCCATAAATTATTGCCAAACAAAGAACCACACCCATTGTAAAATTTTCACACATCCTACCCATAGTTGTCGAAAGAACCAGCCCCATCATCACCCATATCCCGGGTCCCCAAACTTCCCCTGCCTGAATAGAGTGACACAGACGCTCTATAGAGCAGTAATCTCAAACTAGCTTGGGGAAAATGACAACACCTCCCTCCATGGTGTTGGATATGGAGAACCACCTTTGCCTAGTCTCCATAGCTAGCATCTTGGAAACTACCTTTCTCCACAACCACTTCATCTATTCCCCTGAGATATGCCAAACTCTCCCAACAGATTGGGATGGATGGGTCAACAATCGGTGATTCTCCCATAAAGAGTAGAGCTGCATGTGCATATGCTCTGTCAGATCCTCCACAGGAAAAAATTCTAGTGTTCGCGGTGGCATAATCTGTTCCTAACCAAATTAATGCAGAAGCCACCTGGGAAAGTAAAAAGAGGTCAGTCAGAGGCCTACCAACCAAACATACTGGTACTCTCCAAGTTCCAGATTGGGTAACAGCTCCCCCCACCAAGGCACTCAACACTACCAGGGAGAACCATATCACAAAATAAGAAAAAAGTGAGCAAAGAAGAATGTAAAGGAGAAGGAATGTGGAAGTGTGAAGAAAAACATCCATCCACACCCCTATTTATACTTGAAAGCTCTGAAACAAAGACAAGAAACCCTAAAGAAATCGAAGGAAAATTTACCCCATAAAGTACCAAGCAATTGAAGAAAGTGCAATCAAAGCCTTCGGTTGATTAGACTGGACTGATATGCCGATAGGCACGACATGGGTCATACCGATTGACAACCCCCGATTTTTGGGAAATCCCCTTTTTCTTTTATTGTCAAAATAAAAAAACTTAATAAAAATAATTTTTATTTTAAGGGAATTCCGAATTTCCTTATCCTTATGTTTTTACTTATCCCATTTTAAGATAAAATCTTTCTCCAATCATTTTTAATTCTTTTACGGTCTCAGCAGTAAAGTAAAAAGAGCAGTGCATTAGTTACTAAAAATAGAAATTAACAAAAAACTCCTTTTCATTTCCATAGATTTTTGTTGTGTTGCATTAATTTTGCAGGAAAAATAAGGAAATACAACGGGACATAGCCCGAACCCACCTATTTTTTTCTCTCTCTCACTTACTCTTCACCTATAATCTCCCTCTTCATTTTTTCTCTCTCTCTAGGAGCCTCCTTCCATGCGGCGCGCTCTCTTCCATATGCGACGAGACGACGTGCCACCATTCCCTGACCCCGACCCTTCCTCCAACGAGGCAGACGCCACCAAATAATAAGGAACCGAAATCACATCCTGAATGTGGGAGGTCGTCAAAGATATCCAATCCCTAATATCCTTTAGCCAGGTGGTGGAGACCCGAATGTGCTGCAAAAGAAAATAGAAAAGATAAAATCAGTCAGTCTGAGGCAAAGGAAGAAATCAATAAATCAAAAAGACAAAGTGATGAAAAGAATACCTCAGGTCGGAGGACCTCCTTTGTCAATCCCAACTCCTACAGATCCATCACTTTAATATGGTGAATCATACGCACCGACCCTCCATCAACCCGTTGAATATTATAAGTAGGAGCGGCCAACCGAAGAAAAGGAAGCTCCTAAGTCATCACCGCCGTTGATGTCGACGCACCGCTTGCATTGTGGGAAATCCCACCGAACGATTCTAGCCTGCACGTGGAAGATGCATCACGTCATATATGCTAGGAGGCATCAACCATCTCAACACAAAGTCCATATAATCATACATCACCGTCGTACCGATATATGATGAGTAAGGCTCACCCGTCATCGCCTCTACATGTGCATCATTTGATATCTCCCGCACTCACCTCATGTATACTGGGGGATTTTCCAGTGGCACCACAACATTATACTCCACAATATGTCAAGCTACTCTCTCCCCTAGGTACCAAGAGTGAACAAACTCATGCACCAGCAAAACCCGTATCTGTGCATGTCCCCCAGTCAACCCCGTATGCTGGATAGCAATCCCCTAGGGATAAAAGTTCACCTGCCAATTCCCCAGTAAGAACAAAAGAACAATATCAAGAAAATATCATCAAAGGAAAGACCATATCAAAAGTAAAAAAATAAGTACTTACCAGCTCACTTGTCAGGCCATTATGCATCGCCTCCAAAGAGAGGGACTTCTTCGACTGTCGATTGGACTTCCGTCACCAGTATATCCGACAGAAATCCCTAACATACTTGTCCCTCAAAGTTATCAAATCAGTGTTAAACCCAATCACCTCATAGAACCACGTCTACAAAGGACAAAGGCTAGCAATTAAGGAACTAAGAACAAAACGTATGAAAGAAAATGCGAATGGATAAAGGAAAATGCGAAAAATAAATAATACATCAAAGAAGATACGTGGCCCTAGTAAAAGTTTACCGACAACACCAGTTGAACACATCAAGAGAATAATAAAGGTTCGCCAAGGTCAGGCTCTCCCAGTCATAAAGATGGATGTTCGGAAACACCTTAAAAAATGGTAAAAACCACAAGTGGACGAAGTTTCCACAAAAAAAATCCAACACCAGAAGAATAAACAAATGGGCCATCTGTCGCACCTACTGCCAGTCACTCTCGCCAATCCACCTCCGCAGCAATAACTCTCTCAAGAGAGACAAACGAAGAGATTCTCCAGAGACCACCCTCTCTACATCACCCAACGCCGCCGTTACCCTCAGAGTCCTAACCACCTCAATCTGTACCCCCTCGTAACCCCGTACCAGCAACTTCTGCACATCTATGGGAGTCCCCATCATCTCCCCAAAGCCAAAATGAAAGGTGTGGGTGGTGTCCCACCACCTCTCCTCAGAGAAAAGAGAAAAATCATTGAATGAGGCATCTCATCCAAAGCAGATGCTTATCTCCCAAAATCGACTGATGACACCATCCAATGCACCACTAACGGAAGGTTCTCCCAAATGTCCTTAAGCCCTGATGTCCTTCGGGCATGCATAGACGACATAGAAACATCTGACTATCAAAACCAAAAACAAAAAACCCTTGTCAAAATTCAAGAAATAAGGTAATATCTCCCAGAAAAAAGGGAAGATAATACCAAAGGTCATAACTACTTACATAACCACCAGGGTTCACCACCCTAGTAGGACGATGATATGAAGGCTCACACAAGAGAGTCTGATCATCTTCCACTGGCTCGATTGAGTTAAAAGAGTTTTTGCTACCCAAAGTAAGTGGCACCCGAACCCTCCATTCCAAGCATGTCCAATCATCATCGAGCCATGCCATGTGTGTTGCGCTACTTGAGAACTCAGCCATCTTTTGACTTTAGAATGTTAAAACGATTTGCAAAAGGTAATTGCAGAAGAAGGAAAGTCATAAAGCTGTGAAAATGAGGAGAACCCGCCGCCTTTTTATAAGAAGCTAAGGGGCATGCCGATCGACATCTTCCTGCCACCCAGCGATCGACACTGTCCCTCCACCTTCTCGAGGTACCCAAAAGACCGTGTCATTTTCATTTGGCAGCCATCCAACCATGTCGGTCAACACTATCTTTAAAATTTCGTACAATAACTCCTAAAAAATGCTAGAAAATTCCCAAAATTATCGAATAAATTTCACCAAGAAAAAACTTTTTTTACCACACTCATTTCCCTGGAAGGACTTTTATCTCCCCAATGGAATTTTTGAAATCAATTTCATGTCTCCCCAACAATGTCTCCAAAGGACACCACAAAGGCCAAAAAATTCCCATGGTAAGAAAAATCCAATCCTCGAATCATTCCTTCTTCCCCAGTGAAATCTAAAATCATCCCCAACGAAATCACAAGATACATATCCCAGTAGAGCCCCCAAAATTCCCCAAAGAAAGTTGCAACCTTAAGCCCTAAGAATTGGCTTCGACCCACATAATTGCTCGCTTCTACTTAAGCCTATAAAATTGTCTTTGACCAGCAAAATTGGTCACCCCAATCTTAAGCCTGTAGAATTGGCTTCGACCTGCAGAACTGGTCGCTTCTACTTAAGCCCGCAGAATTGGCTTTGACCCACAGAATCGGTCACTTCTACTTAAGCCGTGAGAATTATCTTCGACCCGTAGAATTGGTCTCTTCTAGTTAAGCCTGCAAAATTTGATTTGACCCATAGAATTGGTCACCCAAATCTTAAGCCCGCAGAATTGGTAGCTTCTACTTAAGCCCTCAGAATTAGCTTCGACCCACATAATTGATCACTTCTACGTAAGCCCGTAAAATTGGCTTTAACCCGTAGAATTGGTCACCCCTATCCTAAGCCCACAGAATTGGCTTTAACCCCCAGATTGGTCACCCCTATCTTAAGCCCTCAGAATTAACTTTGACCCCCAGAATTGGTCATCTCCATCTTAAGCCCTCAGAATTGACTTTGAGACGCAGAATTGGTCACCCCTATCTTAAGCCCGTAGAATTGGCTTCGACCCACAGAATTGGTCGCTCCTACTTAAGCTCGAAATATTGGCTTCAACCCGTAGAATTGGATGCTTTTACTTAAGCCCATAGAATTGGCTTTGACCCTCAGAATTGGTCACCCCCTATCTAAGCCCATAGAATTGGCTTCGACCAGCAGAATTGGTCGCTTCTACTTAAGCTCGAAGAATTGGCTTCGACCCACAGAATTGGTCACTTCTACTTAAGCCCACAAAATTGGCTTTGACCCACATAATTGGTCACTTTTAATTAAGATCTTAGAATTGGCTTCTACTCGCAGAATCGATCTCTTATACTTAAGCTCGCAGAATTGGCTTCGACCCTCAGAATTTGTCACCCCTATCTTATGCCCGTAGAATTGAATTCGACCCTCAGAATTGGTCATCTCTATCTTAAGCTTGCAGAATTGGCTTTGACCCTGAGAAATTTTCACCTCCACTTAAGCCGTCAGAATTGGCTTCAATCCTCAAAATTGATAACCCTTAACTTAAGCCCTCAGAATTGGCTTCGACCCACGGAATTGGTCACTATAACTTAGGTCCTCAGAACAGACCTCGACCCACAGAATTAGTCACTCCCTATGTCTAAACTCCGTCATCACCCACTTTACGTCCTCAGAATCGTCCACCCCCAACATCCACTTAGGTCCTCAGAATCGACCTTGATCCTCTGAATCCGTCATCCGTGTCCCTTAGATCCGCATAATTGACCTCTTTCCAAAAACATCATATGGTGTCTATTCAACGTCTTTCACTTATTCCAAGCTCACCCGCTGAGGGGCTCTGTAGACACCACATTATAAGACCCCCTAAGTCTCTTCTTAGGTCCCTAGAACCTCCTTATTTCACTACAAACCCTAGGTCGCACTCCGAGTACCGATCTAGAGGCCATCGGGCGGTCCGAGCCCCGTTTGACTCTGGTCAACTCTATCGTCAGAGAGAAAGCTCTTTTAATCCTCAAAGGGCTCTGAATCCCCTTTCCAGTGCTTTGCCCTATGCGTGAATCCGTATAACAGTTCAGACGAACGACTCATTATTTCTATCGAAAATCGATTCAGAGGCCACTGGGCACTATCGGGTCCCAATTTTACCCAATTCAACTTCATTTTTAGAGTGGAATCTCGTTAAATACTTGAAGGTAACTAAAACCCCTTTCCAACCGTCCACCCCGTGCGTAAAGTGGCATAATCGTTCAGACAAATGATCTGTTTCCCCTGAAAAATTGATCCAGAGGTTACCAGATGCTCCTCGACTCTGTTTGACCAATTAACCTCTTCATCTCGAATGAGACTAAATGCATATTCTAAGGGACATGAATACCCTTTCCAACGGTCCACCCCGTGAGCGATTCTGACTTACGGGGTGTACGAACGATCCGTTTTACTCTGAGAGGCCACCGGGTTCTTTTGGGACCCGGTTGACCAAAGTTAACCTTCTGAACTGATAAAAAATATTTAGAATGTCGAATTACATCTCCTAACATTTCCAATGGTCTGCCCTGTGCACTATTCTAACTTACCATGCGGACCAACAATTCGTTTTTGTCTGGCGATCTCCCGTCCAAAGGAACGATGTGCGCTTTCAATCCACATTTGTCCGAAAGTCAATTCCCGGACCTGAGAGAGGTCCAAAGGACTTTTTAAGGTCTTCGAAGTAAATTCTTACAGTATTCCCCTTGTGCGATTCAGATTAATGGATTACGATCATTTTATAAGAAAAATCTGCACGAGACTGCCAATTGGCAGGTCCAGTTCCCTACCTATCGGCAGTGTGTCTTGGGTCACCTGCTGATGGGAAGGACTAGGGCACTATCGATTGACAACACCCTGACCCTATAAAAGGAGGGCATGACCTCACTACCAAGGAGGCCAGCTCTAGAGATCTATTAGCATCAATGATCTCAGCAACATTCTCTCGAAGTCAGCGAAGTTCCTCCATGTGAACTTCCATTCAAGCTTCCATTCCCATCCTTTCCATACCCAATTTGGCAAATCACATTCTCTCGCATACCACATTCATATCATATTCAAGGGAGTTCATCCAAGATCCTAGTTAAAGCTTCAAAGAAGGTCCAATTCCTTCCCTTTCTCTTTAAATTCTTTGTTTTGCATAAATTTCATTAAATCCATAATTTAGTTCTTACTTTAGTTCATACACATGAATATCTACATTTTTATTAGTATATTGCACATACTTAATTTTCTATAAAAAAACCCAAAACAAACAAAAAGTGGGTTACACCCATAAATTCCAAATGAGATTATCCATCACACTTTATCAATACTAAAACATATTTTTCTACACACACACATAATAAAATCCCATTCGGATCTATGGGGTAAACCCCACACCCATGTCTCACCCTAGACTCGAGTCTAATTTTCCAATTTTCCTAAATTCATCATTTTCATCATATTCTGGCATTAATATACATATTATCGTTTCACAATAACGATCAATATCGCGATAAACGCATAAAACATATTTTCTCTATATATTATTTTGGGAACATTCCTATGGATTAATTTACTCTATCTTTTCCATGGTATGAGTTGAATGATTTCGATCTCCATTATATATACACGCACACGCACTTCGTGGGGAAATAAAGGAAAATAATAGCACAAGCCCATGAGGGATCGAAAGTGCGGGATGTGTGCCTAACACCTTCACATTCCGTAACTTAGCCCCCGAACCTTCGAACTATTAGTTTCGTATGCATCAGTTTGTCTTCGATGCCGCTCTCTCAAGGCGAAAACATGTTCTTTTGCCTATTTTATGAAAAATAGGTTGGAGGCTCCATCTCTTTACATTAACCCCAGATAGTCTAAGCGTTCCTAAATAAAAGGGGAGCGAGACCTTTCGATCCCCGCCTGGCACGCGATCTCGATCGGGATGGCCACATGTACCAAAGTAATCATGGAATTTATAAATGTGATAGTGAGTGACACTAGTCGAGAGTAAAGATCAAGGGCTAACTATTGTGGATGAGTCTAAAAATGATTTTACTTATAACTCTCCAGGGATAGTTGATCATTTACCAACTGAGACCCCTGAAGTGCCTAACTGGGTTTTCAAATATCATCCTACAGATAATGTTGTTGGTAACCCTAAAGAACTAGTGCGTACAAGATCCCAATTATGTAATGTTGCTCATTTTGTATGCTTTGTTTCTCTAGTAGAACCAAGGATTGTAAATGAAGCACTTAATGACTCATTTTGGATAAGTTCTATGCAGGAAGAGCTCATCTAATTTAAAAGTCATGGCGTGTGGTATCTTGCCCCAAGGCCAAAAAATAAAAGGGTTATTGGCACTTACTAGATTTTTAAAAACAAAACAAATGAATCTGGGATGATAGCTATAAATAAAGATATATTAGTTATCCAGGGTTACTCTCAAGTTAAAGGAATAGATTTTGAGAAGACCTGTGCCTCGATCACTCGCCTTGAGTCTGTTCGCTTACTCTTGGCCATATCTTGTCACTTACAATTCACACTTCATCAGATGGATGTGAAATTCACTTTTTTGAATGGTATTTTGACAGATGAGACCTATGTTGAACAGACGAAAGGATTTATTGATCCCCTTTACCCAAACCATGTGTATAGATTAAAAAAGGCATTATACGGTTTAAAGTGAGACCCTCGGTCCTGGTACGAATGATTGTCGACTTTTCTTATCAATAAAGTTTTTCGACGTAGTGGAAATGACCAAACAGTATTTGTTAAATTTTTTAACAAGAAGGTCTTAATAGCTCATGTTTACGTTAATGACATTATTTTTGGTTCTACTTCCCCATCCGAGGTTAAAGAGTTTTCTAATATTATGCACGAGGAATTCCAAATGTCTCTTATGGCGGAGATTCAATATTTCTTAGGACTTCAAGTAAAGTAAAAAGATGATGGGTTATTCATATCGCAATCTAAGTACGTAATCAAGTTAGTGAAAAAATTCGGTTTAAATAATGCCAAAATTTCTAGGAATCCCATGAGTACTTATACAAAACTATCCAAATATGAACATGGGAAACCTATAGATCCTACCTTATATAGAAGCATGATAGGTATCCTGTTGTACTTAACAACCTCTCGACCCGATATCATGTATGTTGTGTGTGTGTGTGTGTACCCATTACTAAAATGCACCTAAAGAAAGTCATATTTTATGTGCTAAACGTATAATTAAATATGTTAAAGGGACAATAAACCTAGGTATATGGTACACAAAAGATACATCTAACATGATTGTTGGATACACTGATGGCGATTGGGTTGTCTTTTCTGATGACAACAAAAGAACATCAGGTGCTTGTTATTATATAAGTAATAACTTAGTATGATGGAGCAGTAAAAAGAAAAAATACACTTCACTTTCCAAAACAGAATCAGAATATATAGCAGCAGGAAGCTACTGCGCTCAATTAATATGGATAAAGAAAATGCTTAGTGATTATGGCATTAAAGAAGAAAAGCTAAATTTATACTGCGATAATCAAAGTGCGATAAATATATCTAAGCATCCATTCAACATTCCCGTACTAAACATATTAAGATAAGGCATCATTTTATATGAGAATTAGTTGAATTTAAAGAATTGGAGATAAACTATTTACCCACTGAACAACAACTAGCTGACTTATTCAATAAAACTTTGGATAATTTACAATTTGAATCCTTAAGAAAATCCATAGGTATGATAATTCCTAAATAAATCTCTATCACCTACTATTATATCCTCCAATTACTTTTACCCCATTGTATATTTGAGAAAAAATGGGGAAAAATTACTTGATTAACTAGCTATATTAATCTCTATCTTGACTCATTTAATATGCTCTTTGAGTGTTTTTATTTCAGGACCTATTTCAAACTCTTGTACAACTTATCATATTTTAGGGTAATGGTTTGTATGATAGTTGAGTTATGCATTTTTTTTCCTCTTATTTTTTATTCTAGGATGGGAATGGGTAAATAAATCTTTTGTATAAAAAATCTAGGATTTTTTTATTTTTACCCACGAGTACAGGTTACTCAAGGGAGTTTTGTCTTCAATATCCAAAGGGGGAGATTGAGAACACACTATATGTCTGACTCACTTGAGTCTGTACCATATATGAGTTTCAACTAGTTTGGATATGGTGACAAAATGGGCTGGATTATTTTGAGCATCCCCTCCAAGGGATAAATGCTACATGAAAAATAACATCCAGTCCAAGAACCTCACATCTACCAAAAAAGGAAGTATTTTTAATACCCAAACACTCTATAGGACACAAATCATGTATATAGGTATAAAAGTGTGTGCACAAGTGTTTATATATTTTTAGAATTTTTTATAACATTTTAAAACTATTTAAAGCATTTTTTAAAATCATTTAAAATGATTTTTAAAATAATTAAAATCTTGTTTTTAAAGTATTGGGTTTAAAATTGAAATATTTTTTTCCTTAAAAATATGTGAGGGTAGAATACAAAATCGGCAAAGAATTCTATGGTAACAATTTGATTTTTACATAGTTCAAAAACATGCGTTTTTCTTCGAATAGAATTTTCCCCATGTGTTTGGTTCCTATTAGCTATATTTATGTTTGTTCCCTCTCACATTTCTGAGATCCAATTCCAGCCCTTAGATTAAATCTCATCAACATTCTGCATGTTGTCTTTATCAATCCTTGTAACACTAGAATGGACCAGTAAGAGGATTAGTTTGTGCGGTGCCTTTATAACCTTTCGATCTTGAGTCAAATAGTCAGATCTAATCTTAACCGTTCAAAGCGTTCGTAGTTCCATATCTTTCTAAGGATAGTATAAATAAGTCCATTGGGTCAGGCATTTGGGAAATTTTGCCATTCGTCTCATTTGAGAGAAAAAAGAGAGAAGAGAGAGGGTAAAGATAAAAAAGAGAAAGAGTAGAGAGAGAGAGAGAGAGAGAGAGAGAGTGAGAAAGGGAGATAAAATCACTCGTCTATGCCTACAAATCATTAGGTTTTTCTTTCCAAAACCAAACACATCCTTGTACATTTCATACTTATCAGAAAACCTACATCCTTGAGAGTTAGAACAAATTAGGTTTTTAAGGGTTTGGTGTTGGGCTAAGATTTGAAGAACCTCTTGAATCGAAATCTCTCTTAGGAACCTTTTCTCATTATTGATCTTACATTTCTTTATAGAAATCATGAGATTTATTAAGAGACACATCTCACTTTATGTCTTAGGGTTTCTATTATCTGTTCTCCGTTATCTGTTGGATCTTGTCTTGTACGTTTATATTTTGTTAAGATCCACTCTCTATTTCAAATACATTGAAAAAGAGACTTCCAACTGTGTAAAAATCTTTAATCTGAAGACTTGGGTTTCAAAAGATTAAGTTTTACAGTTTGTGAAATTATTTTGTACATAAATAAATTTTGAAACGATAGATCTATTTTTTTAGAAAAACTTTTTTTTAGATCTGAAAAATATTATTGAAGTCTAATTGTCTAAGAGACTTGAACTCTTTGCATGTCATATAGAAGTTCTGTAATTTTTTAGGATTTAGTTGTATAAATATTTAGAGGTGTCAGCTGCATATTGCATGTAATTGTAATCACTTCACTTTCAATACACTCTCACATGGACACCTAGTATGTGTGGTTCATTTGAGAGATTTTGAGTTGTTTGAGCCACTGCAAACAAGGAACAAGGAGAAAGGAAAAAAAGCTTCTAGGAAGGTCAAAGCCAGATCAGATATACCTTTGAGAGGGGAACTCATGTAGATATACTTCTCATCTTAGACTTAGGATCTTGAATGAATGCTTAGTGCTTGTAATCTTATACATATTATTTTATTATAGTGGACTTTTTGTTTTGTGGCATAGAGGTCATTGTGGATGTTTCCCCTAGTTTTTAGGTTTTACCATGTAAAAAATGCCGTCTCTTGTGTTTTTTTTTATTTCTTCATTAATATCGCTACTACACATACTTAGGTTTATTCTTAAACTTATTTCCAAGAAACTGAAATAACATGTTCATATTTTATGTTTTAAACACATCTTGTGTTTCTGTTGAGATTTTTCTAAAAAAGTTTCCTCAAAAAGTAATTCGGGACTTACTTAACTATTTTAACTTATGTTAAGCAACTTAAGAAGGTTTTTTTTATCTCCAATAAAGATTAAAGATCTCCCGTAAGACTAGCCACGATGTTGGTCAAATTACTCTTTTACCTACCTAAGACGATAAACTGCTCACTCAAAGATACCTTCACCTTCTCGAGTTGACTCGCCAACGCCTCACACACCCTCAAAACTTTCACCTCTCTCTCCAAATCTAACAACCTAAGAGACAAATCCTTGCTAATATTTTTCTCCTTCAAAGTCTCGGTGTATAAATAATTAAAAGCCTTTTGGATATCCCATTCTCCCTCACTTGCAATCTCATCCTCACTCTCACTAGAATGGCTCAAAACATCATCGAGACTTTCATGTTTAGATATGTCCTCATCGACGTGGGAAAAACTATAAGTACTCACGTGATAGCCATGAATACAATGCATGGTTCATGTGACGATTCTCCCCTTGAATCAACCGACTCGATGTCACTATCTCTAAGAGTGATTTTATTTGCAATCTCTTTGCCCTTTCTCTTTAGCCTAGTGGGACACTCATATGCCTTGTTCCCTTCACCCTCACATTTATAACACCTTATATCTTCCTCTTTCTCACCGCTATCATTGACCTCATTCTTATATTTGTTTTCTTCAAAAAAAATTTATTAGAAGAAATATTTTTTGGAAAATTTGAGAAACTTTTTTAAAAATTTGCAAACAATGCCAAGTCATCAAAATTACACTCACCCTCAGATTCAGACGAGAAAACTCTTTTCTTTTTCTTTTTCTTAATTTGAATCTTTAAAGCTACCCCTATATCCTTAGGTTTAATGGTTTTAGGGAACATATAAATCTAATAAGTCTAAAGGTCTCCTCCAAGTTCTTCTAACGTATGAATGTCTAAAATCCCTAACGAATTAAGTACGGTAACCTTAGGAATAAAGAGGGCAGGGAGTGACCTCAAAATATTTTTCACAAGTCTCATTTTTGTAATTTTCTCAACCAAATTAAAACTCAAAATTAACATTGTTCGAAAAATGCATATAAAACTCATCGAATGACTCAAGGCTCTAACATAGTGATGGTCTCAAATGGGGTGGTAAAATTCGGAAGCTTTGATACTTTTACAGCATTGGTACCCTCGTGAGTGAGATAAAGGGTATCCCAGGCTTCCTTAGAAGTAGTTTATGTCATGATGCGACGAAACTCATCAGGGGTGACGGTTCCATAAATAGCACAAAGTCCACCAGAATTAAAATTGCTCTATTTAAATTCCTCATGACTCCATAAAGAAACATGTTTAGGGCCAACAACATTATCAACAATGATAGTAGGAGGAGTCCACCCTCTTTCACAAACTAACCAGTCTCTTTCGTGTATGGCTTTTAAGACCTACCTCATTCTAGCCTTCCAGTCAACATAATTTGTACCATCAAAGATGGGAACTCTATTGTACAAATTCTCCATTAAAATTCAATTTTTCAAAGATCAATAAATTTTCAAAAAAATTGATATCAAGAGAAAATTACTTTGAGAAAAAGTATCACACAATATTTTTGTGTAATAGGCTCTGATACCAATTTGATAAGAAATTTTATCAACGGGAAAATCTCTTTGAAAAATCAGGATCACACGATAACTTTGTGTAACCTGCTCTGATACTAATTTGAGAGTGCATTATCTCGATCTTAATGGAATATTTACATAATTGAATGTCCAATCACACACAATTCCAAATTTTATCTTTTTATCCCAAACAAGCATCTAGGTGATAAAACACATAGATTAAAACATGCATTCGATAGAGGCAATTTCCCGAAAAAAAAACCTTTCGGGTAATTTTTTTTCATTTAGCACTTTAGAGAATTTACAAGACTACCGACTTACAGACTACTTGATAACCTCCCCAAGTATAATGCGCAGTGCCTTCGTAGAGTCATCCACACGCGCCCTTCCATGCTCAGTATCCACCGATTAGCCTTTGTCATCAGAAATGAGTTTCCTCGAGAATCACAAGTTCCGCCATGAAGATACCTCTCCACAAATGTGTATGCAAGATACAAACTATAAGGTTTAAACTTGATTCACTAGGATATATTCTAGAGATGTGATTTGTGAATCAAAAATGTTTTGTAAACTCAAAAGGTTGAAAACTTTTACAAAGGATAAACATAAACATTTTTGGTAAAAGTCTTAACGAAAACAAACACAAAACATGTATTTATATGAAGTTTATAAATTTCGAGGCGGTAACTCATTCGAATGAATTTTGAAGCTCGTTCGAACGAGAATGGCAATTCATTTGAACAAAATAAATCTCGTTCGAACCATTTAGCCATCTCATTTGAACGAATTTCAAATGACCTCAAATAGTATGCCCTCTTTCGATGTTCGATCACAGTAAACATCAAAGGATACTTCGAACGAAAATGGAAACTCATTAGAACTAGAATCCCATCTAGTTTGAAAGAGATACGTGAACTTTGAAAAAAAATTAAATAAAGAAAAATGCCTCAAGTTTTGAATAAAAAATCTTGTTTCCAGTTTTAATAAAAATAAGTATCCTAAAATAAATTCAAGGAATAAATTTAAACTTAATAGAATTATACATTCATAGTGTGGAGATCCTTGAAATTTGGAGATGTTGGATATTCGAATATTCGCGACGACTCAAATCAAGCAGTAGAGGGATATGCCAAAAACTATATTAGCCTAAGGTATGAGAAAATGATAGAAATCATGCTCTTATAAACTAGTTGACGGATACGGGATTTAGAGACACAAATCCTCTCCCTACCGAACCCAAACGAATGATTTTATCAAAGCTACCAACAAAAGTCGTAAAACCATAATCAGCAAGATGACTGAGAGTTACAGAGATTGGGCTGATCGGACCCCTTATGCCCTCTGGGGTTATCGCACTTCAATCAGAACACCTATTAGGGCTATCCCTTATTCTCTAGTGTACGACATGGAAGCGATCCTATCTGTTGAGCTAAAAATTCCTTCCCTGCACATCATGCTCGAATGTAAAGTTAGCAAAGAAGACTGGCATTAGAGACGCATTGATGAACTATCACTCTTGGATTAAAAGAGACTTGAGGATCTATACCATATACATGTATCATCTTCGGATAGCATGATCATTCAACTAAAAATTCGAGGACCGCGGCATCTAAGAAGGAGATCTTGCCTTCAGGGAGATTATAGAACCCATCTGGGACCCCATATGGAAATTCAAACTGAATTAGATGGCCCTTACATTGTAAAGAAAAGTCTTTCTGGTGCTGCCACTATGCTTACAGACCTCGACGGAGAAGGGATGGCATGTCCAGTCAAGTTGGACCGTCTCAATAAATTTTAACCTTAGTCCGAAATCTCGGCGCTCTATGACTCTTCTTATCTCCCTTTTATTCTTAAAAAAAATCTTCATTTCTCTTACCCAGAACTGCGGGACCTTATCCTCTCAAAACATTTTCTTTTCAAAATGGATACATAGGCAGCCCATACGCCATACATGGTCACAATCCCTTTCTTTTTCACAAAATGCTATTCATTTCTAACCTCCGAGGATAGCGATCCATCTTATCATTTACATAAATGAAAGGATAAAGTATGCCTTAGAGATTGGTATAAAGAATTCAAATTTAAAACTCATCAAAAGTCACAACAAAATCAAAATCATTTTTATTTCTAATTAAGGAATACATTGTTGTTACATGAAGTATCGGTAAAGGGAGATAAACAGACCACGACCTTAGGCTATTTAAACCATCCTTAAACAAACCTAATCTTTACTATTTTCACAAAAATTATTCTAAACCCCAAAAAACCCCCAAAACACAAAACACCAAAACACTAAAGTTACCTTAGCTTTATAAAATATTCCCCAGGCTTCACAACGATTGCCTTCAACTACCCGATGGCTCAACTTCGTCATCATTCCCATCCCTCAGAAGTTCCCAATTCTCCCACTACTATTTAACACTCCATATTCTTTCCATGTAGTGGTACGCCCTAACAAGAGGGGATAAAACCCCAACACCTTCCTCCATGGCGTCGAAGGCGATGAACCACCTTTGACCAGTCTCTCCCTCTGTGATTTTATCTACTACCCGCTTCCACAACCACTTCAAGTAATCCCTATACATATGCCAATCCCCTACTACAGACTATGATGGATGGGTAGACGTTCGGCAGCGCTCTGACAAGGAGCCCAACATCATCTGTAATGGTTTAATCAAGTCCTCCACTGGGAAGAAGTTCGTTATGTGAAGAGGAACAATTTGTTCCTATCTGACTTGGCATAGAAGCCATCAGGGGAAATAAAAGGAAGTCTGACGAATGCTAACCAATCGCACATATCGGTACTCTTCAAGCTGTAATACAAGCTGCAAGTACCCCAACATGGCACTGACCAATAAAGACACCGTGATCTACAAACCAGTTGACCCAGTTCTCTACATATGGTCCGAAATTGAAGAAAAGTAGGATAAATAAATTAGGCACACCCCCGAAGGGATACTCAGGATGGTCCTCTAGACTAAACTTCTCTACAAGCCACGTGAATAATATTATCGGTCTCCCCATTTAGAAAGTCTAAATGGCCCTCCTTCCAAGCATCTAGACCATTGAGGGTCTCAACTAGCACAATCGCCACAAGATTATGGCGGTAAGACATACATGCCATTATCGAAACCTTGGGGATAAACCGTCAAGTCCCCTATCACCAGTAAAAGTTTCGTAGTAAGGTCTAAGGCAACAACTCCGACAAATTCAGCATCCTCAAAACCCCCCCATATGCACTGAATACATAACCACCTGAAGAGAAATAATCCCTCCAGTAACAAATGGAAGAGCCGTCGAAGGAGAAATATGGAACACCTTCACTAGAAATGCCAAGGGAGAAAGAGAAAAATTGAGCATAGCCGTCGCCACACTGGGGCTGACCCCCAACATTATTGAAAATTCATCGTAGGTAGGGCAGACCTCATCCAGGCCAAAATGGAAGACATGGTTCTCGTGGTACAAGGATTGTACCATGCTAACAAGTTCCAGTCTATGGATCGATTACGCCATAAAGAAACCCTACGCAAGTTGAAAGCATCATAATCAATATTGTAGATGCCCATGGCCTCCAGACCATCAAGGTAAGAGGAGAATTCTTCATACATGGGAAGAGCCATTTTGGGAAGGGGAAATGAGAAGTAAAAAGAGAAATGTGGGTGTTGGTGAAGAAAGTACACCTCATACCCTCCTTTTATACTCAAAATCCTTGGCAAAAAAACATAAACTCTGGAAACTCGATTAATTCTCAGCCCTACAGGAGTACATTGATGTGTAGGAAAGTGAAATCAAAGACTAGGGGTGATTTGACTTGACCCTCCCATGGGGTATGCCAATTGATACCCCATTATTTTGGAAAATTCCATCTTTCCTCTTTCACCAAAATTAAATTCCAAAAAATCCTTCTTTTGAAAAATTGCCCCCAGGTCATTCCTTTTGAAATTACTCCTTTTCTCTATTTTAATAAATACTTTCCTCAAAAAATCATTTTCATTTCCAAAATAATTACTTTTACTCCTCTTTTTTAAAAAATAAATATTTTTCCTTTCATTATCATTTTCATACTCATCTCCATTTTTGCATAAAATAAACAATCTTAACATAAAGTTAAAAGTGCATATAGGATAAGTCACTAAATCTAGAAAATGCCGAAAAAGAAAAAGCATATTTATTCATAAATAGTCTTGCTTCACTTGGTTACATTTTGCGAATAGAAAAGAAAAACAAAAATACAAGCGGAAGTCCACCATAACCCTCAACCTTCCCTCTAAAACCCTTAACCTCCGTGACAAAAATGCTTTCCCCGTCGATGAGCGGTGGATTCTCCACTCTTAGAAGCAGAACCCTCATCTAAGGTGGAAGGAGACACAAAACATAAAGGATCAGACTCCTTGATATAATCAAACATAAACTCCATCCAGTTCTTAATACCCCCCAGCCAGTTGGTTGGCACCCGAACATATTGCAAGAAAAAATATCAACAATAAGAAGACGAATCAGTCAGTATAGAAGCAAAGAAAAATAAATAAAAAAGAGAAAGAGAAAGGATATACCTCAGATCGAAGGGACTCATCTGTAAGCCCCGTCAACCCAGACACTAACGCATGAGGATGGTGTGGCATGCTCAGTGACTCTTCGCTACTTAATAAAAAATTATAAGAAGGGGAGTAACCTAATTGATTGGATCCTCCTCTTCCACCGCCATCACCGATGTGGCACCACCCGTGTTGTTGGTCAATCCCACCCGCACACTCATACCCTTACTTAAAGCTGTGGTGGGTGGAGGCATGTTCTCCATGTCATAGATATAGAAGGGCATTAACTAGCTCGTCACAAAGTCCAGACAATCATAGCTTGCCACTGTATTCGTGTAGTGCATATAGGGCTCGCCGATAATCGCTGTGACCCTGGCATCGTCAAACATCTCTCTCACCTGCCTCATATACATAGGGGTGCCTACTGTGGGACCACCATCTCGTCCTCCATAATCTTCCGCACCACTCTCTCTCCCAGGTACCAGACGTACCCAAACTTGTGCACAATCAATCCCTGCATCGGTGCATGAATGCCTCTTACCCTCGTATCCCATGGACTTACCCCCAGGGGTAGAAGGTCACTTGCAATACCCAATAGAGAATCAGTATCTACTCAAGGAATGAAGATGCCAAAAAGAACTCAGGAAATATGAAAGATAACCAGATCACTCATCAGGGCATTTAGGACCTGACGCATGTCCGCCAAAGATAAGGACTGATTTAACCACCGATTGACTTATGCCTCCAGAACATCCAGAAGAAGTCCCCCAAATCCTCATCCTTTAGGGTCATCAACCCCGCATTATGCCCAATCACCTCATAGAACCACACCCACAAAAGATAGGAATAAGGAAAAAGAACAAACAAAGAGCGCAAGGAAATGAATAAGATGAAAAATAAATATAAAGTTACCTCAAGAAGTTACGTGGCCCCGTAAAAGTTTATTGACAACACAGACAGAAAGCATCTAAAGAAGAATAAAGGGATACCAAAGTCAAGATCCCCTAATCATACAGTTGGACGTCAGGGATCATCCTCAAAAATGATAAGAACCAAAGATGGACAATGTTGCTGCTCGTCGCCACCAAGAAACCACCAAGCAAAAGTAGAATAAACGTACAAAAAATCTATCTTACCTGACGCCCATCGATCACGTCCACACTCCTCCTCAAAAGCGTCTCCCTCAAAATGAAAATGCGGATAGAATCCCCTGACACGATTCTACCCACGTCCCCCAACGCTGCCTGCACCACCTACGGTGTCACCATCAATGTGCAGTCCACCACTATCTGGAACCCATCCCCCAAAGACAAGATGAAATGTGTGGATAGTTTCCTACCACCTCTCCCCCAGAGAACGTAACACTACAGTGGAATGAAAGGTCTCATCCAAAGCCTGTCCTAAATGGCCAAAACCATCTTATGAAACCATTAAGTGCACAACGACAGGGAAATTCTCCTAAACCTCCTCCATCCCTGTCATTCCCCGAGATTGAATGCTCGAAGGAGCTATGTCAGTCTGTAAGAAAAAAGAATAAAAACCCTTCATTAGCACAAAGAACAAAGAGAAAAATAAATTGGAATACAAAAAGTCATCGTACTTACATAGCCACTAGGGTCCTCACCCTAGACGAACGGTGATATGAGGGCTAGCATAATAGGATACACTCATTATCTACATGATTAAAAAAATCAAAAGCATTCTCATTGCCCAATGCAAGGGGCACCCTAGACCGCCACTCCAGGCCAGTCCAGTCCAGTCATTAATAGCCAACCACTCATTGTTGTACACCTCGCTTGAAGAACCATCCATATGAAGTCTTGAGGAAAAAAGGATGTAGAAATGGTTTTTAGAGAGAGAAATCAAAAGATTCAAACACTTGAAGGTGTGAAAATAGGGAGGGATCGCCCCCTTTTTATAGAAGGTTAAAGGTTCAATCGGTAGCCCCTATCCCATAACGATTGGCAACCGCCTTTTCCTCTTCCCAAGGAAGCCTAGGAGTCCATGCCATTACTGATTGACACCCCCTCAAGCCTGCCTATCAGCAGTACCTTTCAAATTTTGTACAAAAAATGCCAAAAATTTCCACACAAATCAAGACATTACTCGAAAAATTCCCAAAAAACATGAAAAACTATGGAACATTGTTTTCACCAAGAAACCCATTTTTAGAGAAATAATCCCCTTACAACTCTCAAAATTCCCAGAAGGATTAATCCTATACTCTTATCCTTAGCATACTACACAACAGAACCAATAATGGGCCCGTATATAAGTCTACTACAATTCCCTAATGGAAAACCCAAGACAAAACATCCCCCAAATGGAGTCTCAATACAACATAATCCCCAGAAGAACCTACACCCCCAAAATAATCTAAATTTACACAGGAGATCTATTCTCCATGCTACACCTTAAGGTCCTCAGAATTGACCTTAGCCCTTAGAATTGGTCGTTAAAACTCAAGGTCCTCGAAACTAACCTCAACCCTCAGAATTGGTCGTCATAGCTTTAGGACTCAAAATTGAACTTGACCCTCAGAATTGGTCGTTACAACTTAAGGTCCCCAGAATTAGTCGTCACAACTTAAGGTCCTCAGAATTGACCTTGACCCGCAGAATTGGTCGTCACAACTTTAGGTCCTCAAAATTGACCTTGGCCCACATAATCAGTCTCCCTAACTTTAGGTCCTTAAAACTGACCTCGACCCTCAGAATTGGTCATCAATACTTAAAGTCCTCAAAAATGACCTCAACTCGCGAAATTGGTCATCACAACTTAAGGTCCTCAAAATTTATCTTGGCCCTCAGAATTGATCGTTACAACTTAAGGTCCTCAGAATTGAACTCGGGCCTCAAAATTGGTTGTCACAACTTTAGTTCCTCAGAATTGACCTTGACCCTCAGAATTGACCTCGGCCCTTAGAATTGGTTGTCATAACTTTAGGTCTTCATAATTGAACCCGGGCCTCAAAATTGGTTGTCACAACTTTAGTTCCTCAAAATTGACCTCAACCCTCAGAATTGACCTCGGCCCTTAGAATTGGTTGTCATAACTTTAGGTCCTCATAATTGACGTCCACCCTGAGAATTAGTCATCACAGCTTTAGGTCCTCAGAATTGACCTCGACCCTCAGAATTGGTCGTCACAACCAGTGGCAAATACGAGATTTCTGGCTCGGGGGTGAAAATTTTGATGCTTTGGCTGTGGGAGCCCCTGAGGCGAATTTATTTTTGGTTAATTCAATTTTTATACAAAATTATATCTTTAATTTCTAAATTTATACAAACTTTGGCTCCGTAAGGTGTAGGTCTTGGGGCACGAAGTGCCTAAGGATGGTATTTTAGGGCATCCTAACAACGCATCTTAGGTTTTGGATTAAGGACAACCCTCGAAACCTATGGAGGTTAGGAATTTCTTGGGGTTGGTAGGGTACCACAGGAGGTTCATTCATGGGTTCTCGGAGATTATCAGGCCACTTACTCACCTCACTCTAAAAGGATGTTATTTTGTTTATAAATGATTTTAAATTGTTAAAAATGTTCTTAGATGGTTTTAACTTCGTTTATTCTGAGATAAACATTGTTTAGATCCGTATGAATTATCTCCATGTGTTTAGAGACTTCGAACGACATCATCTCACTGTCATTATAATGACATGTGGATATCATTAGAACAACCTGCGGACTTAATTTTTTTATTTAAGGTGTTTCTCTCTCAGAATTTCGAAGGGTGCAAAACCAAAATATAGTTTAGAACATTTTCATTTTTCTTCACATATTTTCTAAGATTTGAAAGTCTAAAATCATCCTAAGTGTTTAAAAGATTCGAGTTTACATAGCATATATTATAAAGATCTTGTTTGCACCATTGGTTTGTTCACGAGTATCGTGGAAGGATTTCTACGTGGACACTGTGAGGAGTGTTTAAAAAGAAGAAGAGCATCAAGGCATGTGGGGATCGAGTCATTGTGTAAGTCTGTTTGTCTTCCTTTGTAATTACCGTATCATAGTGATTGCTTGTCTTGGTCCATCCGATATTTTTTCCTTTAGTGGTTTCCTCATACATCCGGGGCTATGAACTTTACTTTATTTTACTTTCTTTAATCACCTAGATGCATGCTTAGGATTAAACAAGATAAAATTGGGTTTAAGTAAAATTAGTTCACAAACTTGGTGTGTAATTAAAATTTGGAATAAGGGTTTTGAAAGAAAAATTATTTTCACTTAAAGAACACTTTTAAAAAAGGGGCCTACAAGTTGTATAGCTAAGACACTTATTAAATCATGTAATATAGACTGCAATGGTCATTCTAGGTGACATCATTTTCATGAATAATCACCATTTTTATCTTATGCCTTATTATTATGATGAATGATAATTTTTTATCAACTCTGGTTGAAATTTTGAGGTCTATAGAAAGGCCATGACCTAGTAAGCTTGTCCTATTTAATAATATTTAAATTACTGATGTGAGAATAGGAGAATTAACCCCGTGGACTAATAGGTCAAGGTCATGAGTTTTAGATTCGAGGTATCATCAGTTGAGGGTACGGGAGAGAATATACCGAAGGATACCTTTTTAACTCATTATGGTTCATACAAGTTTAGTTTCATCCCATTTGGACTGACCAGTGCTCACACCATATTCATGGACTTGATGAATCAGGTATTCTATCCATACTTGGATCATTTTATCATCGTCTTCAATGATGACATTTGGTTTATTCATGGACCTATAAAGAGCATGTTGAGCATTTAAGAGTTGAGCTTCAGACATTGCAGGGGCATAAGTTGTATTCTAAGTTTCAAAAATGAGAATTTTAGAGACGAGATGTGTAGTTTTTAGGCCGTGTAGTCGCATAGTCGAGATTGTCGATGGATCCAAAGAAGATGTTGGTCGTGTTGGATTGGGGACATCTCATGGCACCTATGAAGGCTTGAATATTTTTAGGATATCAGGTTATTATCAAAGACTCATTTAGGATTTTTGAAAATAGAGGGATTGTTGACCAAGTTGAGTGTATTGTTATTAAGTTTGTTTGGGATAAGAGGTCTCAGCATGTCTTCAACACACTTAAGTAGAAGGTTACATCAACTCACATTTTCTCTCTTCATAGGAGTGGGGTTGAATATTTGGTATACACATGATTCCTTATAGGGATCAGGTTGGGTGTTGATGTAGGAGGATAATCCTATAATCTATGCATATCGAAAGTTATAATCCCATGAGTGTAGCTATTTAACCCATGATTTGGATCTAGCGACGTTAATTTTCGCACAACACATATGGAGGTATTATTTATTGTGTAATAAGTTTAGGCTCTTTAGTGATTATGAGAGTCTTCAGTATTTATTAACACAAAAGGATATGAACATCCTGGAGTAACGGTGGTTCTAGTTTATCAAGGATGGCCAATATACAATTCAATATCACTTGAGGAAGGCTAATGTAGTGGAAGATGCTTTGAGTCGATAACCAAGAGGCAGTTGGTTTACTCTTCACTTGATCAATGTGGGTTACATTGGGGGTAATTGGCGAGTTGGATGATATGCTCATGAGGATGCTCACTATGACTGTCAATATTCTTATATGGGACGGTACGAGCATAGGCAAAAAATGTGATGTGAAATGAGAAAGTTTTTAAGATTTTTACTATTGGTGTGCCAGTTTACATCATTGCTTCAGAATGTGGATTGTGGTATAAGAGGATATTGGTTATACCTTTAGATGAGGATATGTATAAAAGAATCGCGTAGAAGGTCAATGGATCGGAGTTTTTTATTCATCCCTATGGTTTAAGATGTACCAGAACATGAGAAGACAGTATTGGTTGGCTAAGATAAAGAGGGACATTAAACTATTTGTGTCATAGTCAAAGACAAGTTAAATGGTGAAGGTGGATCATTAGCAACAATCGTGTAAACTTCAACCCTTACCCATTCCCAAGTGGAAGTGGGATAACATTTTGATGGACTTTATCATTAGGTTGACTTTGACTCCCAAGCACCACGTCTCTATTTGGGTTATAGTTTACTGCTTGACGAAGGTTTCACATTTCTTTCCCATCTGCGGACTTCATGTCAGAGCAGTATTCACGATTATATATGGAAAAAATTATTCGGTTACATAGGGTACCTTTGACGACCATCTAAAATATGGGACTTTTGTATTATGGTTTTAAAGATGTTTCTAGGAGGTTATGGGAACTAGGATTCACATGAGTATGTTTTACTAGCCTCGAAAAAATGGGCAGATAGAGCGGATGAACCAAATTTTGGAGGATATGCTTCGTCCATGCTCTTTGGACATCATGGGTAATTGCGAGGTGCACTTACCTTTGGTTAATTTCTCCTATAATAAAAGTAATCAGAAATTCATCAATATGGAACCATATAAGGAATTACATGGGTGACCATATATACCATTGGTGTGTTGATTGGACCCGAAAGAGTAGATTGTTAAGACCTGAGTTTATTCACAAGCCTAAGAAGAAGATAAAGATAATTCAAGAGAAGATGAATACTTCCCAAAGTAAGAAGAAGAGTTATGTAGACTTGGATATGAAGGACGTTGAGTTTCAGCTAGGCAATCAAGTACTTCTCAAGGTGTCATCCATGAAAGGACTGATGCACTTAGGAAATAATGGCAAGTTGGTCCCCAAGGTATGTTGGGTTATTTATGATCATGGATCGTGTGGGGTCGCTCGTGTAATTTTTGACACTTCCAGACCATCTATCTCGAGTATATAATGTTTTTTATATATCGATTATTGCATGGTAAGGCCGCTTATTAGCACATTGACTTAAAGGACCTTCAGTTAAATGTTAATGCTTCGTATAATGATAAGTCAACCTGTATTTTATACCATAGGGGAAAGATTCAGAGGACTAAGTATATACCATTAATTCATGTGTAGTGTGGTCACCATAGTGAGCATGATTCCATTTAGGAGCGAGAGGATACAATAAGACAACAGTATCCACACTTGTTCTTAGACAAGTTTGTGTTATTTTCTATTAATTCTAAGGACAATTTCTTTTTGTTGGAGGGGAAGAATATAATACCTCATGTTTTTAAGGGATTAATTAATTAAGAATTATTTAACTAATTAAAAGACAACCAAGATTATTAATATAATTGATGATGATGCTAAGAGTCAGTACCACCAGATAAAGAGGTGATTGAGCTCAAACAGTAATAACAGTGGCAACCATAGAGTTATATATGCATATAGGTATATAGAAGGAGGTGAGTATAAGAGGAGTGAATTCAATGATGTATAGTGGTTTAGCCAATCATGCCTACATCCACTGTGAGTGTGTGATCCACTAAATATGGGTACTAATGGCCTTGGATACAATGCACATAAGCTCTCTCTCTCTCTCTCTCTCTCTCTCTCTCTCTCTCTCTCTCTCTCTCTCTACTGTGTGTACAAACAGAGTTTCATCTAGGGTTACAATTATTGATCCCTTTGCAAGGTTGAAGATAATAAGTATATATAGGGCTTGGGGGAGTAGTGTAGCCCCCAAGCATGCAATGAGCATGTGAATGATGATTTAACTAATCCCCTGTTAACACCTGGCTGGCCACTTGTAGGTAATTATGACATAATATTCCCTCACGTGGGGGAATGATCTTGTTATAACGATTTAGTTCACGTGCTACATGAGTCCCACGCGCACTGTTCCACGTGTCACCAAAATCAGGCTCCATGATGGTGTCACCCTCGGCTTATAGTGACAGGACGAGGATGACGCTATTCTTATGGAAGCCCTGATTGCTGAACGTTGGGCATTTGTACTGTTGGCCTTGAAAAAGCTGTTACTTAGGTCGTTTAATACAACATTAAACTATTGAAGTAACTCCGAACTGTTTTTTGAGGAAACACTTTTCTTTAAATCAAATTAGCTTAATCACAAAATGTGTTTAATAAAACATGTACAAGATCAGTTCAAGATTTGTTAATAGGTTTAGTAAAATAGTTTAAAACAATTAAACTCAGCACAACCACAAGAATGAGATGAGGAGATGTAGAAAGATTAAGTACAAGAGATTTTTAACGTGGTAAAACCTCACCCAACTGAGGAAACATCCATGGTGACTTCTAAGTCACAAATTAAAAAAACCACTAAAACAAAATATTCAAGTTACAAACTATATAACACACATGCACACAAAACACTCCTATACAAGTTTAAAAATGTAGCCACTGGTTTTACTTGTAACTTCTCTCCAGTTCTGATTGTTGATGTGTATTTCCCAGTTTGCTAACTTCTCCACTTTGTTCCAGTGTTTACGTCGACTCTTATTGATTCAAGATCTTATAACCAACACTTCTGTGTTGTAGTGTGTCAAGTGTTTGTGATGGTGCTCTAACACATGCATGCACACACACATGCTTATTTTATACAAACAGCCCTATCAAATTACAAATCAGATCGATATGCTATGATTTTTAGTTCTCTCTTCTTAGGAGATAAAAGAACTTTTTTTTACCTTTTAATCAATCCCAGAATCCAAGGGTACCTTGCTCGAAAGACGGTTCAACGTCTTAATCAATTTTAGAGGGTTTTGAAAATATTTTTGAAATTGAAAATCACCGAATGTGATTCCAGCTAGGTCAAAAGTCAAGTTTCAAAAGAACTAGAAACAAAAAATAATTTTTTGATTCAAGAGTTGAAAAACATTTATAGAAAATAAATCAACAAACTGATTTCTCAAGATGAGAAAGTAAATATGCAGATCTAAGTGTAATATAACATAAAATGGCCAGATCTATAATTTCTATGAACAAGAAATACAGATCTAACCTAAATATTTAAGTTGGATGCAAGATCTTAAACTCAAGAGGATAAAACTCTATCAACGACCTTCAAACCCTTACCAACAACACTCTCAAACATAAGGATGGTGTTTGGTATAAACTATTTTAGGATAAGGAAGATTAGGGTTTGAAAACGGATTAGGGTTTCTCTCTCTTCTCTCTTTAGCTTCTCTCTTCTCTCTCTGGTTAGACGAAGTGGTAAAAGTTCTCAAATGAAATGGCTAAGCCTCCTTTTATTCTTAGGGGCGAAGATATGAGAAGGCTGTTCAAAATCAAGGGCAGGGATTTGGTCTTACCAAATTGACTTTGATCCAACGGTGATATAAAAGTGGTGGGTTAAACATTCTGTGATTGGCTTAAAAGGGTTTCACATGGATTGACCTCAAACGCATGTAGAGCGTTGATAACAACGATCCAAGGGCTGATAATGGACAACGGTTTTGTGAGGGTAAACAAACACAATTTTGTGACAGGTGTAGGGCTGAGATTGAGGCTCAGATACGCGTTTTGAAACTAATTACACACGCAACCTCAAGGCTTTAGTGCTTTCAGATCCTACCCAAATCAACTTTCAGGTTTGAAATCATAAATCCAGAAATTGCAGAATGACCCCAAAAGCTTTTTAATCAAAATTTTAATTTCCAAAAAAACATTTAAAAATCATTAAAAATTCCCAAAAATTATAAAAATCAATTTTAAATGGGATTAAACACACACAAGTCTCACACAATTAATTTATGCAATATATATGTAATGAATGCAATCCTAATGTGTGTGGGTGATTGTGAATATACCTTTAATCAATCAATCAAGAGGAATGAAGTGTAGTGTCTGAGGCTTTTGGATTTCTAGGCAATGAACTCAATTTTGTCACTATTTCCAAACTAGATGAGCACTTATACAATGCATACTCGAGTAAGTCAAGAGTATAAGGTGCTTCAATCTACCCCTTTTGAAATATGAGACAAAATCTCCTTTGAGTCATCTAGGACTCGTAGGGCAACAAAGAAATAAGGAAAAACTATTCCTAAAAAAATTCTATCTACCCATTTCCTAGAAAAGAAAATTACATAACTCAACTAATTACAAATTAATACCCTAATCACATATGTTGAATACAACTGTATAGAATCCTGCAAATAATCACTAAGATCAAGCTTATTAGAAATATGTACAAAAAATGAACTCATAAGACTCAAATTTCTCCCTCATTTTGTCTCAAATGGACAAAGGGAATATTACTTAAGTCATAGGAGTTTATTCAGCACAAACCATTCCTATCGATTTACGCAAAGCAATAAATATATTGTAATCCAAAGGTTTGGTAAACATATATGCGAGTTGCAAATCAGTAGGAAGATAATTGATTTCTAATTCCTTAGTCTCAACTAATTCGCGTATAAAGTGATGTCGAATTTTTATATGTTTAGTTCGCGAGTGTTGAAAAGGATTTTTAGAAATATTGATTGCGCTTTGATTATCACAATAGAGATGTAATTGATCTTCTTGAATACCATAATCACTTAGCATTTGCTTAAGCCAAAGTAATTGAGCACAACGACTTCCAGCGACTATGTATTCAGATTCAGCTGTTGATAAAGAAGTGCAGTTTTGTTTCTTACTACTCCATCCTACCAAATTATTACCGATATAGTAACACGCTCCTGATGTGCTCTTACTATCATCAGTACACCCTTCCCAATCGGCATCAGTGTATCCTATTATAGTGCTAGGAGTATCATTGGTTACCAAAGTCCTAAATTTAGAGTGCCTTTTATGTATTTTATGATTCTATTAACACACACTAAATGGCTCTCTTTATGATTGTTTTGATAACGGGCACACGCGCAAACAGCGTACATAATATCAGGATGCGAGGCAGTAAGGTATAGTAAGGTTCCTATCATACTACGATACAGAGTAGGATCTACGGATTTACCAATCTCATCCTTAGATAATTTGACCGTAGTACTCATGGGAGTTTTAGCATCTTTGGCACTTTTAAGGCCAAATTTTTTGACAATCTCTAAAGCATATTTAGATTGCCAAACAAAAAAACCTTCTGAATTCTATTTGACTTGAAGACCCGAGAAAAATTTCAACTCCCCCATAAGAGACATTTCAAAATTCTTTATGCATAACTTCAGAAAAGGATTTAACTTCTGAGGGAGATGTTGATCCAAAGATGATATCGTCAATATAAACTTGAGCTATAATAATATGTTTGTCAAAATGTTTAACAAAAAGGGTTTGATCTTTTCCACCTCTCTTAAATCCTTTGTCTAAGAGAAAATTGGAAAGGCGCTCATACCAGGCTCTTGGAGCTTGTTTTAGTCCATATAAAGCTTTTTTAAGACGAAAAACATGATTTGGATATTGAGGGTCAATGAACCCTTTTGGTTGTTCTACATAGGTCTCCTCGGTTAATATTCCATTAAGGAAGGCAAATTTAACATCCATTTGGTAAAGCATAAAATGTAAGTAACAAGCTATAGCGAAAAGAAGATGAACATATTCTAATTGAGTAACAAGGGGGAAAGTCTCGTTAAAATCTATTCCTTCAATTTGAGAGTATCCTTGAGAAACTAATCTGGCTTTGTTTCTAAAGATTATCCCACTTTTATCAGATTTATTTTTAAATATCTAACGTGTGCCAATAACCTTTTTGTGATCAGGCCTAGGTATAAGATACCAAACATCATGAATGACAAATTGAAGAAGTTCTTCCTGCATGGCAGAAATCGAATGAGGATCATTCAATGCATCATTTACATTCTTTGGTTCCATAAGGGAAACAAAACATGCATAATGAGCATAGTTTCTTATTTGAGATCTTGTACGTACAGGCTCACTAATGTTACCAAAAATGTTATCTATGGGGTGATATTTAGAAACCCAGTTAGTTACTTCAGGTGTCTCAATTGGTAAAGAATCATCTATTTCTGGAGAGTCATTTTCTATAACATTTTCAAACTCTTCCACAATAGTTGGTTCTCTAGTCTTACTCTCAACAGTAGTGTCACTTACAATAATCTTTATAGATTCCATTAAGGTCTTTGTGCGAAGATTATAGACACGGTATGCTCTACTATCAGGAGAATATCCTAGAAAGATAACTTTATCTCCACGAGTCTCAAATTTAGATAAATGTTCTCTGTCTTTGCAGACATAACATGTACTACCAAAGGTTCTAAGGTGTTTAAGATGGGGATTTTTCTCATACCATAGTTCGTAAGGAGTTTATTTAGAATTCTTCCTAAGATAGACCCTATTGATAATGTGACAAGAAATTCGAATAGATTCTACCCAAAAATATTTAGGTAAACTCTTCGCATGAATCATAACACGTGCCATCTCTTGAAGAGTACGATTCTTTATCTCAGCAATACCAATTTGTTGAGGAGTCTTAGGAGGACTAAATTCATGTTTATAACCATTATAGTCACAATACTCTATAATACCGGTGTCTATGAATTCTCCACCTCTATCACTATGAATTTTATTTACTGGAGTATCCTTCTCATTTTCAATCCGAAGTAAAATTTTCAAAAATGTTTGGAAAGTATCAGACTTGTGTTTTAAGAAGGCTACCCAAGTAAATCTAATGAAGTCATCAACCATAACAAGAATGTAATTGTGTTCACAGAGACTAACAGTTCGAGAGGGACCCATTAGGTCCATATGGATGAGCTCCAAGGGTTTAGAGGTAAGGATATATTTAACTTTATTATGAGGTTCCTTAACAATTTTTCCTTCCTGACATGATCCACAGATAATATTAGAAATAGGTTTGATCTTAGGAATACCTCTAACTATTTCTTGTTAAGATAACCTACTAAGATTTTCTTAATTTATGTGACCCATTCGATTATTCCATATCTCATTGTCATCCATTCTGGCAATGTTATAGACCTCGGTACTGTTCTGGATAGTATAACAATTGTCAGGAGGCCTGAGTCCTGTAATTATGCACTCACCTTTATCATTTAAAATTTTTCAATTATTCTTTGAAAAGGTGACAGTATGATTTGAGTCATAAAATTGCGAGATACTAAGTAGATTAGCCTTAAGAACTTTTAATAGAAGAACGTTTTCAAGTAAAGGTAATCCTTCTTCTTGGAGTGTTCCTTTACCAATGATTTGAGATGATACACCATCACTAAAAATAACTTTTCCTCCAGCAAAGATGGTTTTGTTTAAAAGTTTGGTATCATCTCCAGTCATGTGCTTTGAACACCCTGAGTCTAAATACCAACCAGAGGGAGTGTGTTTAGCTTTTAAAGTAGTAATCAAAATATTACACTTCATCTGGGGCAATAGCTCATCTTTTCTAAACCAAATAGCTCTTGTTTTGATTTTGCGTTTATTTTCTCTCATTTGATAAAATTTGCGGGCATTAGATTTTTGTTGAAAAATGTTTTGCGCATGAGTTTGAATTTTATGGAAAGTAGGAGCATTTGGTTTCGGAAAGTGCCTAGGAATACTTCTTGGAAATGATCTTTTATGTTTGTTCTTTCTCTTCCTATAGTTAGAGTTTGTATCTAGCTTTATAGGCCGAACATAATTGTTACGACTTCTCCTAGAATAGTTAAAGTTTTGATATACATGAGTGTTACAGACAGGGTTAACTAAGCGTCTAGAGTAGCAACCTTCAAATGAATGAGCATATAAGTCACAGTATGAGCAATACAGATTGCTTAAAGAGGGTATCTCCTTAGGAAAGTCTCTAAACATAGACTTAATGGAATTTTGGGGTTGAACCTTATTCCCAAGGAGTACAATTTGAAAAGCAGAATCACTTTTCCTAATCGAGGGGCATACATATTTAGCCTTAGGTAAAATTTCACACTTAGAGTTACTTGATACCCCAATATCAAACTTTTGTTGTTTTTCATCAAACTCATTTTTTAGAGAATGAAAATCCGGACAAGTTTCTATAGGTCTTTTGCCTCCTGACACAAACTTGATTGGTTCACAACTTTTAGTTTGTGTCTTCAAATTTGGGCAAAATCCTATTCCAGTTCGATCATCAGAATTGGTTTTTGAATCAGCAACAAAACCATAAAAACAGTTTGAATTATTTTCAAATTTTGTAATTTTTTTGAAAATAGTTGTTGTCTTTTCTTTTGATTGTTCCAATTCTAATAATGTCCCTTTATATTTTTTCTCCAGAGTTTCATTTACTTCAATCAAATTCTTCATTTTTTGATCAAAATTTTTGACTTCATTCTCATGAGTTAGACATTGGGTAGTATACTCTTCATCATTAAGTTTAACCATCAGACTTAGGTCTTCTAGTTTCTCGGTGAGATCTTTCACTATCTTCTCTAGTCTAGTGCTTTTTTAAGAGTTTTCGTATAAAGTGTGTGTATATTAGGGAGGTCTTCAGTGTCCGAGACACTAAGTGTAGTGTGTGAAGTGACCCCTAGGGATTCATTTATTAAACTCGCACACACATTGGCATCGTCATTATCGCTTTCCCTTTGACTCACACACCCCGTAGTAGAACTAGCATTGTTCTCAGAAATTAAAGCATCTAAACCAGTAGCAGCATGATTCATAACAGCAGAAGTAAAGCTATTATCATCATTCTCGAACATAGGCACAGGCATATCATCATTATATATTATCTTAGCAAAGAAGGACATGCAAGGATCAAAAGCATCAGATGATTCAGGTTCCTTATTTTCAGAATCACTTGAATCATCCCATGTTTTGAAAATGTTGGCCCTAGTATGTTTATTGGTCGTGTTCAATTTCACTCTACAGTCTTGTGCTATATGTCCTAATTTTCCACATCTAAAACATTCAATGTTTTTGAAGTCTTTGTTAGGTCTCATATGAATGTCCTTGTGATGTTTGTCTTGACCTTTATCATAAGGTTTGTAACTAGATTGAGGTGGATAATTTGGCTTGCCTTGTCTGTTTGCCATTTTATTTCTAAATTTGAAAATTTTCTTAAACTGTTTTGACATTAAGGCAATTTGATTATCCAAACTATCTATATCACATTCCTCATCATAGTCATCATTGGGAATAGTGAGCTCAGGTTTCATCAGCTTAGAGGCAAAACTAAAATTGGAACTAGTCTGTTTCCTATGGGACTGGGTCAATTGCTTCTTAAATTCTAATTCCATTTCCACAATTCTCAGTTTACAACTGAGTAATTCAGGAGTGAGATTTTAGTCACTCATTTCCTCAATAACATTTCTTTTGTTATCAAATTTCTATGGTAATGATCTTATAATTTTAGAGACAATTTCATGTCTATCATAAGTTATCCCATTAGCATGCAATTTGGTCACAATGTCAGTCAATTTCATGTAAAAGTCATCAAAAGATTCAGAGTCTGACATAATTACAGAGTTATACTGCTGGATTAGCATCTTTATTTTAGCAGCCTTGACTCTAGTGTCACCTTCATGTGCAGTAATTAATGTATCCCAAGATTCCTTAGAAGTTGCACAAGATGAGATCCTTTTGAACTCATGTTCATTTATAGTCATAAAAATGGCATTCTTTCCTTTGTTATAATTTCGAGAAGCTTGCTTCTCTTCTTGTGTGAATTCACTTAATACTTTCTTAATCCTCTCATTACTTCCTTTAGTGGCAGGTTTTGTAGGATAAGTATATCCATTTTTAACAATATCCCAGACATCATCTCCTAAAGTTCCTTGTATGAAAGTAACCATCCTTACTTTCCAGTAAGAAAAGTTGTTTCCATCAAAGAGAGGAGGTCTGGTCAAATTACCAAATCTTTCATTTTTCTCGTCCATTGTTTGATTTCAAGAAAAAAATTTCAGAAACACAAGATCTTTTAGAAATATTTCCAAATCTCTGATACCAATTGAAAAAGTTGTTACTTAGGCCGTTTAATACAAGATTAAACTATTGAAGTAACTGTGAACTGTTTTTTGAGGAAACTCTTTTCTTTTAATTAAATCAGTTTAATCATAAGATGTGTTTAATAAAATATGTACGAGATCAGTTCAAGATTTATTTACTGGTTTAGTAAAATAGTTTAAAACAATTAAACTCAACATGAGGAAAGGTAGAAAGATTAAGTACAAGAGATTTTGTAACGTGGTAAAATCTCACCCAACTGAGAAAACATTCACGGTGACTTCTAAGTCACAAACCAAAAAACCACTAAAATAAAATATTCAAGTTACAAACTATATAACACACATGCTCACAAAACACTCCTATACAAGTTTAGAAATTTACCCACTGGTTTTACTTGTAACTTCTCTGCCGTTTTGATTGTTGATGTGGCTTTCCCAGTTTGCTAACTTCTCCACTTTGTTCTAGTCTTTACGTCGACTCTTTTTGATTCAAGATCTTATAACCAACACTTCTGTGTTGTAGTGTGTCAAGTGTTTGTGATGGTGCTCTAACACATGCATGCACACACACGGGCTTATATTATACAAACAGTCCTATCAAATTACAAATCAGATCTATATGCTGTGATTTTCAGTTTCTCTCTTCTTAGGAAACAAAAGAAACTTTTTTTTACCTCTCAATCAATCCCGGAATCCAAGGTTACCTTTCTCGAAATACGGTTCAAGGTCTTAATCAATTTCAAAGGGTTTTAAAAATATTTTTGAAATTGAAAACCACCGATTGCGATTCCAACTAGGTCAAAAGTCTTGTTTCAAAAGGACTAGAAACAGAAAATCATTTGTTGATTCTAGAGTTGAAAAATATTTACAGAAAATAAATCAACAAACTGATTTCTCAAGATGAGAAACAAAATATGCAGATCTAAGTGCAATATAACATGAAATGACCAGATCTATAATTTCTTTGAACAAGAAATACAGATCTAACCTAAATATTTAAGTTGGACACAAGATCTTAAACTCAAGAGGATAAAACTCTATCAAAGACCTTCAAACCCCTACTAATAACACTCTCAAACACAAGGATGGTGTTTGGTATAAACTATTTTAGGATAAGGAAGATTAGGGTTTGAAAACGTATTAGGGTTTCTCTCTCTAGTTTCTCTCTTCTCTCTTCTCTCTCTGGTTAGACGAAGTGGTAAAAGTTCTCAAATGCAAAGGCTAAGCCTCCTTTTATTCTGAGGGGCGAAGATACGAGAAGGCTGTTCAAAATCAAGGGCAGAGATTTGGTCCTACCAAATTGACTTTGATCCAATGGTGAAATAAAAGTGGTGGGTTAAACAGTCTCTGATTGGCTTAAAAGGGTTTCACATGGATTGACCTCAAACGCATGCAGAGCGTTGATAACAACGATCCAAGGGCTGATAATGGACAACGGTTTTGTGAGGGTAAACAAACACAAATCAGGTCGGTAGTGTTGTGACAGGTGTAGAACTGAGATTGAGGCTCAGACATGCGTTTTAAAACTAATTACACATGCACCCTCAAGGCTTTAGCGCTTTCAGATCCTAACCAAATCAACTTTCAGGTTTGAAACCATAAATCCAGAAATTACAGAATGACCCAAAAGCTTTTTAATCCAAATTTTAATTTCCAAAAAAAATTTAAAAATCATTAAAAATTCCCAAAAATTATAAAAATAAATTTTAAATGGGATTAAACACACACAAGTCTCACACAATCAGTTTATGCAATATATATGTAATGAATGCAATCCTAATGTGTGTAGGTGATTGTGAATATACCTTTAATCAATCAATCAAGAGGAATGAAGAGTAGTGTCTCAGGCTTTTGGATTTCTATGGAATGAACTCAATTTTGTCACTATTTCCAAACTAGATGAGCACTTATACAATGCAGACTGAAGTTAGTTAAGAGTATAAGGTGCTTCAGGCCTCCATAGGGTCGGTCGGTCGTAAGGTCATCTGAACTATCATCAAGCCGAGGCTTCAACCTGCATGAGCTTGGCTGATTTGGACCATCCAGCCTACTTGGTACTTCTAATGTTGGGGTCGGCCTGTCGGCCCCCTGTTTTCGGTAAGACCCCCTCATGGGGTAAATGTGGAGTTGAGCCCTTATCCCGAACGAGACTACCCTCGGCCTGGCCGAGAGTATATTTTTGGTATATCAATTGGAACTAAGAAATTAGAAATTATTTATGCTAAAATATGTTAAAATGAGTTAACTTGGATTTTGAGAGTTCAATTGATAAATTAATATAGATTTGTGGGCCAAAGTTTGATTTTATAAAATTTTGGGGGTAAATTGATGGTTATCAAAAGTTAAAAATGGATTTAAACTCTTGGTTAATTTTTCGAAAGTCTAGGGGAAATTTATATACTTATGAATTATTGAGATTAAGTAGATTTGAGAATATTAGAGTTCTTTGTGTTTTGAGCCATCAAAGGGTTTTAGGTCGTGCCCTAGAGGGACACTCCAACAAAGGTTGAGGCCACGATTACTGTTCTTAAGGATGCATCTACGGAATATTCCACATACAAGTTAGTGGGTTATTTCATTTGCCTCCTTGTGTTTTTTATGCATGATTTTTATGTTTTCCCTCATTTTAAGTTGCCTCCTTCAACAAGAAATCCAAATACTCTCTAACAATATCATTACCATAAAAAAAAATTATTTAAAGATTTCAATCATAGAAATCTAAGGGATTTTCAGTTGGAAAGAAAATCAAAAAGTCAAGTCTTTCAATCAACTTTTTAAGAAGCTTTCAAAGGAATTTTTCAAGTGGTTTTAATGCTAGCTTTCAAGTATTTTCCCCTTCAATTTCAAAAAAGGCTTTGTTTAAATTTTTTAGGCAAGTTGCTTTCTACTCTTCTCCTTTTATATATTCTTATGTTAAACTTCACTTAAACCTAAAGTGCATAACTAAAATGAGTTAGAAACCCGTAATATTTCTAGGGTTACTAGTGTATGAAATTAATTAGGTGAAAAGGATTATCCTCTTAAGTTTTATATTGAAATAACCTTCTTATTATTGGAAATTGGAAATTGTTATAGAATTGACATGATAGGGTTTTGGAATTTTTCATGAGTTTATGATGTTTGGAATATATGTTGATAAATTGGAATATGATTATAGTCTAATTGAGAATTAAAAAGTGCATGTTAGGTAGTGTTCAACCTTTAGCTCCATGAGTAGTACCAAACACTTAATTTATGACACTCTAAGTATAGAAATGTATAATTTATTCCTAATTATTCATGATAAGAATCTATGGTTGTGTACCCCATGATATACCATTGAAACGTTAATTGAGGTTTCTTATAAAATATGTTCTTGGAAATGATAAATTTACTAATTGCATGATAATTATCTTAAGCCTTTTTAGTTTCTTAAAGGAAATTAATAAAGTTAATTATTTAAAAGGATTATGGGATAAACATGTGGTTTGATTGTTGGGTTTGTGGTTATTTTGGTTTGTGTTGAATGAATTGGGGTTGGATATGGAGGTTGGACATTTAAATGTTAATTCTCCTAATTTAATCCCTCATAATAAATCTTTAACTAATTAATTTTCTTAATGATTATCCTATCTAAACGAAAGTGTACTAAGGGTTTTCTTATTTGGATTTCAATTTTTATGAGAAATCCAATGCACAAAGTTAAGAGCTAGGTAGAAATAAGGACATGAGAACCTTTAATAAAATCAATAGACCTCTATTTTAATGCTTTAGTTTGTGAGTAGTTAATGTTAGGCTTATTATCCCTTTATCTCCTAATTTTACGACATAATACTTGTCTAAATGCTTTATTTCAAAATGACCTAAGGGTTGGGTTAATGAGGTGATTATAATATAGTAGTGAGTGATGAAATTTATAAGGACATGTTTTATAAATGTCTGGGCTAGAATCTAGGAAATTTACAAGTATCCTATATCACAATTAATTATGTTTGATACTGCTACATTTGGCACGTCTCCACGATCATCCTCGACAGCCGTGATTTGAATTCATGCATCCATCATATTCTTACGTGCATCATGGGTCAAGCAACATACACTTCAATCGTTCCCACTACTCCACGTACTTATGGTAAAATAATTTTAATTGGATTTTTTTATTTATTTACATAAATATTTGGGAATAAATTTTGAAGCCTGGAAGATGATAAACACGTTAGATCTATTTAAGGAGTCCTTTTGAGACACGTCACTGATGTGGTTCGAACGACATCGTATGTGTTTTGAACGAGATGCCATCTCTTTCAAACAACATCGTATGTCGCTCGAACGATGCACTGCCTCAAAATGTGTATTTACGCAGTGCTGATTATACACGTTTTCTCAAGTCTGCATACCTCCGTTTATGAAAAATAGTACCTCTTTCCAAACTTCATATTTTAAGGTTTTAATACCTTTTTGATTCACAAATAATTCCTAATCATTTATGTGAATAATCTAAACCCCAAGGAATATTATACTACTCATCTGGAGTACACTTGTGGAGAAGACAAAGCTTTTCCATTGTTGACCTTCTAGAGCTCTTGCGGGAACTCTAGCCGACGACATCGAAACCGACGCTTGCGAGTATTTCGTATGTCACTGCTTGTATTTTTATTGTAATTTGTGTAAATTGTACTTTACAAATTATAGTGAAAATAATATGGTTTTGCCCATGTGGAGGATTTTTCCTCAACTGTGATTGTCGTGCATGCTTAGATTATTTCTTCATTCAATCAAGTTTGTTTGCAAGAGTTAAGACTTGTTGGGACTAAAATTGGAATTTAATTAAATAAGTTTGACATTGATTGCTGGCACACTCTCATATTGGTATCAGATAAATTTACATAATTTTACCGTGTAATTTTTTTGCAAAATTTTTCTCGATATCAATTTTGCTCTAAAAACTGATCTTCGAAAAAGGCACAATTTCAATTGGGAAACTTATATAATAGAGTCCCAATTTTTAACGGGTCTAATTATGCATATTGGAAAGCCCGTATGAAATCTCACTTAAAGGCCATATACGTACGTGTTTGGGTTGTGCGTGAAAGAGAGTGGACGCCTCCCACTGTCACTATAGATAACGTAACTACCGTAAAATATATGACTGCATCGATTTAGGATGAATTTAAATGGAGAACATATAACTCATGTGGGTTTAGTGCCATTTCTGGAGTTGTCACACCTGATGAGTTCCGATGCATTATGACGTGTACCACGTCTAAAGATGCATGGGATGTTCTGCAACTTACCCATGAAGGCACAAATGCAATAAAAGAATCTAAATTGCAAAACTTGACATAGTTTGAAACTATCTCCATGCATGAAAATAAGTGTTTAAATGAATTTTATGCACGCTTATCTGATATCATAAACACTAGTTTCAACTTAGGTGAATACATTCCTAATGCTAAAGTAGTTAAGAAAATGTTGAGATCACTTCCTAAGAGATTTATCCCCAAAGTCACTGTGTTAAATTCATTAGGTAATTAGAGTAGGTTGAAATTGGAAGAGTTAGTTGGAGACCTATAAACCTATGAAATCGACATGTTCCCAAACACAATAAAATTAACAGAGAAAGGGGTAGGACTTAAAGCCCAGGCTAGAAAGAGTGAGGGGTCAAAGAGAGTTGAGTCGTCTAAGAAAAGAGAGGAAGAGATGTCTGATTTTGATTTTGATTTTGACTTAGATAATTTGGTCCTATTTGCTAAAAATTTCAAAACACTTCTCAAATTATAGAAAAATGGGAATTTTAAACATAAAAAGAATTTTGAGAAAAATAAATCTGAAAAGAAGTTTGAGAAAGATAAAAAGGAAACCCCTAAGAAAGAAAGTGAGAGATGCTTTGTGTGCTACGGTAGAGGTCATAGCGGGTTTGAGTGTGCAACTAGGTTGAAATGTCTAGAACAATCTAAAGTTTCATTAAACACCACCCTTAGTGATGATACAAGGTCGAGTTGGTGGAATCTGGAGATGAGTCACTGCATGAATGTAACTTCACCGCATTCATGGCTTGTCATGTGAGTACTGACATTGCTCCTCACGATGATGAGGATGCAAGCTCACGGGGACACCTCGACAGTGATAGAAGTGTGAGCGAGGGGGTGGAAGAATCAAGTGAGAGAAAGAGTGATCTCTGACACGCGTACGCTGATTTATATGTTGATACTTTCAAGACCAAAAAGTGTAACCAAACATTAGCTCTTAATATAGCAGCTCTAGAGAACGTTTTATGAGAGATGACACAGAGAGAGAGAGAGAGAGAGAGAGAGAGAGAGACTTCCATGTCCACTGCGTTGAGAGAGAGAGAGACTGCCTGTGTTGAGAAAGAGAAAGTTTTTTTAGAGAGTGAAAGTATTTTTGAGAAAGAAACTAGAATCCCTTGTAGCCCAACTCACTCATGACCTTGAAAAAGCTCGGGAAGTCAAGGTAAGAATTGAGGACAAATCTGGTAAGATGGGAAAGATGCTCCTCACCCTTATTTTGGGTTTAGGTGAGAGGCCGGGAATAGGTTTTGATAGCGCTTCCACATCCCATACGACATTGGAACCAATTTGCGAGTTTATTACAAATCCATATGGCTACCCACCTAAAAATTAGAAAAGAGTTCGGCCAAGAAAAGGAAACCGAAGTCGGCCTAAGTCTACCTATTTTTTTTACTTACTATAAAAGAAAAGATCATCTTCGTGAATATTGCTATTGTTTAGGTCGGACACGATGCACTTTTTCTCCGTCACATGCCACTACTGATTTTGAGATTCTTAGAGAGCAAGTTGAGTTTCTAGTTGCCACATCTCAGAGAATAGTGGAAGAGTTCCAACGAATTTCGATGTTGTCAGTGGACTCTTCTAAAATCCCGACTAGAGTCAACAATAATAGGGGAAAACAGAAGGTTACCACATCTTGGGTGCCTAAACACAACACAAAAGCCCTTGTTGTTCATGTTTCTCTTAAAGCACATAATTCTCTATAGTGTTACTTTGATAGTGGGTGATCCAGGAACATAACTCGTGATGTCTCTTTGTTTACCTCCCTAGAGGATAGTAAGGAAGGTAAAGTTACTTTTGGAGATGGGAGAAAGTCTACAATGGTAGAACAAGGTACAATAGAGTTACCATGATTTCCTAAGATAGAAAATATGTTGTACATCAAGGGATTGAAAGCAAATTTACTCAGCATTAGCCAACTGTGCGACGCTGACTTTGCATTAAAGATTGACCGGAATGAATTCCACGTTTATGATCAAAGAGGAAACTTATATTGCAAGGGGTGAGTAATGAAGATAATTACTATAGGATCATGCCTAAATCCTCATTTGTCTGCAACAGTGCCACGATCACAATTAAGGATGTGTGATATCAACGTCTAGGTCATGTGAATTTTTTAGATTTGGAAAAGTTAGTTAAAAAGGACCTAGTACGTGGCTTACCATCACTTGGAAAGCCAACTTCCACAGTTTGTGGACCCTACTAGTTGGGAAAGGAAATTCTTAGGCCCCATCGAAAGTTGAATTCCATTACCACCTCATGCGTCCTTAAGTTGATACATATGGATCGTATGGGTCCTACTCGTACTGAGAGTTTAGGTGGTAAGAGGTACATTCTCATGGTGGTAGATGATTCTTATTCTACTCGATTATAGGTTTTCTATGAGAGAAATCCAATGCTATGGACTTTCTTACGACTAAGTGTCGTGTCCTGCAAAATAAACACGGTGCCACTATTAATAGAATACCTAGTGATAATGACACTGAATTTAAAGAAGAAAAAGTAGATATCTTCTGTGATATCCTTGGAATCAAACAAGAATTTTCAGCCGTTAGGACTCCTCTGAAAAATGAGATTTTTTAGAGGAAGAATCGAACGATTCAGGAGATGGCTATATATATGCTTTTGGGTCATAAAGTTGCAAAAAGATTTTGGGCAGAGGCGGTGTCTACCGCATACCATAAGGTGAATAGGGTATATCTCCATCCACACACACTTATGATGCCTTACGAATTGTGGACTATAAAGAAGCCCAACCTTTCATATTTCTGTGTCTTTGGGAGAAAATTCTACATCCTACAGGATAGAGAGCAATCAGGAAAGTTTGACTCCGGAGTGATGAGAGGATATTTTTATCTTATCCATCATCCAGTCGAGCTTATCGGGTGTATAACCTGAATATTTCTAAGATTATGAAGTCAATAAAGGTCACCGTGCAAGATGATGAACCATCGACATTCATTGATTCTAACCTTTTAGGTAAGTGTGACGTACTTTCTACTGATGATCCTATTGTGCCTCCCATACCCATAGTGGATCCCATTCCTGACTTAGGGGACACTCCTGCTTGGGTTCGCAAGAGTCATGATCCTTTTACTATTTTAGGAGATCCCACCATAGGGGTCAAGACTCGTGCTCAGCTAGAGAACGTTGTTAGCCATGTTTGTTACACGTCCAAAGTTGAGCCCAAGAACTATAAGGAAGCACTCAAAGATGAACACTAGATATGTGCTATACAGGATGAGTTGATTCAGTTTAGAAAGAATGATTTCTAGGAACTGGTCCCCCAACCTAGTGATATAAATGTGATAGGTATCAAGTGGATCTTCAAGAATAAGGTGGCTGAGACTGGTACTATTATTCAAAATAAGGCTAGGTTGGTCGCTCAAGGCTACACAAATATAGAGGGTGTAGACTTTGACGAGACATTCGCTCCTATTACGGGGCTTGAGTTTATCTTCTTACTACTCGCGATCGCATGTCATCTGCGCTTCAAGTTATATCAGATGGATGTCAATAGTGACTTTCTTAATGGCATTCTACAGGAGGAGGTTTACGTGGAACAACCAAAAGGGTTTGTAGACCCTAATCACCCTGATCACGTATACTATGTGAGGAAAACCTTGTATGGTTTTGAAGAACGCACCTCGTGCTTGGTACGAGAGGCATACTTACTATCTCTTAGCTTGTGATTTCAACAGAGGGGGCGTTGATACGACGTTGTTCTTCAAGAGAGATGACAGTGCTATGTTGGTTTCTCAGGTCTATGTGGACGACATAGTCTTTGAATCCACGTGCTCCCAGCATGCTCAACACTTTGAGGAGGAGATGAAGAGTGAGTTTGAGATGAGCATGGTTGGTGAGATTACTTTCTTCATTGGTCTTCAGGTTCGTCAACTAGAGGATGGGATGTTCATCTCCCAATCCAAGTATGCTAGAGACCTTGTGAATAAATTTGGTCTAGACTTCGCTAAGCATGCACGTACACCGATGGTTACCTCAACTAAGCTTAGCAAGGACACTCTAGGCAAGGGCATAGAGAAAACCTTGTATCGTAGTATGATAGGTAGTCTTCAATACTTGACTGCCAGTGTCCCGACATAGCCTTTAGTGTTGGAGTCTGAGCGTGATATCAGGCGTCCCCAAAAGAGTCACACTTACTCTCTCCTAAACATATTATCAAATACGTGAGTGGAAATCTCTCACTTGGCATTTAGTATTCCTTTGATACCAGTGACCGTTTATCTGCCTATTTGGATGTCGATTGGGCTGGGGATGCAAATGGATATAGGAGCACTTCTGGTGGGTGTTTCTTCTTTGGTTCTGCTCTTGTCTCTTTGCTGAGCAAGAATCAAAACTCCATCTTTTTGTCCACTGCGAAGGCTGAGTACATAGCCAATGGGAGTTTCTACACGTAACTTCTGTGGATGAAGCAGATGTTGGAGGATTATGGGATATCACAAGATACCATGACTATTTCATGTGATAACACGAGCGCGATACACATATCTCATAATCCAGTCCAGCATTTGCACACAGAACACATTATGATATGCGAGAACTTTATTCGTGAGCTTGTAGAGGAAAACGTCGTATTCTTGAGTTTTGTATCTACCGACCTCCAGTTAGCCGATATCTTCACAAAGCCTTTAGATGCACTTAGATTCGAGAGTCTTAGGAAATCTTTAGGAATTTGCACAGTTGACTGAGGGGTGGTCACCATGTCTAGAGTAGGATGCATTTTTCATGTTTATATCATCTGATTCCTATCTCTAGATTGTATCATTTGTATAATTGTTTGTTTGTTTATTTTATTTTTTTTGGAAAATTTGAAAAATACAAAAATATTTTTTTTTTGAAATGAAAAAAAAAAGATTTTCTTTTTACAAAATTTTTTGAAAAACACAATAGAGTTTTGTATTTTACCGTTTATGGATGAACATTTAAGATAACCACCGTCACAACTTCATTCCATATTCCACATGACTGTTTGACAGTGATTTGAGATGCTTTATCATTTCATCCATCTGCTTTACATTGTTTGGAGTCTTTGAGATGTGATTCGTGGTATCTTCTACATGTCTGGCACCTTTTCTCCACTATTGCACACATACATGGTATTATTTGAGTATTGTAATTGTCTATCACATATTGGCTTGAGTGTTTCCATCTCAATTATGTCTATACAACGACGAAAATGCGATAAAACTTGACAAGACAGTAGTGCATGTAATAAATGTTTACCGCGAGGAATTAATTGCAATAAAATATGATGAGTGAAAATTAACTTGTCGAGAAAGCCGCCGATTGAAAAAGAGCCCGAAAAAATTCATGGCAATAAAAAGCATATCATGCCAACTTAAATGGGCTAATAGGTTTAGTTTAATCACCTCAAAAGAAAAATATAATGTATAATTTTTTATGAGGGAACTTGGATGGAAAGAAATGAAAAACTGGTTTCCACGTCCTTTAAAGTCATGAAAAATATCTTCAAATGTTTTGGACGTTATTTGTGTGGAAATCAGTTTGAGCTTTGATTTGCTTATTTGATTGAGTCAATTTCTTTTAATTCCACAATTTTTACACCTAAGGAAGATGTTGAGTTCATTCATTAGGAATATCCAACATTCCTCGTGCACATATGTTATGGTTTTATGTATTGATTTTTTTCACATCCCTTCATTTTCGCTATCACTTACTTGGTTGTTTTGGTGTTTTTTCATGGTGTGATTTTTTTTCTTTAAATTTTTTTTTTAAAATAATTCAAAAAGATAATGTTTATTACCTTGTGAAATTCTCTATTTGCATTGCTTTTTGTCTTCATATCTGTCTATTTGGGGACATCATAAAAAGAGGGAGAATGAATTACGGGGGAGAATTGCTTGTTTGTTTTTATAATGATTTTCCAGCACATAATTGATATTTGTTTTTGCTTATCATTATATTTCAAACTGCTGCACATCATGGGTATTTGCTTCTTGTCTCTTGTAAGGACATATTTTCATTGCATTGCTTCTTGCTTATTGTGTAAGGACATATTTTCATAGGCCCATTATCAATTTGTTATGTCATATACCGCTACACGATCGAAGAACATTCAAGAGACATCTACATCAAAGACGGATTCGAATTACTCAAGTTCTTCATCATTCAAGGCTCCGCGAAGTTTACTTTGGTAAGGTTATGTTTTAAATACCTTAACATATCACTTAGAGCTTTTGGGATATTTTTACAAAATATTTTCTAAGTGTTGGAGCGGAATTTTTCGTCAAATATTGAGAATGAGTATTTTTTCTAAGTTTTGAAGCGGACCTCGATTTTGACGCCTAGATCGTTCGCGCGAGATAAGCATCTCGTTCGAATGAGCTTGGAAGTCGCGCGATGTCGTTTGAACGACATGCGTACTTCGTTCGAGCGATATATGCTTCTCGTTCGAACGAGCTCGAATTTCGAGGCGGTGCATTTTTATATAAATACTCATTAAATGGTAACATTTTCATTAAGAAGTCCATACGTTTTCCAGAACAGAAACACTGCAAAAGAACTAATCTTTAGGCTTCTTCTTTTAGGGGTTTAATCCCTTTTTGATTTACAATTCACAAAACTCCCATCTTGCTTTAGTGAATTGTTTTGGTGTTCAAGAACACATCTTTGCCTTTGTTCATCTTTTGTGGAGTGCGTCTCTATACCATATGGCTGCGTGTCATTAAGGATCTTGCTGCGTGAAGATTCTTTGCTGAAGATAGGACTGAGAGTCCTTGGAGGGTGCTACGGGTATTCTCTTGCTGAGTTCAAGACTGCGAGTCTTTGTGGATTGGCTGCGCGTTAATCCACTGCAGATTTCTCTATGTAATTGTAAGTTGCGATTTATAGATTCATAGTGAAATAAAGGTTTTACCCGAAAGGTTTTTTTTCCTGAAATCTGTGTCTCAACATATTTATTGTGTCGCATGCGGTATTTGTTTATGGTTTGTCACACGCACCATAGATGCATGTTTAGGGGCTGAATTAATAGACTCTAATTAAATAAGTGAGCCAAATTAGATATTTGCGAATTTAATCAATTATCACACAGTCATATTTTTTCAAATTGGTATCAGAGAGGGTTACGCTAATTTATCGCGTTTTCCTATTTTCCGCAAAATCGTGTGATATTGATTTTTTTTGAAATATCAGTTTTGTGAAAAATCGCATTTTTTTTCTATGGAGCACTTCTATAATAAGATGCTAATTTTTACGGGTCTAATTATGCCTATTGGAAAGCTTGCATGAAATCTGGTTTAAAAGCCAATAACGAGCATGCTTGGTACCTTTGAGAAAATGGGTGGACTCCTCCCACGGTCACCATTGATAATATATCCTCTTTAAAACCTGTGTCAGCCTGGACTAAAGATGATCATAAAATGTCTAAATATAATTCACGTGGTTTGAGTTCTATTCCTGGAGCTATCACTCCTGATGAGTTTCACCGAATTATGACGTGCACCACGTCTAAAGAGGCATGGAATGTTTTGAAATTGACACATGAGGGTACGAACGCGGTTAAAGAATCTAAGTTACAAAATTTGTCCACCCAATTTGTGACTATCACCATGTCTGAGTCTAAATGCTTTGATGATTTTTTTGCACGTTTGTCAGACATTATTAACACCAGTTTTAATTTGGGTGAGGTGATTGATAACACGCGTATCGTTAAAAAGATTTTGAGATCTCTCCCAAAAAGCTTTATTCCTAAAGTCACTGTTTTGAACTCTTTGGGGAATTTGAAATCACTTAAGTTGAAAGAACTTGTAGGAGATCTTCAAACCTATGAGATTGACATGTTTCCCAAAACCATTAAAGCTAAGGATAATGGCATTGCTTTAAAGACTCATTGTAAGAAAAAGAAAGAAAAAGTTTGTGAGTCCGATTCTGAGGGAGACTTTGATTTTAATGATATGGCCTTGTTTGCGAAAAATTTTAAAAAATTTATCAACATGAACAAAAATAATTCTTCCAACAAAAAGAAATTTTTTGAGAAAAATAAAAAGAGAGGAAAGGCCAAAGAAAGCGGTGAGAAAGAAAAAGAGAATGACTCAGATGAGGAGTGTGAGGAAGATCTTGAGAACTTGACTTGTTTTGAATGTGGGGGTAAGGGACATAAGTAGTTTGAGTGTCCAACTTGTCTTAGAAAGAAAGGGAAGAAAGTAGCCATACCTGCCACACTTAGTGATAGTGAGGGTGATGAGGGAGATGAGTCCAATAAAGGTTTAGCACATGGGATGGTTGCCACTTTTTCTAGTCATGTGAGCACACCCACTTTGTCTCACGAGAGTGCACACGAGGGAGATGATAGTGATTTGTGTTCTTCTAGTGAGGATGAGAGAGAGGAAGAAAGTCGAGATGAAAGTGAGATCCAAAAATCTTTTAGAGATTTGTACACCGAGACCTTGAAAACAAAGAAGTATAATCGTGATTTAGGTCGTCGGGTTTTAGATTTGGAGAGAGATAAGGAGGTTTTGAGAAAGGAGAAATGTGATTTGACCGACACGTTGTCTAGTCTGACAACATGTGTATCCCAACTCGAGAGTGATCTCGAACGTGCCAGGGAGGTCAAAGTCATTTTTAAGAACGCACCCAAGAAGGTTGAAAAGGTGGTTCTTAAGGGTGAAGGTGAGAAGTTAGGAATAAGTCATGACGGTGCTTCTATTTCCCAATTAGCATCCGAGCCAGTTCCCACTTTAGTGATAGATTCACATGAGTCTGACCCTTACCCACCTAGGCGTCCCATTCCTATTAGGAAAGTGCGTCCTAGAGTTTTTGAGAGAGGTGTTCCAAGGCCTATTTATGTTTGCTCACATTGCAAAAGGAGAGGACACCTTAGGGAATTTTTCTTTAAGTTGGGGTATGTGTCACATTTTGCTTCTACACGTGTTTCTGATACACATGCTCCCACACATGATTCTTTACATGCTCCCGAAGACTACATGAGAGAGTTTTCACATTTAGGTGAGCAAGTTAAGTTTTTAGTCAAAACTTCACAAGAATTGATGGAGGTTTTTCATAAGTTATCACCACCTTTGGAAAACCCCTCCGCACCTAATGATTGAGGTTTGACTTGTTTACTAGCATATGATGATTTTCATAATGACATTGTTTGCCTATTGCTAGTATGTATCATTTTTGTATGTTTTATTTTTTTAAGAAAAATTTTGAAAAATACAAAAAGATTTTATTTGATAAAATTTTGAGAAAATCCAAAAAGATTTTTGTATTTTGTTTGCACCTTTTATGATGAAGACTTGGGATGACCGAGTCACAACATCATTCCATTATTTTCCTGTGACTATTTGATAGTGTTTTGAGACAATAGGTCAATTCATCCTTGTGCTTTATAATGTTTGGATTCATTAAGATGTAATTAAGTGTTACTTCCTACATGTTTGACTCATGTTTCCTTTATTGCACACATGCACGGATTTGTTTCATTATTGTGCTTGTCTTATCACATGTTGGTTGGGTGTTTTCACTTCAATCCTATCCTTAAAATAAACCAAGCGCGATAAATTTTAATAAGGAAATTGTGCATATAAGAACCGTTTTTTTTGAGTTTGTGTGCTTTGTTTGAACGGGGAAAGGCTGCGAAAGATTCATTTTGCCTTTGCAAATACTAAGCCACCGTTAAATTGGACCTAAAAAATGGAGGAATTTTATTATCCGGGGTCCAAAGAGGTTTAAAAGAGCCCGAAAATATTTAAAGGCAATAAAAAGAAATTCATGCCAATTATGGGCCATTTAGGATTTTGCACCAATTCTCCAAAGTTTGAGAATTTAGTTTATTCACCTCTAAAAGAAAATATATATGAGGGAGTTTGGTTGGAGAATTAAAACGGGTTTGCACGTCCTTGAAATTCTTGAAAATGCGATAAAAAAAAGTTTTGGACGTTATTGGTGTGGAAATCATTTGACTTTGATTTGTTGATTTGCATAAGACGATGTCATCTAAATTCAACAAACTTTTACACCTGAGGATTCTTTTGATGTTCATTCGTTAGGGGTACACGTATTCATCGTGCACATATGATTGATTGAGTTGATTTTCCTATCGAATGTGTTCACACCCATTCAATTCATTTCCATGACTTGGTTATTTTAGTTTAAATCCATGGTGCGATTTTTTGTATCATATTTTTCAAAGTGGTATCTTATTTTTGTGTGAAAAATTGAAAAATTCAAAAATAGTTTGTGAGATTTTTGAGATATCCCTTTGCATGCGCGTAGTATGATCCTTGTTTACTATGCAATTTTATCGTGACACTCCATATTTTGATTTTTTTCTTCTTATCTGTCTATTTGGGGACATCATAAAAAGGGGGAGAAAGAATTATCAGTTATGGGGGAGTTTTTGCATTATGGGGGAGATTTGATTATTGATGTTTTATTCTTATATCATTTCAAACTCGATGCGTCACGAAGGTTTTTGCTTTATCTCATGTGTGTAGGTACAAAATTGAAGATTGATATGTTGCACACCCTGATGAGAAAAGCTTTGAGATTTGACAAAGATGATTGAAGAACTGTTTTGAAGTCTTGAAAATTTATTCATGGGAGGGTAGATTTGTATAGGAAATTTGGTTTTTTGATAATTCGGATTTTTTATGTATGTACCGGCATAAAATAGGGGGAGATTTGTAAGGACATATTTTCATAGGTCCGTTATCAATTTGTTATGTCATATACCGCTACACCGTCGAAGAACATTCAAGAGACATCTACATCAAAGACGGATTCGAATTACTAAAGTTCTTCATCATTCAAGGCTCCACGAAGTTTACTTTGGTAAGGTTATGTTTTAAATACCTTAACTTTTCACTTAGAGCTTTTGGGATATTTTTACAAAATATTTTCTAAGTGTTAGAGCAGAATTTTTCGTCAAATATTGAGAATGAGTATTTTTTCTAAGTTTTGAAGTGGACCTCGATTTTGACGCCCAGGTCGTTCGTGCGAGATCAACATCTCGTTCGAACGAAATTGGAAGTCGCATGATGTCATTTGAATGACATGCATACTTCGTTCAACGACATATGCTTCTTGTTCGAACGAGCTCAAATTTCGAGGCAATGCGTTCTTATATAAATACTCATTAAATGGTAACGTTTTCATTAAGAAGTCCATAAGTTTTCCAGAACAGAAACACTGCAAAAGCACTAATCTTTAGGCTTCTTCTTTTAGGGGTATAATCCCTTTTTTGATTTACAATTCACAAAACTCCCATCTTACTGTAGTGAATTGTTTTGGTGCTCAAGAACACATCTTTGTCTTTGTTCATCTTTTGTGGAGTGCGTCTCTACACCATATGGCTGCGTGTCATTAAGGATCTTGCTGCGTGAAGATTCTTTGCTGAAGATAGGACTGAGAGTCCTTGGAGGGTGCTGTGAGTATTCTCTTGCTGAGTTCAAGACTGCGAGTCTTTGTGGGTTGGCAGCGTGTTAATCCATTGCAGATTTCTCTATGTAATTGTAAGTTGCGATTTATAGATTCATAGTGAAATAAAGGTTTTACCCGAAAGGGTTTTTTTCTGAAATCTGTGTCTCAGCATATTTGTTGTGTCGCATGCGGTATTTGTTTATGGTTTGTCACATGCACCATAGATGCATGTTTAGGGGCTGAATTAATAGACTCTAACTAAATAAGTGAGCCAAATTAGATATTTATGAATTTAATCAATTATCACACAGTCATATTTTTTCACTTAGGTCCTCAAAACTGACCTCGACCCGCTGAATTGGTCATCTTTGTCTCCTTAGGCGCTTAGAACTGACCTCGACCCTCTAAATCGGCCATCCTCATCCTCTAGGTCCTCAGAATTGACCTAAAATCCACTTTCCCACTGTCGATGTAGTGTCCATCGGTTGACGGCCTTTAGTTGTTCCAAGCTCACCCGTCGAGGGGCTCCTAATAGACACCTTATCTTAGGACACCCCCCCCCTAAGCACCTCCTTATGACCCTAGCACTCACTCATTCACCACAAACCCAAAGTTATACTCCGAGTACCAATCTAGAGGCCACCGGGTACACTTGGGCTCCATTTCACTCTGATAAACTTCCTCGCCTGAGTGAAAGCTTGATGAATCTTTAAAAGGACCTGAATCCCCTTTCCAATGGTCTACCCCATGCACAAATCGGCCTTATGGTTCAGACAAATGACCCAATTTTCTATAAAAAAATGATCCAGGGGCATAGGGCACTCCCGGGCCCCGTTTGATTCTTGTCAACTTCCTATCCTGAGTGAAAGCTCCACAAAACTTCAAAGGGCTTTGAATCCCCTTTGCAACATTATACCCTGTGCATAAATCATCCTTACGGTTCGAAAGAACGATCCTTTTTACCTCAAAAACTGAACTAGAGGCCAGTAGCTGCTCGTACGCCCCCTTTGACCCTAGTCAACACTCGATCTTGAGCCAAGATCAATATATCTTTGAAGGGATATTAATCCCATTTCCAACGGTCTACCCAATGTGCAAATCAGCCTTATGGTACAAACGAATTTTACTCCGAAGGGTCACCGAGTGCTTTTGGCCCCCTTTTGATTTTGGTAAACTCTCTAAAATGAATGAAGATGAATGAAATCTCAAAAGGCTCTGAATACCCTTTCCAACAGTCCATCCCGTATTGGAAACGGACTTACTATTCGGACAAACGATTTGTTTTCCTCCAAAAAATTCCTTTCTAGTGACCAACGGGCACTTTCGGGTCTCGTCTGACTTCAATTAACTCTCAAACTAGGGAGTGGATCAATGGATTCTTAAAAGGATTTGAATACCCTTTCTAACGGTCCACCCTGTATACGATTCTGACTTATGTATTTCTTTTTATGATCATTTTCCAAAAAAAATATCTCAGACTACTGAATGGCACCCTCAACACCCTACCTATCGGTAGTGTGTCTGAGTTTCAATGCTAATAGGCAGGTTTAGTATGCTCCCAATCAGTACTCCCTTGGCCATATAAATATAGGCCATGACCGCACTTTGAAAAGGACCCCTGAACATCCCTCTCTGTCATTCATAGAACATTCTCTCGAATTTAGAGTTGTTCCCTTCTTAAAAATACTATTTCCCACATTCCTTCCATCCTTTTCATACTTCATTTATTAAATTTCCCCCATCACCTTATACCACCATCATCTCATTGTGAGATAGCGTAACTAAAATCAAGATCCACTTCAAGTCTTCCTAAGGAGGTCCAATTCTCTATCCTTGTCTTTAAATTCTCTTATTTTAGCATTAGTTGTTTTATTTCTACTTTGATGCTTTATTTCATTACATCACATATATTAATCTCAAACCTTTATTAGTAGTATTTGCACATACTTTATTTTCATAAAAAATAAGAAAAAAAGGTTTACCTATAAATTCCAAGTGAGGGATTCTCACTACACCTTCTCACACTTAAAGCACGTTTATCTCTACACACACACATAAGAGAAATCCCCCATTTGGATTTATGGGTTAAAACACACCTTATGTTATCTTCAAATTACGTAGACTTTAATGCCCTTTGGGCTATGTAGGCGTCTTGGGTAAATCCCTAGACTTGAGTCCTCCCTTCTGCTCAATTATTATACTATATATATATATATATATATATATTGTTAATGGATGCCATATTCTTGCATGCTTGTGTCTTATTCGATGCATATATTCGTTCTTCCATAATGACTTGTAATTCGTCAAACACTTCATTATATTTTGAATTATTATTTTAGGAACACTTCTAAGGATGAACTCACTCTGTTCTTTTCCATGATGCGAGTTGAACGATTCCATTCCTCTATTTATATTATGCACATAAGCACACACTTCACGGAGTTTAACAGAAGAATATTAACACATGCCCATGAGAGACTAAAAGGGAGGGATAGGTGCCTAACGCCTTCCCATTCCATAACTTGGTCCCCGGACCTTTGAACTATTAGGTTTTGCAAGAATCAATATTTTCCTTGATGCCGTTCTCTCGAGACAACAACATTCTTTTTGTGTGTTTTTTGAATAATAGGTTGACGACTCTATCTCTACATATTACCCCATATTGACAACGACCGAGCGCCCCAAGAAAGGCTAAAATCTCGCGCACACACTAATGAGAGAGGGGGAAAGCCCTCCCAGCCCCCCTCGGGATGACCACAGTCATTTATCTCTAAACCATTGTTTGATCGGTTACGAAAAATGAGTGGAAATGTTGTTTTGAAAACACGCCTAAAAATGTCTCAAAAAAAATCTCAAGACTCTTATGATAATTTGATTAGTAATTCGGACATATGATGTTAGACCATCGTTTGTTCACCAATAAATATTAGCCATAAAAATTCTGAAAAATTATCCAACTTTTGAAAGCCAACTTGAGCCTAAATTAATATCCCTTTTCATTTGATTAATTAAGAGAATCCAAATTGGCCGAGAGTTGAGAAAATCGAAAAATTTAGAAATTAAGTCCAAATGGTACATGAAAAGGGAAAAATTAGAAAAATGCTCAAATAAAAATAAAATAATAATAATGATAATAATAATAATATAATATTTTGAAAAAAAATGAAGAGAGAGAGAGAGATGCGCAAAAGCCTAAAGAATTGCTAACGGACATTTATGAGAAAATTTTCCGACATCTGGAAAAACATTCCAAAATTTCCATTAGTACCAAAACACCTTAACTCAAAAAAATACTAATCGAGTCCGAATAACGAAGCCAATCACCACGTGAAGAGCTAAAAATACAAAATATAATAAAGAGACAAAACGGCGTGATAAAGAATGATGTTTTCCTATTTTTCAATGATCGTAACTCGTTCATGAGATCTTTTTACCATAAATTTTGATCTTTCAAATTATGTGCGTGAACTTGTGTCCATTATATTTACTCTTAATTTTGCACACACCGAGAGAAAATGCCATTATCTGTGTGATTTTTTTATGAGTGCATACCATGATAAATCGGGTCAAAGAAAATTTTCGAAAAGTAACATAATGATCAATTGGTGGAAGTTAGAGATTATTTTTTGGCTTCGCACGCACACACTATGGATTGAGATTAATCTAATAAAAATTATTTGTGATTAATTTTATGGAATTTAAATTATACAATTTTTAATTATTTTGATATTTTCTTTGAGTCATACCACATGGTACAACATGAATTTTCTGAGTACACTCGCTGTAAACCCTCACGAGACACAACTGATCCTATCAGGGTAACCTAGTGGTTTAACTACTTATTGCATATGCTAAATGCAATATCATTCCCACGAAAAAGGTATTCTATCCCATAGTTGAGAAGAGGTATTGATAGACCCTATTTTCTCATTCTTTACATTGCTCGGGACTAGCAACGTCTAAGTTAGAGGCTTAATTCGGCATAAATATTCAAAATTTATTCCCCTAATTTTGATATTTTTACGGTCCTGAACATTACATTCATCCTAGATATATCTCATATTTGTGGTTACTAACCTTTTTGGCAAGTATTTTTTATTTTGCATATTCCTCATCTGTTTTATAGGTAAATCGTGCATTTAGATGAAAGAGAAAAGTAAAAACAATGAAAGGTTTGCAAGAAAGGGAAGTCAATGGAAAATTACTAAATTTCCATCTAGAACTCAGAGAAGTAGCCAACTGAAAAATTGAATATCTCGAGTTCATGACAACACTAGAAAAAATGGCACCTCAATCTGAGTTACGGTGAAGAAGTAATGACCATTTGAACTTGAGAAGAAGTCTAGGGGTAAAACTGCAAATACGGAGAAAAGGCAAGCTAAAAGAATGATTTCCAAAACCAGAGACCGAAGCGGTGTGGTCCTCTAAGTGAAATGCTTCGCTTTTGTTGAGGGTTAGGTCCTAAGGGTTTTATTTGGTATGAGGGTTTGGCCTTTAGCAAAATTTCTTATCCTTTCCTAGATTTTAGCAAATGTAGTTTGGGTCTAAGTTAACCTCTTTGGCTTATTTTTAGCACATGTTTAGGACATCAAGGAGGCTAATTTTCATTATTCTACACTTTATTTGCAACTAATAAACCATAATTAATTGGAGAAAAAATATTGGACTTTTCTACATCAAATTAATCAAGAATTGTTATTTTTGTGGATTTCTTTCATTGGTGTGGATGCTTTGCATTACAAGTTTATTTCTTTAAGATTGGCATAACAATTTTATATCTTTTCTCTTGTTAGTCAATTAAGAACACTTGTATAATGATGATAATTAATTAGATATTAAATCCATGTCTAGCTAAACTAATAGTTGATTGCGGAACATGAACCCAACCTAGATTTTTTTATGTTAATATAAAATTCAGCAAAATTAGATAATTAATTCTTAGAGTTTGTTACTTTAATTGAGACTAATATTGTAGGTCTTTTAACTCCATTTGTTGCAAGCAACCGGAGTGTTTGAGGATGAAATATACGTGTAAATAATTTTGTCATTCACATTAATTAATTGGTTGACCAAGTATTACGCGGTTAATGCCCAAACATATTTGGTGCTTCGAGTTAGTTTATGCTCTTCTTTCAATTAATTAAATAGCTTTCTAGAATTTTAATTTAGTGGAGATACTCTACGGTTTGGACGATTGGATCTCAACCACATTTTTCCAAAAGTGTTTTCAAAACCAAAAGTTCAAGTTCTTGATTTTTAGTATTTTAATTTGCACTTGCTTAGTTTAATTTGCGTAGATAACTAGTAAATTTTCAAAATATAAAATCATCTTTTTCTTTCTTTCTCGAGTCGAAGCCAAGATATTAGAAGCCAACCCTGGATTCGACATTATCTTATGACCTATTCCTTGAGGATTCGACCCTGACTTACTGGGTTATTACTTGAGCGACCGACTTGCACTTGAGACCTAAGTACACCCGTAGCACACACATTCTCCATCATGTCAGCTGGCCTGCCTAGATTTTTTTTACACACTATTTTATCCCGTTAGAGCTTGGGGAATGAGCATAGGTGCTTTTGGGGTAGAGTGAGACTACTGGGGAATATTTTTAGGGTTTGTGACTTGTGTTAGGCTAATAGTTAGATGGGTTCGAGTGAGATGAACCGAAAATTCAAGTGAGTAAACACTTATATACAAAATTGGGACGTCAGTTCAGACTTTGAAATTAGTAAACTGATACGCTGTGGGATTTGCGTATAAGGTCAGTAATTTTTATATATACATACTGTTCTAACTTGTATATATATATATATATATATATATATAGGGGGGGGGGGTGCATGTGCGTGTGTGCGTGTGTACGTGAGTGATTGTTACGTTTTTATATTGAACATACCTACTCGATAGTGCTATCGATAGGAGGTTGCGCGTAGTGGGAATCCACCCTAGCATTGACCAACAGGTATTGGATTAATTCCCCAAGTCATAGTATTGTTGCATCGCCATTATTTTTGTGTGAGGATATGTGTTAGTTTGGAGACCAGTGGGGTTCGATATGGCATGGTTGCGATCCTACGAATGTATGTTTATTACCGCCTTTACTATTTTCAATTACGTTTGGGTTTGTGGTGAGATTCCAACCTGGTGGCTCAATCTTATATGTGCTTGGGGCAGCTGCTAATTGGTAAGGGGCATTGGTAGTGACAATATATAGCTTATATGATCGTAGAGAAGGGCTTAGCATAGGAGGTTAGTGTGATGGCATCGCTAATTGATGTGGAGGATCTGGGAGAGGATTTCTTGGGTTTATCATCACTTTTTAATAACACTCTGTTTTAACTCAACAATAAAAGCTAAGTCCTTCTTAGGTTTAGGCATAACAACATTTTCCTATTGGTCATAAATTTTCAAAGACACAGCTAACTCTTCTAGGAAAAAATGTTTCGTGTACCTCATTCAAAATAAGAACCTTAGTGTTAAACTTAGATATAAGAGTTTTAAGAAACTTTATAACAACTTTGTTCTCCGAAATATTTTCACCAAAATTAAGAGAAGGACTGGCAACTTCTATCAATATCATGTAATAGTCATTAAAACTCTCATCTTTATTAATTCTCATGTCTCAAACATAGCTGCAATGTGTTTCAACTTAGAATACTTAACATTAAACATTCCCTCACGTGTCGCAAGCCTCTTTCGCCAATTCACAATTTATACTACGACTGTATTCTTGAGTGCTAACGAATGCGAACAAATCGTTCAAAGCCATAGTATTGTAGTTACAATCTACAAACTCTAAATCATTCCATAAAACCCTATTTCTTCACTCTAACAGCTTCCTCTTCAATCATAGGATAAATTGTGAATTAGCAAAAGAGGCTTGCGATACATGGGGAATGTCAACTTCTACTTCTGTCGTTGGATAAATCCATCCTTCCCCTACTCATCCACACTCATTCTTATTTAAACCTCAAATGTATTCTCATTTTCACTTTTCAATGGCCATAGTTAGAGCCAGTATAGTGTGATGGATGGTTAGTGGAACTTGAATCACAATATTAATACATCTTTAAAAAACAAACACAAATATAAAAAAAATTAATATGAGAGAAAAAAAACACAATTAACACACAAACAACACAAGATCAACTCAATCACGTTAATGTACAAACAGTATCACCTTGATTTGAGACCAACTAAGAATGTGTGTCATTTATGCACGAGTTTAATCTACAATAAATCTAGAGGGGGTGAATAGGTTTGAATGCATCTCATGACTAATTTTTCTATTTCAATGATTTTGCTTGAAATTTCAAATACTTAACAAAAAATTTATCAAATTTATTTACCTCACAAATCAATGTAATTAGGTAAAACTAGGTCTAAAAGTTCTAAGTCAATTTTAATCCAATTCCCTAGATTCAAATTTGATCGAAGCGATGTGTGTGATAAAATGTGTGCACATGAGTAGAAATCATTTAGAACCAAACACAAGACAATGTTTATGACGAAAAACCCCCGCCAATGGGTAAAAAACATCGACCCACTTCAATTTTTATTTCTACTTGAAAATATGTTTTATACAAGGAACAAATATACCCTCGACACGAGCACTCTCATGTAGTTACCTTTGAACCTAGAACTTTCCTCCATTGAAGATGAAAATTCATAAGGAGCTCCACGTCCTGAATGAAGAAGTCTACTCTCTTCATTGAAGTAAATGCCATACTTCAATTTTCCCATTAAATTGGAATGACTCCTCTTTTAGATCTAAGAGTAGATGATCATAGTAATTCAAAAGTAGTTTGATGAATTATATATGATATGTGAATTTGAAGAAAAAAACACTCTTAATTATCTCTCAAAATCATAGATCAAGTATAGATGTAAGGACATATTTTTATAAGTTCGTTATCAATTTAGTATGTCATATATCGCTACACCGTCGAAGAGCATTCAAGAACATTCAGGCATCAAAGACGGATCCGAATATCAAGATCTTCATCAAAAAGACTCCGCGAAGTTTACTTTGGCAAGGTTTTGTTTTAAATACCTTAACTTTCCACTTAGGGCCTTTGGGATATTTTCACAAAATATTTTCTAAGTATTGGAGAGGACTTTTTCGTCAAAATTTGAGAATGAGTATTTTTTCTAAGTATTGGAGCGGACATTAAAATAATATTTTTTGACACAGCAGTTGTTCAAATGACATAGCACTATTGTTCGAACAAGATAAGCATGTCGCGCGATCTTGTTCGAGCGACACGTATCCTTTGTTCGAGCGACATGCTTATCTCGTTCGAACGAGCTCTAATACCGAGGCGATGCATTTTCTTATAAATACTCATTAAATGGTTTCGTTTTCATTCAGAAGTCCCAGTGTTTTAAAAGACAGAAAACTGTGAAATAGCATAATTCCTTTTGACTTCTTCTTTTAGGGTTTAATTCCTTTTTTGTTTATAATTCACAAAACACACTTTGTTGTGGTTTATTCTTTGTGGGGAGAACTCTACAACCGGAGAGGTATGTGCTATTGTGGAGGGAGTCCTTATAAATTTCACATTTGTGGAGAAGCCATTTTATTCTTCTTTGCTGACCATCTAGAGTTCTTGCAGGAGATTCCAGTCGACGACATTTCTAGTCATTACTTTGAAGGTTTAACGAAGACACCGTGCGTTACACTTATGGGCAATTATCAGGATGTATGTAAGTCAATGGTCTAGTGAATTCTTCAAAGTTCTAGAAATAAAAGTTTTTGCCCTTCGGGGATTTTTCCTGAATATTAGTGTCACATGCTTTATTTATTTATGGGTTGACACATGCATACACATAGTTGCATGTTTAGGGGATGAATTAATTTTGTTTAAAAATAGACTCTAATTAAGTAAGTGTGCCAAATTAGAAATTTGCGAATTTAATCAATTATCACACAATCACGTTTTTCAAATTGGTATCAGAGCGGGTTACGCTAATTTATCGTGTGATCCTGATTTTTTAAGGATTTATTTTTTTATACAATTTGACTTCTCACGTCGTCAAATTAGTATCAGAGCGGGTTGTGCTAATTTATCGCGTATTCCTATTTTTCGTAAAATCGTGTGATATAGATTTTTTGTTTAAAAATCAGTTTTGTGAAAAATGGCTATTTTTCCAATGGAACGCCCATTTAATGAGGTGCCTATTTTTAAAAAGTTCACGACAGTGCTGAAAATTTAAAACTTTTGAATTTGAATCTTTGCAAAAGAATTAAAGTTTTGGAAAAAGAAAATTCTCGTTTTAAATCCGCAATGGATCTTTTGCAAACGGTTCAAAATCAAAGAGATTTTTATCGTGAGAAATTTGTTGCCTTGGACCATGACTTTGTTGCTTTAAAATTGTCCAAGAAGGAAAGTGATGATAGGGTCCTATTTTTAGAAAAAGAATTAGAGGACCTTAAAAATTCGATGGTTTCTGTTTGTGCCAAAGATGATAAAAATATTTTAATCAATGAGTTTGTGGCACATGAAGAGACTTTTAGGTAAATGTTTGCCTTATTTGAGGGGGAGAGAGATACCCTTTTAGGAATTGTTGAAAATTTGAAAAAGGCGTCCCTTAAATTGGAAGAGTCTAATTCTTTGCGTGAGTTAAAAATTTTGAAGTTAAACAATGATTTGACACACTCGAGTAGGTTTGATAGTGATGGTAATGGCTCATCTTGTTCTCATGCATCTAGTGATAAAGCCAAAATCATTATTTATTTTAGAGGATCAACCGGTCCCAAGGATATTAGAAAAGGTCAATCCATAGGTGTCGTTCCACCCTTTTACACATGTTCATATTGTGGTAGGAAAGGTCACCTTAGGCAAAAAAAAAATTATCTTGGAAGAAGTCCTAGGAAGTTTATGTCTAGTGTTCCCGTGGTTCTCAAGTCCCCCACAGTACGTTTCACATCTATTTGGGTTAGGAAATCACTTTTAGAGGCACTAGATTTTATACAAGTTGATTCCCGTTTGCTTGCACATGATTCTTCTCTTGTCATATCATATAGATGATTGTGTTCGCATGTTTGTCATACGCTAGTTGTTTATTTCATGATATTTATGTTTTCTAGTGTTATGACATGTAATTTTTGTATAAATTTTTGCTTTTGAAATTTTTTGAAAAATACAAAAAGATTTTATTTTAATAAAATTTTTGAAAAATCCAAAAAGAGTCGTGTATTTTGTTTGCACCTTCTATGGATGAACACTTAGGATAACCGAGTCACAACACCATTTCATTTTTTTCATGTGAAAATTTGATAGTGTTTTGAGATAATATGTCAATTCATCCATGTGCTTTATATTGTTTGGTATTATTAAGATATAATTAAGTGTTACTTCCTACATGTTTGACTCATGATTTCCTTTATTGCACACATGCACGGATTTGTTTGATTATTGTTCTTGTTTTATCACATGTTGGTTGGGTGTTTTCACTTCAATCCTGTCCTTAAAACGAACAATGCGTGATAAAACTTGATAAAAAAGGTGTGCATGTAAGAGCCATTTGTGAGTTTGTGTTTTTTTATCAACGGTGAAGGGCTACGAAAGGTACTCATCTATCCTTTGCGATTAATCCACCGTTTAAATTGGACCTAAAAATTTGAGGAATTTTATTATCCGAGGTCCTAAGAGGTTTAAAAGAGACTGAAAAAATTTAAAGGCAATAAAAAGAAATTCATGCCAATTATTGGCCAATTAGGTTTTTGGACCAATTCTCCAAAGTTTGAGAATTTAGTTTATACACCTCTAAAAGAAAATATATATGAGGGAGTTTGGATGGAGAATTAAAACGGGTTTGCACGTCCTTGAAAGTCTTGAAAAAGCGCTAAATATTTTTTGACATTATTGGTGTGAAAATCACTTTGACTTTAATTTGTTAATTTTCATAAGACGATGTCATCTAAATTCAACAATTTTGACACCTAAGGATACTTTTGATGTTCATTCTTTAGGGGTACACGTTGCATTGTGCACATATGATTGATTGAGTTTATTTACCTATCGAATGTGTTCACGTCCATACTTTCCGTTTCCATAACTTGGTTGTTTGAGTTTAAATCCATGGTGTGATTTTTAGTATCTTATTTTTGTATGAAAATTTTGAAAAATCAAAAAGAGTTTGTGAAAGTTTTTGGGATGTTCCTTTGCATGCGCGTAGCTTGATCCTTGTTTGCTATGCATTATTTATCGTGACACTCCTTGTTTTGATTTCTTCTTCTTATTTGTCTATTTTGGGACATCATAAATAAGGGGAGAAAGAATTATCATGTTATGGGGGAGTTTTTGCATTATGTGGGAGATTTGATTTATTACTGATTTATTTTTATATCATTTCAAACACGATGCCTCATGAAGGTTTTTGCTTTATCTCATGTGTAGGTACAAAGATTGAAGATCATTATGTTGCACACCCTGATGAGAAAAGCATTGAGATTTGACGAAGATGTTTTAAGAACAGTTTGAGATCTTGCAAATTTATTCATGGGAGGGTAGATTATAATAGGCATTTTGGTATTTGATAATTCGGATGTTTTTATGTTTGTATCGGCATAGACATAGAGGGAGATTTGTTAGGACATATTTTTATAAGTCCGTTATCAATTTAGTATGTCATATACCGTTACACAGTCGAAGAGAATTCAAGCATCAAAGACGGATACGAATATCAAGTTCTTCATCAAAAAGACTCCGTGAAGTTACTTTGGTAAGGTTTTGTTTTAAATACCTTAACTTTCCACTTAGAGCCTTTGGGATATTTTTACAAAATATTTTCTAAGTGTTGGAGCGGACTTTTTCGTCAAAATTTGAGAATGAGTATTTTTTCTATGTATTGGAGAGGACATTATAGTAATATTTTTTTGATGCAGCAATCGTTAAAACGACATAGCACTGTCGTTCGAATGAGATAAGCATGTCACGCGATCTCGTTCGAGCGACACGTGTCCTTCGTTCGAGCGACATGCTTATCTCGTTCGAACGAGCTCTAATCCTGAGGCGGCGCATTTTCTTATAAATGCTCATTAAATGATTTCGTTTATATTAAGAAGTCCCAGCGTTTTGAAAGACAGAAAACTGCGAAATAGCAGAATTCCTTTTGACACCTTCTTTTAGGGTTTAATCCCTTTTTTGTTTACAATTCACAAAAAATCCCATATTCTTTGGTGAATTGTTTTGGTGTTCAAGAATACACTTTGCTGTGGTTTACTCTTTGTGGGGAGAACTCTACAACCTGAGAGCTGCGTGCCATTGTGGAGGGAGTCTTTATAAAGTTCACACTTGTGGAGAAGCCGTTTTCTTCTTCATTACTGACCATTTGGAGTTCTTGCGGGAGATTCCAGCCGACGACATTTCTAGTCGTTACTTTGAAGGTTTGACGAAGACACCGTGCGTTACACTTGTGGGAGATTATCAGGTTGTATGTAAGTCAATGGTCTTGTGAATTCTTCAAAGTTCTAGAAATAAAAGGCTTTGCCCTTCGGGCATTTTTCCTAAATATTTGTGTCACATGCTTTATTTATTTATGGGTTGGCACATGCACACACATAGTTGCATGTTTAGGTGCTGGATTAATTTTGTTTAAAAATAGACTCTATTTAAATAAGTGTGCCAAATTAGAAATTTACAAATTTAATCAATTATCACATAGTCACCTTTTTCAATAGATATAAGTTTTATCAATTTTGGATGGAACAATTGAAATTGGAATACATAAGCAAATGAAAAATCCTCTCAATCTCATGGGAAAGAACGTGGACCCTTTATAGAAAATTTTCAAAATCTATCTTCGTCGTGTGTACTGCAGATTACTTTTCATGCCCATGATTCCATCCAGTTTGGAATCTGTGACACCCCGCCTAATAAAATACCGGGCGGTCACTCCTGTACCAAATTAAAACAGGAGTCGCACATGGTTAATTCTTAGCATCACTGTCGAAAAACCTAATTAATTACTAATAACCTATTAGGCTGGCGTCAAAATTTTATTAAACTAGTCTTTTTAATCAAACCAACAAAGTAAAATCATCCCACAGTTTATATATGAAACTGAAAATGAAATAAAATAACCGACCACTTGATTTAACAATAATACAACCCAAACGAATTACTCATAAAAGGCGATAAAAGAATAAATAAATCCAGTTGGATTATTAGCCCGAATGTTTATATAGTACCTCCTATCTAGATTACAAGGATAGAAGAGTCTACAGTAAACCTGCATGTATCCACAACTGCTGCAGTAGACGTCTGACTCGAAGGAATCGTCATCCAGGCGTCCCTGTGTCTGGACACCTATATATATATATATATATCAAAAGAGGAAAAATATAGAAACGGGTCAGAGCTCGAGTTGTGAAAATATTTTGCAAGTGCATAAATGCTTTATTTATAAAAATAAGTTCTATCTCATATTTAAATTGATATTGCAATCCCATGAGATACCCCTCACCACTATTCTAATGGTGCACCCCTACCGCATCTGTCAAACAATCCTAGTCAAGCTACCATGCCTAACTAATCCTTCACCCCCAAACTCAGAGAGCCCTAAGTAAATCGAGTACTAAGGGCTAAACTTGTCCCCAGTCTCAACACTGTGCCATGTCCGTGCGTGGGGTGTCTCGCGAAGAGAAATCCAAAAAAGGAGCCCCGATACACTACTACTTGGCAGTGTTGATCGTCGACATCCATTAGACCCTCGGTACACAACATATATATATACACACTCATATAATTATAAACGTTATCATACTCACTCTTATATACATATACCAATATACATCCAGATAGAATCTCCCGGACAAAGATTTAATCTATACTCATTTTATCTCTTAACTCTAGCAGAGATACATATATATATTCTTGGTCTCATAGACAAGTAATGTACTATGCACACAAGTACAATAACCATCCCAACGATCTATAACTCGAGGATACAGCCTCATAGTGTCGATGCAACTCCGAGTTTACTCACTGTACCACCTTAACAAGCCAGACTTACCCAATAGTCATCGTAAAATATACATAACGGTGGAGGCGGTCATGTGCCCTCTACAAGTGAAATACACACATCACACTCGAGCGTGGGACGAGATGACCTGGGGATATACTCTCCCTACTCCTCAAGCCAGGGGATTCACCCACATCGCTCAACCTCCCTGGATCGTACTAGAGAAAATATATAATCCGGTTGTTCCATCCCTACACCAAAGGAAAGCCCGTAGAAATCAGCCTCTAAATACACATATACCAAGCACACACAGATATATATGTATTCGTATCATGTAATATGCACTATAATCACATAGTATATATATACATTTATCACTCCTCAAATGTATACATGGCCATCCTAGGCAATCTCAATATGATGTTTAAGTATTCCCTTACATAAATATACCTCCCACCTTGATTGCTGTTAGGGATTTACATACTCTCTAAATATCCCAATTCATATCCATATGATAAGTATACCCTTAACTTATCTTAAGCCTATAACCCCAAATTTCCATCCTAGTCGCCTCATAGGATTTACCCAATACCGCTGGCCCCTATTTATTCCATCCACACAAATGTACCCATATATGCTTACTGAATAATTTCTCCAATTGTCACTCTCTTCCAAAACATTCGATAAGTCCATACCCCGGATTAATCTCTTAAATATCCCAAGGTCAATTCACACTCCGTTAAGTCCTTTAGAGCATAACACTCTATAATGCTCTAATTTAAAAAGGCCCTAGACTTTAAACTCAAAGAGGAGAAAGAATAACAATCTCCAAAATCTTGGGCTGAAAACACAGTGCCGGTCGACCGGCCCTGGACCCCCTGTCAACCACGGTTTGGGATTTTTGCCCAACTGCAAAGTCAGTAAGCCCTTTTTCATGGGCGCGGTCGACCGGTCATACCAGTTAGGTGGGTCAAAGGCCATATTGGATGAAATCCAAAATTCCAACCACCCAAAATATCACCCCAAACTCCATTCTTATGGTTTCTAATCTCAACCAACAACACAACAAACACATACACATAGATTTCTAACTAGCACATCAATTAATTGGGGGATTAAACCAATTTTTCTTGTATTTGAACCTAAAAAGCCATATAAACCCTAGTTTTTCCAATTCCCCCAATTTAAATCATTTCTTCACTTCATTACATGATTTTAACACTAGAAATCATTAAGAGTTTACATTACATCAATATGTAAACTCATACTCAAATTTTCACGAATTTGTTTTAAGGGTTCTAACCCAAAATCATATAGTTTACCAACTATAATATGAGATATATGCTCAAAATGAAATAAAGCAAGTACACACTTGCCTGTAGGAGAAAATTTAACGACCTCGAGTCGAATCATGCGGAGTTTGGACGAAGTCTTCCATTGATCTCTTATTTCTCTCCTCATTTCATCTCCTCTTTCTCTCTCTCTCTCTCTCTCTCTCTTATATAGGGGAGAATAAGGGTTTATCGCTTTAAAAACAAAAAATGACTCATTTACTCAATTGTGAGTCCCTATTACTCCAAAATTTCTCGAAACTCAATTACTACCCTTGGATACTTTATTCTGACTATCTCGGCCATTTTGAGACCAACCGCACACTCGAAAACTTCATCCGAGGTACTTGACTGCCATTTACTAATTTAACCCAACACATTTTAATGCGGCATTCCCATTAAGATATTATCCTTTGTCGCTTTACCCAACTGCGACATATACTTGAAACAATCCAACTCATTCACTTAGTCCCGAAAGTAATTTTAACATACATTGAAAATCATTTAATCCTTGAAAACCTTGAAAATTACTATTCATGATAATTTCTTAAATTCCGAAATTAGACTTAATTATGAATTTTAATTATCCATAAAAGTGTGGGGTATTACATACTCCCCCCTTTACAACGAAATGTCGCCCTCGAAATTCAGATACAATCGATACTACCAACACTAACCTAGGATCGTGAATCACTCCGCATCCTAATGCCTCAAAGAGGAATGGTACTAACCCGATGGATCTCAACCATACACTCATTAGGTATCCACATATCTCAAGGTTCATACTCTAATGCACTAGCTTACCCATAAACTTGGCTAAATCTCTACCTCGGTCATAAGGGTGGCTCTAATGTCACATCACACTCATCATTTCTAGTACTGGAGAATCACGATTCTAAGTGTCCGCTCATCTACATCAGTATATCTAATTTCCCATTAAAAAGGAAATTACTCTAACGCTTGACTATTCCCATCAGTCTCATCACTTATCTTGGGCATGATACCTCTTATTGCCCTATGCAATTGGATTATTGCGTACCTCTTACAACATTCCATCCAACACACTCCAAATCCATTATGCCTGTATCATGGCATAATCGTCAACATATATACTACGCCTCTTCTACTTCAGGCGGTATATGAAACCAACTTACCAGGGTGCCCACACACCTTATAACCCATGCTTCTTTGCACAACTACTATAAACATCCGACACGTACACTCTCTCTAAATAATGGGCATTATTTCCTCGGTGTAATACTCACACATGGGTTTTCCTAATCCACAAAATTCCATTCTTTCTATACTTGGAAATCTAATCCTTGTCAAGGTTAACCAACCAATCTTCTTGGGGTTAACTTCCCACAATCTTTCTATATTGGCGCCACTAACTCTAATGGCCTTACTACCCTATAATTCTAAGATCGAAGCGTTTCCTACATACGCAAAATAGTACTATTCTAACTATATCCCTAGTGCCCAATACCTCTCTCAACTTTCGACATTTTCTCAGTTTCATGCGTGGGACGTCTCGCAAAGCGAAATCCAGATAAGGAACCCTCCCGTTACACTACTTCCTCGCATCGTTGGTCATCGAGTTATAACGGCCTAAGGCACACCATAGGAACGTCCTAAATCCTACCTCGATAAACTATTAACGCTCCTCTACCCTTCTATCGTTCCATCTTGGCAAAAGAAAAGTCTAACTAATCGAGGCGCCTACTCTCCTCTAATATTTTTCGAACATCATACCCGAAACGAACTACCACCAAGTATGCCTTTTTCTCTAGGGTCTGGCTATAAGCCTCAAATCAATTTCTCTAACTACTGCCTCACCTAGATACTTGCGGTGAGGGAACCATGTCAGTGCTTCTCCATAGCACTTATTTTCCATAAGCATACCATCATCATACGATTCTCGGCCTGTAGTGTTTTCTCCACACTATATGACTTTTCATCAAAATCGATATCCTCGCTTCCCATAACATCTCTCCACTCCCGATGTCGTTAAGGTTCATGCGTGGAGCATCTCATAAGAAAAATCCAAACAAGGAATCCCTCCAATACACTACTACTTAACTTTGTCGGCCGTGGAGGTCCATTAGCTTTAATGTATAACCGGGATAACCCTATCCCCTCTTTCAACAAAATGTGGTCTGAACTCATATTCCTTTCCAGGAGCCACACCACCAAGCGCTTGTACTAGCACTAAGTCCTTAGCGCAAACCACAATGAGCTTAAACTCACAGCTCAACAAATAAGCCTGTATACCTTAAATCATATCTATATGGTCGTCACGTACTCGTATCATGAAAATAAAACATCTGCTCACCGAAGCTCCATCAATACCTATAATAAAGGCGAACTCAAGCTGTATCCAGGTGAGATAATGCAACAACAACCTGTTCTACCCTTGAACTGCGGACATGATAGTCTTTCAATCATTAGCCTACTATCGCTCTGATCAACGAAAATCATATTATACTCAAAATAACACCATGCTCTTATAACACACACAAAACTAGCAATACAAATCTGACATAAACTCAAAATACTAACACCCTCTTTTCACAGTGAATGAATGAAAATAGATCCCCTCTATCGCGGAAAAACATATAAACATCTACTATATAATGTTATCGATAGTTCCCGAAAGCTCAATTTATCCACACGAATCTGGGGCTAATAAAATACTGTAACTCAATCTTGTCACACAGAACATATCTCCTTCATCCGAGGTGAAACTCATAATAACTTTGCCAATCTCCCTAGATACTCCAATGGTTCCCGGACATGATATAATTGCCCTAACCGAAACAAAACTACTTTGATCGATGCCCCACCTCGGCACCCTATTCTTGTCCTTTAACTCCTACGAGGCAAGGTCAAAGCATGTGGTTCTACCTTTCACATTGCAATATTCCCCACTTGTGGTCACCTTGACTAGGTTAATATCATCAGTATCTCGGACTCTATAGCCTTGATCCTAATGATTGCCTTCATAGTTCCCTTAACTTCTTTGTCAAAAGGAAACTCCACCACTGGCCTCAACAACCCTGTTTCAATAAATTCCCCAGGTGGATGTCCACCAATGAGGTTCCATGGATAAAAATTATCTACAAGTGTTAGTAACACTTTCTAGTGAGCCTATCATTCTTCTAAATAACTCTCTCTTCATTGTACCTACCTTAATTTGGTATATAGTTCACTTTTCCACATCACTCTTTATTCACTATCGGCCTCTGGACGATACTGATGTGAATAATCCAAAACTGTATTCTTGTCCATCCTAACCACCCAAAGGAATTTGGGGTGAAAACATCCGTGAGATTCCTCTTCGAGAAACACATCTTGCTCCCCCAAATACGGAAACCACCATTCCCACCATGTCAATGTTGCTCCCACGAGCGAAAAATTTTCCTCAAATTTTCACATACGGGTATTTCCACACCCTACTTTAAGCCAAAGTTTCTGAGCCTTTCACTTCTGCTGAATCAGATTACACTTACACCTTATAACTTAAACTTCATGGTATGGTCCTTATCGAAGACCTTTTGAACCTTTTTCCCAATTTACTTCACTGTGTAATTCAAGTTTAGCACCACTCTCTACTACAGCGATACTTGGATACTCATAACTACTATTCTTTAGTAGTCATTGTAACCATCCTTGAGAAATTCCACAAGGAGAGTGACCTCTACTATGGGCCTAGTCTTCGACTTCAACTAACTGCTCCAAATAAGTCCCGCCTTCTGCTACCCTTGCAATGGCCTTCAATTATAGTCCTTCATCGATCAGTACACGAATCTCGAACGAGCATGCAAAATATTTCCATAATCTTATAATATGGCAAGAGAACGAGATCTCATAAGAAGAATCAATGATCCTAATCCTAAGGCTCTATATCAAATCGAGAGCAACGCTGAAAGCATATTACGTCCGTACAGATTCCTAAGGACACTAGAACCTGATGCTTTGATACCATCTGTGGCACCCCGCCTAATAAAATACCAGGCGATCATTCCTATACCAAATTAAAACAGGAGTCGCACATGGTTCATTCTTAGCATCACTGTCAAAAAACTTAATTACTAATAACCTATTAGGCTGGCGTCAAAATTTTATTAAACTAGTCTTTTTAATCAAACCAACAAAGTAAAACCATCCCACAGTTTATATATGAAACTGGAAATGAAATAAAATAATCGAACACTCGATTTAACAATAATACAACCCAAACGAATTCCTCATAAAAGGCGGTAAAAGAATAAATAATTGCAGTTGGATTATTAGCCCGAATGTTTATATAGTACCTCCTATCTAGATTACAAGGATAGAAGAGTCTACAGTAAACCTGCATGTATCCACAGCTACTGCAGTAGACGTCTGACTCGAAGGAATCGTCATCCAGGCATCCCTGTGTCTGGACACCTATATATATATAGAGAGAGAGAGAGAGAAAAAGAGGAAAAATATAAAAACGGCTCAGAGCCCGAGTTGTGAAAATATTTTTCAAGTGCATAAATGCTTTATTTATAAAAATATGTTCTATCTCATATTTAAATTGATATCGCACTCCCATGAGATACCCCTCACCACTATTCTAATGGTGCACCCCAAACGCATCTCTCAAAACATCCTAGTCAAGCTACCCTGCCTAACTAATCCTTCACCCCCAAACTCAGAGAGCCCTAAGTAAATCGAGTACTAAGGGCTAAACTTATCCCCAGCCTCAACACTGTGCCATGTTCGTGCGTGGGGTGTCTCGCGAAGATAAATCCAAATAAGGAACCCCCCCGATACACTACTACTTGGCAGTGTTGATCATAGACATTCATTAGACCCTCGGTACACAACATATATATATATATACACACTCATATAATTATAAACGTTATCATACTCACTCTTATATACATATCCCAATATACATCCGGATAGAATCTCCCGGACTGAGATTTAATCTATACTCATTTTATCTCTTAACTCTAGCAGAGATACATATATATATTCTTTCTCTCATACACAAGTAATGTACTATGCACACAAGTACAATAACCATCCCAACGAGATATAACTCAAGGATGCAGTCTCATAGTGCCGATACAACTCCGGGTTTACTCACTGTACCATGGTACCAAGCCAGACTTACTCAATGGTCATGGTAAAATATACACAACGGTGGAGGCGGTCATGTTCCCTCAGCAAGTGGAATACATACATCACACTCGAGCGCGGGACAAGATGACCTAGGGATATACTCTCCCTGCTCCTCAAGCCAGGGGATTCACCCACATCGCTCAACCTCCCTGGATCGCACTAGAGAAAATATATAATCTGTTTGCTCCATCCCTAAGCCAAAGGAAATCCCGTGGAAATCAACCTCTAAATACACATATACAAAGCACACACACACACACACGCACATATATATATATATATATATATATATATATATATATATATATATATATATATATATTACGTATCATGTAATATGCACTATAATCACATAGTATATATATACATTTATAACTCCTAAAATGTATACATGGCCATGCTAGCCAATCTCAATATCATATTTAAGTATTCTCTTACATAAATATACCTCAGACCTTGATCGTTGTTAGGGATTTAAATACTATCGAAATATCCCAATTCATATCCATATGATAAGTATACCATTAACTTATCTTAAGCCTATAACCCCAGATTTCCATCCTAGTCGCCTCATAAGATTTACCCAATACCACTGGCCCCAATTTATTCTATCCACACAAATGTACCCATATATGCTTACCGAATAATTTCTCTAATTGTCACTCTCTTCCAATACATTTGATAAGTCCATACCCCAGATTAATCTCTTAAATAACCCAAGGTCAATTCACACTCCCTCAAGTCCTTTAGAACATAGCAATCTATAATGCTATAATTTAAAAAGACCTTAGATTTTAAACTCAAATAGGAGAAAGAATAACAATCTTCAAAATCTTGGGCTGAAAACTGAGTGCCGATCGACTGGCCCTGGACCCCCGGTCAACCGCGATTTAGGATTTTTCCCAACTGCTAAATCAGTAGGCCCTTTTTCATGGGCGCGATCGACCGGCCATAGGGGCGCGGTCGATCGGTCATACCAGTTAGGTTGGCCAAAGTCCATTTTGGACGAAATCCAAAATTCCAACCACCCAAAATATCACCCCAAACTCCATTCTTATGGTTTCTAATCTCAACCAACAACACAACAAACACATAAACATAGATTTCTAACTAACACATCAATTAATTGATGGATTAAACCAATTTTTCTTGGATTCGAACCTAAAAAGCCATATAAACCCAAGTTTTTCCAATTCCCCCATTTAATTCATTTCTTCACTTCATTACATGCTTTTTACACTAGAAATCATTAAGAGTTTACATTACATCAATATGTCAACTCATACTCAAATTTCACAAATTTGTTTTAAGGGTTCTAACCCAAAATCATATAGTCTATCAACTATAATATGAGATATATGCTCAAAATGAAATAAAGCAAGTACACACTTGCCTGGAGGATAAAGTCCGACGACCTCGAGTCGAATCATACGGAGTTTGGCCGAAGTCTTCCATTTCTCTCTTCTTTCTTTCCTCTTTTCCTCTCCTCTTTATTTTTCTCTCTTTTTCTTTCCTTTCTCTCTCTCTCTCTCTCTCTCTCTCTCTCTCTCTCTCTCTCTCTCTCTTATATAGGACAGAATAAGGGCTTATCCCTTTAAAATCCCAAAATGACTCGTTTACTCAATTGCGAGTCCCTATTACTCCAAAATTTCTCGAAACTCAATTACTACCCCCCGGATACTCTATTCTTACTATCTCGGCCATTCTGAGACCAACCACGCACTCGAAAACTCCATCCGAGGTACTTGACCGCCATTTACTAATTTAACCCAACACAACTTAATGCGGCATTTCCATTAAGATATTATCCTTTGTCGCTTTACCCAACTGCGACATGTACTTGAACTAGTCCAACTCATTCACTTAGTTCCGAAAGTAATTTTAACATACATCGAAAATCATTTAATCCTTGAAAACCTCAAAAATTACTATTCACGATAATTTCTTAAATTCCCAAATTACACTTATGAATTTTAATTATCCATAAAAGTGCGGGGTATTACAGAATCTTGGCCAAGGCCATGAGTCATGGTGCCTGATAAGTAAGATTTTTTGTTATGTGTCATTTTTGGAAAGCCTCTAAAATCAAAACTCCTTCATTATCTACAAAAAAAAATAACAAACTCGTATACAGGTAAGTAAGGGTGTCAATCCAACTCTTAGGAGCGAAACAGAAGCAAAGTCTTGCAATTCATTTTTCCAATTATTTTTTTAGAATTTTCTATTTTTTTAATATTAAAATAATTTGTGATGGTGTTGAATTAACTAAACTAAGAACAAGTAATCAAACAAGAAGGAAAGTGTAAAGTGTGTGAAATATAACTAAATAAAAATTTAAAACATGAGATGAGTGAGGAAATAAAAGTGAGGGCTACAAGAGATAGGATGATACTATATATTCTATTTAATCTTATTAATTAATTCATTCAAATTAAATCTCCCAAGTTAGTACTAAAATTACAAATCAACTCTCGTCACAAATGTAATTTTAATAATAACCTTTTAGAAAATTAAATTCAACACTACTACAATTCTTGAAAAGTAGATCCAAACTTCATTTAATGAATCACCCGCTAGGATTGATTTATTAAATTAGTTTAAATGATGAAACGTAGCTTAGAGTTGAAATTCAAAGAAACAAATTCACAATTTAGAAAAACCTATCTCTAGTTCGATTCTAAAATGAAAAATAAGACTAGAATTTTGATTTTCTCTCGAAAATCATTTACCCTCTGTCGAAGCATAAATCAAAATGTAAGAGTGAAAAGTTAATTATCAAAGGGACATTTAATATAATAAACTATTTAACATTGAATTAACATCAAATAATGGTATCACCACACCCCTCGAAAGGGGTTTCTGCCCTAACATGGTGATAAAACACAACAAATGTAATATTATCAACAAACTAAACATGAAGTTAAAAAAATAAAGATAAGATAACAAATCTAAAAATCAATTCTCTTTGAATTGGAAGTTGAACTCTAAACTCTTCAATAAAATCCAAACTCTCACAATTTAATCCTCACAAATTCTTTAAATAAAATTTTAAAAAATAAACAAAGAAAGAAAAAATATTTACAAAGGTGTTTCTCTCTTTATTTTATTTCTCTACTTGTCTTCTAGGTCTCGCTGTAGGGTTTTCTCTCTAGAACACTTATTTTTCTCCCTTGTCTTAGGTCTTCAAATGCTCTTACAAGAAGATGCAAGTGGTTAGGGGTAAAGTTGGAAGGATTAATAGTGCATGAGGTATGTAAGGTATTTGTATGATGGTAGTTTGGGGTATGAATATAAGTGCGTGTGGAAGGTGAGGTAATGAGAGAGTGGGGATAAGTTGGGGGGAGGGGTATTTTTTGGAAAAGAGGGTTATGTGGTGTTTTGAACATGTGGGTTTTTCATTGGTTTTGTTTTATTTTGGTTTATGCAGGTAGAATCGGGTAGGAAGGAAAATGGGTTATGTGGGTACCCAAAATCAGAATGACGGGCCTGGATGAGTAGCCCAATTGTGGCGGCCCAAAGTCCAGACCCTCCATATCTTAATCGATTATGATTCAGTCTCCTCCCATGTTCCCATTAAGAGAGGTTCTAGGAAGAGATGGAAAACGTGGGGGAGTCCAACACCTCCACTTACTAAAATGAACACGTATATAATAAACCCTAGGTCCGGGGCAAAGGACACGTCGTATTCTCTGTAATCACTCCCCGGAGTATATCAAAATAACACTGACTGCACCACCATGGACGTAGGCACCTCTTTGCTGAACCACGTACATCCTTTGTTGTGTGATTGGCATTTTTCATTCCATATTCTTGCTTGGTGATTGCGTTTTCTCTTATCTATTTGTGTTGCATAATAATTGTCACCACAATTGGCACCGTCTGTGGGAGCGTTTATCTATCCTGAGAAAGCCCACACCAAAAAAGGAGTTCAAAATGTCTGGTCACAGTAGTACTACTCCCAGGTAGGAGATATTTAAGAACCTCCCACTCCTCGCAGGATTAGGTCTGAAGTTCGGTGTTCAGATCAGAGGTCTCGCCCAGAAAGGCCAGCCTCAGAAGAATGCCAAGGACCACTGAGATCCACGCAGATATCCAGACTGATTTATGCATACGAGGCGAGGATCCAAGAGTAGAGGGAGTCTTCTCGCAGGCACGGGGCTGAGAACGCTTGCCTCAAAAGAAGATTGGAAAGAATGGAGAGAGAGCTCCATCATAGTACCAAGAAACGTCCGTACCACACTCCTAGCCCTCAGGCGAGCAAGTCTCGCAGTCGAGGAAGGATCCCCAAGCGCAGATCCCAGAGAGCCGAGGGAAATGAGTCAGAGGACAACCTGCTCGAGCAACTGCAACTAGCTAGTAGTCACAGAAGCCCAGATCGCAGCAACGAGAACATATGAAGTCTGGTCCAAAGGGAGATGGACCAATACCCTGCCCATCACGGTACCAGACCGACCCGAGAACTCGCTAGGTGAGCTCTCAAAACTCAGATGAAATCACCTGTCTCGAGAGAAATTGAAGAAGAAAAAGCCCCCAAGAAGTTTGCAATTCCAAGGTTCAAAACTTATGACGGTAAGACTGATCCCAGAGATCACGTCAGACAGTACCGGCAGGCCATGACCCTCTGGAACCATCAAGATGCACTAATGTGTCGAATTTTCCCCTCGAGCCTACATGATGTGGCACAGAAATGGTTCGAAAGGCTCCCCCATCGGTCCATCAGGAGTTTCAAATCCCTGGCCGAGCTCTTTACGGACCGATTCATTACTAGCAACTCCCATCCCAAAAGGATGGATGCTCTGCTGATAATGAAAAAGATGCCCCAAGAGACCCTCCGAGACTACGTGAAGAGGTACTAGGAATTGTTCAACGAGGTCGAGGACTATTCAGAGCAAGTGGCAGTAGCCTCTTTCAAAATTGGGCTACCCAGCTCTTCCCTTCTGTACCAATCCCTGACGAAGAAAGAGGCCATGACCATCGACGACCAAATGGATCGCATCAAGAAGTATGCCAAGGTGGAAGATGTGACCCGCCTTAGCACAGGGGAAAACGGTCGAACTAAGCTCGCTGCCAAGGGCAATGACAAGATTGAAAACCAAAAGAAAGAAGGAAAGAATGGGGGCAAAAATGGCTCCAAAACGGAGGCAACAATGATGTGTCGAAAGCATTTTAGGTTGTCAACACCGTCTTCAAAGAACTAATTTACAAAATTCTCGCAAAAATTAAAGACGAGCCATTCATCAAGTGGCCTAAGAAGATGGTAGGAGATCCCTCGAAGAGGAACAATGCACTGAGATGCGCTTTTCACAAAGAGGGAGGACATAAGACTGAGCATTACAAAGCTCTTAAGTCCCACCTCGAAGAGCTGGCCCAGTCCGGGCACCTGAACGAATTCGTGGAAAAAAAGGCAGAGAAAGTTACTGTCCATAGAGAAGTAAGGCCTGACAACGTAATCGAAGAAGATGCCGACCATGAATTCACAGTAATTCATAGGGAATCCGATGAGAAACAGATTCAGCGTAATTCAGCTCGCATGGAGGTAAAAAAGCTTACAGTAGTGATGCAAGCTTTTCAGATTGATCTAGCGAAAACACAGTCAGGAAAGCGTCGGTGAGAAGATGACATTGACTATAGTAAGCATATCGTGTTTACAGATGAAGATTTGGTGGGAGTGAGAACCCCACATCATGATGCTTTTATCATTACTCTAAGAATAGCGAACTATGATGTCGACAAATTGCTCGTCGACCAAGGAAGCTCATTCGAGGTGATGCATCTTGACCTGTTCAGAAAATTGAAATTAAGCATCGCCGACCTAAAGGAAGCTACTGTCCCTTTGGTTGGCTTCGCTGGAAAGATGACTATGCCCTTGGGAAATATCATGCTGCCAGTAAGGGCAGGAAATGTTTCTAAAATGATCGAATTTCTGGTGGTCGACATTGACTCGCCATACCAGACTATCCTCGACCGAGGATGGCTACATGTAATGAAGGAAGTTTACTCGAGCTACCAACAAAAGCTCAAGTATGTAATCGAGCGAGGAGTAATGGAGATTCGTGGCGATCAAGCGATGGCAAGAAAATGCTTCATAGCGGCCATCCGCCCAAAACCAGAAAAGAAGGACAACAAGTCCAGCGAAAGAATTGAAGAACAAGAAGGTCTGATACCTTCGAAATAGCAATTAAAGTACGAAAGACCCGGAGTAGAGGAGACCAGGCTCCTCCCCTCCGAACGGGTCATCGAGGACCTGGAGGAAGTCACAGCTGGAGATAGCGACGATAGCAGGATTTTCTTAATTGGAGATTCTCTCACAGATCAAAAGAAGGAGGAATTGACGTCCTTGCTAAGGAATAATATAGACGTCTTTGCATGGGAACCATACGAGTTGCCCAAAATTGATCCTAGTATGGTTTGTCATGAACTTCACGTCGATCCCACCTTCAAACCAATCGCGTAGAAGGCAAGACGAACTGCACCCGAGAAGGCAAAAGCCGTGGAAAAAGAAGTTGAAAAACTACTGGATGCAGGATCCATACGGGAAGTACAATTCCCCAAGTGGTTATCCAACCCAGTAGTAGTTCTAAAAAGAAACGGAAAGTGGAGAGTTTGCATCGACTTCACTGACCTCAACAGAGCGTGTCCTAAAGACAGTTTCCCCCTCCCAAAAATTGATCAACTGGTAGACGCCACTGCAGCTCACGAGAGAATGTGTTTTCTGGACGCATACTCAGGATATCATCAGATCCCTCTGTATACCCCAGACCAAGACAAAATAGCATTCATCACCACAGTTGGGTTATACTACTACAAGGTCATGCCCTTCGAGCTCAAAAACGCAGGGGCAACCTACCAGCGTCTAGTCACCAAGATGTTCAAGGACTAGATGGGAGACGCCATGGAGGTCAACATCGATGACATGCTCGTTAAAATAAGAAGAAAGAAGACCACCTCTCAGACCTATCAAGCACCTTCGAAATCCTTAGGAAGTACCGAATGAAACTTAACGCGAGCAAGTGTTCTTTCGGTGTCCAGTCAGGAAAATTTCTTAGGTACTTGGTCAATAAGAGAGGCATCGAGGCTAACCCAGACCAGATCGATGCAATAAATAGGGTAAAACCTCCTCGAACAATCCGAGACGTACAAAAGCTCACCGGTATGCTCGCTGCCTTAAACCGCTTTATCTCTAAGTCCTCCAAGAAGTGTAAGCCCTTCTTCCAGCTTCTAAAGGGAAATAAGACAGTAGAATGGAACCCAGATTGCTTGCAGGCATTAGATGAGCTCAAGTCTTACCTTAGCTCCCCACCTCTGCTCGTCATTCCACAACAAACAGATTATTTGTACTTATACCTCTCTGTTTCCAACCACACTGTCAGTTCCGCATTAGTGTACGAAATCGAAGGGATGCAACACCCCATTTATTATGCGAGCAAGACCCTACTAGGTGCTGAGAAGAGATACCTACCACCGGAGAAGCTCGCCTTTGCACTAGTAGTGGCTTCAAGGAACCTAAAGCACTATTTCGAAGCCCACACTATAATCGTCCTTACATCACACCCCCTTAAAGCAATCTTGAGGAAGGCAGATTTGTCGGGCAGACTGTCTAAATGGTCAGTCGAGCTCGGACGATTTGACATCCAATTTTAACCAACGAACACAATCAAGGGACAGGTCCTTGCTGATTTTATAGCCGAATTCACAGGCGAGCAACCTCCCAACCAACCTCAAGCAGCAAGACAAAAGGGGAACGACGCGACGGAGGAAACCTGGAAATTGTTCGTTGATGTAGCCTCCAATTCAAAGGAGGTAGGAGTAGGCATTGTCCTCATTACTCCAGAGGATACAATCCTTAAACAAGGAATCAGGCTTGGATTTGCAAACTCTAACAATGAAGCATAATACGAAGCCTTCATAGTCGGCCTCCAGAAGGCGCACACTTTGGGAGCAAAGAATTTACAGGTGTTCGGCAATTCTCAATTAGTCTCTAATAAGATAAGTGGAGATTATAATGCAAAAGATGAAAGAATGGCATCGTACCTCGCCTTAGTTAAAAGACTAATGGAAAGATTCAAAGAGATCAATGTCCAGCAGTTTCCTAGAGGGCAGAACAGCCATGCTGATGCCCTAGTAGCCCTGAGTTTAGCAGTCGATTCTGACTTAAAAAGAACAATCCCCATCGATTTCCTTGCTCATCCGAGTATTAACCGTAATAGCAAGACGTCAGGTGTGGAACAGGTGCTCCAGATAGGGTCAGCTCGCAATTGGATGGACCCTTTAAAGAACTATTTAAAGGATGGCATGCTCCCAGATGATAAGAAGAATGCCCACCAGATAAGAGTCAAAGCTGCTCGCTTTCACTTATCTCCAGAGGGCAACCTATACAAGAGATTCTTTTTCGGTCCCTACCTTCAATGCGTTCACCCAAGGAATGTCGAGCAAGTTCTACATGAGCTTCACGAAGGAATCTATGGAGGCCATATCGGAGGAAGATATCTATCTTTTTGAGTAATGAAGGAAGGCTATTAGTGGCCATATATGCAAAGGGACTCTGCGATATATGTCCGCAAGTGCCTGAAATGCCAACTTCACGCTTCCATGGTCCACCAACCTGCTAGCGACCTAAAATCACTATCCGGCCCACTGCCATTCACCCAATGGGGAATGGACATTGTAGGACCACTTCCTACCGCCATCGGTAATCGCAAATATCTGTTGGTCGCAACTGACTACTTCACCAAATGGATCGAGGCGGAACCCCTAGCTAACATTCAAGACGCATATATGATAAGGTTCATATGGAGAAATATAATCACCCGTTCTGGCATCCTCAAAACCATCATCACTGATAATGGAAGGCAGTTGGAGAGAGGATCCTTTCAAAGTTTCTGCGACTAGGATGGAATCAGACACCATTTTAGCTCGGTGGCCTATCCTCAGAGCAATAGCCAAGCCGAGGATTCCAACAAGACAATGATTGATGGATTAAAGAAACGATTAGAGCGATCTAAAGGTGCATGGGTAAATGAATTACCACATATTCTATGGGCCTACCGAACCACTCCACGAAGAGCAACGGGGGAAACCCCATTTTCGCTGACATATGGAATGGAAGCAGTCATCCCATTATAAGCAGGCTTGCCAACGATAAGGTTCAGCCTTGCCGACTAGGGCCATAATGATGCAGCATTGCTCGCTGAGCTCGACCTAGTCGACGAGCGCCGAGAGCTAGCCCTAGTAAAACTAGCGAGCTATCAACAATAGCTCGTAACGCATTATAACAAGAAGGACAATCCAAGGGCATTCCAAGTTGGGTACTACGTCCTAAGGAAAGTCCTGGGCAGCGCAGTAAGACCATCAGACGGCAACTTAGGGCCCAACTGGGAGGGACCATTTAAGATAATAAGAAATGACCTGCAAGGAGCTTATCACTTGGAAACGCTGGAAGGCAGAGATATACCCCGAGCATGGAATGCAACCAATCTCAAGAAATTCTATTTTTAGATTCTTCCTTTGCATTGTACTTATGAGACTGAAACTCGTTAATCAAAGTTGTTTAGTATTTGCACTCTACGACGTGTCAGTTAACTAGTAGTATTTAGACTCTACAACTCACACACCCTTTCCAAGTGAAAGGCACACTGATCATTACATCATAGCAGGGAAATAATCCTCCCCAGATTTTCGTTATGAAACACGAAAGACCTCTCTTAGCATTGCCCCTGGAAATATATGAAGCCCTACAGGAGATCCTTAGGCAATATAGCCAAGTCAAAATTAGTCACCAAATAATGTTTAGTTGAATAAAATCCTAATCAGATAAAACATCCAACACCAGGTGTGTCCTCGCCAATTGCCACACTTAGGCCTAAGGGAGTGTGATGATACAACCTAAAAGGTAAAGTGGGGCAGAATGGTATCTCGTTGGCATACTGGACTGGAAGGAAACTTACTTGATAATGCAAACATGCAAATCTAGTCAGCCAAGAGAGGCTCAAGATTATTGAACAAAGATGAGAAAAATATAATACACATGTTTAGTCTGCAAATTTTCCCAAGACTTAAATTTTATATTAATTCATCACATTTACAGAAAATATAGTATATGTTTAGTCGGTGAGTTCGCCCAAAACATTAACTTTACATCACTTCAATACAGAATACACAGAGCTACTACAGAGAGGGTCTCAGTGAGGTTGAGCCCTCCGAGCAAGATAATCAGCCACCTGAGCTCTTAGACCATCATCAGGAGGGGGAGCTAACTCTTCTTTAACTTCGTTGACATTCGACTCCAATAGCTGTCGAGGGATGGCATCGGTGGGTATCCACTGATCATATCTCCGGAAGGGGTTAGGCATCCGAGTGGAAGGAGATATTTCATGGCGATACCAGAGCATGGAGTTCCTTGGAACTTGAATTTCCCTCAAGGCAGTCAACCACGCCCTGATAAAGGCAATCTCTTCAAACTCTGTCAGCCTCGTTGGAGCATCTAGCTAACCCTGATTGTAACCATCGGCCCATACTCGTCGAGGTCCTTTCTTAAACAAGTGCCTCAACCGGGTGACGTCCCTCTGGATCCCAGCAACAATTGCATATGCTCGCTGGCCATCACCACGAAGCTCTTTCATTTCCCTAGTTGAACCCCTGGTGTTCTTTCCAGCTCACGGAGCTGTTAGAGGAGTAGGGCCTTGCAGCATAGGAGGAACATCGCCCGGACCAGTTCTAGCTCATAATGAGGAGAAACCTCGTAATACTACAGGAGCAGTGCTCGGTACATGCTCCCTAAGTCGCGAGACCTCTCTCCTCAAAGATTCATTCTCCTGCTGAAGAACCTCCCCAACGTGGTTGATCTCGAAAGCATCTAGAAGCTTTGCCCTTAATGTATTAACCTCCTCTTGGACTGAAGCAACAACTTCTTCCATCTCTTGAAGCCTATCCTTCAGCTTGGCCACAAGCTCAGACTGATCCTTATACTTCTGATTCCTTAATCTAAGAGATTTGCAAAGCTTAACAAAGGCTTGGCGAACCTGAGGACTTGCATTGGGACCAAGAGTCCTGCCCAATTGAGATGTGGAAGGAATATACTCTCCTGCATCAATCAACTACAAGGCATAAAAGAGCAAGGAAAGACAGATTCATTCAGCACACTAAGGGAATGAGAAACCTTTTTCATTTCATTAATAAGGGTTAAAGTACATCGAGCAACAAAAAGAAAAAAATTACAAACAGAAAAAACAAAGATACAAGGTAGTTCTAGAAGTAAAAATTAACTAGCAACCTCAGGCTGCCTAGAAGTCGATAACTTCTTCCCTTTATCAGCATCAGCAAGAGCACCCCTCTCAGTAGGGATAACCTCTGTCGCCACAATAGGGTGAACGTCAGCAAAAATTGTCTAGGAGACAGGGTCAGTGCCTTTGATAGCTGGGGTAGGGACTTCATCCACAACTGGCCTCGACCCTAGGTCATGCTCATCAAACAGAGGAGATGCAACATCAACTCCGACGGCTAAGAAGGCCTTGTTCCTGCCCTTCTTGAAATTCAGACGGCTAATGTAGCCTATCTGAACCTCAGCATCCTCGTATGCAACAGCCCAACCATAATTATATGAGTTTTCCCTAGCAGTGGCTGCCTCAGACTCCTTCTTCAACTCCTCGGATAACACTTTGTTCTCTTCCACGATAGCCAGCTTGCTCGAGCAAACCAGGTTGTAGGATTGTCGCAGCTCGTTCAATTATTTAACTACTGCATCCCTCTCCCGATTAGCATTAACAAGATCCAGATCGGATGATATCCGAGCAGCATCAACGGCCTTAAAACCAGCCTCGAGCTCTGTACCCCTCAACCTCAAGGCAGCATTTTGTTGCTCCAGCTCGCTATTTCTCTTCACCAACTCATCGCAAGAACGATAGAGCATGGCAAAGTCAGTTACAAACTCCAAGAAGAAGAAGACATCATAAGAAGGAAGTGATGAAATTTATTAAAGCATTAGAAAACGATCTTACCAAAGCTAGCCTCTGACTAGCTTGTAGGGCCAATTGATCAGACCCTAACGCCCTTTGGCGATCTGCAGGAAGAACTGCTCTCTCAAGCAGTGCAGGGGCCAGTTGAGGAGAAATAGCAACTGAGGGCCCCTCGGGAAGTGCGGACACAGGAACCAAGGCCTGCCCAGCCTTCGCCCTCGATTCCATCTTTCTCCTCTCCTCCTCTTTCTCTTTATCTATTTTATTCTTCTCCTTCGTATTCTTTCTCTCCTCTTCCTTATTTCTCTCTCTCTCTCTCAACTATTCTTCCTCTTTCCTCTTCCTCTCCTTCTCCTGAGCAGAAGATCGAGAGCCAGCAGCTACAGCCCCGGTACTGGATTTCTGCTTCTTTGACCTCTGAGCGAGGAGCACGTGATCATCATCGCCATCATCTCGGACCAAGTTTTTCCTGGGAGGAACCATCTCCTCGCTTGAACTGCTGGACGTGCTCGAAGAATCTCAGGCTTCAGAAACTCCCTCCGAATCAGAAGAGCTACCACCACTGGAGCTCCCCTCACCAAAATTGCCTTCGATACCACCTACAATATCACTCTCAGAACTTCTCTCCTCCTCATCCAATTGGATAGGATCAACAACAGTCTCTTCAGAGGTGTCAAATTCAGGGATACTGTCTACCGGCCTCGCTATAAAGATGGAATCGATATTTTTGTACTCGAGTAGAAAAGTAGCAAACCGGGGATGCTCACCATCGGATAAAGGTTCCCTGATATTCCAGGCCTTGATTAACTCAAAAAGACGAACCTCGCTGAGAGCAGGTTCCATGTTCTTCGACCTCGCTGAAGAAAAAACAGGAAAAGTCAGAAAGATCACAAATCAGTAAGGAAATTGAATGGACAAAGCAAAGTTCACCTATGTATTCGTCCCCATAAAAGGGAACTGAGAACTTATCAGATCTCGACCCCTCAAACTGGGGAGAAAACTGCCAATTTCTAGCAAGAAATCCCTCTTGCCAATAGTCCTTATGGGAATCAGGTAGGTTTACTACCAATACCCTGTCAGGACTCCTGGCCTTGAGATAGAGAACACCAGAACTAGTTCGAGAGAAAGAATAGCAAAAGCAGACCTCGGCCAGCCCTAACTTGGTACCATATAACTGATTTATTCTATGAACACCATTAATTATCTTCCACACATTGGGCGAACACTGTGCAGGAAAAATATTGAAATAACCAAAGAAGTGCAAGAACAGATTGTTGGGAGGAAAAGTAAGACCCCCTTGGGAAAGCAACAAGATATGGATCCAATGGTCACCTTCTGTCTCTCTAACATTTCTAGAGGGAGAGGCACACTCAATCTCTACCCACTCCGGGATATTATAGAACTTCCTAAACTTAGACACTGACTTATTACCGATCTTTGCCATTGGGAAACCCTAGAAAACTACAAATTCAAAGAGAAAATACAAAGAGAAGGCACAAGAGACTTACAAGATAAAAGCTCGACTCGAACGATGAAGAATCACGAGCCCAAATGATAAGAAAGCAATAAGAATGGAGACTGAGAGAAGAGAACGTGAAATACTAGAGCTCACAAAAAATAGGAGAGTACTAGGAAACTTGAAATGACGACTGCTCTAAATAAAACCTTTAAGTGTTACTAATCATAGTGCACAGACCACGAAGCGGGTGCCACCAGAATCTGTCCTCAAACTTTGGGAAGAGTTGCACGATGTACGAAGGAGCCATTATGACAAATCATTTAAATTTATTGAGCCCAAAGCATGGCCCAACAAACTTAGGGGCAATTCTGGGTACCCGAAATCAGAATGACGGGCCTGGACGAGTAGACCAATTGTGGTCACCCAAAGTCTAGACCCTCCATATCTTAACCGATTATGATTCAGTCTCCTCCCATGTTCCCATTAAGAGAGGTTCTAGGAAGAGATGGAAAACATGGGGGATTCCAACACCCCCACTTACTAAAATGAACATGTATATAATAAACCCTAGGTCCGGGGCAAAGGACACATCGTATTCTATGTAATCACTCCCCGAAGTATATCAAAATAACACTGACTGCACCACCGTGGATGTAGGCACCTCTTTGCTGAACCACGTACATCCTTTATTGTGTGATTGACAATTTGCATTCCTTATTCTTGCTTGGTGATTGCATTTTCTCTTATCTATTTGTGTTGCATAATAATTTTCACCACATGTTAGAATATGGTCTTGGCAAAGGTGTCAACTGGGTTTGGGGTTCACCGAGTTTGGGTCTGTACCGAAGGTGGATGGAGTTCGAGTCGCGGGTTAGAAGGGATTTAGGTTCGGGTTTATTAATTTGCTGGATCTTAGGATATGGGTCGGAGTCATGGTTGTGGTGTTAATATTTGTGGGTCTCCGGATTTGACACGTCGGTGCATTTGGATGGGCATCGAAGTTCGGTTCCGGGTTTAAGGATCATCGGGGCTTGGCCGAAAATCGAGATATCTGGATTTCAGGTTATGGCAGGGATGGACCGGAGGTTTGTTTTTCCGACGGGTTTGAAGACAGTGGGTAAGGTCAGAATGGATCAGGGGTTTGGGTCAGGCTAGGTGAAGTGGGTCACAGGGCTAGAAGAAATGTGGCTCCGGGTTTGAAGATGGTTTTTGTCTTGAAAGGAAGGAGGTCTCCTGAAATGGGTTCGTAGGTCATCTCCGGTGAGGTGGGACAGACCGGAGATTTGGTAAGGGCCCGAATTGGGGATGTATGGGTCGTTTTTATTTTCAGTTGGGTTTAGATGGATTATAGCAGGATAGCTCGGGTTGGGTTTGAAATGGCAGCGGGTTTGTGGGTATTTGGAGCAGTAGATGTGTATGGAGGTTTGGGTTCGCGGGTTGCTATTCCGGCAGTGTAGGTTCACATCAGGTTTGGAGGTAATGCTGGGGATATGACTCGTGATTAAAGGGGAGTTGGGTTAGTGGAAGTTAGGAGATGTTTTTGTTAATGGCGGTGAGGGGAGAGATAAGGGCTTGGTAGGGACGATGATGGGTGAGAGGTCGTAGGGTGTACTAAGGTGTAGAGTAAGGGGGGAGGGGGGGGGGTGTTTTGTTTGTACCAAATAATTAATATAGCACAACCTAATCAAAAAATAAAATTAACAAAATTAATAAAATTAAAAATTAAATCTATTAAAATTAGATATTAAAATCCTAACTTAATAAAATAAAATTATAGAAAATACAAAATCTATTAAAACTAGAAAATTAAATTCCTAATAAAAGACAAAGATAAATCTATCCTAATAAAATATTAATAAAACAAAAATTAAAAAAATTAAAAAAATCAAATGAAAATAAAACTCAAACCTAAATATATAAGACACGCACGATACAGACTCTAATATATGTAACTATATGCACAAATAAATCCTAAAAATATACACAGCTCTAAATAAAATATAAAATAAATTCTAAAAATTATAAACTGCTCAAATAAAATTTTTAAAAAATCTAAAAGGTGCAAACTAAACACACACAAGGCTTGGGACATGATTATGGAGGTCTGGGCTTGGTTAAGGGACATGGTAATAGGTACGAGGATGGAGATTTACTCCTCTTAACTACATTTTTCCTTGATTTGATTCTTTTGAAACCGCAAATGGCATTTGACCGACAAAATAAACATATATGCGCATAAGAGTCATTTTACCAAGAATTAGCAATTAAAATCGTCTATTTGGGATTTTATTTAAGAACTTTTAGGTAGTTATTAGTGCCAAATATGGTACCACAAAGTAAATGAATAAGAGCTCAATCTAGTAAGACTTCAAGTGTGCAACAATGGTGAAATCACAATAATATAAATAAAGCAGGAGGTGAGGCCAAGAGAAGAAATAGAGTAATATAAGTGGTTCAGTCTATTTTGGACTACTCCATTGTGTGTGTGAGTAAATTTCACTATGAAATGGCTCAAATGGCCTTGTGATATAAGTCACTCAACTTTCTCTCTCTCTACACTACAATTTTAATAGAGTTTTACTAGGGTATCGAATAATGTCCCCCCTCAAAGTAGAAGGAGACGAGTATATATATTATTGAGGTGGTGCAGTGTGCACCCCAAGCATGTAATAGGCGTGTACAATATGGAATAGACAATGTGTTGTAGCCACCTATAAACAATGCATGCAAGTCATAATGGATAAATATTCCTCACACGTGAGGGAGATGTTGTTGATGTTTTGTCCACGTGGGGCTCACAACCGACACACACACTTCTACGCGTGCTCCATTCCATGTGCTCTGCCAAGTATCAAATGTATCATGTTGTGGGGGTGTCATCTTGGACGAGTATGACACATTCAATGGTATGTAGTATGTGCCAATAAGTTATATAGTGGTCTCGAATGATGGTGGTGTATAGCCGACATGAGTCTGATGTGTGCTTGCACCCTTGATAAGTCTTAACTTACAAGAATACGGGACGAGTTACATAGCCTGGGTCACAGAGAGGTCTCAACCTAATTGTCGAGATGAGATGAAGGTTGTCGAAGTTGGTCCATGAAGAACGCTTATATGCATGGAACAACCCCAGCCGAAGAGTCCTCTTCCAGGGAAGACGTCATATTTGGGCATATCAAACACCCCCTAGCACTTAGTGTTCTGTGTAGATAGGAGACTAAGGGGTAAAAATGTTGCCTCACAGCCGACGATAAGACGTATCTGACTTGTCAGACATGGATTGATTAATAGAAATATGGAAATGACACTTGGCACTCGATTTGTGGCTTTTCAGGCTAGAAGCAACATATGTCTCAGTTTCCATTGGGTATCATCTCTCCCAAGCATAAGTGATGGCTAAAGCATTTTGTGTCTAGCGCCCAGATGACGAGTCTTTTTGGAATTTATGCCAAATTATTTTGACAGTTTAAAAACCAAAACATTTCCTTTTCTCTTTCTACATCCGCGCCTTTATTTTTTCTCTCGAAAACTAGTCACTCTCTCTCCTTGCTCAAGCGTTTTCCAGTCAGCCTCTAGGGTTCTTCTTGGTTTATCGGGAACCAATCTTCCCAGGTATTCCCCTCTCTTTACTTCTATTTGTGTTTTCTATTAATTATAGCCAGTTATTTTATTTTGAGTTTTTTGGCCACTTTTAAGTTTTTTGGCTGCCTCCTCTTGGTGGTTTTAGTTTTTTTTTAGGGTAGTTTATAGTTATTTTTTGGGGTTTTGATAGTTTTTGGGTTTCCTTAACCATTTTTTGGCCTATTTCCCCCAGTTGTGAGGTTTTCGGGCTAACTTCGATCTTCTTCTCTGATTGTCTTCTTCTCCGTGTTCTTGAGCCTTTTTCTCAAAAACATTTTTCCTCTGACATATCTCTAACATTTTTCACTCCTCTTCCCATAATCGGACACATCCTTGGCCAAGGTCGGCCACTAATATCCCTGTGTGACTACCCTCTTTGCCAACGACCTCCATCCTATATGACTGGAGCAGGAACCGCCATGTATATCTTTTAAGATGTATTCCATCTCTGTGGGATGGACACATCGAAGTAGAGGAAGGATGAATCCTTTCTTGTATAAAACATCTCCAATGACTGAGAATTTAGCTGCCTTATACCTTAGCTTCTTCCTTTCCAACTTTGAGTCTGGTAGTTCACCATCTCTTATGTATCAAACGAGAGGGTCCATCGAATATTTACTTATCTCAAGGTTTAAGAAGAACTCAATCATGTTGTCTTCTTCTTCAATGATCGGTCGGTGTAGGATCTCCATCGGTAATGACCTTATGATTTTTATCCTAGTTGCTGATGCTAGTCTTTCCAATGCATCGGCTCAGCCATTGTCTTGCTGAGGGATCCTTTTCAGTTTCAACTCCCTGAAGTTTTTAATGTTGCTTTTACCCTAGCCAGGTAACTGGATATTCTCTCATCATTTTCTTCATACACTCCTAGAATTTGGTTCACTACCAGCCCAGAGTCACTGTGAACCATCAACTGGCTGACAATCAGCGCCTTAGCGAGGGAGATACCTGCTATGAGGGCTTCGTACTCGGATTCATTATTGGATACCTTGAATTTGAATCTCAAAGCATATTCTATATCATTTTCATTCAGAGCCGACTCTATTAGGATGGCTCCACTCCTCGTCTCACAAGAAGAATCGTCAATAAAGAGGCTCCATAGGGCACAATGATGACATTAGAAAATCATTTTGGGTATAGGACTTCTCTAATGAAGTCTACGGTCAGTAATTTCTCTACCTCATCTTGAATTATATCATAACAATCTCTTGCAAAGGTGTGTCGCTTCTGATTCATTACGTTAACCTTTTCATATATATTGAGACGATGGCAAATGATTTTGGGGTCAATCCCACGCATATCGCCATGGCTCCAGACAAATATACTATATTGTTCTCTCAGCAACTTGATTAATTCCTCCTTTATTTTTTCTCTTGGGGACGAGCCGATATGGACAGTTTTTTTGATTCATCCTCAGTGATGGTAATGGACTCTACCTCCTTGGCGGGCTTTCCCTTATTGTGTCTCTTTCATCCCTTGAGTCAAGGGTACCAATATTATAGGAAGTTATCTTCCTTTTTTGACTTCCTTCTCTTCCGTCGAGTTGAAGTTACACTCTCGGGCCTTCACCTAATCACCTTGCACTTTCCCTACTCCATAAGGAGTCGTGAATTTCATCATCTCTTGTACGACGTAAGGCACAACTTCAAATTCCTTGAGTGTTACTCTCACGAGGATAATATTGTAGGCTGAAAAGACATTTTCATCTTTTCAAGAGAAGTGGTGTCATCTATAGTCAAGCAAGAAGTTTTGCTGATATTTGATTTGGCATTGAGTTCCACGTATGTAGAAATCATCAGGCATGGAAATGGCTTCGATGTCGTTGATAAAGGCATAAGAGTATGGAGATGGAGAAAAGGTTACGTCGAGTGTTGGTTATCTTTAACGGTGACATTGAATTCTTCGATGAGAAATGGGGTGAGGGGCGGCTTTAAGAGAGGCACTGAAATTGGTGAGCAGAGTGTAGGTGTGAGACGAAGCCAATATTTTTTAGGAGAGAGGCGAATTTAATATCGATTTTCGAAGGTTCGGGACAAGAGATTTTAAGTATTTATCAAAAAATTATTGAAATATTACTCAATCTAATGAAAACATAAATAAAACTTAATTAGATAAAGATTTTAAATTCTAAAAAAAGATGTACAGATAAAAATTTTAATTTATAATATAAACCAACAGTCATTAAAATTAATTCTAACATCAACCTTAAATTCAATATTTATAAACAGTAGTCTCAAAATTAACCCTAAATCTAGCATTAATATTGATGGGGTGAAACATATCTTTTTAAACCAACATTTCTACACTTTTTAGTGTGTAAAAGGTGTATTGTGTCTGCATTGGTTGGTGTTTTAAATGAGAATTAGTAAATCTTATACCAATCAATATGGACAAGACACGTCAGTGTATCCATTTAGAATTATTTCTCAGGGATTGACAAAGAGTAATGTTCGTCACCCTCTTTAAATTATTTTTAATTTACTATCTTTCAGGAGGTTAACTTCAGATATGAAATTAATACATGGGGGTAAGTAAAAAATAGTTATTAAATGTTGTTTTAATTATTTAACTATTATTTATTAATTTATTACATATTAATTAAGTAAGTTATTTATAAAGAGCGATGATGCTTTGATAATTCGTTGTGTTTTCATGAACCAGGAGTGTTTTATAATCATGTAAGTATGGATTGATAATTTAAATATTAATTAATTAATTGACATATAATTAATTTATTACTAATTATTTTTTTAATTATTGGGATGGGTGTCTTTCCCATAATTCCATTTGTAGCACCCTTTATATTTCAAAACACTGATATTTGTTAATTATTTAAACATTAATTAATTTATTTTCTAACTAAGTATTAAACAACTAATTTAAATAGTAGGATGGGTAACATCCTTGGATGTCCTTGAGTTGCATCCGTTTTGCGAACTTGAGCAATTTTTAAAAGTTTTTAATTATTTATTCTTAGTATAAACATTTATGTATATGTATAAATTAAATAATCGAATTATTAGGATGAGTGATTTCCTAGAAAATCTTCATGTTGTACCTTTTTTTAAAACTAAAAGTCTAATTTAATAATGTTTATCAGTTAATTGATAAATTTATTAATAATTAATAATTTTTTATTATTTACGTAATTAATTAATTTACTTAACTATGAATTAGTTCCTACAATGGATGACCCAAGGATAGTTCTTGCGTTAGACCCCTTTTTTAGACTCATAGTATTTTCTCATATATCAATGCCATTATTAGACTTAACACCCTAAAAAATAAATAAATAAACTTAACCCATTGTATTGATTACATAATTAGACATACCTTACCAAGAGATTGACGGATAATAACGTTCGTCAGTCTCCAAAGGATTATGTATAAATATTAATCTTTGAGGTGCTTAACTCTAATTATGACATTAATAAAGGGGGATAAGCAAAAAAAAAGGCATATTTTTAGGGATAATATTTGTGACTTTTTTTAATAAAGTAAATCTCAAATTGGTATCCATTATTCATGTTTTGAGATTTAAAAGAGAAAGTTATTAAAAAATATTGTATAAAAAACATATATAAAAATATTATATAAAAAAGAGTATGGTTAAACATATTATCAAGTACCTGAAAATGACAGGAGATTGTATTGGTTTAGTCAGCTGATAGGCTTGTACATTGAGTGTACACAGACTCGAATTTGTAGTCAGATAAGAGTGATAAGATTTCTATCTTAAGATATGTGTTTTGTCTAGGTTATGGAGATATTAGTTGGAGGTTTATGGAGCAAATATGTATTAGTTGACTCCACCATGATGACCAAAGTTGCTGCCACTCTGAAGGCAACTAAAGAGGCTATATAGCACAGGAACTTCCCAAGTCATTTGAGTGAGGTTCCTTTGGTGCAATCGACTATTGCACTATACTATGATAATAGTGAAGCGATTTCAAGTTTGAGAAAACTCAAGACCCTTGATAGATATAAGCAAAGTGTAGGTATTTTTTTATCCATTGGTGTCTAGGCCAGCTTGCGCGTACCTCAACTAATCATACGGGTCCATGAAATTTACGAGTGGGTACAACTTCCATTAGTCGTGATTAGGCATAAATATTTCATATTTATCCCCTTAATTTCGATATTTTTATGATCCCCTGCATCGTAATTGACTTAGTTTCATCTCATATTCATGCTACTAACTCCACTTGGATTTTTTTTCGTATTTTGTGTATCTCTTATGTGTTTTTATAGGTATTTCATGCATGTTAGTGCGAAAGAGAACTCGAAACAAGGAAATAAACCAAGAAATGCATATTTTAAGGTCATTTTGGTAATTTTGCAGCCTTAGTTTGGAGGCGAGGCCAACTAGAAAGTCAAAGTCGATGTAGTTATAAGAATACTGAAAAAAATAGTAACCCAATCCGAGCTTCGGTGAAAGAGTTATGCCATTTTGAAGATTGTGAAGAAAAATAAGAGAAAAATCTAAGTCCAAAAGAAGAAAAGAGGAGCCAAAAAATAGTAGGAAAAATCGAACCGACCTCCAAACCAGTTTGGGGGTGAATCGGTTCGCAGGTACCCCTAAATCGGTTCGGGTGGTCTGATGCGTAAAAAATTATTTCTTTCCTGATTAGTCCTAAGAGCTGGAAGTGTGTAGGACTCTTGCAAAAAATGTGATTGTAACATGATAACAAGACATTAGACTAGGGGAAGTTAGTATTGGTTAGAGAAAAAAAGGGAGGAAGGCCCAAGAACCCTAGTTTTGAATTTCATAGCGTATTGATTCATTATTGAACATTAAGGATTCAATATTTCAATACCAAGTTTGTTTCTCTATATTGTTTTTCTTCGCATGTTCTTCCTCCCATCATGTTTCTTCTTTTTTCTAGATATCTAAATATCTCTCGCATGCTTAGTATTACTTTAATCATGATTTTCCATCCATGCAACGTTAAAACTTTGCGTATTTCCTACACAATTATGCTATGTAGGAAACATATGGATTTAAAAGTGAATAAAAAGTAATTCACCATTCCAAGATTTGAAATTTAAGAAGATAAAAGTTATATCTCTATTAATTCCGTTTACCCTATGTAACCGAAATATTTAATGGAACAATTGGCTTTTTGATAATTTCTCATCCTCGTTCCATACAGTTTTTTATTCGATATTGTTTGGAGTAAAGTCCTCATATGTCGAATGCTTAGAATGTATTTGATGTCTCTTGTAATGACGAGTTAGGTTTTTTAAGCTTTTATGTTCTATGCCATTACTGATGGTGCAGGAGAGTGTACCCTAATCCCATTTTCTCATATAGTTTTAAACCACTTCATTCTTCTTACATACGTAGGTTAGTTATTGATCTAATTTAAATTGCATTAATTGATAGGTAAAGTCACAATTTATCATCTTTTCCTTCTTTCTCTGAGTCATTCTTAGGGTTATTCGTTCTTCCTATTTGTCATCACGATTCTTCGTCTTAGTCCCTGTGTTCGATACCCGTTTTTATCGAATTATTACTTGAGCCATCAACTTACACTTGAGTCGATATAAGTACACACTAGAGACACTTTTAAAGTCGCATCAAGTTTTGGCACCATTGTCGGGCATTAGGTAGACTTTTAGGTTAGGTTGATTTAATCCAAAATTTGACTCTATTTCTTAAAAAAACAAAAAAAATCATAAGATCAAAAATTCAAAAAAAAATAATAATTTTTTTTTTAAAAAAAATAAAGCATCTCTCCATTCCTTTCATGAAACATCCTTAACAAACACCTCAATCCACGCCTACCCGCATTCACGAAAATCGTATAGTATAATAGGACCCTGATAGTCTACACACTCCTAACGCTCTGCAATTTTGGGTTCCACCTCCTACACCGCCCAATTACATTAAAAGTCATACCTCTAGGGCGTTAAATGAGGATACCGAGTCAATTAGAGAGAGAGAGAGATGTTGGACCATGCTAGTTTTGGTACGAGTGAGTGTGAGATGTCATATCATCCCATGAGATACCTCTTATACCCCGAGCGAACCATCACTCCAGGATGCATTTTACTCTCGTATAATGCGAGATAATTTCACATTCATAATGGGACAATCCATATTCTTCCCATCTTTCACGGTATGGATTCGAAAAAACCATACCTCCATATTCGTGAGTTCGAAGAGGCATCTGATACGTTTAGCGATCAAGCTTTCACTTAAGACGTCGTTCGCCTCAAGCTTTTTCCTTTCTCTTTGAAGGATAAAGCCAAGACCTAACTATGGTCTTTATAACCGAACTCAATCGGATTCTTCCCCCAACATAGAACAAATTCCATCAAAGCTCAAATTCAAACGTTTAGACAATAAGAAAATGAGCCAATTGATCGATGTTGGGAGCGTTTCAACGAGTTATTGAACACATGCCCACATCACAATTTTGAGAAGTATCGTCTTATCTCTTTCTTCCACCATGGGCTAAGTATAGCTTCCAAACAACTCATTGAGACTACGTGTGATGGAGAATTGTTTGGGTTAGATGCTAACGATGAAGAGGCCCATCTTAAGTATGTCACCGAGACTACTCAAGTATGGGGCACATACCCTAGCACCCAAACCACGGTTAGACAAACATCCACAGATCCTTCCGCATCCGATCTCTATCAATTGGACAAAAAAGCCGAGTGGAAACTTCGAGTCAACCAACTTAGGAAAAGATTAGAAGACATAGTCAAATCACGGGCAAGAGAAATAAATAATACACCCGAGCAATGAAAGAGAAGGTGTGTGCAATTTTTTAGGATGGCCATTCAACGAAGGAATGCCCGATGTTACCCTTCCTACAAAGTCACGCTTCATGAGCAAGTGGAAGCGGTAGGAGGATTTAAGGGAAATTTCAATGCCCCTCATGGGAATTATTACTACCCTTCATGGAGGAACCATCCTGGTTTTAGCTATGGGTAACAAAATGCTGCGTTGAATCCTAATTAACAGGTTGCCCATCCTCCACCAACGTCTCCATATTTTCAACAAGCTCCACAAATGCAAGAACCACCTCTTGCACCGTATATCACCCCACTGAGGAGAAATCTCGAGGATACTTCGAATCAATTCATAAATCTTAAAATGCAACCAATGCTCAAATTCCTGAATATTTGCTGAAATGATTGCGAACACCTCATAGTTGTAATTGTACTTAAGTATCCAAGAAAAGGGTAATTTTTTGACCCAAGGCCAAAGACCTCCCCAAGGTCAACCTAGTGTTAACTCTACATCCAGTGACCATCAATAGCAAGGGAAATCCATCACCACCCTATGTAGTGGGAGAGGTGTTGATTTATCACTCACCCACACAACGAACCTAAAGATAAGGAGGTTTCGCCCGGCACGAAAGAGGCCGAAGATGCCCCCTTAAATGAGAGTGACAATGAGGAAAACACTAGTGAGCCTGAAGTCATAGTGAAACCACCCACTGCTGTGCCTTTCCCTCAACGGTTGGTTCCACCTCAAAAGGGGCCTCCCGCGAAGATGTGCTAAATGTATTTAAGCAAGTCAAGCTTAATTTACCTTTTATCGAGGCAATAAAGAAAATTCCCACCGATGCTAAAGTCCTTAAGGATTTATTGACGGTGAAACGTAAACTAAAGGTGAAAAAGAACATTTTCCTATAACAAAATGTGAGTTACGTTCTACTTAATGACCTCCCGCCAAAGTTTAAAGATCTGGGAGCACCGACCATTTCGTGCATCATTGGAGAGAACTGCGTAGAAAAAGCATTACTCGATTTAGGGGTGAGTGTTAACATTCTCCCTTATTACATATACATGAATCTATATTTGGGGGACCTCAAGCCCACTAAGATCACTCTCCAACTCATGGATCGTACCGTGAAGATACCTTGAGGGATTGTTGAGGACGTGATAGTCCAAGTGAACATTTTTTACTTCTCGATAGATTTTGTCATCTAGGACACGGAGCCCTCCATCCGCTCGAGAAATCATGTTCCCATCATCCTAGGACGCCCATTATTTGCTACGGCTAATTCATTAATTAACACTCGAAATGGGCAAAGGCAACTCACATTCGGGAACATGAACTTTGAGATGAATATCTTCAATATCACCAAGCAAGTGGGTGATGAGGACGATTTTCTCGCGGTAGATCTTATCGAGGAGGTAGTAGAGGAGCACATAGAGGTAAATATCGGTGGGGATGTCTTAGGATCATGGCTTATATCAAGTAGCTAGAGTGATGGGACGTATATTGATTTCAAGAGGGAGGTAGAGGAGTTAAGAGCGATATTATATGAGAGAGCGTCGGATAAGGACATCAAAGAGGTTAATTAGGTTTTGAGATTCGAGGAACTACCTTCGAGGGAGTCGCGCACAATTCCCTCCGTCAAAAAATTTCCAACCCTCTAATTAAAGAAACTACCCTCCAACGTAGAATATGCTTATTTGGGAGAAGATGAGACATTTCCCGTTGTTGTCTCCTCGAGCATATATAAAGAGCAAGATGGTAAATTATTAACGATATTAAGGAAGAATTGTCTTGCTTTTGGTTGGATCATTACGGATTTGAAAGGTATAAGTCCCTTGATTTGTACCCATAAAATCCACCTCGAGTAGGAGTGAACCCTTAGAGGGAGATGCAACGGCAATTGAAACCCACTATGAAAGATGTAGTGAGAGCATAGGTTATTAATTTATTGGACGTGGGTGTCATTTACCCAATTTTGGATAGCAAATGGGTGAGTCCAATCCAAGTCGTCCTGAAGAAGTCGGGCATGACTGTGGTCGAATATGCCAAGGGTGAGCTAATTCCCCAATGTACCACCACCGGGTGACGAGTTTGCATTGATTACCAAAAACTCAATGCCGGCACTAGGAAATATCATTTCCCCTTACCATTTATTGACCAAATACTGGAGTGAGTAGCGGGACACCCATACTATTTCTTTCTGGATGGTTATTTTGGATTTAAGCAAATTGAGGTAAATGTACTTGATTAAGACAAGATGACTTTCACATATCCTTTTGGCATGTTTGCCTACAAACTTATGCCATTTGGATTATGTAATGCACCCGCGACCTTTCAAAGGTGAATGCTTAGTCTCTTTAGCGATATGGTCGAAAGAGGCCTTAAGATTTTATTGGATGACTTTAGTGTCTTCGACCCCTCTTACGACTATTGCCTTGCGAATCATGAACAACTGTTAGCCCGTTGTGTGGAAAAGAGCTTGGTAATAAATTAGGAGAAGTGCTATTTTATGGTTACCGAAGGAATATTTATTGGCCATATATTGTCATCCAAATGAATTGAGGTTGATAGGTCACAAATAGATGTCATAGCCGAGCGTCCCCAACCTAAATCACCAAAGGATGTGCTCTCTTTCTTAGGCCACGTGGGTTTTTATCAGAGGTTTATTAAGGACTTTAGTACCATCGCTAGGCCCTTGAGTATTGTACTTATGAAAGATTCTCCCTTTGATTGGAATGAAGCATGCCTAAGAGCTTTTGATAAATTAAAAAGCATACTTATTTTTGCCCCCATTTTGCAAGCTCTGAATTGGTCCCTTCCATTCTAGCTCACATGTGATGCAAATGATTATGCTATAAGGGTTGTTTCGAGTCAAAGAAAAGATATAAGACTCATGTCATCTACTACGCTAGACGAACTTTAACTGGACTGTAACTCAATTAATCCACCATGGAGAAGGAATTGCTAGCCATCATTTTTGCCTTAGATAAATTCCGCTCTTACCTCGTTGGTTCGCCAATTACATGTTTTACTGACAACGCGGATCTTAAGTATATACTTTCCAAAAAAGATGCTAAATTACGCCTCATAAGATGGATCATACTCCTACAAGAGTTCAATCTCTCCATAAAAGATAATAAAGGAGTAGAAAATGTCGTCACCGACCATTTGTCACATCTTTCGTCCGACGTACCTAGTGATCCTATACCCATAGAAGAATATTGTTTCGATGAATAATTATTCTCCACTTATTCTCTCCCTTGGTTTGTGGATATAGTGAATTACCTTGTCACGGGGGTCGTTCCCTCCAATTGGACACCGCAAGAGAGAAAGTTCCTAACTTGGTTGCGGATGTTCTTCTATAATAATCCATATTTATTCAAATATTGCACTGACCAAATAATCCGACGATGTGTACCGGATGACGAGATACATAATGTCATCCATTTTTGTCACGCGGAAGCTTGTGGTCTCTATTGACGAATAAAACAACCTCTAAGATCCTTCAAAGTGGTCTCTATTGGCCCATAAATTTCTGATAAGTTAATGCTTATTGAAAATCTTGCAATAGATGTTAAAGGATGGGATCCATCACACGACGTGACATGATTCCATTGACCCATACTACTGTTATTGAGATATTCGATTGTTGGGGTATTGACTTTATGGGTACTTTTCCTCCCTCATTTTGTTTCTTATACATCCTAGTCGCGGTAGACTATGTGTCAAAATGGGTTGAGACCATTACTAGTAAGACTAATGACAATAAGATGGTGATTAAGTTCTTAAAAGAACACATATTTTCTCGCTTAGGAGCTTCGAAGGTAATTATTAGCGATACCGAAAAACACTTTTGCAATCGGCCATTTGAAAAACTCATGAGAAAGAATGAGGTCATCCACAAGGTTGGGATGACCTATCAACCCCAAATGAATGGGTAAGACAAGTTAGCCAATCGTGAAATCAAACACACTCTCAAAAAGATCGTCGATCCTAATCGAAAAGATTGGTCTCTCTGTTTGAACGATTCTCTATGGACTTATAGAACTGCATATAAGAACCCCCTTGGAATTTCCCCATTTCTCTTTGTGTATGGAAAGCCTTTCCATATCCCCCATAGAGCTAGAACATAAAGCATATTGGGCAATCAAGAGGTTGAATTATAATATGGACAAAGCTGAGGAAGCACGCAAGCTTCAATTGAATGAGTCGAAAGAGATGCATAATGATGCGTATGAGAATGCAAAGATATTCAAATAAAGCACATGATAGAATTATTCGACGAAAGGAATTTTATTTGGGTCAAAAAGTGCTTCTCTACAACTCACGTCTACATTTGTTTCCCAGCAAATTATGTTCGCGGTGGACTGGCCCATTCGTTATGAGAGATGTATTCCCCCATGGAGCCATTGAATTAGAAGATCCAAAAGGGGGAGATACATTTAAATTAAATGGAAAACGCCTAAAGACATATTGAGAGGCGTGAGTTGAAGAGGCTGGCATAATTTAGGAGGTTGATTGAGCTTGAAGCGAGAGTTCATCTCACCCCCAACGCATATGGGGTGATTAGGATTGTATGGTAGTGTGTTGAGTTATTTATAGATCATTTAAAGGTCTGTAGGGGTCATGAGTCAAGAAAGGGTTAAGCACTACGTTGCATTTTCATACACGAGATAGCGTACACGTGTCACGAGGGCGAGATTGAGGTGTCCCGGGGTACCCGAGTGTGTAGAAGGGTTTAAGGTATCTTAGAGAGGTGAGATGGATAGGTAGAGCACTTGGAATATGAAAAAAGAGTAAAATTTACAGTTTGGGACAGTACAAAAAATCAAACCCCAAGCCAAACCAGTTCGCAGGTACACCCGAAGCGGTTCGGGGTTCTTGGATGTCGGTTTGTTCCCCCTTTTCCAAATACATTCCCTCCTCAAAATTTTAACCATTCCCTTCATTATCTCCCACCTCCTTTATGCGTACATCATCCATGCCTCCTACGACGATTGCAGTAAGGTGTCCCTCCCTTATGCCCGCCTCATCTCCAAAATTATGTACGAAGTCGGGGTGCCGGATCCTTCATTGGGCACAGAAATTCCTCACCCTATTGGAGCTTCCTCCACCACTCGAAGTGAGTGCCAAATGCGAGTGGCTCACCCCAGGCATCCCATTATTGTGGAAGAGGAAGAGGAGGAGGCTATGGGTCATGACGCTAAAATGTCAGATGTAGAGGAGGTTCCCGAAGAAGCTAAATATGATGAGGATGACGATTCATATTATGAGTTGGAGGGAGAGGGCCTCACGAGTCGTATTGTTGCCCTCGAGTCGCATTTTGACTGGTTTATGAATGAATACCGAGAGGAAAGTCGAGCATATCAATGCGACACGATCATGATGGCACGCTTCCAAGTCGAGCTCTATCGCTTGAAAGTTGGGAAAATGTCGCACTTCCAACCTATTTATATAATCCCTACAAGACAAGTGCACCTGGTACCTCTGGTACACTTCCCGAATAGCTAGCTCGTTGGTTGATGTCTTTGAGAAGGTTTATTTTAAGTGGTTCTTTTATGTTTTATTGTGCTGAATTTTATTTGAACCATATTTGTAGTTATTTTTCCCTTTCTTATCTTGTAATGTAAGTCTTGGTTTGTAATGAAAAAGACAAATTCTGCATATTCTATATTTGTTGGTTTTCCTTGTCACACTTATTATTTTTTTTCTTATTGATCTTCCAGTCCTTTTGATTGAGGACAACTCAAAGGTCTAAGCTAGGGGAGGTGACCCAAATTTTGAAAATGCAAAAAATAAAATAGAAAATTTAAAAAATATTTTTCTTTAAAAAAATAAAAATTGGAATTTAAAAACTTCAAAAATATCACTAAAATTTTGTTTGAAGTCTCAAATTGTAAAATTCAAGTGCACAAAGCCGAAATTGATCAAAGATGGAAATTGACAAAAATTGACAATTTAACGAATAAATGTGGAGATTAATTAACCCGGTGAGATTTCGAGCCTATCAATTTTTGTGAGTAATTAAATCAATCCGAGTTAATGGTTAACTCAAAGTTCAATTTAGTGTTTAAAAAATAAGTCGTTGAAGATCTCTACTTTATTATTTTGATCGGTTATGGGAAAAGAGTGTGATGTTGCCTCGAAAAGTGCGCTAAAATATCTCAAAAGTAAATATTCTCTAGGCGCATATGGTAAAATAATTAGTAATTTAGACAATAAAGTATGCCCTCGGTTGTTTAACCCAAAAATATTAGCCATAAAAAGTTGTAAAAAATTACCCCTTTGGCGAACCCAACTTGAGCCTAATAAAAATTTCAATTCGTTTGATTAACCCAAAAAACCCATGAAGCTCAGAATTGTGAAAATAAAAGCTCATCACTTAAGTCCAAATAGTCCAATAACAAGGGGTAGGAAAAAATAGCAAAATACTCAACAAAAATAGCAAGAGAACAAAATGTAAAAAATAGAAAAAAAATGAGCAAAAGCCCGAAAAAGCAATAACAGACATTGTAAGAACATTTTCCAATTCCGAATTTCCAAGCCATTCCCATCTTTATACCCACTACACCTCATAACCCGAAAAATTCGTAACCGAATGCAAATTGTGAAATTAATTATCGAGTAGAGAACTAAGATACAAAAGGATAATAAGAGATATTAATTGGTGTGAATAAGATGCGATGTTTTCTATTTTTCAATGATCGTATTTCGATGATGAGATCTTTTCACCATAAAAAAATCGCCTTTCTAACTGTGTGCGTGAACTTGTGTTCATTATATTTACTCTTATGAATCACACATACCGAGAGAAATATCCACATTCCAATCGATTTGTTTGTGAGAGTACTCCGTGAGAATTGAATCAAAATGAATTTTCAAAAAGTAACGTAATGATCAATCTGTGGAAATTGGCGGTTCGATTTTCGACTTCGCACACACACACACTACAAATTGAGACTATTGAATATGAATTCACGGTGACTATTTTTGAGGAGTTTAAATTGTACAATTGTTAGGTATTTTGATTTTTCTTAAGTCTTAAACGAATTTTGTGGGTATATTCAATGCAAACCCTCATGAGACACCGCTCGTCCTACTAGGGTAGCCTAGGGGGTTTAACGGCTTGTTGCATATGCTAAATGCAATCGCTTGCCCGCGAAAAAGGTATCATATCCCAATAAATTTTTTGTGAGTTCCTTAATCCACACTCTCATTCTTTTACATTCCTCGAGACGCGCAAAGTTTTAAGTTAGGGAAATTTGATTAGGCATAAATATTTCATATTTTCCCCTTAATTTCGATCTTTTTATGATCCCTTGCATCATAATTGACTTAGTTTTATCTCATATTCATGCTACTAACTCCACTTGGAAATTATTTCGTGTTTCCATATTTCTTATGTGTTTTACAGGTATTTAATGCAAGTTAGTGCGAAAGAGAACTCGAAACAAGGAAAGAAACCAAGAAAGTGAGAGTTGAAGGGCATTTTGGTAATTTTTCATCCTTATTCCGAAAGCGAGGCCAACTGGAAAGTCAAATCCAATGAAGTTAAAAGAATACTGGAAAAAATGACAACCCAATCTGAGCTTCGGTGAAAGAGTTATGCCATTTTAAAGATTGAAAAGAAAAACAAGAGAAAAATCTAAGTCCAAAAGTAGAGAAGAGGAGCCAAAAAAAAGTAGGAAAAATCGAACCAAACCCAAAACCGATTTGGGGCGAATCGGTTTGTAGGTACCCCCGAACCGGTTCAAGGGGTCTGAGGGGTGAAATTTTATTTCTTTTCTGATTGGTACTAAGAGTTGAAGGTGCGTAGGACTCTTGTGAAAAACATGATTGTAACATAATAGCAAGACATTAGACTAGGGGAAGTTAGTTTTGGTTAGATAAAATAAGGGAGGAAGACCCAAGAACCCTAGCTTTAAATTTCATAACTTATTAATTCATTATTGAAGATTAAGGATTTCAAGATTTCAATATCAAGTTTGTTTCTCTCTATTATTTTTTTTCCCCGCGTGTTCTTCTTCCCTGAATGTTTCTTCTTTTAACTAGAGATCTAAATATCTCTTGCATGCTTAATATTACTCTAATCATGAGTTTCCATCCATGCAACGTTAAAACTTTGCGTATTTCCTACACAGTTATGTTAGGCTAAGTTTTTAGTGGGTTGGGGTACATGAACCCAACCTAGGTAACACATATGGATTTAAAAGTGAATAAAAAGTAATTCACCATTCCAAGGTTTGAACTTTATCAAGATAAAAGTTGCAGGTCTTTTAATTTCGTTTTCCCTAGGTAATTGGAATGTTTAATGGTACAGTTGCCTTTTTGATAATTTATCATCCTCGTTACATACAATTTTTGATTTGATATTGTGCGGAGTAAAGTCCTCATATGTCAAATTCTTAGAACGTATTTGATGTCTCTTGGAATGAAGAATTAGATTTTTGAAGATTTTATGTTCTATGAAATTACTGACGGTGCACGAGAGTGTACCATAATCCCATTTTTTCATATATTTTTAAATGACTTCATTCTTCTTGCATACGTAGGTTATTTATTGATATAATTTAAATTTCATTAATTGATAGGTAAAGTCACAATTCATCATATTTTCCTTCTTTCTCTGAGTCATTCTTAGGGTTATTCATTCTTCCTATTTGTTATCACGATTCTTCATCCTAGTCCATGTGTTCAATACCCGTTTTTATCGGATTATTACTTGAGCGTCCGGCTTACACTTGAGTCAATTTAAGTATGCACTAGAGACATAATTAAAGTCGCGTTGGGCCCTAAGGGGACTCGAATTGGTGACCATTGGGGAGAAAACATAAGGCCTGACCAGGTGATCTAACCCTTAGGGTATTATATGGTTTAAGTCATCAAACAAGAGAGTCAATAAGAATGTGACTAAGAATGTATCGAATAACTTGGTTAATCCTTCTAAAAGTTAGGGATTTTTGACAAGTGGGTAGAGGAAATCGATGTTTGTTGTATAGGCTCATGGAATAAGACTAAGTGGACGATTGTTGTAGTTTTATCCTTTAAATCTTGTTCATAACATTTATTGTTGGATTTTTTTACTTTAATATGTACATAATTACCCAGTTTTATGTTTAGTACCATTTACTAATTGACTTTGAGTTTGGTTACTTTTTTGTTATGACTTTATTAGACGAAATAATCATGTGTGCAAGACATGACTTGCTAAAAAAGTAAAGAATTGTGTGGTAAAAAAATCCACCTGAAGGGAGGTGCCCAACAAACATTAGAAGAATAAGAAAATAAATAAAATGGGATTCGACCATTGTTGACCAACATCCATGAAGCTTCATTGGTGTTTCACTATGAACATAAGAGAATTTACATGAAAGTCTTTCTCTAGTCTTCAAGCCCCTTTTGTAGAATGGGGTGTCTTCCCTTTATATAGAGTTAGGGGTTACAATTGGATAAGTCTCATCCTTATAGATTTTGAGTCACACTAAAATAGTGATTCTTTACGTAGTCAATCTTCTCCTTTACAATAGACTCTTGTAGTCCTTATCATGCTAGATCGAGTATGGGGCATCCTCTTGATCGACCACTTTCCATGTGTCACACTATTATTAGTGGTATATTTTTTACCCCATAAGAATTAATAATTCAAAAAAGTAATTAAAAAGAGGTAGAAACTAAAAAAATAAAATCATAATGTACAGCGACACCTAACACCAAAAACCCATCCCGTCCTTATACTTCCCCCATCCCCCCTCTTACCTCCTACACCCACCATTGCCTTCAGCCGCCCTTAGGGTTTGAATATGGGTATTTATGGATTTAGATCTAGGGTTTGTTTTGAGTATTTATGGCGATGGGGATTGTTAATTTTGGGTGGGCTTAGGGGTTGCTGAAGGTGGTGCGTGGTGAGGGGCTGGTGTATAGGCGGAGGGTTTTGAAGGGTGGTGGGTGGTGTGTGAGAGAGACATATATAAAAAGAGATGGGAGGAGGCTAGGGAAAAGGTGGCGGGGGTGTGGAATGGGGTTCTTGCTGTTGGGGGGTGGGGGGCAGGGGGTTGTCTCCAATAGGGATCGGGGAGATTAGGTGTGGTGGAAACATAAATTTAAAGATATGCATTTTTTCTTTTTCTTTTTTTATTCCTTTTTTCTTCTTTCCCTAATTTTCCTTTTATTTTTCTAATTTTTATACTTATTTTTCCCCGCAAGCCAAGTGCCTTACACATGACTGTCAAGTTAACATACATTTAACGAGAAATGTACCAAACCCAAACTCAATTAATAAAATGTACTAAACTCAAAACGAGGTAAATATAATGTATTTAAGTAAAAACACATTTATTATTTATTAATAGAAGATTGTCTTACCACATTTGAAATAAAAATCATGTTTGTAAAAAAAAAAGCCTTATATTTTCTTATAAATTTATTGTATAAGCCGGTCAATCAAACTTAATAGGAACTGTGATAAGTTGAATTCATATCAGTCACATAAGATCAGAATTCTAGTTCTAGTTTGATTGAACTTTTCACAACCTAGGTAGGGGGTTGAGATCCTATCAATAAATCTTCATGTACAATCTAAGTAATTTATCTTAACTAGGAATTTTTTTTAATGATTTGGAAACTTGTTAGATAGTTCACGAAAGATTATATCAGCACATCAGGAATGTACTGAACATGATCAATAGTGAGATTCGAGTCTATGTGCTGACTAGATTGGACTTGCACAATCTCAATGGTTACAAAGGGTGCATATATTCTTAATCCCATGGGGTATAATGATCATATTATTCATATAGTTATTACTTTTGACTTGCCATGGGTGAGATTCAATTCATTCGGTTAATAATCTCTGTGAGTTGGGAAGTCGCTTTTTTAATATATTTGAGATTATGTTTCAGAGGAACTGATGTCCAAGATAGATATTTTGGGTTGTAATACCCCCTGATCAACTTTTAAGTTTTGATTTTACCGGTAAACTTGATTAGTTGACTATTTCACAATCCACTAAAGTATCAAATAAGTTAATTTTGAGAATAAAGGATTATAAGATGTTGGTGAAAATCGATCGATGATAAATTTAATTTCACTAAGAGGGTATTAGAAACTTAATTCGGGGAATCATATCATGTGTTATCCAACTTGAAAATAAAGATTATTTATCTGAGTGATTTTTAGATGATTAAATATCTTATAGAGCTTACAACTAATTACAACACCTCTTATGTCTTAACACACGTCGACAATATTGCATAAGCCTCTCTCTTCAAGATTTTGGAGCTAAAAAGTGTTTGAAATCCAAAAAAGAGACATAAAGATCACAATACTCTTGTTGGGAGAAAATCTCTAAAGTTAATGAAACTATGTGATTTTTGTATGGTGATCTTAATAAAATTTTCATCTTCTTTGATGTTTACTCAACCTCAAGAAAGAGAGATGGTTAAATGCGAAGAAGAGAAGAAGGAAAAAAGATAAACTCGATTTTGATATTAGGTTCCATTTTTTTCAAAGGTGTGTTCTTATCTTCTTATTAAACAAAGAAGATGAAAAAGACTCTAAACCCGTCTTGGTATATTGCTATTGAAAAGTTTGAGAGTATTATTAAAATGAAGAACAAAAATGGGTTTTTATAAAAACACACACAAATGGGTTTACCCATCACCGAGGTAGGCTAAAAAGTTACATCTCTTATACAAATCACATATAAGAGGCTTGATGGGGGATTTAATCTCCAATCAACATTGAAAAAGTGACTTTATACACAAAAAAATAAGAAGCTCTTCCAAAGATCTTAAAATAATATTTGTGCTCAGGCCTCATTGCTGATAGGATCGTTGGAGTGAAGAAAAACTTTATAGGACCAACCTTGCGGTGAAGTAAGATGCTCTTCTCACCATGAATTTATTAAAAGCCTTCATGAGTTCAGGCGACCATTGAAGAAATACATCGCTACAGCGAGGCCCTCACCGTGCCTAGACCTGTCAAAATACCACACAAAACGATAACATGACACGACCCAAAATTATAAGATAACGGGTTTAGGATTATTTGTAAGGACAAATTTCTAAATGAGTCAGTTATATGTATTGGCTTAATTCCGGACAAAATACTTTGAGTCATAGGGTAGAAGTTTTGTTTGTGACCTTTCAAGCCTGTGACATTTTTGTTGAAGATGTAGCGTCCATGCTAAAGAGAATACATTTTGATGTTATATTTTGTTCCATGTTTCACCATCAGTATTCGAAGGATATCTCAGGTATGAATGCTTATATTATGTTCAGCCTTGGAAACTTTATTATTGGGTGTTAGGATTTTTTAAACGGTTCTTAAAATGGCTTTATATTTTTAGAGAAAAATGATTTAATTTTCATGTGTCCTTAGAATGACTTTACATATGTCGTTCGAATGAGATATTACCCTCATTTGAACGACCTTCTAACGAAGTTCTAATAAGGTCAATGTTCGATTTTACTCACCCTCTCTGGAATGCCATTAGAAGTCTCGTTCATAGTCATTCGAACGACAAAGCTAATGTCGTTCGAACAAGATTGACCCTCATTCGAATGACCGCGAGTGAATTTTAAAAAATTCAGTTTTTCTACAAATTTTTTCCTTAACTCCCCTCTAATTCTTTCCATCCATTTAAGTAGTGGGGGATAGGAGTTTTTGAAGTGACTTTTTCTATCCTTTGAGAGATATACCTTTCCAAAAAGTCCAAGAAAGTTTTATTTTTGATTTATGATTAAACTTTCAAAACAAAAACCTATGTTTACACCCAATTAGTCTACATTCGAGATTCTACATATATTTAGGTTTTGAGATCGAGTTTTTTTCACCATGTTCCTTATCTACATTATTCAAAATTGTTTCTTGTGGAGGATTCTATGCTCGTTGGTTTACATACGGTGGACTCCGTATGCGAGACGGTTGCAGAGCCCTATTGGTGGACTCCGGGTCATGGGTGGACTCCTGCATGTCACTAAGCAAAGGTTGAAGGAATGAAGAGCGCCAAGGCTTATGAGAGTACCGAGTCACTGTGTAAGTCTTCTGTCGTGTCCTTTTGGTAATTCCATACTTTGTGGCTAGGTCGCCTGAGGTTTTTCCCAATTGAGTTTTTCTCGTACATCGGCCGTAGTGATTGTTTATTTCATCTTTCAATTCACACCTAGATGCATTATTAGGTTAAAAAGAAAATTGGTTTGATCACAAAACTATTTTATTTGGGGTTTAATATATTTGAGTAATTTTGTTTATTTTAATTTAATTTAGATTTAATTTTGTTAAAGAAAAAACAATATGGGAAATAATTTTTTTAATTTAGTTCGTCTAAATTTTGAACCCATCCCATCTAAATAGGTTCGCCTTAGATTCTCAGATTGGTATCAGAGCGGGTGCACTAAATTATCGTGTTAGATCCTTTTAGGCTTGAACATGGAAAATTTATTATTTTCGAGGTCTCCTATTTTTTTATGGTTCTAACTGCATGTACTGGAAAGCGCGTATGAGGTCAGCACTTAAGACATTAGATGAACGGTTTGAAAAGTGGTTGTTAGAGGGTGGTCCCCACCTACGTGTTTAGTTGGAGAAGTCCGTGTTTCTAAAAGCGTAGAAAGATGGAGTGTGGATGATCATAAGCTAGCAAATTATAATTCGCATGGTTTAAATGCTCTTTTCGGTTCCGTCACATCGGAGGAGTTCCATCATATTATGACATGTGAAACATCTAAAGAGTCTCGAGACACACTTCGACTCACCCATGAGTGTACAAGGGCTATTAAGGCTTCCAAAATTCAAAACCTTGCCACTTAATTTCAAGCTATTAAAATGGCGGAGAGTGAATCCTTTGATCAGTTCTATGCTATATTATCTGATATTGTGAAGCCGTTTTTGAATTGGGAGAGAAAATATTTGAAAACCACTTCATCAAAAAAATCTTAAGGTCCTTACCTGACAGATTTTATCCTAAAGTAAAGGTGTTAAACTCTTTAGGCGCCTTAGACTCTACGAAACTCGAGGAACTTGTAGATGATCTTTAAACCTATGAACTCGACATGTTTACCTCCAAAAGGCCTACGAAAGATAAGAGCAATGCTTTGAAAGCCCAAAAGGAGGAAATACAAGTCTCGGATGATGAGTCAGACATAGACTCTAATCATATGGTTATGTTTGCTAAGTAGTTCAAAAAATTTCTTAAGTTTAATAAAGAGAAATTTAAAAATGACTATAAGAAATTTGAAAAGTCTATGTATAACAAGGCCTATAAACTCCCTAAGAATCGTAATGATAATCTTAAGAGTTATGAGTCAAGTAGGTATTTTAGGTGAGAGGGGTATAGCCATAGGGTAGCTGAATGTCCAACTAAACTAAGGAAGAAGGACAAGAAACCTATTGGTTACAATGCCGCCCTTAGTGATAGTGAATCGAAAGAGGGACCCGATTCCCCCACTGAGTGCAACTTTACTGCGTTCTTAACTAGTCATGATAGTTTTGATGATAAATCTTTCCATACACATATTTCTGTGCATGACACTTCCAAGTCCATTATTTGTGAATCCCAAGTGTTTGATGGTAGAGAGGGTAAATAAGAGAGTGAGAATGAAGCAGATGAGGAGGAAGTGAGTAAGATCTAAGTTACCTTCCGCGAGTTATAAGCGGAATTGTTGAAATTGAAAAGGAAAACTTGAATTTGGAAGCTAGGATACAAGAACGTGCCATAGGAAACAGTGAAAGTGTTTTAATTAAAGATCTTAGGTCACGTGAGAGGAATCTTTAAGAGAAGCTGGAGTATATTGAAGGATAGAAAGATAATCTTCGAGGTTTAAATGAGGCTATGAAGATAGAGATTCTTGATTTTAAAGAGACTAGGAGTTTACTTGAGTCTAAGAAAGTGGGGCTTGAAGATAAATTGAGAGACTCGAGTACTGTACAGTTTAATTTGGATTCTAGGTCCAAAAAATTAAATAAGATGTTTGGCATCGTCCAAATGAAAAATGACAAGTGCGGTATTGGCTTCTATACTCAAAATGCTTTCGCTAATAAAGGTAAAACCATAATTTTGAGAGAGTCAAATGTTGATAAACATGTTAAAAAAGGTCAACCCTTAGGTAACGTTCCACATGTCTTTACTTTCACATGTTATTGTAGGAATAGTCACCTTAGGCATTTTTGTTTTGATCTTAAAAACGGTCTTAAGAAGTTTAAACCTAGAATCACCAAAGTTTTCAAAGCCCGAGAACATCATGTTTCACCTATGTGGGTTAGAAAATTCGATTTAGAGGATTTACATGATAGAGTCCTTAATTCTTGAATGCATTCACATAATACATTCCTTACTAAATCTTGTGGTTGAGTGTGTTTGGGTGTCTTCAAGCACTAGCTTTTGTACTTCATGATATATGTGTTTGCTAGTTGTCTGTGTTTTGAGTCTTCTGTATTTTTATTTCTCATTTATTGGGTCTTATTAAAAAATACAAAAATATTTTGTTTGTCTTCTGAGTTGTCATTGTCTTAAAATTATTTTTTAAAATTTTGAAAACTCAAAAAGATTTCTTTTATTTTTTATGTACTTTAGTTTCACATTTTGTGTGACGTATTCTTGTGTTTGAATCCTATATCATTCCATGTATCCATGTGGCAAGAACTTTTGGTTATGAATTTAAATGCTTAAATTGTTCTTTATCATGCTTTCATAGAGTAGTTTGACTTTGATTTGCTTAATGAATTCTCTTTGTATATGCCTCCTCACACACATGCACGAGATATTTTGAACTTTAACTTCACATATTATACTTGAGCCAAGCGAGATGTTCTCCCATTAATCCTGTCATCTACATATCTTTAGACTATGGAGGATTTATGCATATAAGAACCATTGCCCATGAGTTTGTTGTTTATCAAAAAATTTGAGTTTGTATAGAAAAGGGCTACGGAAGGAAAAAATCTCCTTCGAGGGGAACCCACCATTGGTAAGAGTCTAAAAAAATTAAGAGGCAAAAGAAAAGAATAATTTTCCAGGGACATGTTTGAATATTGATCATCAAAAATTAATTTGTTCAAAATATTTTAGATAAAAAAAATTATATATGTTTAGTTTTGAGGGTATTTTAGTTAAAGATCAATGGGTTTGCACAATGAATCCTAGTTATACTTAAATGTCATGGCGATATTGATTTGTAAAATCATCAAAATTCTAGACTTGCGTACATTGTGCTTTTTTATTCTTCGAGTTCACTTTATCTTATCACGTGAGGCTAAATCAATGTTTGATAAAGTTTTGTGTTCAAATAAAACTCCTGGAACGTGTTTAAGTGATTGGGTCATGTGGTGACAATTATGTTCAACACAAGTTCACAAGAAAAGACAATCACCAAAGCAAATAAAGAATGTAATGAATGTCAATCACACAACATAGTATATATGTGGTTCAGCAAGAATGCCTACGTCCACGGCGGTGCTCTCAGTATTATTTCTCTATACTCCGAGGAGTATTTTACAGAAAATACAATGCGTGCCTCTTGTCGTAGGCCTAGGGTTTGTTATATACATCTCTGCTTCTGGGGAGTGGGGATGTTAGACTTCCCCACGTCCATCCATTACTCCTAGAATATCTCCTTACTAGATCTTAGGAATAGACTAAGTCGTAACTGATTTTGGTTGAGATGCAAGGTTCCTAGACTTTGGGTCGTTTGTATTGGGCTACTCGTTTGGGCCCGTGGTGACAAATCGAGGTACCCACAGTTGCCCCTAAAGTTGCTGGGCAACAATTTGGGCTCAATAAAGTTAAATGATTTGTCATAATTTCTATCTTGTCAATTGTGTAACTCTTCCAAGATTTAAAACGCTTCTTCTAAACTGATTTAGGTGCCAGCCTGCTTCGTGTCTCGTACGCTATGATTGGAAATGTTTAAAAATTCTTTGGAGCAGTATTTACTTATTGTCGTTTCAATCTTCTTCATACTTTCTTATCTTCTCTAAGATCCCGTTGTTGTGCTCTCGTTCTCAGGTCATCATTTTTTTATTCTAATCTCCTTCATCGTCTTTGCTTGTGACCTTGCGTCGTCCCAATCCAAGTTTTGATTTCATAAGTTTCTCTTGCTCTTTCTCTATGTTTTTTTTGTTAAAACTTCTCCGCATTTGTAATTTAGGGTTTGTAAATGGCGAACATGGGCAATAGATCAGTAACTAAATTTAGGAAGTATTATAACATCCCAGATTAGGTAGACATTGAGTGTGCCCCTATCCCTAAAAATGTTAGAGAAATAGAGGACGCTCACTGGATTCACATCCTCTTACTGTCCCAAGGGGGTCTTACTTTCTCTCTACGCAATTTGTTTTTGCACTTCTTTGGGACAATGATGATGATGATGTGCTTCTCTCTAGGCGATTGAAGAAGCAAAAATTCAGTAGTGGGGAAGTTACCACTGGTTCTCATCCTGCTGCCATCGAGTAGGAAAAGAAAATGAGGGATAAAGAGCAGTTGAGAGAGAGAGATAAAGAAGGAAGGGGAGAAGAAGAAGGTGGAAGAGAGGAGAAGAGATAAAAAGGAGAAGAAAGAGAAGGAGAGAGGAAATGAGGATGAAGGCAGGGCAAGTTTTGGTGCCCGTGTCTGCTTTGCTTGAGGGGGCCTCTATTGCCCTCTCTCCTCAGTTGGCCCCTACATTGCTCGAAAGAGCAATTTTGCCTACTGATCGTCAGAAGGAGATGGGGATCGACCAGTTAGCTCTTGAGGAGAGTCAGAGGCTAGCCTTGGTAAGTCCACTTTTGCTTCTTTGTGTTTATAATATTATGTTTAGTGCTTCTTTATGCTTGCAACATTATGTTTAATGCTTCTCTTCTTTGTAGTTTGTGACTGATTTTGCTGTTCTCTATCGTACTCGCGATGAGTTGGTGAGGGGGATGGCCGATCTGGAAAAGAAAAATGCTGAGATGAAGAGGAAGAATACCGAGATAAAAGCCAGCTTGAAGGATTCCAACCAGGCCCAGAAGTCCTCCGATCTCACCCTCGCTGAAGCCAGTAGAGCGAAGGAGGCGGTGACCAAGGAGATCAACGAGTTGAGGCAGTCCTATGACCTAGTCTGCATGATCAAGCTTACTGTGGTAGAGGAAAATAAGGTGCTAGCAGCGAAGGTGCGGTCTGAGGCTGCCACCCTTAAGGAGAGCTCTTAAAATGCTAGTTGGGCCACTGTGTATGAAGATGCCAATGTTTAGATTGGCTACATCAGCCAATTGAACTTCAAAAAGGGCTGGAACAAGGCTCTTCAGGCTGCAGGAGTGGACATCGATTCTTAGTTATTTGATGAGCATGATCCAGGACCGAAGCCTATTGTGGATGAGGCTCCTGCCTCGACCCTTGACGGTGGTGTTCCTGTCCCCCAGACCATTCATGTTGATGCTCCTTCTGCCCAAGGGACATCGGTTGCTCCAACTGAGGGAGGTGATCCTTCTGCTACTGACAAGGGAAAGCAACCCACTACCTCTGAACCAACTGAGGTTGCCAGCTAGCCTGTTTTGAGGACTCCCTTTATATTTTTGCTTTATTCGTACTGCTCTTTTTAATTACCAACGTACTTGGGCCTCTTTATTTGAATGAAATGAAAATACTTTCTTTTCTGCGTACTGATTCTTCTTCTCTTTAATGCTTGTATGGCTTGTAGTTGATTGATGTAGATGAGTATATACCTGCCACCTCTCAATTAGGAAGGATCCTTGGTCCTAATGCGAGAAACCAAGTTTGCCAAGACTTCGTTAGGATTTTCAAGTCTCTCAGATTGAGGAATAAGAGCTTTAAAGACCAGTCTAAGCTCGTTGCCAAACTGAAGGATAGACTTCAGGAGATGGAAGAAGTTGGAGCCTCTGTCCAAGAAGAAGTGAACACTTTGAGAGCTAAGCTTCTAGATGCCTCTGAAATCAATCAAGTTGGAGAAGTTCTTCAGTAAGAGAATGAGACTCTGAGGAGGGAGGTGTCGCAACTCAAGGAGCATGCACCGAGCATCGCACCTTGAGTTTTGCGAGGTTCCTCTTCATTGGTTATTCCACGAGCTGGCACAGGGCTGAGCTTTTCCCCTCAAGTTTGTATGGTTTTACCTCATCGACTGGTCCGTGAGCTGGTATAGATGCAGGGGGTTCAGCTAGGGATATGGACGAGCTTCGAGAAGATGTCCATCGAGTATACGTGATTCCTGTTGGGCTTTAAAGAGATGTCACGCAGCTAAGGCATATGTTCAAGAAAGGAACTCAGAGAATGTGGGATGATGGTTATGACCAAGGTTGGATAGATGCTCTGATGAGGTTGACGGAGTTTGAAGAGCTATCCTTTATTAGGGGATGGTTGAGCACCCTCAGGGAGCTACAGGTCCCCGGGAAATCAGTACTTTGGTATCATCACAAGATCTCTCCTTCAACTCTGAGGCCTAATCCTTTCAGGAGGGACGACCAGTGGGTCCCTATAGGTTATATCCCCAGGCAGCTATTAGATCCAGATGAGAATGAAGTTGAGGAAGAATTGGACCCTCATCCGGATGACGGCCGAAGATTGCAAGTGGCTGATTATCTTAATCAGAGGCCTAATCCTCATTAATATTTTCTTACTTCAGTGTAATTTTTTGTAAATGTAATATAGTAATAAAATATTTATGTTTTGGGTGTTTTGCCAACTAAACATGTGTTGTGTACTTTCACTTCATTAATCTTTTATTTGATTATCTTGGGCTCTTCGTAGCCAACTAGATTTGATGTGGGTAGAGTTGTTTTGTCGTGTGAGTACCCTCCTAGTCCAATATGCTTATGAGATACCATTCTATCCCACTTTACCTTTTAGGTCGTGTCATCACACTCCCTTAGGCCTAAGTATAACAATAGCGAGGACACACCTAGTGTTGGATGTTCTATCCGATCAAGTTTTTTGAGACAAACATTGTTTGGTGACCAATTCAACTTGGCGAGATGCCTAAGGGTCCCCTATAGGGATTCATATATTTCCAGGGGCATGCTAAGAGGTTGTTCGTGTTTCATAATAAAAACCTGAGGAGTGTGATTCCCTTCTTTTGAATACTGAGTAATATGCCTGTCACCTGGAAAAGGTGTGCAAGTTATAAAGTTCATAATATAAAATTAACACTTTATAGAATGTCACTGCCAAACAATCTTTTATTAATCTACCGCTGCTCGGCGTCCAATAAGGTCTTGATCGCATAGTAGACTGGGTGCTGGATTCCTATCTTTTCGTATACCTATGCAGAGCTGACGGCGTGGATGGAGACGACAAGGTATAAGTACAGGGAATTAAATTCTTGAGGTATTACGAGCAAGGGTGGTGTGCTTAGAGAAGATTTGAGTTCTTCTAATGCTCTCGAGCAATCTTGGTTCCATTTTACTGTTTCGCTTCTTTTTAATAGATGGAAAAATGGCTGGCACTTCTCAGAGGACTTCGAGATGAACCTAATCAAGGCGGTGAGCATACCCGTGAGCTTCTGTACGCCTCTTATTGTGCGAGGAGGTTGTACCTTGTTGATTTCATCGATCTGGTCCGAGTTGGCTTCAATTCCTCTCTCACTAACCAAGTACCTGAGAAATTTTCCTGACTGGACACCGAAAGAACACTTGCTCGTGTTAAGTTTCATTCGGTATTTCCTATGGATTTCGAAGGTTCTTGATAGGTCCGAGAGATGGTCCTCTTTGTGCTTGCTCTTGACGAGCATATCATCAATGTAAACTTCCATGGTATCTCCCATTTGGTCTTTAAACATCTTAGTGACCAGCTGCTGGTAAGTTGCTCCTGCATTCTTGAGCCCAAAGGGCATAACTTTGTAGCAGTATAATCCGATGGTGGTAATGAACGCGGTCTTGTCTTGGTCTGGTGCATACAGAGGAATTTGGTGATACCCCGAATACGTGTCTAGAAAACTCATTCTCTCATGAGCTGCTATAGTGTCCACTAATTGGTCGATCTTTGGGAGGGGGAAACTGTCCTTAGAGCATGCCTTGTTAAGGTCAGTGAAATCGATACAAACTCTCCATTTTCCATTATTCTTCTGAACCACTACTGGGTTGGACATCCATTTAGAGAATTGAACTTTCCGTATGGATCCTGCATCCAGCAACTTCTCTACTTCCTTTTCTACAGCTTTGGCCTTCTCTGGCGTAGTTCTCCATGCCTTCTGCGCGATGGGCCTGAAAGTGTGGTCAACGTGCAATCGATGACAAACCACACTGAGATCAATTCCAGTTAGCTCGTATGGTTCCCACACAAAAACATCTAGGTTTCTCCTTAATATCACCGTCAATTCTTTCTTCTCTTGATCTGTGAGAGATGTCCTGATAAAAAAAATCATGTTCTTTTTGTTACCACCGTCTACGACTTCTTCCAGGTTTTCAACGACCCTCGTAGAGGGGAGGAGCCTGGTCTCCTCCACTCCGAGTCTTCCATACTTTAGCTACTATTTCGAAGGTATTAAACCTTCATGCTCCTCGACCTTCTCTTTGGACTTCTCGACCTTCTTCTCTGGTTTCAGGCGGATGGCTGTTGTGAAGAACCTTCTTGCCATCTCTTGATCTCCATATATCTCCATCACTCATCGCTCAGTCACGTACTTGAGTTTCTGATGGTAGGTCGATGGGACTGCACTCACTGCATGTAGCCACCCTCTACCAAGGATAACTTGGTATGGCGAGTCAATGTCGACTACCAGAAACTCGATTATCTTGGAGACACTTCCTACCCTTACTGGCAACACAATCTTTCCCAATGGGATAGTCACCTTCCCAGCGAAGCCAACTAGAGGGACAGTGGCTTCCTTCAAGTCGGCAATGCTTAACTTCAATTTTTTGAATAGGTCAATATACATTACCTCGAATGATCTTCCCTGGTCGATGAGCAACTTTTCAACATCATAGTCAGCTATCCTGAGAGTAATGATCAAGGCGTCATGATGTGGGGTTCTTACCGCCACTAGATCTTTATCTGTGAACACGATGTGTTTGTTGTAATCAACGTCATTTGCTCGCCGAAACTTTCCTGACTTTGTCTTCGTCGGATCAATCTGAAAAGCTTACATTAATGCTGTAAGCTTTTTCATTTCCATCCGAGCTTAATTCTTTTGAATCTTCTTCATATCAGATGCCCCATGAATTACTGCAAATTCATGGCCGACATCGTCCTCCAGTACGTTGTCGAGCCTTATGTCTCCATTGGCAGTAACCTTTTTTGCCTTCTTCTCCACAAAATCATTCAGATGCCTGGTCTGGGATAACTTTTTAAGGTGACACTTAAGAGCCTTGCAGTGCTCAGTCTTATGTCCTCCCTCCTTATGAAAAGCGTATCTCAGCGTGTTGTTTCTCTTTAAGGGATCTCTTCCCATTTTTCTGGGCCACTTAACAAATGGCTCGTCTTTGATTTTCGCTAGGATCTTGTATATTGGTTCTTTGAAGATAATGTTCACTGCCTGAAATTCTTTCGAAGCATCGTTCTTTCCTCCATTCTTGGAGCCACCCTTACCCCATTCTTGCCTCCTCTCTTCTAGTTTTCGGTCTTAACATTGCCCTTGGCAGCAAGCTTAGCTCGACCATTCTCCCCTTCACTGAGGCGGATAGCATCCTCAACTTTGGCATACTTCTCGATGCAAGCCATCAAGTCATCGATGGTTGTGGCCTCCTTCTTCGTTGGGGATTGGTGCAAAAGGCAAGAGTTGGGTAGGCCAATTTTAAAAGAGGCCACTGCTACCTGTTTCAAGCAGTCCTCGACCTCGTTGAACAACTCCCAGTACCTCTTTGTATAGTCCCGGAGGCTCTCCTGAGGCGTCTTCTTCATTATTAGCAATGCATCCATCCTCTTTGGATGGTGTAATACCACGTGTTTTTATGGCTTTTATAAATTGGGGATTTATTAAAGTTAATTTGAGGTATTAATTTAATATTAATTCGAAAATTATTTTTTAGTATTTACTAGCATGATGTGAGTAAGTAATTATTGGAAATTTGTTGAATATTACTAGATGAGTAAAGTAATATATGAGATTGATTTTATTAAAATTGTCACGAGTGAATAAAATGGCAATTATGGAAATTTAATTCGGGACACGCCTGTGTCGTGTCAGTACTAAAATTTTTATTATTAAAGTGAATAAATTATAAGTTGTCCGTATAGTCGTTTTGAGTGCGCCAAAGTGTCCGAAAGGGTTGAGATAGTCCGAAAAGTGCCGGGGGTTTAGTTTGGGTCTCAGGGCATTTTTAGGCCTAATTGACACCCCGGGAGGGTATTTTAGACATTTGGTATTTTTGGGTAATTAAACCCACGAATTTTCTTAGTATTTATTATCCATTTAGAGTTTTCTCTTGGGGTTAACAAACACAAAGCCTAAGCCAACCATTAGAGAAGAAGGTGAAGTGATTATAGAAGAAGGTGAAGAGATTTGAGAAGAAGGTGAAGAGTTTTTCAAGCAATCCAAGGCCTAGAACTCACCCGATTGCACCGCCACCACCACCAAAACGTAAATTGCATGACGAGGAACGTATCCATATAATTTTCATCAACAAATCATATCCTAGAATCCCAGGTAAGTATCTATCCTCCTAATTTCCAAGTTAATATACCTTCCATGTTAGTCTAGGAATGAAAATCATATGTTTTAATGGAAGAATTATATATTTTGGAAGAGAATTTATATGTGTTGTAGGGAGAACCCATGTAGTCTAAAATCTTGATCATATGTAGAGGATTACCCATGAATATATTATGATATTTGGGAAGAAAATCTTGATTAAAATAGAGGGTGGTGATTATTTATGCAAAATTTGGTTTTATAAAGAGATTTGAGATTAAACCCCTTTTTTGATTGATTCGTTGAGAATTTATTGATGTCGTTACGTTAGAACTTGTTTATGTACATTGCTTATACACTTTAATTACTTTGACGGGAGTTTGGGATGAAATTATAGAGGCTTGAAGGGGTTAAAATGGTTGAACCCGTAGGTTGAATATTACAGAAAACTGGGCAAGAACTGCTTGATCGATCGATCGACCCCCCTTCCTCGATCGATCGACCCCTCCTGGAAAACTGCATATTTTTCCCCTTTTTGTTTAGTCCGGTTAAAATGCGTAGCAACCCTTGATCATCATTGATAGAGTATAATGGGTTATGAAGAGGACCAATAGGGTCTAAGTAGACTTCGTTGAGTGAAATTAATATGAGATGAAATTGTGGGTTAACGGGGAGTTATTTATACATTGGAAATTGTGCTTATGTGTACTAGAAGATTGAGACTCGTGAAAGATTTAGACTAGAAGGTAAGTGAGGGTATACCTACTGATAATTATACTTAGTGAGAGATAATACTTCGAGAGATGAGAAGTAAGAATGAAGTAAATAATAAATGAGAATAATAAAGACGAATCCGTTATGCGAGATAATTAAGTAAAATTTGTGCTAAGTAAGGATGACAATAATTATGGGTCGTGGGCGAACCTAATTTGGAACATATGAATATTTATATGTATGACTTTGTGATTGTGCATATACTATGTATCTCTGTATGACATACCTAACTTACTTTCTATCGACGGGAGGTTTGCGCATGAGGGTAGTCATATCCTGATGAATCCATGGAATTTTTGACTTGTCACTCAAGGACATAGGACTTAGGTCGATTACCATTAGTTAGAACAATGGTATAGAACGGTCATTTGGGTGCGTAGCCCAAAGGCTTAGGACTATGTTCGCCTCCATTATTTTTTATTTGATATTTGTGGTTCGAGAAATCTTTACCGAACCTATAGCCCCCTATACAGCGATGTGATGTATTGGAACAAGATAGCAGAGTAATGCAGCACCGCAGCTGTGTCTCTGGGTGCAGTATAGTATATATATAATATAGTGAATATGTATATATATATATATGTGTGTGTGTGATGATATCTACTATATGGCTAAAGTAGAAATGTAAGATAGTTATGTATGAAAACACTTAGTTTAATTGAATTAATAAAGGACTTATCCATGTTGAATCTAAATGGATATATATATATATATATATATATATATATATATATATATATATATATATATATATATATGTTTATAACATCATTATATGTATTATAAGGTTAATACGTTGGAATAATTTGGGCTATAAAGAATGGATACAAGTGGTTAATCTAGTTAGCGTGGGAATTATAACTAGGATGTCCTAGAGGTACGGTAGGAGTGCACACTAGATGAGAGGTGAGGATTCTCAAGAGAGTGTCACATACTAACATGGTTGTGATATTAGCCGGTAAGAATTTTAAATACTTGCTAAACTATTTTTAAAAATGTTTTACACACGGGCTCTAACCCATTTTCTGTCATTTCTTTCTCTCTTGTATATATATGTATGTATTACAGGTGCCCAGTCACAGGGGCATCATGCTTAGGTTCTTTGGATTGGACTTGCTGCAGCTTATGTGGGAGTTACAGGCCCTTGCTTTAGACTACTTTGTCATTGATTTAGTTCCTACTATAGATCATCTTAGTTAGGGCATGTGTTGCCCGATTTCCTATTTCGTTTAGATCTTGTCAAGGATTTATGTTCATTTATATTTTCGGTATTCAATGCTCCTTGGGAGTTAACTCTTGTCAGAAGGATTTCATTTATGGTTCTTATACTTGGTTTGGATTATATAGATGGTTTAATTCTTGTGTGTAAATTGCCATCCTTAGTATTTATGTGATTCTTAACTGTTAGGTATTAAAATGGTTTATATTGGTACTTAAGAAAGGGAAAATGAGACTTTAAATTGTTTTGACACTTAGCTTAATTATTTAGGGTGTTGGTATTAGTAATAATTATTTTACGACAGTGATGCTGAGAATGAACCGACCGTTCAGCTTGATGTTAATTTAATAAAGGACTGATCACCCGGTATTTAATTAGGCGGAGTGTTACAGGTATCAGAGCATCAGGTTCTAGTATCCTTTAGGATCTGTGCGGCTTATTATGCTTCCAATGTAGCTTTCATTGATATAGAGCCGTATGTTTAGGATTGTTAATTTCTATGGTAAGATTCAGTTCTCCTGCTATGACGTATATATTAGTGAATCTTATTTGCATTCAGACGTGTTCGTACAAGAAGTATGGCAGATGAGGTCCATTGGATGGATAGCGGAGGTCGTACTTAGGAGGTTATTAAGTTTGTTCGAGGATGATGACCATAGTTGAGGTCATCCCTATTATGGCACGAGAGGCCAGGACTGTAAAGACGATTAGGACGCAGCCTACAAATTCCAAGTGCTGCTATAGTCGAAGGTGATGCCAAATTAGACTCACCCAACGTAGTACGCTTGGGAGAGGGTCAAATGGAAAATTGAGGAGAGTCATCAGTAGAAGTTCTAGAAATACGAGAACTGGGTGTGTTACCCAACGAAGGCAATATATTCAAAGGCTTGGACATATAGTTGAGTGTGGTTAACTAGAACTAAAAATTTGGGGTAAATTTTTCTTGACTCATTGGAGCAAAGTTATAATAGTGGGAGTCAACAACCACCGCCCACGAATGAGGGTACGTTTTCTATCTATGGGGTTATGGGGTGCATAATGATTGTCATTAGGACCTCACATTCATTTGTAGCTATTAGAATTGCGTGGACCATATGGTTACTAGACTTGGCCATTGGCACTATTATTTATGTAGACTCATCGATGGGTAGTGGGACGCCTATTATTTTCTTGCATATATCAAAACGTGACTTTAATTTTATCAGGGATTTACTTGTTATAGACATATCCGAGTAAGATGTGATTATCGGCATGGATTGACTTGTTGTATATGAGACCAAGATTGATCGTTATAGCCAGCGTATTGTCTTTGATACGAGAGTGAATAAGTAGACTTTTATAAATAGATAAAGCTTGTTCGGATGTTATATACTATAGACTAAGGACCTGAGGAGTTTCGATGACTAACAATTTTAGGTAGTAGTATATTGGGGGGGTTCCTTGTTTGGATTTCGCTGTACGAGACACCCCGCGCATGAAACTAATGAACGTTGGGAGTCGAAGTAAGTTAGGCCTTTAGAATATGAGTTTATAACCTTTGCCATTATATGTATATATTTATATTAATCAGAGAGTTATGAGTTGTAGCATATTTTGAGGCAAATGTAATCGCCAAATGAGAATGTGGAAATCATAGAAATACGGATTATAGACTAAGTAGTCAGTTAATTAAGGATAACCTTACAGAGGAATCACATTCATTTAGACCTTATGATGGAATGTACACACATTGGGTGTATGGGGGCCCTGGATGTTTTGATTGTAGTATTTTCCATATTTGTGTAACAGTAAGTATTCTTGAGGTTAATGAAAGTAGACGTTGCGACTTCCAAATTTAGTTGTTTGATGACTTAGGATCGTTACTCCCATAACTTTTCCATGAGGATGGTATAGTACGGATTGGGTAAAGTTTAACTCAAGATAATCTAAACTAAATAGTAAGGCTTGGAGTATAACATTAGTGGGGGTATTCGGTAATGTACTATATAGGTGGTACGACGAACATTACATGAGATGTGAGATTAATACCCGGAGTTGTCCTTATCAGTTACGCTTTATTTTTCCGAATTTCGGGATGAAATTCCATTATTAGGGGGGAAGTATGTAATACCCCGTATTTTATTGGCTTTTAAAAATTAGGGATTTATTAAAGTTAATTTGAGGTATTAATTTAATATTAATTCGAAAATTATTTTTTAATATTTACTAGCATGATGTGAGTTAGTAATTATTGGAAATTTATTGAATATTACTAGATGAGTAAAGTAATATATGAGATTGATTTTATTAAAATTGTCACGAGTGAATAAAATGGCAATTATGGAAATTTAATTCGGGACGCGCCTGTGTCGTGTCAGGACTAAATTATTATTATTAAAGTGAATAAATTATAAGTCATCCGTATAGTCATTTTGATTGCGCCAAAGTGTCCGGAAGGATCGAGATAGTCAGAAAGTATACTCGAGGGTTTAATTTGGGTCTTAGGGCATTTTTAGGCCTAATTGACACCCCGGGAGGGTATTTTAGACATTTGGTATTTTTGGGTAATTAAACCCACGAATTTTCTTAGTATTTATTAGCCATTTAGAGTTGTCTCTTTCGGTTAACAAACATAAATCCTAAGCCATCCATTATAGAAGAAGGTGAAGTTATTAGAGAAGAAGGTGAAGAGATTTGAGAAGAAGGTGAAGTGTTTTTCAAGCAATCCAAGTCCTAGAACTCACCTGATTACACCGTCAGCACCAGCAAAACGTAGATCGCATGATGAGGATCGTATCCATATAATTTTCATCAACAAATCATATCGATGAATCCCAGGAAAGTATCTATCTTGCTAATTTCCAAGTTAATATACCTTCCATGTTAGTCTAGGAATGAAAATCATATGTTTTAATGGAAATATATTTTGGAAGAGAATTTATATGTGTTGTAGGGAGAACCCATGTAGTCTAAAATCTTGATCATATGTAGAGGATTACCCATGAATTTATTATGATATTTGGGAAGAAAATCTTGATTAAAATAGAGGGTGGTGATTATTCATGCAAAACTTGGTTTCATAAAGAGTTTTGAGATTAAACCCCTTTTTTGATTGATTCTTTGAGGATTTATTGATGTCGTTACGTTAGAAATTTTTTATGTACATTGCTTATACACTTGGATTACTTTGATGGGAGTTTGGGATGAAATTATAGAGGCTTGAAGGGGTTAAAATGGTTGAACCCATAATTGAATATTACAGAAAACTGGGCAAGAACTGCTTGATCGATCGATCGACCCCCCTTCCTCGATCGATCGACCCCTCCTGGAAAACTGCATATTTTCCCCCTTGTTGTTTAGTCCGGTTAAAATGCATAGGAACCCTTAATCATCATTGATAGAGTATAATGTGTTATGAAGAGGACCAATAGGGTCTAAGTAGACTTCATTGAGTGAAATTAATATGCGATGAAATTGTGGGTTAACGGGGAGTTATTTATAGATTGGGAATTATGCGTATGTGTACAAGAAGATTGAGACTCGTGAAAGATTTAGACTAGAAGGTAAGTGAGGGTATACCTACTGATAATTATACTTAGTGAAAGAGAATACTTCGAGAGATGAGAAGTAAGAATGAAGTAAATAATAAATGCGAATAAAAGAGACGAACCCGTTATGCGAGATAATTAAGTAAAATTTGTGCTAAGCATGGATGACAATAATTATGGGTCGTGGGCGAACCTAATTTGGAACATATGAATATTTATATGTATGACTTTGTGATTGTGCATATATTATGTATTTGTGTATGACATACCTATCTTACTTGCTATCGACGGGAGGTTTGCGCGTGGGGGCAGTCATATCCTGATGAATCCATGGGATTTTTACTTGTCACTCAAGGACATAGGACTTAGGTCGATTACCACTAGTGAGAAAAATGGTATAGAACGGTCATTTGGGTGCGTATGTATGTGCGTAGCCCAAAGGCTTAGGACTATGTTCGCCTCCATTATTTGTGATTTGATATTTGTGGTTCGAGGATTCTTTACCGAACCTATAGTCCCCTATACAGCGACGTGATGTATTGGGACAAGATAGTAGAGTAATGCAGCACCGCAGCTGTGTCTCGGGGTGAAGTATAGTATATATATAATATAGTGAATGTATATATACATATATATATATATATATATATATATATATATATATATATATATATATATATATATATATATATATATATATATATATATATATATATATACATGTGATGATATCTACTATGTGGCTAAAGTAAAAATGTAAGATAGTTATGTATGAAAACACTTAGTTGAATTGAATTAATAAGGGACTTATCCATGTTGAATCTAAATGGATATATATATATATGTTTATACCATCATTATATGTATTATCAGGTTAATACGTGGGAATAATTTCGGCTATAATGAATGGATACATGTGGTTAATCTAGTTAGCGTGGGAACTATAACTAGGATGTCCTAGAGGTACGGTAGGAGTGCACACTAGATGAGAGGTGAGGATTCTCAAGAGAGTGTCGCATACTAACATGGTTGTGATATTAGCCGGTAAGCATTTTAAATACTTGCTAAACTATTTTTAAAACTGTTTTACACTCGGGCTCTGACCCGTTTTCTGTCATTTCTTTCTCTCTTGTATATATATTTATGTATTACAGGTGCCCAGCCACAGGGGCGTCATGCTTAGGTTCTTTGGATTGGACGTGCTGCAGCTTATGTGGGAGTTGTAGGCCCTTGATTTAGATGAATTCGTAATTGAATCAGTTCCTACTTTAGATCTTCTTAGTTAGGGCACGTGTCGCCTGATTTCCTATTTCATTTAGATCTTGTCAAGGATTTATGTTCATTAATATTTTCGGTATTCAATGCTCCTTGGGAGTTAAATCTTGTCAAAAGGATTTCATTTATGGTTCTTATACTTGGTTTGGATTATATAGATGGTTTAATTCTTGTGTGTAAATTGCCATCCTTAGTATTTATGTGATTCTTAACTGTTGGGTATTAAAACAATTTATATTGGTACTTACAAAAGGAAAAATGAGACTTTAAATTGTTCTGACACTTAGCTTAATTATTTAGGGTGTTTGTATTGATAATAATTATTTTACGACAGTGATGCCGAGAATGAACCAACCGTTCACCTTGATGTTAATTTAATAAAGGACTGATCACCCGGTATTTAATTAGGCGGGGTGTTACAGATGGGAGTTGCTGGTAATGAAGCGAGACGTGAAGAGCTCGGCCAGGGAATGAAAGCTCCTGATGGATCTATAAGGGAGCCTCTCGAACCACTTCTGGGCCACATTATGCACACTTGAGGGAAAAATTCGTCACATTAGTGCATCCTTATGGTTCCGGAGAGTCATGGCCTTCATGTACTTCCTAACATGATCGATAGGGTCAGTCTTTTTGTCATAGATCTTGAATCTCGGAATTGCTAACTTCTTGGGGGATTCTTATTCTTCTATTTACCTTGAGAAAGGTGATTTCATCTTGGTCCTGAGAGCTCACCGAGCAAGCTCTCTGGTCGATCTGGCACCCCGATGTGCTAGGTGCTGGTCGATTTCTCTTCGAACCAAATTTCATATATCCTTATCTCCTCGAGATGGGCTCCTGTAATGGAGAACTGGCGTTGTTGCTCGAGCAAGTCATCATCAGACTCGTGCTTCTCACTTCCTGGGGATCCGCGTCTAGGTCTCCTTCCTCGGCTGCGAGACTTGCTCGCCCGAGGGCTAGGAGTGCGGTATGGGCATCGCCTAGTGCTACGATGGAGTTCTTTATCCATTATTTCCAATCTCCTTTTGAGGCAAGAATTCTCAGCCTCTTACTTACGAACGACCTCCCCTTGCTCTTGGAGCCTTGCCTCATAGGCATCGATCAACCTCGAGATCTATGTGGACCTCGCTGGTCCCTGACTTTCTTTTGATGCCTGCCGTTCTGGGTGACCCCATTTATCTGAACGTCAAACTTCAGATATGATCCTACGAGGGGCAGGCTATTCTTGGATATCCCCTGCTTGAGGGGTGTTGCTGATGTGTCCTGACATTCCAAATTCTTTATTGATGAGGGCTTTCTTAAAGGAAGACAAACGTTTCCCACAGACGACGCCAATTGTGGTGACAATTATGTTCAATACAAGTTCACAAGAAAAGACAATCACCAAAGCAAATAAAGAATGTAATGAATGCCAATCACACAACACATTATTATCGTGGTTCATTAAGAATGCCTACGTCCACGGTGGTGCTCTCAGTATTATTTTTCTATACTCAGGGGAGTGTTTTACAGAAAATAAAATGCGTGCCTCTTTCCCCAGGACTAGGGTTTGTTCTATACATCTCTATTTCCGGGGAGTGGGTATGTTGGACTTCCCCACGTCCATCCATTACTCCTATAATATCTTCTTACGAAATCTTAGGAATAGACTAAGTTATAACTGATTTTGTTCGTAGACCGTTCTTCCTTGGACCATCGCATTGTAATAGCTGATAGCTTCCTCCACTGTACAAGGCAATGTTGGTGGGTCCTCCCTGTCTCTTCCAAACTTCCTCTTATTATCCTTCTTCGGTGCCTTGCCCCCATCTCCTCCCTCGATGTACCCTACCCTGGGGACTCAGACCCCCCCCCCCCCGCAGGTTGTGTCGACTGCCTAAACATCATGGGAACCACCACCAGATTTGGTCGTACCACCAAGGAGATATTTCTTTCCACTTTTAAGAACGTCGAAAAAGTCCCCTCACACGTTTCATTAATGAGATGACAGATGTACTCAGGAAGCAGTCCTTCTGCACAAATCTATAATATCTTAGCCTCTTTGGCCTCCTCCCTCACGTCGATGGATCTTTCCCTGAATCTTCAAACGTAGTCCACCACTTCTTCCCCAGTTCGTTTCTTCCCCCTCCCCAATTGGGTCAAAGTAAACTCTTCTTTTGTCAGAAAGAACTTCTGGACGTTTAAAACATGCATCTCTTCCCACGTAGAAACGCTTTTGGGAGCCAAATGAGAATACCAGGTATATGCTTTATCAATTAAGGATTTAGAGAACTCCCTCAACCTGAGCTTCTTATTATTACAATGTCATCCCAAGTGTTTAATTAAGCGCTTAATGTGCTCCTTCGGGTTCCCACCTTTTCTTGTGTGTTTTTCAAAAATAGGAGGAATATAGTCCTTTGGGTAGGGCTCATCGTTGTATTCTTGGGGATAAGGTGTTCGATCGTCACCATAGATCGAAGCTACCTCTCCAGTAGTTTGCGAGGAGGATTGCATTTAACTTCATCATCTCTTTCTGCATCTCCTTTCTCATTTCCTCCATGGGTGATGCTACTGGGGCAACAACTAACAGGACCATGGGCTGAGTGCCCATTGCAGCTAGAGCAGTCATCATAATTAGGGCCGTTGATACCCCTGATGTTCCCATTACTGGGTTCACAATAGAGGGTATGCTCACTGGGACCGTTCCCGTTACATCTGCACTTTGTGGGTCTGTTAGGGGTGTTACGAAGGAATTGCCTTCAAATCCTCCCAACACTGTTGAAGCTATCGGAGTTTTCAAAAACTCATAAAACTTACTCATGAGGAGCACCACCTGAGTGGGTCCCAACCCTGCGCTCGTGGAAGCTTGTGTCACCCCTGGAATGCCTGTCATCGCCTGAACCGGAGGTACCTCTATTCGAGGAGCCCCATCCCTTAGAGCCTCCAATTCTCTCGCATCTTGTTCTTCATTATTTTGGATGTCATCAAAGTTGAGCCTTCTATTAACATTATCTTGCTCCATACTACTTGCTTAGAAGAATGCCTCCCCAGCAGAGTTGCCAAATGTAAGAGGGTAGTTTAGATAAGATGGAGGCGTAATCCCTTTTGAGTATGGTAATGATAAGTTAATTAGCCAAAACCTTAGATTAACTATAGGATATGCACACATAAACTTAATTAAGATGAACTCAGTTTAAACTCACAAATCTCTAGTGTATAACTCAGAAGGCAGTAATGAACTTATAAGTAACTTCTCTAGAGGGAGAGAGAAGTAAGCACCCTAGATACACCTTGCAGGCAGCCAAACACACCAACCACCCTCCAGAATATCTCTGGTTTGTAATAAATCTCTCGGATGTATATTATCTCTAATAATAACTTTTGAACTCTAAAAAATATCCCTCTTCCTCAAAGGTGGTTGGGGTCCTTAAATAGCCCCCCAAACCGCCCTCGAGGCAACTCAGTCATCAATGATTGTGAAAGGCCTCCCTCATACTTTATGTCATAAATATTAAATACCTGATGCACTAGTTATCTCCACGTCATAAACATTAAATGCCAAGACATGCCTTTTGCCTAACCACTGTGCGTCAGGGGGATTTTGTCGCAGAGGTGGCTCACCTACTACCTGACAGCCCCAAATACCACGGTGGTTTACTCAAGTGCATGTCTAAAATTATTTAGCTGACTAGTGACATCAGCTAGAGTAGATGTGACATTAAGTAGAGGGTTATTTGGTTCACAACTTAACGCCCGATGGAACTCCAAGCTGCTCTGCCCGAGGTTCCACGATCAGGGTTCTTAGATGTTTTACCAGGTGTATCTAAGATGGTCGGACAAGCCCCAATGCTGCCTCACTTCTTAATCCTCCAAACCAAGTTCCTTTAAAGTTCCCACGACGAGGTTATTGGATAGAGCATGAAAGCTCTCCCAGACCCTGCCAAGCCTGGTCTCTGGCGAGTACCGTTTGACCTCACACTAAAACTCATTATTATTCTCATTACATCATTATAACCTTTATAGCTTATAGTCAATATAGACAAAGATACAATATGACGAACACAACAAGATAAAATGCAAGTTGCCACGCTAAGCTGCCTCGCTGAGTTTCCATGTTAAGCTGCCTCGACTTTTTAATCCCGAACACTGTTGCTAATGTGGAATTACCTCTAATCTCAAAATTACCTTCAATCCCCCTATACAACATGAACACATTATCACAATGTGACTAGATTCTAAACTTCTTATTTGGCAAATTGATATAATTCTTCTTGATGTCATTGATCTAATATTTATTAAAAAAGGCTTCTTTCACATTTTTGAGTTCAATATTGGAAGTGTAAAAAAGAAAGTTAACATATATTTGGAGTTACTAACATGTCTTTACTCCAACATTAGGACCACCAATGATTTTTGAAATATCATGGGCTTTCCTAACCCAAGGAGGTGCATTTCCCACATTCACAATCTCACAAGGCGGTGGGGAACCTCATCATACTCATTTATTCCTTCTTCTCTTTCATCTTCAACATAGGTAAACACATAAGTCTTGTTTTCGCAATGATTCTCATTGAAGTCATAAGAGTCACACTATCATCAATAACAATTTTAATGGATGCCATCATTTTATGAGAAGGAAATTATAAACACGATAGGCACGAGTATTAGTGGAATAGCTAAGAAAAATGCCAACATCACTTCTAGAGTCAAGCTTAGTAAAATATTCTCTATCCTTGAGTATATAGCGTTTTCTTCAAAAAAGTCTAAAGTTCCTGAGTGTTTTTTTTTTACCTTTTCAAATCTCATAAGAAGTTTCATAAGTACCAGACCCCTATAGGCTCGATTAACAGTATGATAAGTTATGTTAAAAGCTACCGTCCAAAATCTATTAAGAACAAATTTGACAATTAATATTGATATATCCATCTCTTTAATGGTTCGATTCTTCCTTTCAACTATCTCATTTTGTTGAGGCATTTTGCAGGTCAAAGACTCATGGTGTATTCGAAATTCACCCATTTTGGTATATAAGTTCCTTCAAACTTTCTCTCATGATCACTATGTATTCTAATGATTGTGCATGATTTTTCATTTTGACGTTGTTTGCACTTGGAAATAAAAAGTCCTCCTTTTTGAACTTATTACACAAAAATCCTATAAAAATGAATCTAGAGAAGTCATCTACAATTACAATGACGTGCCTTCTACCATCTATGCTCTTCATACGCATTGGACCCATAAGGTGTATGTGTAAAATCTATAACACGCGAGAGGTAGCAATAACATTCAATTTCTTATGTGGGTTATGAATTTCTTTGCCCATTTGACAAGTACCACACACACGAGAAGAAATTGACTCAAAAGTAGGTAAATAATGAACAATCTCATTTCTAGCAAGTCTACTAAGATCTCTAAAGTTCACGTGACATAGCCTCTTATGCCAAAGATTTTTCACATCTTCCTTATAATGATTGAAAAAAATACTTGGAGATTGTTTTTGATGTAGCAACTCTTCATGGTTCTAGTGCACTCTAAAATAAAATTACCTTTTGGATTAAAAACTTTACATTCCTTGTTGGTAAAAATCATATTGTGACGTTCATCGTATATTTGACTTATGCTAAGCAAGTTAGTCTTCAAGCCATCGACCAAAATAACATTCCCTAATATTGGTAAAAGCAACAATCTCTATGGTACCCTTTGCTATGATGTTAGACTTGTTCCCAACCACAAAAGTGACTGAACCGATTCTTTCTTAACAAATTTAGAAAATAAAGCTTTGTTTCGAGTCATATCCTTAGAGAAACCAATATCAAAATACAATTTTGATTCATCTTAGGGAACAAAGGTTATGTGAAAAGACGTTTTCCTTTTTTAGTCCAAACCACCTTGGTGTTAACATTCTTCCCAAAATCTTTTGAACTAGCGTCAACATTTTTCAATTTAAAAATATTTTCAATATGTTACAAAATAGTTTTTGATTTTTCAAAAGGGTAATTAAAATCACGCCTTAAAGAAGAAACTTCATCCAAATGAGGTTACTTATTCACCTTGGAGTTTTTAAGCCTATAGAAAAAATATTTCACATGACCATCACGTTTACAAAAAGTACAATGATACACAAAACAATGATCTTCATTTTCAAAATGTTTTGAAACATTTTTCTTCTTAAGAGATGAATAAGACTCTTTTGATGTATGGATCTTTTCAGAAGGTTTCACAAAAATGATTTTGTCTTAAGATTTGGATTGCACCTTAGATTCAATAAAACCAATACTGCATTTATCATTAGAAGATTGAGTATGAGATTAAATCATTTTCCCTAATTTTTTCGATCTATCTTTTATTGTAACTTTCTCATTTTTAATGGAGAGACTCGTTTTTAAGAAAGGTTAAATTTTCATTCAAAGAGTAATTGATACTTTAACATACCTTTTACTCACGTTGTAAAACATTTAAGCTTTCTTGTAAATAATTTTTATCATTCTCCACCAAAAGGAGGCTATTTCTAAGAATGGATCATTAAGCTTCCACATTGCTCAAAAGGGACCTTTTCATATTCAAAGATGATTTTTTTCACATTTCTTAAGTCTAATAGAAGTTTTCAACAAGATTTTTTTGAGTCTAACATGTTCAGGAAAAATGTTTACATACGCATGTTAAAGGTCACCATCTTCTTCACAAAGATAACCATCACTAGAATAGCTTGAAGAAGACAAAGTATTAATATTGGTAGAACATTCATCATCAGTAGACCAAGATTGACATAACCCTCTACCATTTGATGTAACACCTTTAAAAGAGCCAAAAATACGGGTGGGATGGACAATGCCCTAAAAATATTAATACATATAAAATAACATTATTCTCCATATTAACACAAATACACGATCTTCCTCTAGGTCTTTCAACCGTAGAAACGAGAGGACTAAGCTCTAATACCAATTGAGAGTACGTATGAACCCACCAAAAATGATTTTATCATACCTAAAAGTCTATGTTACAATATTCAATAAAGTTTTACTAAGTAAATGAAGTTTAATCTTGTTAAAGAATGCGGGTGATAAAATATGCAGAAAAGGTAAATAGAAACATAACACAGAATGTACGAGGAGAAAACCCACTAATGAGGAAAACCTCTAAATAATACAACAATCTCACTAAAAACTTTGTAAAGATTTACAGATGGATTTAACAACTAATACTTCTTCTGTACTAACTCACACCTCACATTATTTTCACCAATATATAGCATGCCAAAGATTTCTATATGCCGATGGAAGTTCTCAAAATCACTTATGTCTTCACACATGTCAATAATGCTACACAAGACTTCTTTTTTTAATGAATATCAAGAAGCATAGGTGATTAAATGCAAAGAAGGTAAGACGAAAAACATGAACTAGATTTAAATATTAGGTCCCCATATTTTCAATGGTGTATTCCTTAGCTTCTTATAAAGGAAGAAGATGAAGAAGAAACTAAAGATCTCTTGGTATTCTGTTGTTGAAAAGTTTGAGAGAGATTTTAAAATGAAGAGAAATAATTGTTTTGTTAAGAAAAAACTTACAAATGGGTTTACCCATTACTAAGGTAAGACACAAGGTCACATATCTTACATAAAGCGTGTTTGAGAAATTTGTTGGGGTCTCCAATGCCCAATCAACAGTCAAAAAGTGACTTTATACATAAAAACCAAGAAGATATTTCAAAGATCCCAAAATAAGATTCGTGCTCAGATATCATCGCTGACAAGATCACTGAAACTAAGAAAAAGTTCACTAGAGCAATCATGCAACGAAACATAACGCACTTCGGACCAAGGATTTTCTAAAGGCCTTCAAGCGTTCAGGAGACCAACGAAGAAATGCATCTCCGTAACGAGGCATTTGCTGTGGTTAAGAATCGTGATTCTTCCCGTGAACTCTTTCAAAGATTTTGCCGAGAAAAGCTTCTCAATTTCCTACCACCATTCATCGAAGTTAGAGAGCTTTGCTTAATCTTACTTATTTTCCTGATTTCAAAGGTTTTGAAATAAGCAAAATTAAAATGGCAAAAATACAAATTTTACAAACAAAAGTTTTTACCAAGATTAAAAAAATTTATAAATATAAGTGACGTGAGTGTAGGGCATACCCAAAATTTTACCTTTCATCCAAAGTGTGATCAATGAGTCATGAGGATGATAAAATTGGATTCAAGGTCTTGAACATTGATGAAACTTTTCAGAGAGGTAAAATCAAGAACCCAAAGTGTGTTTTGGAAATCAAAATTAGAAAACTACCTATGAGAGAACAAATGAGTATGTGAATACTCTTACAAACTTTAATAGTGATAGTGTAACTTCTAACATACATTGCATACCATACTAAGAGTTTGAAACTTTATAATTCTTAACATTATATATGAATCCTCCGTAGCATTAAATTTAATATATATTAACCCATGAATGTACTTTTATACTTTAAAAATATCAAAGAAAAACACTATTTTCAAATTGGTGGGATGATGATCTAAAATCTATTACCATAATTATAAATGAAATAATTACTTATTCGATTCTTGTAATGATAGACATAATTTAAACTAGTTATTACAGCAATTAAAGTAGTTAAGAAAGGAATGAAATAAAAACTAAACTTTATTTAAACTAAGAGATTTTTTTAGAGATAGAAGTAGTGAATGTATGAAAAAACAAAGAAGAGGAGATTGTTATTTCTAGGAAATGGAAGGCTAATAGGGTCAGATCGATCCGGATTGGGACCAAATTGATCCGATCATGGTTGACTTTTGCTTTGACTCAGTTGTCTGACTTTGACTTTTGAATTTGCCTTTAACCTTCATATTTTCTTCATTTGATGTCGGAATGATGATTCGCTTGAACCATGGTATTCCTTTCTTAAATACCAACATTCTTTATGAAGAGTTCGAGCTCCACACCGACTTTGTGATATTCCCTTTTTGACTTAAAAGCACATATGTGGACAATTCTTACTCAGAATGCTTTCGAACTTTACATTTAGAATCCCAAAACTTATAAAGTCTCAAATGGACCTTGTACAAGCGATTCATGATGAAATATAGTTTATAAAGTAAAAGAGCATAAGTAAGGGGATTTATGGCTATGGACATGCTAAAATGTACAGAAAAGGGAGAAATGTATACATTTTATGTGTGTAATCACACTCCCTAACTAAAATATTTCTAGTCCCTAGTAAATATGCAAAATTCAAACTATCTTTCTTATTTCTTATTTACTGGGCCATATGCAAGGTGAAGGTAGAATTCCATTTCTGCGGGATAAACCATTGCAATTGGCTTATGCAACAAGTTGTGAAACCTCTACTCTACGACAGAGGACAAGTTTTGTTTCATGAGAGTTACTAAAGATGATACTTACAAACATTGAATTTTCCTCGACGTAGTTGTTTTCGTATTTTCCAAAAACGCAACACATATTTAAATATTTTATAAGGAAAGAGAAATGACAAGTATATTTCTTCAAAATCCCTAAAACTATTGATATCATACTATTATCCTTCAAATAAAGCATATAACGATGGTGCACATACTATGAAACATGAATTCCTACCAAGGGTAAAATATTCGTGTTATGACCCAATTTGTAAAAATCATGTGCTAGTTCAAATCTCTTTTGCGGATTTTTATTTATATCACAATTATTCAACCTGAGATAAACGCAGAGGTTGTGAATATGTTTGATAGCATAACTTGGTCATTTTTTTAATTTAAAATGAGTTTGTTTTCAAATTCAATTATCCTAGAACATGAATCAACTAGGTGATGTGATGCATGTCTTGAATCTATCACACACCATAATTAATTGGTAAATCTAGAGAGAATAATTAGAATTAAACACCTAATTCAAATCGACACCAATTACACTATATTTAAGTAAGATCTACGAGTTGTGTGTGATAAAAGTTTGAAATTGAATAAATAACAATAAAAAACATTCGCAAGATATATTTTATGAGGAAAACCCCCCACTAATGGGTAAAAAACCTTGACACACTCATATATCTATTTCTACTTGAAAAACGTTTAATACAAAGTAATAAGGTACCTCTCATTCATGCACTCTATAGTATTTATATATGTACTATAAACTTTCTCCCATAAATGAATAGAAATTCACTCCGAGCTCCACAAAGAGAATGAGAAACTTTGCTCTTCTCCTTGGAATCACGCCATGCTCCAATTCCTCCAATGAATCAAGGCACCTCCAATTTTGGATCTAGTAGTAAAAAATCATGAAATTTGAAATTTTGTTAATTGAATCAAATAGGTTAATGTGGATCTGAACCAAAAACACTTTCAATTTACTCACAAAACCAATATCAAGTCGTATATCTAAGTTTGAATAATTTGGAGGGAATAAGTGAATTTTTGGAAAAAGAGAAGCAATGATAGTCCTCAACCTTGCAAATAAACTCAGAGAAGTTTTTCAATTATGAGGTTTTAAGATATTTCAAATGGGAGGAAAAATGACATATTTATAGGAAATTTTTAAAATTTAGCTTCGTTGTGTGCATGGTTGACTTTTCTCGTGCGCATGATTTCAAGTAAAGCTAAAATAATGGCGAAACCATGCACATGGGGAAAAATAAAGCCATACAAATGGGTCAATATATGACCATGAGAATGATTAAAGGCTAAAAACATAATGATACTTTAACTTTGCAAAAAATAAGGTTCAACTCTCGAAAAGGTCTTCACAATACTTTGAGTAAAATAAACACTTGTTCATCTAATTTCAATACATCAAATTTGAAAAATAATGCGCACATTTGTGTAGCCATAAGACAATTCACAAAACTACCAAAAGAATATAATCTTCATGGAATGTGGAAATGAAAGTCTTACAATTATTGAACGAATTGTATGATCTTCAACTTCAAAAGGCCATCTAAACAAATGAATGTACCTCACTGAAACATATCAACCTATGTGACTCGAATAACTCAAACGACTCAAATGTTTTGTCACGAAATATAGCCAACTTTTATATACCATAATTACATTACAAAATTTTACATTTTTACAACCAGTGACCACTCTCAAGAAATGAGGGCAATTCAAAATGTTTGGTGTGGAAAACTCACGAAATGTGGTCATAATGAGTAAAGGTAAGAGAAAGCAAAAACTTCGCATATATTGGTGATGAAACATGTATGTTTAAAATGGTAAAATGTAATGTCATGTAAGGATACTATAATCTAAAGGACGGAAGAGAACATTTTGTTCACTTTTTGTTAGTAGTACCTTTTGGTTTTTCATTGGACTTTTCTGGGTGGAAAATGAATGAGAGGATGATATTTTCTCGACAATTATAAATTGATGTGAGATTTCTTTTTTAAAATTGGGGCTATTTTTTAAGAGTGAGCATGTATGTTTAAACAATAATTGTTCAATCTAAACAAACCTAAAGGGTGGTTGTGGTGCATAGGTTTGATTTCATAATATGGATAATTTTTTAGTCAATTTGAATTTTCTTTCAGTTTTAATTGTACTAGTATATGAAAACACTAGGTGATGAGATGAAAATATTAGATCAATAACATAATGAGGTTAATTAGGCAAGCATAATAGAAATACCTATAATCCGACACTTAATTCCAATTTTATGTAATTACACTAGATCTAGATGTGATCTACATGTAGTGTGTGATCAAAGTGTACAATTGAACGATTAACATTCACAGACAGTCCACGAGACATTTATGGGGACCCCCCCCCCCCCCCCCCCCCCCAACAAGGGGTAAAAAACATCAACGCGCTCTAATTTATATTTCTACTTGAAAAGAGTTTTATACAAAGCAAGGATGTACCTCTCACTCATGCCCTCACGAGTAGTTACCTATGGACTTTGGACTTTACCCATATAATGTAGAAAACCACCTTGATCTCCACAATGTGAATGAGAAATTCCATTATTTTCCTTGGAATTAGAACATGATCCGATTACTCCAATGAACCAAAGTACTTCCAATTTAGATCTAGGAGTGATGGATCATACAATTCAAAGTGAATTAGTTTGAATCAAGGTGGTAAAAGGTGCGAGGCGTGGTCGAGGCGTAGAGGTCCAGCCTCAAGCCTTAGGAGCCTAGGCACCCCTAGGCGTATAAAGGTGTTTTCCCTTTTTTGTTATTTTAATTATTCTAAGGCTAGTAATATAATGAAGTAATATATACCTTGAATTCTGAAAATATACCCATATGTTTGGTAGCCATCTTTCTCATATGCATGCTTTATAATCAATATATAAAATGTATGTCTCAACATTTAATAAGCAATATAAAAAATGTATTTTTCACAATTAAATAATCAATATTAATAATTATTCAATAATAGATAATCAATAATCAATACAAAATGATTCAATATAAGAAATGTATTTGTCACCCTTACTTTTGGTCGGAAGTCGGTTAATAATTTTAGGCTTTTTTTTGGACGAGATGTAGAGAGGTTTTGAATACTTTTTGTCTTTTGATTGTTTTGGATGAAATATAGATCCGATTTGTAAAAAAAAGTTTTTAAAAGGTGATATCGATTCACTAAAGCATTTTTAAAAAAAAAAAAGTTCTCCTTAAGCCTTTTACCAATAATAAGGCGTAAAAGGATTAGGGCGGTTCTACCAAGACTTAAGCCTAGGCATGAGTTTTAGAACACTGGTTTGAATTGAATAGGATAGTGTAGATCTGAACAAAAAACACTCTCAATTTTCTCTCAAAGGCGAAATTCAAACATAGATCTAAGTTTTGACAATTTTGGAGGGAACAAGTGAAATTTGGTAATATAAAAGCAATAAAGAGCTCTCAACCTAAAAAATTCACTTATAAGTGTTTTTGAATTATGAGGATTTCATATCTTAACATGGGATGGAAATCAACATATTTATAGATTTTTTTCAAAAATCTACTTCATTATGTGCACTGTTGATTTTTATCATGGACAAAATTTTATTTGGTGTTGATATGTGCTCACAATCATATGCACGGGAAAATTCCTTGTCATGCTAACCAAGTTATGGGAGAGGGTTCAATTTGAACCATGCAAATGGTTTGAGGCTGGTAATCACAAAAAGCATCAAACAATGCACTTCAAGCTAGGTCAATTCCCAAAAGGTTTACATAACACTACTAAGTAAAAAGTTCACTTTGTTCATCCATTTTAAAGGACATATTTTTTAAAATGTGCAAGTGTGTGTAGACTTAAATTCAATTCACAACACTACTAAGAGGACATGTAATCAAAGTATATGGCAACGAAAATATTTTGTAAAGAGGCTTGGATAATCTTCAAGTTCAAAAGTCCATTTCATCTGAATGAACCCGCCTCACTCTACGTATCAAGAATATGTGGCTCGACTGGCTTAACAACTTAAATGTTTTTTCATGAAATTTAGATACAAAAATTATAGTACAAAAATTTACATTTTCAATCTTCCCCTTTAGTTATGGCCAAACCCCTAAACCCAAAATACTCTTGATCATTTCTACCAAAAACACTCCAAATTAGTCATATAATGAGTGTAGTAGGAAGCAATACACATATGAGTATAAAATATCAACAACACATCAAAGTCGAGTCTGAAACGGTGGACCGAAGTCTGATCATCATGACTATACCTAAAATTATATGAAACAACAAAGAGAATCACACATGTAATATCATACACAAAGAGTAACTTCCCATATTTTGGGAATCATCTAAAAAATTACATTGATATAGATGAAATAAATCATATAGGCAAATGAAATATGAAAAAAATTATCCAATGTCAATAAGTACAACAAGTATGTGATCCCCAACATAAAAATATCACAACAAAAGTGTATCTCCCCTAAATCCTATAAAACAAAGTTTCTCTCTATAAATCAAGAAACGTGGGAGAAAGGAATCTCCCCCATCAAAGTGTATCCCCCATAAAGAAGATAACATAGGATCATATCCCTATTATCTCCTCTTATCGTAGAAATCATCTCCCCCTTTTTGACATGAAAAGTCAAAGGGAAGTAGAAAAATAAAGAACTAGCGAAGAAAAATCTAGTAAATCATGTGAAATACTAGGGATATAAGGGGAATACTCAAAAGTTCTACATGAGCATAAGAAACATACAAGTGTATCTGCTTATGAACCTCAAAACAGGAACTAATATATGAAATATATCATTCAATAAGCATAGATGTAGTGTATGTAATATACAAACAATCTAGATATAATGAAATCATATATAAAGCATGGATGTAGAAATATGAGTGTCAATATATAGATAAAAGAATAATAATCCATAAAACCATCGAAATGTATGATACCTAGACAAAATAACTCCATGAAAAACATATGAGTAAAGAGAGACATCCAAGATATCCATACAACCATACAAAATTCCAAAGTACTAAAGAAAATGCTATAAGAATCCAAATATAGACAAATGCATCAAAGTAACACAAATAGTACCGCCAAATATTAACGAAACTAAAATAGATATACGTAAAAAATCTCTAATCGTCATTTGTCATCTCATCATTATCATCCTAAGCATCCTCATCTTCCACATCATCAAAGTCCTCATCATCTATATGCGGAATATACAGAGGAGTAAAAATAGGCCGCGGTGCGGGAGTAGAAGAAGGAACATTAATAAAAGGTTCAATTCACTACAAGTGATCGATAATGAAAGAAACATAAATGAAAATACTAGACTGCTCACGATCCACCACATCTTGACATTATACAAAAACGTTGCGCATCTAAGTCATCGTAAATCTCATGTCTTTGAACTGACCGTGCATATATGAATATTGAGACTCCCTAAACTCACGTGTATCCTGATGAGATTGAGGCTTTGGTGCTAGTGTTAGCGGATGTGAAGGTGTTATTTTATTGAGATGAATAGGCTTTCGAGGTTGTCTATGAGTTGTCTAATTAAAAAAACAAGATCAACTAATGCAAGAAATATGTATAAGAATGGAAGTAGCCTCATCAGTAAGATGTCTCGGAATGTGAAACTGGTATAAGTTACTAGCAATCAATCATCACTAGGGTAAAGACTCCCCTACAATATCTGTGTAAGCTCTCTTCATCACCTCTAAAACAAGATCAGGGTAGTAAATGGACTGACTATAGGCTAAAGCATACAACAACCTCCCTATAGGTCATGGAAAGTCCTGAGTACGACGACGAGGCATCATGTTATAAATAACTAGAAAATAAAGTATAGAATACCTCCTTGTCAGAGCGGCTTGTAGAAAAATATTGCCACCCAATGTGTCCTATAACCTGTAACAAAAGATACAACGTCAACATGATCAACTCCACCCTATCGATAGGCAATATTTTCTGATCCTCCATATGAGCCTTAACTCCTAAATGCTCTTCTAATATATCACAAGTCAAATTACCTAAACACCTTTAACAAACAATGTAAGGATCCTATGACACTCAAGTGTCACTATCATGTTCGCATAGAACTCGTGAAAAAGGGTATCATTAGCTAACTGGTGTATCCTGAGTAAAGGAGAACTATGAAGACCCTCTATGAAGGACAAAAAAATTTATCCTTCATCACACCAGTCAAGGTGATCCAAATCCATGTCTCGTTCGGTAATCACGACATGTGACATAAAAATCTTATTGATTCGGGAACCATCTCTAGTGAAATGAATCCTTGAGGCATTGGATGTAGCATTCAAAATAAGAATAGAGTCACTCAGGACTCGTTTATAGTGTGTCGTGGGTGGTGGTGATGAAGGTGACTCTCTCACACGAGAACTCTCACCGGGACCACTAGGAATTTGGGCTCAAACTCTTTTCCTATCTTATGTTTTTGTCTTACATATAATGAAGATATTTATCAAAAATCAAGCAACAACCTGTACTAGGACATAAATCCTAAAAGAAATGAGAGTACAATCAGGTATGAACCCAAAAATCACCCCAATTCTCCAACATTCCAAGTTAATCACCTATATTAATGAATAAAGACCTAGAAACACTCTAAGATATATAAATCAACAAAAAAAATCAGAGATCGATGACTTACTAAAGTAAATCTAGACCAAACAATGTGAATATAAAAATAGGGCATTTACATCGACTAGCGTCGAATCTTCACCAAAACCACTTTAAATATGACATGCAATGAAAAAATTTTGTTCTTGGGGTAAAATTAATAAGGGTTTATTCTCTAGAGAAGTTTTGAGAAGAAGTGAGAAAATAAAGATAAAAAACCCAATTTTAATCTCTAACATCCATGCGCATGGTGGGATACTGCTGTATGAATGAATGGGTTTTTCATATGATCATGATTTCACTCAGAAACTCAATCATGAACAATTTTGTTAAGAAGTGATTAAGTGTGAAACCTAAAAACGAAAAAATCTCAATAATAGTGATATGAATAAAATTCATGTAAAATCATTAATTTTTGTCATGAAAAGAACAAATATGAGTGTAATGCATAGAAATTAACAAATCACACACACATATATACAATGCAAACTCGAAAGTCAAAAGTGTGGTTATGATTAGGCAACATAGATGAACTTGATTTGACAAACAAATTTTCTTTAAATCTGTGAAGCATACATTAGAAACACATTTAATTGTAATATTAATCAATTCAACATAAAAAGATTCAAATTCGTATCAAATCATTTCAAGCAACTTTGTATATTAATCAAAGCATGGTTTGTGTGAAAAATATAAATACAAGATCAAATGAATACACATAATAAAATCATATGAAAATTACAAATGATGCTTAAATTTATCATTGCTCCAATATCCTTTCAAGATCTCTGTGACACCCCGCCCAATTAAATACCGGGCGATCACTCCTTTATTAAATTAAAATTAAGGTGAACAGCTGGTTCATTCTTAGCATCACTGTCGTAAAAATAAACTTTTCCAAATTAACACCCTAATTAATTAAGCTAAGTGTCAAAACCATTTTTAACCTTTCTAACCAAATTGTATTTTTAAAGAAAAACTTATTTATTTAATTATTAACCACATTTTCAATAAGTAGGAATCATACAACAATTATCCTGGAACATAATCCAATTACTTTAAACATTCAACATCCAAAATCCCAACATTTGAAACTTAATGTAAATCATACATGCTGAATAAATCCCAAAGTAATTACTAGACATAACTGAAATATAAATGTCCCAAAAAAACAGATAAATAGTGGAAAGGGCGACACATTCCCCAGTAACTGAGAATCATAGGAATGGAATCAAGTAAATGAAATCGCCTAAGCAAATGGCCTGCAACTCCCACCTAAGCTGCAGCTCGTTCTTTCCAAGGGAATCCTAAGCAAGACGCCCATGTGGCTGGGCACCTGTAGTATATACATATATATACAAAAGAGAGAGAGAGAGAAAGACGGGTCAGAGCCCGATAGTGTATATGATTTTAAAAATTGTTTAGCAAGTATTTAAATTGATACAGGCCAATGCAACAACATATTAGTTCGACACTCTCTTGAGAAAATATCACTTCTCTTCTAATGTGCACGCCTATCCCACTAACCTTCCCAGTGGTCTATCTCATCATATATCATGCTATTCCTTCCCAATGGTTTAACTTATCTTAGGTTATTCGCAGGATTCAAAATTTAACGATTCAATTGTTTGAAAAGGATATTTCAATTAGTAACCAAAGGTCTCATTTTAACTTTATTAATCAACAAAGTTTTCCAGTGTCATATTATACTTTCTCAAAACAAGTATTTACAATTTGAGTCATCAACCATGTCCTACATATCAATTCACAATAGGTAGTTCCAAATTTCAGAATTTCATATATATATTAACTACTCGTAAAATATATATATCAAAACAGCACCCCAAATAATAACTATGGTGCGGGCATACTCTACTATCCAAACCCCATATCACTCACATTAAGGGGAATACAAATTCGGAATCACTCTCGAATTGTATTAACACATACTCAAACAATATTGAGGCGAAGCATAGATTCCAAGTCTCTAAGAGGACGACATATGTCTGCGTCTCTTAAGACCGTCTGAACTATCACTGCGATAGCCTGTACCAAGGATATATATACACAAACAAGATGAGGCGAAGAATAGATTCCAAGTCTCTAAGAGGATGGCACATGCCTGCGTCTCTTAGGACCGTCTGAACTATCACATCGATAGCCTGTACCAAGGATATCTATCTTCTAGGGTACAAGTCAATATCCCCCATAAAGGTCCCATCGAGATAAGACTGTCCCAGCGCGAAAACCTCAGGGATAGCAAGTAGCGTGGGCATGATTTTCACACATAGATAGTATATGCATACACAATCATATAACTATACTAATATTACCATATCAATATTAGGTAAATTCTCAATTCCCATAATTACGACATTTTCATATTATCATAATTTAGTAAACACTTATAACGGTTCGCTTCTAACCTTGATTCGGTATTATTCCAACGTACCACACAACTCTCATGGCTTTATTCTCCAAATTATAGAATTCAGTAGGTATACACATTTGTCCCAAAGTAACTCTCTTACGTGTATCTCTCTTTAAGTCATAAATTTATCGACCCTTATGTAATTATCCTAAAATACAATCTTTGCCCATCATCAAGGGTCCCAAAATTTATTCACATGTCCTACTGGTCTATCCTATCTCCCAAAATATTTTATTAAGGATGCCCAAGAATTATTTCACAATAAATTGAATTTAACTCATTTAAAAAGGGAAAATAGGAGTCTGCCAGGAGGGGTCGATCGATCGAGGTCTGGGGCTCGATCGATCGAACCTTCGATCGATCGAAGCTCTGGGCTCGATCGATCGATCAAGCAGGTCTGCGAAAACTGAAATTCTACAGTTACGGGTTTCATCTCCTAACTTCAGCAATTTCCATATTTTCTAATCCCAAACGTCTCAAAATTTGTACTACTAACATCCTAACATGATATCATACATTTCCTATGTAAAGCATGTCAATTTACGTCACTAAACATGGATTAATCATGCTATAATTCATTTAAATATTCAAGAACCCTAGAAATCTCTAAATCATGGTTCCAATCTGTTTTTCCAGAAATTTCCTTATAAACATCATAATTTCGTGGGTAAATTCCTCTACATGGCAAGGGTTTCCAGAATTATCATTTAAACCATAACTACATGCGATTCCTATCTCAAATCTTAAGTTTTCTTCCATAAAACTCATCCTAATCATTCCTACACTAATATGAAAGATGCATCAACGAAATAAGTAAGATAAACACTTGCCTGGGATTTTCGACGTTCTGATTTGCAGATGATTTTGGTGTGGTTGCGTAGCCCGTCACGCGATCTACGCGTTGGTGGTGGTGGTGGTGCAAACGGATTGATTTTGAGCCTTGAATTTGCCTTGAGAGCTCTCTCCTTCCTCTCCAATGGCCGTTCTTGTGTTTGTGATTTCTAACCCTAGCTGACTAACCTAAATGGCTGATATAGATTACTGATTTTCGTGGGTTTAATTACCCATAATTGCGAAATGTCCAAAACGCCCTCCCGGGGTACCACTTAGGCCTAAAAACGCCCCGAGACCCAAACTAAACCCCCAGGTACACTTTTCTGACTATCTCGACCCTTCCGGACGCATTGGCGCACTCAAAACGACCATACAAACGACTTATAAAATATTCACTTTTATTTATCAAAGTTTAGTCCCAACGCGACACGGGCGCGTCCCGACTCAAATTTCCAAAATTGTCATTTTATTCACTCGTGACATTCAATATAACCAATATTACATGTTACTTTGTTCATTAGTAATATTCAACAAATTTCCCATAATTACTAACTCTCATCACGTTAATAATTATAACATAATTAATTTCCAATAATTACTAACTCTCGTCACGTTAATAATTATAACATAATTAATTTTCGGATTTTTATTAAATAATTAACACATTAAATTTAATAAATCCCCAAATTAATATAGCATAAAAATACGGGGTATTACATACTTCCCCCCTAATAATGGAATTTCGTCCCAAAATTCGGAAGACAAGGCATACCTGGTAAGAACAAATCTGGATATTTCTCGCGCATATCGGCCTCGCGCTCCCAAGTGAATTCCTCCATATTATGATGTTCCCACTGGACTCGCACAAGTGGAACTATCTTCGACCTCAATCTCCTCTCACTATAGTCTAGGATAGCCATCGGTCTCTCCTCGTAAGAGCTGTCAGGCTGTAAGTCTATCTCAGCTATCGCGATGTGAGTATGGGCCATATCATCCCGAAGGTACCGTCTCAACAACGAGATGTGGAATACATCGTGAATGCGATGCAAATGTTCTGCCAGTCCCAATCTGTATGCTACCGGCCCAATCCTCTCGATGATGGGAAATGGTCCCACATACCTCGGGGCCAATTTCCCCTTCTTCCCGAACCTCATCACTCCTTTCATGGGAGATACACGCAATAACACTTGGTCCCCCACATTAAACTCCCGGAAGAACCGTTTCGCATCGGCGTAGCTCTTCTGCCTGTCCTGGGCTACTCGAATGCGACTCTTAATCATCTCAATCCTCGCGGAGGTTTCCGGAATCACCTTTGGTCCTAGCAACTTGTTATCCCCCACCTCGAGCCAACAAGTTGGAGAACGACAAGGCCTGCCATACAAAGCCTCAAATGGAGCCATACCAATCGTAAACTGATAAGAGTTATTATAAGCAAACTCTTCCAGTGGAAGATGTGGCTCCCAACCTCCTCCAAAATCAAGAACACACATGTGTAGCATATCCTCTAGCATCTTTTAGTACGCTCTGTCTGTCCATCTGTCTCTGGGTGATAAGCTGAACTCAACCTCAACTCAGTACCCATAGCCTCCTGAAAGCTTTCCCAGAAACGTGAGATGAAAATCTTGTCTCTATCTGACACAATATTCAGGGGCACCCCATGTAATCTGACAACCTCAGCAATGAACAACTGAGCATACTGACCTGTGGTATAGTCTGTCCGCACCAGCAGAAAATGAGCCACCTTGGTCAAACGGTCTATAATTACCCAGATAGAATCGTGGCCCCGCTGTGATGTAGGAAACCCTGTAATAAAATCCATGGAAATACTCTCCCACTTCCACGCGGGTACTTCCAATGGCTGAAGCAATCCTGACGGTCTCTGATAATCCACCTTCACCAGCTGGCAGGTCGAACATTTGGACACGAACTCAGCAATGTCCTTCTTCATCCCACTCCACCAGTATTGCCTCCTCATATCCTGGTACATCTTATCTCCTCCAGGATGTACCGTAAATCGGGACCCGTGAGACTGGGTCATCACTGCATGACATAATTATACTCCTTCTGGAACCACCAATCTCCCATTAAACCTCAAACCCCCATCAGAACTAACAGAGTAGGACTCAGCACCCTCAGCTAAAAGTCGTACAATCTGCTCCTGGCAAAACGGGTCTGTGGTTTGGGCCTGGATTACCCTCATAACAATCTCGGGTGTGACTGTCATAACAGATATGAAGGAACGGGCTACTGCGTCCTGGTGGCCTAACTCCTTCCACTTTGCTTTCCAGACGTCCGCTACCTCGTCTACCGGTCTACGGCTCAACGCATCTGCAACTACGTTGGCCTTCCCCAGATGATACTGTATGTCAAACTGATAGTCCTTCACAAACTCTAACCATCTGCGCTGTCGCATATTCAGCTCTCGCTGAGTGAATAGGTACTGCAGTGACTTGTGGTCTATGAACAAGTGGAATTTCTCCCCCAATAAGTAGTGCCTCCATATCCTCAATGAAAAAATGATCGCTGCTAACTCCAGGTCATGGGTGGGTTAATTCTTCTCATGCGGATTAAGCTTGCCGGAGGCAAAAGCTATCGCCTTCTCCTCCTGCTGAAGTACTCCCCAAAGTCCCCGTAAAGAGGCATCGGTGTAAACCAAGTACTCCGCACCCGACTTCGTTAAAGCAAGGACTGGCGCTGAAGTAAGCTTGTCTTTCAGCTCGTCGAAAGCCAACTGACAAGCGTCATCCCAAACATATGGTACACCTTTGCTAGTTAGGTTCGTCAATGGACCCGCTATTTTAGAGAATCCCCCAATGAATCTCCTGTAGTATCCGGCTAACCCCGAGAAACTACGCACTTCCGTCGGTGTCGTGGGCTGTCCCCATTCCCTCACCGCTGACACTTTACTCGGGTCAACTACAATCCCCTGCTCAGAAACAACATGGCCCAAGAACTGTACTTCTCGCAACCAGAATCCACATTTCTCGTACTTAGCATATAACTGATGCTCTCGTAAAGTCTGAGAACCTGCCTCAAGTGCTCGGCATGCTCCTCCTCGGAGTGTGAATATATCAAAATGTCATCTATGAAGACGATGACAAACTGATCCAAGAACTCTCTGAATACTCGGTTAATTAAGTCCATGAATACGGCTGGAGCATTTGTGAGACCAAATGGCATCACTCTGAACTCGTAAGACCCATATCTCGTCAAGAAGCCAGTCTTTGAAACATCCTTCTCTCTAATACGTAGCTGATGGTACCCCGACCTCAGATCTATCTTCGAAAAGAAAGTTTCTCCCCTTAGTTGGTCGAACAGATCATCGATTCGAGGCAACGGATACTTATTCCGTATCGTGACCTTGTTCAACTCCCGATAGTCCACACACAACCTCAGTGAACCATCTCTCTTCTTCACAAACAGAACCGGAGCGCCCCAAGGTGAGGTACTCCTGCGAATGAAGCCCTGACCTAACAGCTGCTCTATCTGATCTCGTAACTCTCGCATCTCCGCCGGAGCCATACGGTCTGGAGCGCGTGCTATAGGTCTAGTATCTGGCAATAAATCTATAACAAAGTCTATCTCTCGACTGGGGGGTAGGCCTGGTATTTCCTGAAACACATCGGAATACTCACGAACAACTGGAATCGAGTCTAACGGAATCACAACCTCCTTAGAGGTATCCTCCTCTATATAATACAAATGAGCGGTCGAACCTCCCTCTGGGCGAGGCATCGCCACTACAAACATCTCTTGCCCCGGAATGGCAAAAACAATGCTCCCACCGAAGCAATCAATAATGGCTCTATAAGCTGCGAGCCAATCCATACCGATAATAACATCATGCTCATGCATATCTAAGACTAACATGTCTGCAGGCAATACCAAACTACCAATCTCTACCCCCACTCCTCGGCATATTAAGAAGATAAGCGACCCACTCCCCAGTGGTGAGTCTACCTACGTTACAGTGCTCTCTACTGTGGTTAATAACCCTAAGGTCTTCGCATAATATGTAGCTATAAAACAATGCGTTGTCCCAGTAACAAACAAAATTCGACCCAAAGTTTCATGGATAGAAAACATACCCCAAATCGCGGTTGGTGCCTGTGGGACGGCTGCCTGGTGGACATTATAGATATGTCTGTACTGTAACTGCCCCTGCTGCACTGGAGCTACTGGAAAGGTTGGTAGGGCTGGTACCTGAGCTGGTGCTGGGAGAGCAACTGGACAAAGTGGCCCCTGTGGATCATTACGGGCACCCTGCAGTTGTGGGGCCCTATCTCCCTCCGGACAATCCTGGCGCCTATGGCCGTGTTTACCACACCCAAAACATCGGCCTCCGAAGTTACTCCCCCTCCGACCCTACTGCTTTCAGTGTCGGCCTTGCTGACTTGGAACATTATTCCTCTTTCGAAACTGCTTCACTTTACCACGTTGTTGACTAGACTCACTTTTTCCTTGGTATTGCTGGCCTTGAGGGGAAATTTGCGGAAAAACTATGTCAGGGTGAGGACAATCCATCCACTTGTGACCCAGCTGTACACATTTATAGCAAAGTTTCGAAATTCTCCGCTGGTCGGATTGTAGTTTATCCCCAGTATGATTCGGACAAGATTTACGTTTGTAATCGTCCATTCCACAACTGAAACACCTCTTTGTGACTTCACTCGGACCTTAGCTTTGTTGACCCTGACGCTTTTGGGTTTCCCCGCACAATTTGTTACCCTTGTGGCTTTTATGGTCCTGAAGAGCTTGTTGTTGCGCTTTTTGTGTCATCATACACTTGTTATTTCCAGTCATGACAGGCTGATTGTACTCTCTAGATCTTTTCCCCCCCATGAGCTGTGTGTTGCGTTCTTGATACTGCAAGACCGCAGTGGTAACTGCTTGTGCTACGATACCTGCTAACTCGGCGGTTGATATTCTCTCTGGGGATACCTGAGGTGTGAGTCGATCTTGCTCGTTGATTCCCTTAACCATTCTAGCTAGTTCTTCTTGACGGTTCATCTGAAAATTTAAATAAATTTGGATGAGTTCATCATTCAAATAAACAAATCGCAGAAGCACGAATTCCCAATGTATAGAGATGAACACAACATTCCTAGTATTTAGGGCTCTATATCAAAGAAAGCAACGCTGAAAGCATAATAGGCCGCATAGATCCTAAAGGACACTAGAACCTGATGCTCTCATACCACCTGTGACACCCCGCCTAATTAAATACCGGGCGATCACTCCTTTATTAAATTAAAATCAAGGTGAACAGTTGGTTCATTCTTAGCATCACTGTCGTAAAAATAAACTTTTCCAAATTAACACCCTAATTAATTAAGCTAAGTGTCAAAACCATTTTTAACCTTTCTAACCAAATTGTATTTTTAAAGAAAAACTTATTTATTTAATTATTAACCACATTTTCAATAAGTAAGAATCATACAACAATTATCCTGGAACATAATCCAATTACTTTAAACATTCAGCATCCAAAATCCCAACATTTGAAACTTAATGTAAATCATACATGCTGAATAAATCCCAAAGTAATTACTAGACATAATTGAAATATAAATGTCCCAACAAAACAGATAAATAGTGGAAAGGGCGACACATGCCACAGTAACTGAGAATCATAGGAATGGAATCAAGTAAATGAAATCGCCTAAGCAAGTGGCCTGCAACTCCCACCTAAGCTGAAGCACGTTCCTTCCAAGGGAATCCTAAGCAAGACGCCCCTGTGGTTGGGCACCTGTAGTACATACATATATATACAAAAGAGAGAGAGAGAGAGAAAAATGGGTCAGAGCCCGATAGTGTATATGATTTTAAAATAGCAAGTACTTAAATTGATACAGACCAATGCAACAACATATTAGTTCGACACTCTCTTGAGAAAATGTCACCTCTCTTCTAATGTGCACGCCTATCGCACTAACCTTCCCAGTGTCCTATCTCATCATATATCATGCTATCCCTTCTCAATGGTTTAACTTATCTTAGGTTATTCGCAGGATTCAAAATTCAACGATTCAATTGTTTGAAAAGGATATTTCAATTAGTAACCAAAGGTCTCATTTTAACTTTATTAATCAGCAGAGTTTTCCAGTGTCATATTATACTTTCTCAAAACAAGTATTTATAATTTGAGTCATCAACCATGTCCTACATATCAATTCACAATAGGTAGTTCCAAATTTCATAATTTCATATATATATTAACTACTCATAAAATATATATATCAAAACAACACCCCAAATAATAACTATGGTGAGGGCATACTCTACTATCCAAACCCCATATCACTCACATTAAGGGGAATACAAATTCGGAATCACTCTCGAATTGTATTAACACATACTCAAACAATATTGAGGCGAAGCATAGATTCCAAGTCTCTAAGAGGACGGCATATGTCTGCGTCTCTTAGGACCATCTGAACTATCACTGCGATAGCCTGTACCAAGGATATCTATACACAAACAAGATGAGGTGAAGAATAGATTCCAAGTCTCTAAGAGGATGGCACATGCCTGCGTCTCTTAGGACCGTCTGAACTATCACATCGATAGCTTGTACCAAGGATATCTATCTTCGAGGGTACAAGTCAATATCCCCCATAAAGGTCCCATCGAGATAAGACTGTCCCAGCGCGGAAACCTCAGGGATAGTAAGTAGCGTGGGCATGATTTTCACACATAGATAGTATATGCATACACAATCATATAACTATACTAATATTACCATATCAATATTAGGTAAATTCTCAATTCCCATAATTACGACATTTCCATATTATCATAATTTAGTAAACACTTATAATGGTTCATTAGTAAACCTTGATTCGGTATTATTCCAACGTACCACACAACTCTCATGGCTTTATTCTCCAAATTATAGAATTCAGTAGGTATACACATTTGTCCCAAAGTAGCTCTCTTACGTGTCTCTCTCTTTAAGTCATAAATTTACCGACCCTTATGTAATTATCCTAAAATACAATCTTTGCCCATCATCAAGGGTCCCTAAATTTATTCACATGTCCTACTGGTCTTTCCTATCTCCCAAAATATTTTATTAAGGATGCCCAAGAATTATCTCACAATAAATTGAATTTAACTCATTTAAAAAGGGAAAATAGGAGTCTGCCTGGAGGGGTCGATCGATCGAGGTCTGGGGCTCGATCGATCGAACCTTCGATCGCTCGAAGCTCTGGGCTCGATCGATCGATCAAGCAGGTCTGCGAAAACTGAAATTCTGCAGTTACGGGTTTCATCTCCTAACTTCAACAATTTCCATATTTTCTAATCCCAAACGTCTCAAAATTTGTACTACTAACATCCTAACATGATATCATACATTTCCTACGTAAAGCATGTCAATTTACTTCACTAAACATGGATTAATCATGCCATAATTCATTTAAATATTCAAGAACCCTAGAAATCTCTAAATCATGGTTCCAATCTGTTTTTCCAAAAATTTCCTTATAAACATCATAATTTCGTGGGTAAATTCCTCTACATGGCAAGGGTTTCCAGAATTATCATTTAAACCATAACTATATGCGATTCCTATCTCAAATCTTAGGTTTTCTTCCATAAAACTCATCCTAATCATTCCTACACTAATATGAAAGATGCATCAATGAAATAAGCAAGATAAACACTTGCCTGGGATTTTCGAAGTTCTGATTTGCAGATGATTTTGGTGTGGTTGCGTAGCCCGTCGCGCGATCTACGCGTTGGTGGTGGTGGCGGTGCAAACGGATGGATTTTGAGCCTTGAATTTGCCTTGAGAGCTCTCTCCTTCCTCTCCTATGGCCGTTCTTGTGTTTGTGATTTCTAACCCTAGCTGACTAACCTAAATGGCTGATATAGATTACTGATTTTTGTGGGTTTAATTACCCATAATTGCGAAATGTCCAAAACGCCCTCCAGGGGTACCACTTAGGCCTAAAAACGCCCCGAGACCCAAACTAAACCCCCGGGTACACTTTTCTGACTATCTCGACCCTTTTGGACGCGTTGGCGCACTCAAAACGACCATATGAACGACTTATAAAATATTCACTTTTATTTATCAAAGTTTTGTCCCGACGCGACGCGGGCGCGTCCCTACTCAAATTTCCAAAATTATCATTTTATTCACTCGTGACATTCAATATAACCAATATTACATATTACTTTGCTCATTAGTAATATTCAACAAATTTCTCATAATTACTAACTCTCGTCACGTTAATAATTATAACATAATTAATTTCCGATAATTACTAACTCTCGTCACGTTAATAATTATAACATAATTAATTTTCGATAATTACTAACTCTCGTCACGTTAATAATTATAACATAATTAATTTCCGGATTTTTATTGAATAATTAACACATTAAATTTAATAAATCCCCAAATTAATATAGCATAAAAATACGGGGTATTACAATCTCAAGTAAATGATAGTTCCTAACCATTTTCTCCCTCAGGCATATGATGTTTTAAAATATTTTGAGTGTGAAACTATAATAGCAATTTTCATTTTGAAAATCTATGCCATATCTTGTTTTGAATGTCAGTTTAACTCTTGCTTGTGGCTCTTTCCAACTTATTAACTTTTGCTAGTAACTAGGTTTTCACAAACCTAGATGACACGTACCCAACGATACTTAAATTCAAAACCAAGTGTAATCACTCTAATGGTAGCCCTTATCAATGGATTAGAACAATCATTTTTCAACTCGTTCCAGTATGAAACACACAAAAATCTTACATGTGTATCGTAGAAACTTTCAAAACCAACAAGAGATCTTGATATTTTTTTATTATGATTAAGTCGAGCACTAAAATCAATAATCACATAAGTATAGTTATACACATCAAGTGATAGGTCGGTGCTCATTAGTGTGAAATCAATACCAAAAATTTCAATAAATTTGATAATCAAGATTTATTAAATGAGTTATAACCTAACAATTAAATTAATAATTTTTTTAAACAAATGGTTAAAAATCCATTTTCAATCATCATTTAATGTAAATCAATCCAGGAAATCACATAAATCAAGGACTTAACCATATAATCACAAAAAGAAACAAAACATAAAATCTTTTTGGATTTTTGATAAATGAATGATGCATGTACTTATAAACATGCTTATCAAGTAATAAAGCATATAAAGAAAATGCACAAAAAATGCACAAATATATGAATTCCTCATCAAAACATGAAGATATCCATTTTTTTTCTTTTAAACTCACACCACGAGATTTTTCCCCAAAAATTAAGAAAGACGTAGGAGGGGACCTACACATAAATAAGATCCTAGGCATCCTAATAAAATTATCTACCTATATAGGGATGGGTGTTCCATCTCTGGGATAAATGGGAGGAACAAAAGTAATGTATTCATCATAAACTTCTTTTGAGGTGAAATAACTTCCACTTTTTTCTCTGTGCATTCTTATATAATCCACTATTAACTCTCAGAATCCAAACTCACATTCCCCCTAGGATTTTTATGCTAGTCCTTGGAATTTGAGCATATGGTCTACATTTTGAAAACTCCCTTCTATCCTCGCCTCTACCTTGCATTAGGAAATCCATCCTTGTCATCAATATACTAATTTGACCACTGAGTTCATCAATAAGATCTTCACAAAAAACTTGCCTCCTATTATCAACGAACCTACGTTGTCGTTCTCTCAAGAACCTACAAGCTTGATTTGTGTGTATATATACCTTGTAAAAAGTACAATATACAACATTTCTTATCACACATTTTCTGAAATTCTTTCTCAACTCCTTTTTCTCTTCTTAAGCCTTCAAACCCTTTTAAGTTTTTTTTTTGTTTTTGAATCAAAAGTGAACAACATGATTCATTTATCAAAAAATGAACGTCCATTTTTATTTCTCATAAAATGGAATTTAGGCTCAACCTCCTTCTTTTTCAATAATAGAGTTTGTTCCTTATCCTTCTTTTCAAGAATTAAACCTTCAACCTTTGATTTTGATTTTGAACTTGCAATATTTTCATATGTTGAATTTTTTAAGCCAGTGCCATTATTGTTATCTTTCACTTGAGAATGATTTAGCAAAATACTATCTAGAAAATTGTTCTATCAAACAACTCAAGTTTTAAAACCTTGGCATGCTGCAATTCATATTTCAATTTTTCATAGTCAATTTTCGAAATCTCATTTTGAAGTCATATTTATACATTTTCTTTCAAAATGGATTCATTTTACAATTTTAAAAAATCTCATTTTTTTGTTAATTCATCAACCTTCTCTTTTAGTTTCAAACATTCCAATTGAAAACAATTGATATTTTTATCTTTTTCTTCATGTTTACTTTGGAAAGTTTTTGTTTTGTTCAAAAGTTTGATGTTTGACCATTTGATTTTCAAATACTCGAGATAGAGTAAGTAAAATTCTTCTCGAATGTCTTCCACATCATCATCACTATCATTTTGCGATCTAGGGATAGGAGTGCGTGACTAGATGACGAGTCACTAAGTGACTTATCACTAGAATATTTCACTCAATTATTTCTCACAATACTTTATAAGGACATTTTATCTCCTCTCACCTTCTCATTATCATCTACCTAATCATAAATTCTATCTCATTCTCACTTTATTCACTAGTAGATCTCTCATCATTTTCACTCTCCGACTCACTCAAATAGCTTTGTAGACTTTCTTCTTCTTTTCTACTTTGTTGTTCTTCTCTAGTTTCCTTAAATATGTTGGGCACACATTGATGTGGTGTCCTACACCTCCATATCCTTAGTATTGATCTTCCTCCTTAGGTTTGCGTTTCATATGATTACTCTTCTCATCAAAAGAAACATGCTTAGTAATCTTGTATGGCTTTGGCTCAAACTTTCTACCACTTTAAAAAAAATCTTGTTACTTTTTTAGAATTTTCTAAAACATTTCACAAACGAAGCCATATCTATTTTGCCTTTGGGTTTATCATCACTTTTCAATGACACATTCTCCTTTGACTCAACAATAAAGTTAAGTCCTTCTTAGGTTTAGGCATAGCAAAACTTTCCTCTTGGTCACAAATTTTTATTGACCTAACTAAGTCCTCAAGGCTACGAGTGTCCGTGTCTTTCACCTCATTTAAAAGGGAAACCTTTGTTTTAAATCTAAATGCAAGAGTCATATGCATCTTTTTAATAACTTTATTCTCTAAAATCTTATCTCGAAGATTAAATAAAGCATTGATACCTTCGTTAATATCGCATAATAGTGTTAAAACTTTCATCTTCAGTCATTCTCATTGTCTCGAATTTAATTTAGTCGCAATGTTTGAACTTGGCTCGCTTAAGACTAGACGTTACCTCACGTGTCACCCTAAGAATATCCAAGCCTATTTCGCTAATTTAAAATTTAGAATATGATTTTATTCTTGAGTGCAAACAGATGCAAGTAAATTATTCAAAACAATAGATTTATAATTGTAATCTAAGAATTCCACATCGGTCCAAAGTACCCAAGGCTTTTTCACTCTAACACCTTCCTCTTCTATTGCAGGATAAATCCTACCTTTTTCAACACTCATCCAAACTCTCTCATGTTTATATCTCAAATGTACTCTCATTTTCACTTTACACTGACCATAATTTGAACCATCAAAGTATGACGGCTTATTTGTGGAACTCAAATCACGATATTGATCCATTAATCATAAATTAGCATAGTTCACAAAAATAAGGTTTATGAACAAAAATACAAGAATCATATGATCAACTCTAGGACGTAAATGTAAAACCAAGAGAAACCACTCTAATACCATTTGAGGATGTGTGTTTAAATAATAAGTTTTACTCTAAATAAACCTAGAGGGGTGAATAGGTTTGATTGTACAACATGGCCAATTTTTTATTCAATTCGAATTTTCTTTCAATTTTAATTATTTTAGTACATAGAAACACTATGTAATGAGATAAAAGTATTATATCAACAACATAATGAGGTTAATTAGGCAAATATAGTATAAATAAATATAGTCAAACACCTAATTCCAAATTTAGACAATTACACTAGATCTTGATGTGATCTACGTGTAGTGTGTGATCAAAGTGTACAATTGAACAATTAACATTCACAAACAATCCACAAAACAATTTTATGAGTAAAAAACCCACCAACGGGTAAAAAAAAAACATCGACAGACTCTAATTTCTATTTTACTTAAAAAGATATTTATACTAAGCAAGAAGCTACCTCTCACTCATGCCTTTGTGAGTACTACCTATGGACTTTGAACTTTCTCCTATAAATGTAAAACTTCACTTGGATCTCCACAAACTGAATGAGAAATTCAATTTTTCTCCCCGAAATCACTCCATACTTGAATTCCTCCAATGAATCGAGGTACCTTTAATTTTAGATCTAAGAGTGATAGATCATATAATTCAAAACGAAGTAGTTTAAATTCAATAGTCTAATGTAAATTTAAACCAAAAAAACTCTCGATTCTCTTTTGAAAGAAAAGATAAAACATAGATCTAAATTTTAACAATTTTGGAAGGAAGAAGTGAAACCTGGTAATAGAGAAGCAATTAAGAGTTCTCGAACTCGAAAATGAACTCAAAAGTATTTTTAAATTATTAGACTTTTAGATTTATTGAAATGGGAGGTAAATCGACCTATTTATATAAATGTTTCAAAAATCTTCCTCATCATGCACACAGTTGACTTTTTCCATGTGCACAATTTCATCGAGTGAGAAATGTTCTAAGAAACTTGCGCATGGGGAAATTCCTTACCATGCAATCAAGTTCAATTTGAACCATGCAAATAGTTTGAGGCTAGAAATCACAAAAAGCCTCAAATAATGCACAATAAGCCTGGTCAATTTCCAAAAGTTTTGCATAACACTATTAAGTAAAGAGTTCACTTGTTCATCCATTTGAAAATAAACATTTTGAAAAACATGTGAGTGTGTGTATCCTTAAATTCAATTAACAAAACTACCAAAATATTATTTCTTAAAAGTATGTGGCAACAAAATTCTTGTGTTATAGAGCGGCTTGCATAATCTTTAAATGCAAAAGTCCATTTAATCTGAATGCACATGCCTTATTTTACGTATCAAGCCCATGTGGCTAGAAATGACTCAACGACTCAAATGTTTTCTCAAGGAATTTAGCCAACTCTTATATACAAGAATTAAAATATAAAATTGTACATCTTGAAAGAGTTCGTTTCTTTGGAATACTTGATCTTTTTTAATCCCGTATTTTTCTTTTCTTTTATTTTTGGTGATTTTGTTCTTTACCGCTTTTTTCAAGTTCATGTGCCATTTTTCTTATGATTTTTCTCTTATTTTCCCTTCCTTTTCCCTTATTTTTAATTTTTGAGGTCATTCGCACCAATTTTTGAACATTTGCTGATGTGAGGGGGGATAAGTGAATTCCCTTGATCATCCATTGGGGTCAACCGAGATTTCAAATCTCTATCTTAAAATAAAATTTTCCAAAACTAACCTTTAGGCGACAATTTAAACAAGGTTTAGAGATTGGCAATGAATTAAAACAATTAAATAAGAGAACTCAAACGCTCACATGGTGTGTATACGTATGCTTTCGATGTTATCAAGTCATTCAACTCTTCACAACTACATAAGTACTTATGTGCACGGTGCATATTACATCATTATATAACTATGGTGTAGTATAAGACATAATAAAGACGGTAAATCGACTAACCTAAATAGAATATTACATTATATTTAATATTAAAATAAAACAAAATATATAAGTTAAGAGATAAAAGATGCACCTATAGATTATACGCTCTTCAGATGCTTGCATTTTTCTTGAAAACATCTTAATTTAGATCATAATAATATATGATATGAATAAAAAAATGTACTAAACATTCTCATAGTACTAGATGCAATAATGAAAATTTGGCATTTTGAGTACAAAAGGGTTTACATGAAGTTAGAAATGAGTTTTAATAATATTTAGAAAAAATCTACAGTCTAATAGTAGGTAATTTATATAGATAAATAGATATGGTAGGTAGAGTTGGTCATCTACTAGAAACTTCTTTCCGAAGATCCTGGCTGGTTCAGATTATGGGGTGAGTAAGAATAGTAGCTATATAGTGGAGGTATAACATTCAACCCATGTTGTTAATGATAAATGTCCTTATGAATATGTGAAATACATTCCATTTCTTGCTTATACCCCAACAAACTCTTGGATCTCCATTCAGTATCTAGTCAGCTCATCCCAAATGGCTAGGTAGTCTAGTATGTGCTTAGCCCTAGAATCTTTAATGTCATTATGGATATCCTATAGTTAGCGTCTTAGGGAAGATATATCATATGGTAATTGTATGAGTGTTGTCTTTGTTGGTTGTTCATCGCCCTCTTTCATCCTATCAATCTTAGCCTCTTCCTTTGTGCCCTCTTCTCCACCTTCTTCACTCATTCGTCTTTTGGCTCGCATCCTATTTAGCCTAAGTTTCCCTAAGTCATATTTTGATGATATTATCATTGAGGACATATGAAGTTGTAATCATTCTATCCCTGTTCCTCTCTTAACATCCATGACTATGGTAAATCTTTGTGATTAGTATGTGTGTCCATCCTGGACGGGCTTGCTCCGAAAGACTTTATGTAAAAATTAGGTAAAGGAAGAAAATCCCCTTTCCTCCACTCATACGACATTCGCAGGCTCCCGAAGGACATAAAAAAAATTGTCGTCAAGGGGTGTAAAGATGTAAAGATTGAAGTCACCAACCTTTTTTTACTCAAAATAGGCAAACGATGTATCCGTACTCGAAGAGGCATTGTGAAAAGACTAATTACTATATACGAAGCCAATTGGATTATGGGCTCAGGGCCTGAGTTACTAAGTGGGAAGGATTTAGGCACCTACTCTTCTCTTTCAGTCTCTCATGGGCTAAAAATGTTCTCCTCCTCCTTAAATGCGTATTTTATGTTTATAATGTGTGTGGGGTGAAAATGTGTATATACATGAGAAGTGAGAGAGAAATAAAATCGTCGTGTTCGAGCCACGGAAAAAGATGGTAACGAATCATTCGAAGAAGTATAACTATGAGAAAGAGACGAATATCAAATTAACTCAAGTAATAGAGATACATCAGATCTTAATTCACTACGAAAGAATGAATACATGTGAATAACGAGACCACTAAAAAAGTGAATATAAATAAAAATAGATAATCATAAACATACTATGAGTGATACAATGGATTGTAACTCACTATAAACAAGTGAGTACGCATATCGGGAGGGATCCCTAAAAAGTGAAAATAGGTAAACCAGTATATATGTAGAATACTAGGGAAAATGGGAAGAATAAAATAAGGAAAATGTGGAAAAAGAGGATTCGAATCCCAAGGTAAACTTAGGATGCCTATGTAGCTGGTATCGGTATCAAAGTCCGCATAGTTTGATAAGAAATTAAGGTGGGGTCTAACTCATAAATCTGCAACTAGAGTTTTCTATTTTTAATTTGTGTAAAAGTGTCACACGTGTTGAAAGTGTGGGAAAATGAGAAGAAACTCTAATCTGGGGTTTACAGGATAAACCTTTTCTTTTGGAGTTTTGAGATTATAAAAATAAGTTTGAAAGGATGTAAATAATACAAATGTGATTAGGTGATGAGAAAACAAGAATTTGGACTAAAATGTGCTAAAAGTAACGAAATATATGGAGTGACACTAAATTGAGTTAAATCTAGATTTTTGGAAGAAGTGTAAGTTGATTGTAGAAGGTGGTGGAATGGTGCAAGTGGTAGCAAAATGTGAGCTTGGAGGATGATGTAAGGGAATATAAGATAGTACTTTGAAAGTGATGTATTGAAAAACTTCCACAATGATTAAAAAAAATCCTTAATAATGAGGTTAATAGAAAACCCTAAAAGTACAAAAAAATAAGTTTGTCCCTACGGGATCTACCGGTCGGCATGGCCCTTGGCCTGCTGATAGGCAGGCCTGATAGACTTGGTGGCCAAGTAAATTATCCCCTTCATACAGGTAGGGGGAAGGGGTGCCTATAGGCAGTCCAAAAATATATTTCCTTAAAAAATGATCGTAAAATGAAAAATATATGTTTGTTTCATGACCAGGACCATTGCAAAGAGAATTCAGATATCTGAGAAAGTGCAATGAGATACTCTGGGGTTCGAGAGTTGACCAATGTCAAAAAAAGGTTCAAAAGCATCATGTTGCCTCCGATTTAGGGTTTCAAGGTAGAAGGGCCTCTAAATGAGAGTAATAAGTTCAGTTAGTGCATGGTAGGAATTATTAGGAAGGGGATTCAAAGACCTATGAGATGATCTTGGGTTTGAGAGTTGACCAAAGTAAAATGGAGCTCTGTAAGCGTCGGATGACCTTTCAACGAAAAGGGCGCTAAATGTGAATCGTAAGTCCAATTTGCGCATGGTATAAACCGTTGGAAAGGTGATTCAAAGACCTATTGAAGTATATTAAGATAAGATTTAGTAAAAGAGTTGTCCAAAGTTAAATAAGGCTCGAAAGCTTCCAATGATCTTTGACTTAGGGTTTGAATCAGGACAAGGGGTCTCAAGGCTGAAAGGACTTTGTAGAGGTATATTGGGGGTAAGTAGAATAGGGAATCTACAGAGCTGTGTGAGAGATCTTAGGATAAGATAAAGCCTTTGAAAAATAGACTTTTATAAAGGTTTATGAGTGCTGGGTTCCTATGAGTGATAACTCTAGAGGAAATGAGTAAAGTTTGGTCATGTTGATGGTAAATGTATGATTCTGAGGGACTAGGGAGCGTGAGTTACCGATTCAAAGGGTCGAGACCAATTCTGAGGGCTAAGGTCAATTCTGAGTACCTAAGTAGTGTATGCAACCGATTCAGAGGAGTATCGCCAATTCTGAGTGACAAGGTCAATTCTGAGGACCTAAAGAGCCGTATATTATTAACTCAGAGGATCGCGGCCAATTCTGAGTGCCAAGGTAAATTCCAAGGACCTAAATGGGAGTCTTTAACCGATTCAAAGCACCGCATCATATTTTGAGGGCCAAGGTTAATTTTAAAGACCTAAATAGGTGTATGCAACCGTTTTAGAGGATCAAGACTAATTATGAGGATCAAGGTCAATTTTGAGGACCTAAAAGGGTGTACGTTATCGATTTAGAAGATCGTGGTCAATTCTGAGTGCCAATGCCAATTCTAATGACCAAAATAGTGTATGTGTCTGACTTAGAGGATCGTGGTCAATTCTGAGGGTTAAGGTCGATCTTATGAACCTAAGGAATGAAATTATTAATTATGCAGAAAGACGTCTATTTTATAGACCTCGGGGATGGATAGGCTAATTCTGGGGACCTAAAGGGTAAATAGGTCGATTATGCGGACCAATAGGTGATAAGCTCAATTATGTGGACCTAAGAAAGTTTTGGAACAGCTGTGAGGATTTTTTTTTTAAAATTTCATATTTCTCTAAAAGTCTTTTAATAATTTTTTTAGATTTTTAGATCTTTGAATTTTGAGGTTTTTTAATTAAAAAGTGTGACATTTTGATAAATTTTGAATTTTTACGATTCTAAAAATTTTCAGTGGATTTATTGGAATTTTTTACTATTGTGTGAGTGCCCATGGATATTTTGAAATTGAATTGTTTTTTTTTTTGGAAAAGATATTATTTTGATGAAATTTTTTCTTTTTACTTTTTGGGGATGTTTCTGTAATGTTTTGAGAAACGTTTGAAGTTTTTGAAACAAAATTTGAGGGGGTATCTATAGGCACAACTTGTGGGGTGCCTATAGGCAGGGCACGAAATTTCAAGGGGCTTTGGGGGTTCTCGAGTGGCACTGTCCGTAGGCACACCCGGGAGGGAGCCAACTGGCATACCCTTTAGCCTCATTATGAAAGGGACTGTGAATATTTATCCACCCACAACTCTCAAAGGACTTTCGATCTCTCTCTAGAAAATAATTTTGAGCGATTAACAAAATTTTTCCGAAGAAATGGCCAAGGACAACATTGTGGAAATCGATGATTAGGCCAATATTGAGTGACATTGCCTTGAGCGATGGAGACGTGGGTGGATAATGCATACCTCCATGTCAAGGAAATAGACGATGAGAGGATCTTGCTGCAGGAGCTCGATCTCCACCGCTCTACGAGGATGAGGAATCGGGAGGGTTGTGTAAATAATGTTTTATTTATTTATTTTTGAATTCAGTTTTTAGTTTTTGAATTTACTTGCTTTCTTTTTCTACTGGGTATTGATGATTTTTTACTTGAATTTTGCAATCGGACATCACATTGTCAAGTTTTCACTCCCGAAGAATGACGGGAATAAAGAAGGTACGAGAAAAGCTCAGCGTGGAAGTGCATGACGTCATTGGATTTGTTACCTGGCTCGATCTCTGGATGACACACCGCAGTCAAAAGTGGTGTTGTGTGCTCTGGATAGAGATGGTGGGAAACCATCCACACATTCCACTTAGGTATGGGTTTCAGGTCAGGGGTTGGACTACGAAGGAGAGCAAGTGGAGGTGGATATATCGCTCAGTCTAAGTGATACGGTGATCTTGGAGGCATTGGGGGACTACGTACGGATCGATTATGAGGAGTCGATGATGGTTTCGGTACTTAAGAACACCCAACTATTGCATAGGATAGATTATATATATGGTCATTAGGGTAGTAGGCGACTCGGATATTCATAGTGCTCTTGTTGGGGGATTTTACGGTGGGGACGAGAGGAGATGTATTCCACTTGGGGTTTCTGCCATTTCGTCGAATCATCTCTGAGATCCACAAGTATGACTGGTGAGTTTGAGATTGGCTTCTCTTTTTGATTCTATTGATGTCTTCATTCAACACTGTTGGAAGACCTTCACGGGGGCCACGAATTCCTTGAGGTAACCTTTATTATATTATTTTTATCTTTAATTCACTATTTTAAAGATTTTTATTAAAAAAAATGTGTTGCCCTTTCAGGTGTGCTTATACGAGGTGATCGGGGATAACACGGGGTTGATGCCTTTATTGTGAACAAAGAGGGGTAGTGATAAAGGATGAGTCGATGGAGAAAGGCGAATCGAGTGTCGAATGAGTTCTTTCTCCATAAGGATGTGAGGGCTAGGTCGAATTCCCTTACGAGTGACCATGTTAAATTTTATTATATCATTTTGGATTTTGTATATTTTTTAATTAAATTTTAATGACTGGTTTTTATTTAGGGACATGCGACGTTCTACCCCTGGGGTCATCCATTGGGAATGGTGGTGGCCATGGTAATTAATGCCCAGTCACGGTGATTATTGACATATGAGTTCGGGTACACCTGGTATTGGGGAGCGAAGGTGGTCAGAAAAGTGATGGAGAAAGAGGTGAAAGTCCCGTCGGTAGTCCCTCCCCTCCATATGCAAAGCGTACGGAAGATGGAAGATGATGAGCAGGTGGCACTGATAGAGGGGGATCATTATGTGCTCTACATTGATACGATGGCACGGTATGACTATATGAAATTTTCTTCCATTTGGTTGATGCCTGCGTTGATATATAACATGGAGGGTGTGCTGCCTCCATCAGTAAGGACCAGGGGTAGTAACATCGTGCCGGGTTCTTAAGCATAGGAATCTGGGAGCGATGTATGAGTTGTGGAGGATCTGTCACTTTGGTAGTATTCCATTCCCTCATATTATATTCAGTTGGGAGGGGGTCATTTCATGCCAGTTCTTTATCATCCTCAGGCGATGATAGATAACTTCCCTCCTTTTCTAGAGGAGAACATTCAGCAGGAGGCATAATCTCTACTCCTTTATCTTATTTTTTCTGCTTCAATTCCTAGTTTTAATTTCTTTATATGTTAATTAATTGAATTATTTTCTTAATCATTTCTCCTTTATGATCGTGTTTGCGTCGACATCGTGGCTATGGGACATTCGAGATTGGATGGCCTCCATCAACGAGCATGTGCGAATTCTGACTCACTCCTATATGGAACCATCGACGACGACTAATTATCCTATACTGGAGGCAAATTTTGGAAGCCGTTGATCTACTGCTTATCGTCACGGGAATCATACTCACTAAAATCCTTGAGGCGATGGTTTTTAGGGTAAGGGTGAGAAAGTCTGTGTTGTACTCCAACAATTATCTTTTTTGCTTCTTTTCTTCATCTTTTTCCTTTTTTCCTGAAAAATGTAAAAGCACTGACACACACACACACACACACACACACATATATATATATATATATATATAATAATGCTCTTGTGCGGACTAGTCTGCATTTTAAGAGTGCGGACCAAACATGTGTCACCTAACGGTGGGCCTAGAAATTCTCGCCTAAATTATAGGCACATTCTCTCTCTTTTCTAGGCTCACCGCCAGGTGACACATGTCCAATACGTACTTTTAAAATGAGGAGTTGTCCGCACAAGAGCATGATTGTATAAATAAATATATATATATATATATACTAGGGTATGCCCATGCCTGAAGGTACGCTGATAATTTTGAAAAACTATAAAGTCGTGTATAATGTAAATAATAATTTTTTTATATATTATATAAGTGCAATTTTTCAAAATATTGAATCATGTAAATTTAAGTAATGTTGAATCTTGTAAATTGTTTGCACTTATGTGTTGTAAAAAAATATTTAATTGTTTACATTTGTGTGTCGTAAAAAAAGCACGATGCAAATTTTCGAAAGTATGCATCGTTGATTGGACCATACGCCATTTAGTTCACAACAGATAAACAATTTTTTAAATAATACTGTACGAACCTATTAACCCTGTAGGCACGTCGAAAATTTTCCCAAGTACATAATCGTGAAACGAATTTTTTTTTCCAAAGTACGTAATCGCGAAACAGGAAATTTTTTCAAAGTGCATAATTACAAAACAACAAAAATTCCGTGCCCCAACAAAATAGTGTAATTTAAAAAAACAAACATGCAGTAAACAACTGGACCAACTATTCACAACATTACTGATCAAAACGTTAACGATATGAATTATAAACATGTGGAGTTGCAACATCTAGAGTGAAAGTACGTAATCGTGTAACGGCGAAAATTTTCAAAGTACGTAACTATAAAACGGCAAAATTGAGTAAAAAATGTCATGTATTTTTCAGTGTAAATGGTTTTATCGTTTTAATCATATATTTTCATGTTAAATTCAGTGTCAAAATAAAAATGAGACAACTAGATTTGTCGTGTCATTTTTTAAGTTTATCAGCTTCGTTTTTTTGTTTTAAAAAATAATATGTGGTGGCTCTTTTACTTGGACCGTATTCGAGATATTTAAAGAAGTATTATTTCATGTTGCGTAATGGCATGACTATGTTCATGTTTTGTTTTAAAAACCATATGGTGTTGATTTATTTATGTTGTTTTAATGTCAGGTGAAAAAAAAAATTCATATCGTTGCGTGTGACTATGTTTGTGTTTTGTTTTAAAAAACATAAGGTGTTGTATTTATTTGAGTTGTTTTAATGTCAGGTGAAAAAAATTCCATATCGTTCTGTCTTGTCTCGTACAAAATAAGATTGAGTTTGATGTTTCGTAAAAATATTTACCATAGGAGCTATATTAAAAGAGTGAAAGCATAGTAAAATGGTACTAAGCAAAATGAATGTAAGAATAAAGAATTTCTCATTATTCAGTCAATGTTTTCTGTTCCAAAATTGACACCACAAAAAAATGGACAAAATTTTTTTTGAAGTTAATTCACTCATACAGTGAGGTGATAAAGTACACGATTCCCCAATAGATCAAAGCAAACTAAAATATCCATCGAGGGTAGATAGACTCGATGATGTTGCGCCACTAATTTAAGAGGATGGCCCTGTAGCCCCAAGGGTTCCACCTGCCAGTGAAGAAGTGGTTGCAAATATTTCAATTATTACTTTTACAGATGAGATATTGACCAAGCTTGAACCAGAAGCAGAGTGTTGCATTGGCAAGGACACATTTCCATCCTCCTTACATGAAGCCATGGCTGGATGAGCATAATTCTTGTCCAATCTGTCGGCGTGAACTACAAATGGATGATCATGCCTATGAAAGTTGGAAGGAGCGAGTGAAAGAGGCCCAGGAAGACAGAAAGGCGCTGCAAATGCCGCTCATGGTGGTGAAATAACTTGGTTTATTCGGACATATTAGAGAACCTGAAATAATATTCAAGGGTATGTTAAAAAAAATAAGTACTTCCCTTTGTATAGGAATAAAGAGAGGACCTATGGAGTGCCATATGTCCTGTAAGAAAAAATATTTTATAACATATTATAATGCAGGAATAAAAACTCGGAAGAAATGAATCTTACCGAAAGTTTATGAAATTGACTCAACACCATTGCCTTAAACCATAAACAAATAGAGTTTACCCATTTCAGGTCAGTCCAAAATAATTCACACTTCCTTCTAAATTCTGCCTGTAAAAATAGGATAAAAATGAGAATATCATATAGGATAAATTCATCTGAAACTCATATGAGATAAATTCATCCATTAGAAACTCATCCATTAGAAACTCATCATATCAGATAGTTCTAAATTCATCCATTAGAACATAGGATAAAAATGACAATATCAGATAGGACAATATCAGATAGGATAAATTGATCCATCATATAGGGTAAAAATGATCCTTTCTACCTGTGAACATAGGATAAATTCATCCAAATAGCAGATAGTGCATAACCAACTTGTTTACTCACACTGACACAATAAAATATCCATGGACTCGCATCAATTTTATTTGAGCCTCGAATAAAAAAAGTGAAACTCAACATCGAATAAGTTTTGGGCCACCTCCTATCTTCCCTAATCTTAGGCAGCTTCAGCCTCAGATTAATCGGCTTTAAGAACATCTTGGCTCCCATACTGCTAGGGTATTCCTATATCCCACTGCTACTATTGCTACAAGTACACCTATTACTTTTCGCATTGAGGAAAGAAACATGATTGGGTTCTGGAATTCAGCCAATGATAAAGAAACCTATTAAGAAAGAATACTATAATTTTTTTTGTCATTCCTATAGTCAATTTTTCCTTCTACAGTTCAAAAAACTGGTTTGTTGTCTCTAAAAAATCAATCAGCTTTTAAAACCCCAGACATTGCAGATCACGTAACACTGCAGATCATGTAATTTTCATAATATAAATTCAACATCATACCAACTACACATTACAAATCACATAACATAATCCTTATGAAGATATGTTAGAAATTGCGAGAGACTTACACATGGCTGGAAGTTGACAGTGTTGAAGTGTTTACAAAATCCCCAGCTAAGGTCTGATGGCGCTAGGCACGACGAAAATACGAACATGACTCACTTAAAATGTAACACAACTCGAGTAAAATCAATAACACAATGGTATTTTGTTCTTTTTTTCATCCAAGTTTTTATTTAATAAAAATATAAATATATATTTTTCTTTTTTTCATCCCAATGTTTATAATTAATAATACTGTCACATTTTTTATTTGCTAAAATAAATTAATTAGCAAGAAAATTGGGTAGAATCAGACTTCCCTAAAGTTGGATAGATATAAACTTGAGTGAATTTGACAAAAGCCAAAACTATTGCCCCAAAAGATACAAAAGAATAACAACTTATTAATATTAATAATGGATAAAAAACAATGTAAAATTAAGTACAGTAGAAACTTGATTATAAAGACCAGCTTTTTACTATTTTTATAAAGAACACTTTAATACGTGAATGGGAGAACTTACATCACTTTCATCATATATAGACACTTGTATAGCTTAACAATGGGATACTCAATCATTTCGACAGTTGCACAACTTAATATTTGTTTACATTTGGCACCTACGTTTATCATAAATAATATCTGTCCAGACTTATCTATAGTACCTGCCTATATAACTAAATATAAATCTTTATAACTTATAACCTTGTTGGAGGAGTAAACCAAGGCTTTAAACTCCTCATCTAAATATCAAAACTCAACCAAAAATATACCACACAACAAAGTGGTCTTTAACTGAAACTTCAATTATACATTTCAAGTTGATTGTTAGTCAGTTTCTACAATGTTGGTATTGTATTTGCCACCTTTGCAATATTATTTTCTTCCTCATAGTTCACATTACTATTTGTAATCTACAACTTTTCTTTCAACATCTTCACCAACTGTCTTAGACTCGAGTAATTTAGCCCATTTTCTTTCTTTGCTTTCATTCCCTTATCTATTGTAAGCACCAGTTTTCTTCCACTTGGATCAATGTTCTCCAAGGTCTCTTCATTCTCAAAATATTGGGCATCTTAGTTGAATATTTTTTCATTGGTGTCAAGTGAATCGCAGGAGCAATAAGGTCATCAACCACCAAAGATGTGATAATCCCATAAAGTTAGTTAATCAAAAATAACAAAAGGTGTGATAATCCCATACTTGATGAAAATATTAATACAAAGTCAGTTAATCAAAAACAAAAGGTGTGATAATCCCATAAATGTAATAGTATTGTTTCTAAAAAAGAAAAATGGATATTGGTGAAAACTGAGAAAATACTCACTTTTGAAGAGATCCTTTGATGTGATCTTGAATGTGATAATCCCAGGTATGACATCCAAGTGACCCGCCAAGACAAAAGACTAATAAGAAGAGCTACGCCGGCTTGGAAAAATAGTCCGAGCAAGTGTCGTAACCATAGCTCATTATTAGCTAAGGCATAGGCAGTAATGGTATCTGGACCACCAAGGTGCAACAACAAAAAAGATGCCCAAAATGCACTGAGCTCACCATCTTTAGGATTTTTTTCCTTGATTATTGAATAGAACACCAAGGGCAACAGTTACCACCCAATCCGCCATTAAATGGGCAAAGACATATTTGAATATTCCATTAAATAGGCATTCTTGGTGTTTAAGTACTACACTATTTATAAATACCTACAATTATCCTTATTTCCAAATCCATGTAAGTAGATCAATGCATTCTCACAGTAACGTAAAACACCAAGAACTCATTACAGTAATTCTTGCATTATTTTTAAACATCCCACTGAATTCTCATAGTAATGTTTTACAGTATTGCATTATGTTTTAATGTAGTACTTAAACATCAAGTAAAACATAATGTAATGGAATGGGATGTAGTGCTAAAACATAATGTAGTACTTAAACAAAGATAAAGATCTATTTGAAGTACTTAAACACATTGTTTGTGAAACACCTTGTTTCCTTATTTCCAAATATAGATTCATACAACAAATATAGATTCATACAATAGAAAAAGTAATATTACCTAAAGATCTATTTGAAGTCAGAACCACATTTTCTTAAATGAGTGAAAATATGGAGTGTTATCAAAAGATTTAATTGGGAGAGTAATATCCACTATTACCCATTAAATCAACTTTATGATATTCAAATCCATGTTGAAAATTAGTCATCTAGCAAAGAAGTATACCTGATTTGAAACTCATTGTGAAGAATCAAAGATTGAAAGCTACTAATGATGAAACATTATTGATGGATGCCATTTTCTTCACATCTAAAAAGAAAAATAAACAAAGAAGTGAGTAAACAATACAAAGGTTAATTAGCATCAATACAACTTTTGCAAGTGAAATCCTAGGAACAGCACATAGAAGGATCAAGCTCAAGCTCAAGGTCTCCTGGAGATCAAATAAATACCTATAAATCACGGGTGCACGGGTGCAGAGTATGAGTGCATATATTGCACAAATTATGGCATGGGTGCGGTGAATCAGTGCGGGGTCGGGTGCAGTGATTCAATGTGAATCTGTGATGCATAGAGAAATACATCAAGTTAGAAAAATTACTTAAAGATTTCAAATCCCCCGAGAAAAAGAACTCAAAACACAAATCGAAAGATAGGCATTAGAAGTATAAACCAATATGCCAATTAAAATTAAACTTCTGCAGAATGCATATTTTCTTAATGATAATAGTATAACAAACCTGAATAAGTTTCTAGGATATAAACCGCACATAAAAATGAATTCCAATCCCCAAATTAATAAAATAATCAATTATAACATACTAAGAAGGTTTATAACACAATAACTTGACATTGGCATAATATCAAAGGCCATTCAACATACATCTAAACTCTGTTATGCCTAAGAGTGTATTGTAAGTAAATATAGATCAAGGCCATTCAATAGATAGCATATAGGAGAAAATTGTATCTCATTTAGGTTTTAATGAAAGAACATCACGAGTCTAAAACATTAAACACACAACTTAGGAACAAATTAAAAAAACGGTAAGAGTTTATCAAACACAAATTATGAGTTTGATCAAAAGCCAAAGTTGGAAAACATACTTGTTTAGAAGAAGCCCCTATAGGAAACTAACTGGAGCAAATTAAATAACGCCCAAGTATATAGAACAATTTGTTTAGAAAACACCTCTTAAGTATGACTGCTAGGCACCTATGTATGTTTTGCAAAACCATCAATAATGTTCAGTGCTTGCTACCACATGAAATTTTCTCTCACAAAGCCATCAATAAAGAGTATAGATCACACTGGACACACGAAGATCTAACTTCACACAATCACCAAATTATAAGTAAGCACATATCAATATAATCTTTAAACGGTACTTAGATAAGTTCTTATAAAACTATCAATACACTTGCCCCTTCCAATCCACGTCGCCACTATCTTTGGATGTTGTCTCAAAGGATTCAACTGAAAACAAACAATAAAATCAGTCCAGTGAATGCTTAGTGACGGAAGGCACACTACAAACAATAAAATAAGTTAACATAAAATCAAGTAACAATAAACGAAATGGGAAATGAATAAATTAATAATGATCAAATTATTCAATTGCTTACTATCATCAAGAAATGTAATAGTGTTGCTTGTATAAAACAGCATCGCCCCCATCACCTACCTCCTCAGCGAACAAAGTAATAGTGTTGCTTGTTGTCCATATCGTTAAGCATTATGTCATGAAGGAGAGGATTTGAACAGTTTTTCCTTCTATAATTTGATTTTCCTCTGTCCATTCTGATTGCGTTCCTGGAGCGGCTGCATCACCCATAAGTCAAACAGCAAGCTTGTTGCTAGAATGAACTATATGACCTGCCAAAATAAACTATATAACCTTCCAAAATGAGTCAAATGGCAAGCCTGCATAGTCGATAAATTAAAAACTCAGTTATGCAAAAATATTTGACAATACGGGCCAGAAGTTCCCACTACATATTGATTTGTTAATGAACCAAGAATGAAATTAGTTGCACTAAACCAAAGTTATATAGAACAATTTGTTTAGAAAACACCTCTTAAGTATGACTACTAGGCACCGATGTATGTTTTGCAAAGCCATCAATACTGTTGAGTGCTTGCTACCACATGAAATTCTCTCTCACAAAGCCATCAATAAAGAGCATAGATCACACTGGACATACGAAGATCTAACTTCACATAATCACCAAATTATAAGTAAGAAAATATCAATATAATCTTTAAATGGTACTTAGATAAGTTCATATAAAACTATCAACACATTTGCCCCTCCCAATCCTCGTCGCCACTATCTTTGGATGTTGTCTCAAAGGATTCAACTGAAAACGAACAATAATAGTGTTGCTTGTTGTCCATATTGTTAAGGATCATGTCATGAAGGAAAGGATTTGAACAGTTTTTTATTTAATTTGATTTTCATCTGGCCATTCTGATTGTGCTCTTGGAGCAGTTCACCCTCCTGACTTTCTAAAGCATCTTTGTCCTCTTCTATAAGTTTTTTGATTTACTTTGCCTCCTTCAATTCTGGTTGATCCTCTTCAACGAATTGGTCCTCATCTAGAGTGAATAAATCTATCATACAACATTTGAGGTAAGTGGTAAGTATGTGTACTTATAATTTTAAAGCATATTTAACATATAAGTACCTTTAACATATGATCAGATATGATTTTTACTTTTTCTTGTAAAATATCCATTCAAAGGAAGAGGAAAATAGTACTATTCAAACCAATACCAAGGTGTTATTGTGTTTAAATTAGAAGTAGACTGTAATTTGCTATTAGTTTTGTTTTGCCTTATACTAATTTTTCATTTTATAACAGGAAAGTCAAGAAGCTGAGATTAAAATGTTTTGGAAGAGCTTGGCATTTAATTCAAAACCCATGCCAACCTTCTACCAAGAGCCTCCACCTCCAAAGGAACGCATTGAAAACACGGACAATTCCATAGTATTAGGTAGTCATTTCTTAAATGTAAAAAATATGAGTAAGAGGTTGGACAAAAGTACTTGACAACAGAACATTTAAACTTAAAATTCAAAATACTCATTGAAAACACGGACAAATAATTTGCAATTCTTTATAATCAAAATAAAAAACAATAAGATCCTTCTTGATTGAACCTATAGAAGCATCATATCCCAATTAGAACACGGATACGTGGGAGTGTGCCTGCTTTGATGATTTCTTTGCTGAGACACCAATCATAGAAGGATCTTATTGTTTCCATTTGAAAACAATGCCTCGCAATTGTTATACATTTCAGCAAAGCAATGTGCCTATATAGATTCGCACCAGACATGTAGTGAGCCTGCTTTGCTGAAATCCGTTACACCCAACATTTTAAACTGAAATACAACTACAAAAATGTTTGGTAGTGGTTTTGATAACTAACAAACTAATGGTGATAGTCTTTTATGGCAAATGTGATAACAAACAAACTAAGTACATATGCGAAAAAAATACAAAACTGTTATTGGCACTAAACTTTAGTCGATTTCACCCCCAAGAAGCTTGGTAAATTTTTGCCCAGCAACTGCTTAACACCTAATAACACTGGACAAAAAATACGGCAATTTAGTAAGCTATCACACTAATGAAGGAAAAAAAAACATGTTAATATGGTACTATCAAAGTCTTTTTGTCAGATCTGTAAGGCGTGTTTATTACAAAGACCGTCCACGCAATGTTCTTAAACATGCGACATGCCATCAATTCTAGAAAATTACTTCTAGCAAATTACATCCATAAATTCCTCAGGTGGAGACTGCAACTCATTGCAGTAATCTTCCTCCTTAGAAGTAAAAGCTACGCGGCTATACACCTTAATTTATCCTAATTCAATAACACCTAAAAAATGGTCCACGTGGTAAAAATGTAATATAATAGCCTTTATATTGACTGAGAGTAGCATTGCACGAACAAACACAACTATAGTGTTGATATTTTCTCTCTATTCACATTCGCAGTGGATCAAGGCTAGGTCATGTCAATGGAATGTGAACCGAACTCAGATTCCTTGCTACAAAGATGACAAAAACAAAGCAAACAATTAATAAGAGTGGTGAAAGACAAATCAAATCAAGAGATGTGTTGCAAACAAATGAACCAAAATTCAAGATCCCGACACAATGACTCCATACCTTTGAAGAGGTGTTGAATGTTCTAGGTTCATAGTGCTTGAACTGAAGCAATTGGGAATCCATTACTATTGAAGTTTTTGAAACAAAATTTGAGGGGGTATCTATAGGCACAACTTGTGGGGTGACTATAGGCAGGGCACAAAATTTCAAGGGGCTTTGGTGGTTCTCGAGTGGCACTGTCCGTAGGCACACCCAGGAGGGTGCCAACTGGCATACCCTTTAGCCTCTTTATGAAAGGGACTGTGGATATTTATCCACCCGTAACTCTCAAAGGACTTTCGATCTCTCTCTAGAAAATAATTTTGAGCGATTAACGAAATTTTTCCGAAGAAATGGCCAACGACAACATTGTGGAAATCGATGATTAGGCCAATATTGAGTAACATTTCCTTGAGCGATGGAGACGGGGGTGGATAATGCATACCTCCATGCTAAGGAAATAGACGATGAGAGGATCTTGCTGCAGGAGCCCGATCTCCACCGCTCTACGAGGATGAGGAATCGGGAGGGTTGTGTAAATAATGTTTTATTTATTTATTTTTGAATTCAGTTTTTAGTTTTTGAATTTACTTGCTTTCTTTTTCTACTGGGGATTGATGCTTTTTTACTTGAATTTTGCAAATGGACATCACATTGTCAAGATTTCACTCCCGAAGAATGACGGGAATAAAGAAGGTACGAGAAAAGCTCCACGTGGAAGTGCATGATGTCATTGGATTTGTTACCTGGCTCGATCTCTGGATGACACACCTCAGTCAAAAGTGGTGTTGTGTGCTCTGGATAGAGATGGTGAGAAACCATCCACACATTCCACTTAGGTATGGGTTTCAGGTCAGGGGTTGGACTACGAAGGAGAGCAAGTGGAGGTGGATATATCGCTCAGTCTGAGTGATACGGTGATCTTGGAGGCATTGGGGGACTACATACGGATCGATTATGAGGAGTCGATGATGGTGTCGATACTAAAGAACACCCTACTATTGCATAGGATAGATTATATAAATGGTCATTAGGGTAGTAGGCGACTCGGATATTCATAGTGCTCTTGTTGGGGGATTTTACGGTGGGGACGAGAGGAGATGTATTCCACTTGGGGTTTCTGCCATTTCTTCAAATCATCTCTGAGATCCACAAGTATGACTGGTGAGTTTGAAATTGTCTTCTCTTTTTGATTCTATTGATGTCTTCATTCAACACTGTTGGAAGACCTTCACGGGGGCCACGACTTCCTTGAGGTAACCTTTATTATATTATTTTTATCTTTAATTCACTTTTTTAAAGATTTTTATTAAAAAAAATGTGTTGCTCTTTCAGGTGTGCTTATACGAGGTGATCGGGGATAACACGGGGTTGATGCCTTTGTTGTGAACAAAGAGGGGTAGTGATAAAGGATGAGTCGATGATGAAAGGCGAATCAAGTGTCGAATGAGTTCTTTCTCCGTAAGGATGTGAGGGCTAGGTCGAATTCCCTTACGAGTGACCATGTTAAATTTTATTATATCATTTTGGATTTTGTATATTTTTTAATTAAATTTTAATGACTGATTTTTATTTAGGGACATGCGACGCTCTACCCATGGGGTCAGCCATAGGGAATGGTGGTGGCCTTGGTAATTCATGCCCAATCACGGTGATTATTGACATATGAGTTCGGGTACACCTGGTGATTCGTATCGAATATTGCATATTTCCGCCCGTTATCCTTATGCATTCTAGCGCTTTTACGGTCCTAAATGCCTATAATTATGCTCATTAACCAGACAACCTTGGAGTTGGATAGATACATGTTTTGCAGGGGTTATTTGTGCTTTTGTAGGTATTGGAACGCTAAAAGTGAGGATCCGTTGCATTTTGGAGAAGTTTCGTCGCTGGACGCTACTTCAAGGGCTTTTTAGTCAATTCACATTTCTTATTTGGCTCATGTTAATTCCACGGATGCGTAGTTCATTGAGTTAGCATCGCGTGGCCGCAAACGGTGCGTCGTTTGGAGTTCGGACGAAGAAGCTAGGCTCGTTTCCGTAATGAACCTTTTCCCCTTCATCATGGACCAAATGCAACCTGAAAACAGAGTACCGGTCGACCGCGTACAAGGGACCGGTCGACCGCGGTTTTAACTTTTGCCGTGGGAAGGAGACAGTATGCTTGGGCTTAAGGGACCGGTCGACCGCGCTCCTGCGACCGGTCGACCGGTAGTGCCAGATATTTTGGGCTCTTTCTTCTTTCTTTCCTTTTTCCCTTATTTTTTCCCACTTACTATATAAACCCATTTTTGGTTTTAATTCAGATATACACGATTTTAGGTTAGTTTAGCTTAGGGTTTGGGGTTTTTGCTTGGTTCTTCTTCATTTCTCTTTGGTTTGACACCCCATTTGGATTGTAAGTTGACTATTCATCGCCCCTACCATTTGAATATAGTTGTATTTCTTCATTTCTTGCTTTGTAGTATAATTTACAAGCTTTCTAATTTAGGTTTACATGCTTTATTTACATGCTTTGATTACTTGCTTTGTAGTGTAATTTTACCGCGTTTATTTACCGCTTTCCATTTATCGCGTTTTTAACATGCTTTCTAGGTAACTTAAATTAGGTTGTGTTTGAATTGAACTCACTCGGGTTGACGCGTTGCTTTGCTTTGGTGATGGAGTTTACGGGTCTATTTTGGGTGCGTTGTCCTAGTTATTACGCCTAGGAGATTTGACGGGGCATATCATGTATGTCCCGTGCTTACGACCTTTCGTGCGTAATTTCTGGGATATTTGTTGACACCAAAATCTTATTAGGCTTTTATGATGATTTAGGGCGTAACAACCCTTGATTTAATTAACTGTCGAAACGAGACGCACTTGTAATAACTCGTCGACCCATGTAATCATTTTATACTAATTAACTCGGGTGAGGGATATTCGACGCAACCTATAGTTTTTACTCACTTTCTTAATATAGCTTTATTTTCCCTCGCCTAGATTACTATTTCCCTTTTATGCATCTTTTCCCTTTTTGTGTATAATCATCTTTTACACTTTTATTTTAGGAGTATTAAATCACTTAAATTCTAACATCTCGTCTCTGTGGATTTTCGATACCCGACTTACCGCTGTTCTTGCCTCGCAAGTGTAGTAGTAACTTAGGTTTTTGTATTGAGTTGGCGAAACGAAAACAACGACTGTGCACTTTACACGCGCACACTTTTCGCACTTAATCAAAATGGCGCCGTTGCCGGGGACTAGTTTGTTTTAGACTTTATTTGATTTAGTATTTCATTGTATTTTCTTTCTATTTGTATTATTTTCTAATATTTTGCAGGACTTCCACATTTGAGCACTTAGAAACGCTCGAATCTTTCCCGCGCGCACTTACTTTGTGGAATCCGCCACTTCGAGCCATTTTTGGGGTAAGCATGTCTTATTCCAATTCTTTCGGTAATCCTTGTCATAATTCTCAAAATTCTCGCAAACCTATGACTTTCGGTGAATACTTAGAATCCCAAAGTATAACAAATTCAAATATGACTTTGGGCGAGTATAACGAAAGTCAAAACTTAGGTTATTGGAATTTTGATGATGATGATAATGATTTTGGGCCTTTACCTCCTTATAATAGGAATTTTGAAACGAATTAGAATAGTTTTCAAAATTCCTATAATAATGAGTTTTCGTTTAAGTCTGATGGTAATTTTCAAAGTTCCCATTTTCATGCATCCGCACCTCGACCCATGACATTCGGTGAGGGATTGCGTATGTATGAAAATGAGAAAATTGAAAATCGCTATCGGGAAGAAAATCGTTCGTGGGAACATGAGTTGGATTTATTATTTGAGTCCGACGACGATTTTTCTTCCGAGACTTTTGAAGTCGAGGAATGTTTTGAACCAAATGAGGTACTTGTACCTACTTTGGAACAAGCCATTGTAGACTTTGCCCATCTCGTAATAGATATTGAAAGTGAGGATGAAATGACGTAATATCTATTTGCAATGAAATGATTTCTTCTTTGGCCCCCAAAGAAGAACATTTCATTGAAAATGATATTATTTCCTTTGAAATTCCAACTTCATGCGATGATGATTCATCTCATGAGTTTGAATTTCTTTCATCCCCTTTTTCATTCTCTATTACCCCACCGGAACAAGTACCCGATGATTCGGTTTCAAACTTTAATGTTTTAAACCCTATCGCCGATGAGGAGTACTTGCTCGAGTCGCCCTCCACGATCGCATCTTTGCCTTTGTGTGCGCCGCCTCCCATTCCAACTTCAAAATCCTTGGGAGGATATTCGTCTTTTCTCGGTCCCCACTTGTTTTTGTCACCCGTTCAATCCAAACCCCCCATCGTCCCACCAAAACTTTTAATTGGCGATGGTTCATTTCTTCCGCCTTACACATGCCTTCCGTTATTAAAACGGAATTCATATTTTTTGGAAGGCATGCTTGTATGTGAGGGTACACCGGTTATCCTCCAAAGTCAAATCATTCTTATGGTGGACCCTCAGCTATTTAGACTTCTAGTGTACAGTTAGTGTGAAGTCTAAATAGTAGGTTGTATATAGTTAGCTTTTTATTTTTTCTTTCCTTTTTAATTTAGTCTAGTGTAATTAGTTAACTTTTTATTATTTGTTTTTGCTATGCTCGGTACTAACTTGTTTTGTAGATTCTTTGGAGTTGTTCTTATGGGGATCGCTCCACTTTTGGGTAATATCGCTATTTTCCTCTCTTTGACTTGGTTCTTAATTTACATTGAGGACAATGTCAAGTTTTAAGTTAGGGGGTGTGGGATATTCTATCCATTTCTTATTTTAGTCCATGTTTTTGCTCACATGTTAGTTACTTAGTATGATTTTCTTAGAAAAATTCAAAAATTTCAAAAAGATTTTCTTTATTTTTTCTCCTTTTTTGGGCATTTTGCCTTTGTTTCCGATGATAAATTTCAATAATTGCCCGATCCAATAGACAACCCAATGATGCATGTTCTGGATTTTAGAAATTATTAGACTTTAGTCTCGATTATTGATATTATGAATAACTTCATGAATTAAACTTTAATCCCGTGAGCACATGCACTTTCCTTGCTTTATTGATTTGGTTTAAGATTTTTATAACTCGGTAATCTTTTGTTGCATTGTATATACTTACACCGAGTAAGCTTTGTACCTTTCGTCGTTTGTGAGTGTTATACACTATTCTTTCTTCTTTGAAAACGTTGAATTCGTCTGTAATCTCACTATTCTTTCATTTGACCGTTCATTAATTGAGTTCATACTTGAAATGTGTTACTTGAGCATGATTTTCATATATTGTTTTGATTCGAGAATTGCGTAAACTTTAGGAAATGATCATAGGCCATCTTTGTTATATCACCCATATTGACCTTGACCTCACCCTTATATGTTTACCCTCGTTAACCCCTTTGAGCCTAAATATAGCCTTTCGTTTCATAACCCCAAATCCCATAACCAACTCCAAATTGGAGTTTGAACCCATACATACACTTTCCATACCTTTGTTTGGAATCTTACTTGGGATTGAATGTTGTTGTTATGATGTCGGTTGCAATTTGGGCATGTGAGAGTTTGAAAAGTAAATAAAAGAGAAGTGAAGAAAAAGAGTGAAAAAGAGAAAGCAAAAAGCAAAAGAAAACAGAAGAGAAAATGAGAAAATGAAGAAAACAAAAAGAAAGAGAAGCTGTAAATGTTGTATAGTGTTTAATAATCTTTGATTACTCTCCCCGATGATATATCTAATGCCTTTTTGGAAGTTATTTTCCAATTTTAATATTGCCCGCATTTTCCCATTATCCCGAGTTTTCATCCCGAACACTTTGAATCCGTATATACATCCATTCATTTCATACCCTAGCCTAACCTACATTATAACCCTATTAAAGTCCTATGTGATCTTAGGTGCATGTAATTCAAAAGTCATAACAGTTGTGATAATCTGTGAAAGTGCATTTTGCCTCTTTTAGTGTGCGGTATCTTTCATTGAGATTACAAGTTTTTATTTCCTATATAGCGTTCTTCATTGTGACATGTGTGCGGCCTAGTTTCCATTTATATTTACTCTTTATCCCGCATGTCCTGTGTGTTAGCTCCCTGTTTCAAGTGAACTTTATTTGATGAGCGTAATACCCGTGAGGATTGAATGTATGCTTGCTTTAAAGTTTATCCGGTTTATATAATTTTTTCACCAAATCATACTTTTCATGTGCTCGCTCCCCTCCCACATTTTAAGGTTTCAATTCTATGAGGTGCATTCTATAATGTTAATGATTCGAACTTTTGTGTGAATTCATTCACTTTGCTAATAATGCATATGAAATCTTTTTCTCTTTTGTTGGGCTTGTCGCACGTTGGTTTGGGCATATTTTGAGGAAACCATATGATGTTTGTGGGTATCATCCCTGAAAACCCTCACGAGACGACACTCGTCCACTAGGGTAACCTAGGGGTTTAACGGCTTATTGCATATGCTAAAAGCAATCGTGTTCCCTACGAAAGTGGCAATTATATTTCGATGCATATATACATTTTATACCGCCCTCCGTGGTCTGGTTTTCTTTGTTTCATTACTAGGGACTAGCAATGTGTAAGTTAGGGGGTGTGATTCGTATCGAATATTGCATATTTCCACCCGTTATCCTTATGCATTCTAGCGCTTTTACGGTCCTAAATGCCTATAATTATGCTCATTAACCAGACAACCTTGGAGTTGGATAGATACATGTTTTGCAGGGGTTATTTGTGCTTTTGTAGGTATTGGAACGCTAAAAGTGAGGATCCGTTGCATTTCGGAGAAGTTTCGTCGCTGGACGCTACTTCAAGGGCTTTTTAGTCAATTCACATTTCTTATTCGGCTCATGTTAATTCCACGGATGCGTAGTTCATTGAGTTAGCATCGCGTGGCCGCAAACGGTGCGTCGTTTGGAGTTCGGACGAAGAAGCTAGGCTCGTTTCCGTAATGAACCTTTTCCCCCTCATCATGGACCAAATGCAACCTGAAAACAGAGTACCGGTCGACCGCGTACAAGGGACCGGTCGACCGCGGTTTTAACTTTTGCCGTGGGAAGGAGACAGTATGCTTGGGCTTAAGGGACTGGTCGACCGCGCTCCTGCGACCGGTCGACCGGTAGTGCCAGATATTTTGGGCTCTTTCTTCTTTCTTTCCTTTTTCCCTTATTTTTTCCCACTTACTATATAAACCCATTTTTGGTTTTAATTCAGATATACACGATTTTAGGTTAGTTTAGCTTAGGGTTTGGGGTTTTTGCTTGGTTCTTCTTCATTTCTCTTTGGTTTGACACCCCATTTGGATTGTAAGTTGACTATTCATCGCCCCTACCATTTGAATATAGTTGTATTTATTCATTTCTTGCTTTGTAGTATAATTTACAAGCTTTCTAATTTAGGTTTACATGCTTTATTTACATGCTTTGATTACTTGCTTTGTAGTGTAATTTTACCGCGTTTATTTACCGCTTTCCATTTATCGCGTTTTTAACATGCTTTCTAGGTAACTTAAATTAGGTTGTGTTTGAATTGAACTCACTCGGGTTGACGCGTTGCTTTGCTTTGGTGATGGAGTTTACGGGTCTATTTCGGGTGCGTTGTCCTAGTTATTACGCCTAGGAGATTTGACGGGGCATATCATGTATGTCCCGTGCTTACGACCTTTCGTGCGTAATTTCCGGGATATTTGTTGACACCAAAATCTTATTAGGCTTTTATGATGATTTAGGGCGTAACAACCCTTGATTTAATTAACTGTCGAAACGAGACGCACTTGTAATAACTCGTCGACCCATGTAATCATTTTATACTAATTAACTCGGGTGAGGGATATTCGACGCAACCTATAATTTTTACTCACTTTCTTAATATAGCTTTATTTTCCCTCGCCTAGATTACTATTTCCCTTTTATGCATCTTTTCCCTTTTTGTGTATAATCATCTTTTACACTTTTATTTTAGGAGTATTAAATCACTTAAATTCTAACATCTCGTCTCTGTGGATTTTCGATACCCGACTTACCGCTGTTCTTGCCTCGCAAGTGTAGTAGTAACTTAGGTTTTTGTATTGAGTTGGCGAAACGAAAACAACGACTGTGCACTTTACACGCGCACACTTTTCGCACTTAATCACCTGGTACTGGGGAGCGAAGGTGGTCAAAAAAGTGATGGAGAAAGAGGTGAAGGTCCCGTCGGTAGTCCCTCCCCTCCATATGCAAAGTGTACGGAAGATGATGAGCAGGTGGCAGTGATAGAGGGGGGGCATTATGTGCTCTACATTGATACGATGGCAGGGTATGACTATATGAACTTTTCTTCCATTTGGTTGATGCCTGCGTTGATATATTACATGGAGGGTGTGCTGCCTCCATCAGTAAGGAACAGGGGTAGTAACAGCGTGCCGGGTTCTTAAGCATAGGAATTTTGGAGCAATGTATGAGTTGTGGAGGATCTGTCACTTTGGTAGTATTCCATTCCCTCATATTATATTCAGTTGGGAGGGGGTCATTTCATGCCAGTTCTTTATCATCCTCAGGCGATGATAGATAACTTCCCTCCTTTTCTAGAGGAGGACATTCAGCAGGAGGCATAATCTCTACTCCTATCTTATTTTTTCATCTTCAATTCCTAGTTTTAATTTCTTTATATGTTAATTAATTGAATTATTTTCTTAATCATTTCTCCTTCATGATCATGTTTGCGTCCATCGTGGCTATGGGACATTCGAGATTGGATGGCCTCCATCACCGAGCATGTGCGAATGCTGACTCACTCCTATATGGAACCATCGACGACGACTAATTATCCTATACTGGAGGCAAATTCTGGAAGCCGTTGATCTACTGCTCATCGTCACGGGAATCATACTCACTAAAATCCTTGAGGCGATGGTTTTTAGGGTAAGGGTGAGAAAGACTGTGTTGTGCTCCAACAATTATCTTTTTTTCTTCTTTTCTTCATCTTTTTCCATTTTTCCTGAAAAATGTAAAAGCACTGACATATATATATATATATATATATATATATATAGGAGAAGGCTCACCTACATCATGTTTTATACATCATCCATACATCACACAAAGTTCTAGCTCCTTAAAAATCATTTTTTCCAAATTTTTTATTTTTCTCTTGAAATTAACCTTCCAATAAACGCATATTCAAAAAATTAGGTCAAAATATATTTTTTAACTATTTTTAAAAAATTCACAAAAAACTGCCCAAAATACCTTATTATAAGGGTCTGCGCCAGCAGTTTTTTGTGAACTTTTTAAAAATAGCTACAAAATGTATTTTGACCTAATTTTTTGAGTATGAGTTGAATAGAAGGTTAATTTCAAGGGAAAAAAAATTTAAAAAAAAATTCTTAGGACCTAGAACTAGATGTGATGTATGGTGTGATGTATACATCATGATGTAGGTGAGCCTTCCTCTCTATATATATAATAATGCTCTTGTGCGGACTAGTCTGCATTTTAAGAGTACGGACCGAATATGTGTCACCTAACGGTGGGCCTATAAATTATCCCCTAAATTATAGGCACATTCTCTCTCTTTTCTGAGCTCACCGCCAGGTGACACATGTCTGGTACGTACTCTTAAAATGAGGACTGGTCCGCACAAGAGCATGATTGTATATATATATATATATATATATATATATATATATATATATATACACACACACACACACACACACACACACACACACACACACACTAGGGTATGCCCGTGCCTGAAGGCATGCTGCAAAGTTTTGAAAGTGTATGTCGTTGATTAGACCACATGTCGTATCTAGTTCGTAACAGATAAATAATTTTCAAATTGTTTTTTAACACAAAATTGTAAACAGTTTTAAAACATTAGGAAATTTTTTATGTATTTATATTAGAGCCGACAAAACGAATGAACGGGTCGTTTTTCACATGACCTGAAATGACTCAATAGCATCGTTTTTTTTCTTAACACGGCACAAAATGTTTTCATGATAAGTAAATACAGTTCAATATGACATGATTAGAACCAACCCAACATGACACGATTAGGCCAATTAGTGAAGAATTAAAACATTAGTGGGTCTAAATAGTGTTATCAAAATAAATTTAATACTAAAAGTTGTGGGTGGAAACAAATGATTTGATTCCTACCCCATTTTTAATGAAAATGAATTATTTTTAAAAAAAAATCAACCACCACATGCTTATGTATAGAACTTAATCAACTTTTTCAAATTATTAGTAGTTACTTATAATCTGAACAAATTTAATTAGTTTTATCAAACACGCACAATTTAGTTATATATATATTTATTTTAACAAATTTAATTATTTCACCTGAAGGCACGGCGGAAATTTTCTAAAAATCGATATGTGTCTCCTGTCAAATTCATATCTAAATGTGTCTCATGTCAAATTTTCCAAAATCTATTCAACTCATGTCAGATTACTTGGCCCCAATTACACTTGATCATAACACATTACGTACCTAAAGTATGACTGAGCCTAAATTACTCCATAGTTATTAAATAAAATCTCAAACAATGAAGATTCGTATCTTCTCAACCGAGCACTAGGCAAATGGATATATGTACTAACATTAAATGAGTTTCTTTTATAAGTAGAAATAAAATCATATTAAAAAACCCATTATATAATGAAAGCATTACATCATATTTAGGTCATTTTCTCATTAACAATGAATACACACATAAATATATGTCATCAAGTCCATAAAGACCTGTTCTAGATAAGACTAATATAGATTATGATTGCAAACTGAATAGTAAGTGAGAAGACCTATTCTAAAGGACCTCCTTTTGAAGACCTCATGCATTGCAGGTCCAATGTTTGTTGGAGACTCGACCGCTATCGCGCTAGATTCCCTGTGCGTCTTGATTTTATCTTGTGTAGTACCCTTTCCACCCAATACAATGGCTCCAGTATGTCCCATTCTCCGGATAGGTAGTCCAATGACTCCAACAATAAATGCGGCAAGAGGCCTTTTCATCTCACTTTCCTTTATGAGGGCAACAGTATCGTCTTCAGCTGTAACACCAATTTCACATTATGTGTATCATGGCTGAGTTCAAAAACCTATTGTAAGAAGAAATTAGTAAAGGCGTGTAAAACTTCTTCATGTGAAAGCCCATTTTCACATCTATTGGGGAGTCAATATTCAACACACGCAACATCCAAGCATCAAAGTCCAAGTTACCACTGAGTGTCCAAAAGTTTTTCCATCTATAAGAAAGAATGCTAGTACACGCTGCTTCTTTGATTGTTAGAATGGACAAAATGATCAGAAGAATATCATCTTAACTTCAATCTACCAAAAAAAAATTCGCTTGCTACTCTAGAGACATCAGAACTGAGGGAAAAAAATACGATTCAGAATTACGAGAAAAAAATCCATCTAATTTAGTACAAAAACAAAAACATTTTTTCTTAATATATGTGCACAATAATACACTTGATAACAGATCCATATGGAAACAAAAATCAGTTTGAATTAATTAAAAAGGAAATCACCTTCAATGACACAAATTTAGAACAAACCTGCACACTTTTCTCCATCTAATTTAGTACTATAATCCTGTTTTTCTTTCTATAATGGAACCTGCGTAAATAAATAGAAATAGTCTTAGGTAAGTATGAAACTTGGTGTTAAGTCTTAGTGGTCAAATGTAGCTTGGCTATCCTCTAGAGGAAGAATATAGAGCCCATATTCTTGATAGAACTTAATCAATCCAAAGTCACAACAGAATGGGTAGGAGCAAGCAACCAATTCAAAAATGAAAATAAGGTATTACTGATTTAAACAGATGTTGCTGCAGCTTGGACACCATCTCCCAAACAGTAATGTGTATTAAAAGTAAAGTATACCAACCATCCTACTAATCAATAACCAAACACCTCCAATTTCTAACTCTACACTACACCATAAATATTAACTGTTATATTCACAACTCTACACTACACCATAAATATTAACTGTTATATTCACATTCCTTTTCAAACATCCAAAAAGAGATAAAAAAAAATGTATCCAATGAAAAAGTACACTTCGTAGCTTACACAAAAATGTAGAGTAAGTTGTAAATGAATATACTAAAAAAATCATAATATAACTAAACATGCCTTACAACACCCATATAACCACGGGATTTGCTTTGGAAAATTTGAGTACATTGTATTACCTTCCTCACATTACCATGAATCCCTCTTGATAAAACAATAATGATGGTTCATAACTGGTATATTAACACACAAATTATACAGCACTTGGCGAGTTATACATTTATCCTAAGCTGCAGGGGTGGTATTCGATGTTGGCCATCCTGTGCATCCCAATATGATGTGTTGATAGCATTAAGAGATGCCATTTGTATCATATCAGATCATTTGTTCATTAGTTCATTAGTATAGTTTATCTACCTGATGAATTTCTGTAATTTCTATTGACTTGCTAATTTTTTTTCATTCCAGATTTTAGCAATGAAGATTGCAACACATGAAACTTACCTTGACCTAACATAATAAATCCTTGAATACGAATCCCAAACGTACCTCCAATACCAAATCTGAATCCCATATGATGAAATTTGCAAAACATGGGGTTTTAAATGATGAAATCTGTATAACTCTTGACTTTTGATTTTTGATATTGTAGGGTCATGAAAAAATTAATTAAACTTAATAAAAAACCAAACCTAAATCTAAGTAAACACAATAAAATTAAAAATCAAAAGTTAAAACGCATTCAATAATTAGAATACGCAAACATGTGGAGGTTTGTAACCGCATAAGAAATTTACAACTGTAACCTTCTTTGGCATTTGAAGTCTCACCTTCATCTTTCTTTGCTTCATCTGTCTTTTTTGTTATCGCATTAACTGTGAGCTTCTTCTTCCCGACAAATATAAGCTACAATAAGACAGTGAAAATAATTAATACAATGGAGATAAGAACACCAATTATGAGGTTCACTTGTTTGTCAGCCTTTTCAATAAGATCCAAAATTTTAAGCTTGTGTTGACTCGAGCAAGAAATGTCAGCAATCTTGTATAATAGGTCATATATTAGTAAAATTTGAGAAACACATAAATAAGGCTTACAGATAGGCCGTTGAGATTAGACAGTTCCGAGTCCAAACTTCTTAGTTTGGAGGACAGCTTTGGAAGGGTGAGTTTGGACAGTTTTGATCTTCGCCAAAAAATGCAGTCTCAATCTTATAATAGCTAGTCTCTGGTGTAGCAAACACTCCCATGGCCATCAAATGAAACCCCCCAATCTTGATTATGAACCTCTGAAATTTCAAACAGAGGAACCACTGAAATGACCTCAACTTTTCATTCGAACCACTGAAATTTTAAATAGAGGAAAACACTTCGAATTGTACAGTAAGCAATCAATCAAAATTAAGACAAAAGAAAACTTTTCATGTCCTGTTTACTATCTGTCTACTTCCAAGTTCAAATAGGTATTGGTGCAACAATAGATCACTTAACAAAATATTTCTTTAAAAATCAAAACAAACATAAATGTCTAAAAGATTCTAGGCCATTAGGGTTTCCATCACATAATCCCAGCAAACAGTTACATGTTTCTATCAATTATGTATGTTGCAAATGAATGTGTTGAAACTTGAGTTCAAATAATCCTTGTTTGGCATGTTAGTAAAAAAGTCCGAGTACGTACTTGCGACGATCGATGATATGGGATCATCATTTGTAGGCACAATTAAATCACTTGGTATTTGAATCCAAGTTCGATCGAATTCGTCTTCTAAGCAAGTCCAAGGTATTGTACCTTTTCTGATTCCAAGTAGCTAAGATGAGTCTTGTATTCTCATTTTCTTGACTTAAAAGGAATATAAAAGGAACCCTACATCCACAAACACATAATAGAGAAATTAAAACTGAAATAAAACTTTTCTTAGAATCAACATTAACAATGATAACTAATCCGAGTATCAATTGAAATGATTTCTTAATTATTAATTTGATATCAATAAAAATCCTAATAGTACAACAATCATCATCAAATATCCAACATAATAACAATCAATTTACCAACAAATCAAGCAATATAAATAAGGTTTGGTTATACCAAGCAAGATTTACAAAAATCGAAAGATGATAACATGTTTTCCCCCAAAACACACCAATACATATTACAATAAACACCATAAAAAATAGATAAATAAAACAGAGCAATAGATTGTATGTTTTCAAATAAACACATACACAAAGCAATAAAATAGAGGTCTTAAATATTCTAGGCCATTAAAGGTTTCCAATGCATATTCCCAACAAATAGTTGAATGTTGCTATCCATTTATGTATGCTATATATGAATGTGAACAAACTTGAGTTCAAATAAAATGGTACATACCTTAAAATATGTATAAATATTTGTAAATTAAAATACTATTTTTTTAAAATACTAAAAAAACTCGCATTTTTTCACGCCCTACTTCTAAAAAACTCTCGTTTTTCACGTCTACCCCCCCCCCCCCCCCAAAATGCGCATTTTTCCACGGCTTACCCCAAAAAATGTTGACCATCATTGACCATGCCTTAATCCACACCTAGAGCCAAAACTTGGCGTATCTAAAAAGCCTCACACCTAGGCGCATTTTTTAGAACACAAATTAAGAGAAAGAAAACAATGGAGGAAAGAGATAATACCTTGATAAAGAGAAAAAAATCAACCCCATTTAAATCTGCAAATGCAAAACAAAAATAACCTTCACTGGGTAGAGATAGGAGATGATTTGAGCGCAAAATAAAAATCCCGTCAAAAAGAAAAATCAATACCTTTCGTAGTATTCATTTGGGTGAAATAACCTACAAAAGATAAAATGAAAAAAAAAATTAAAAGCCCAATGTTTGAACTGCGCAAACTCAAACCAAAAACATTAACAAAAAATACGCTTCACACGGATCCGTGATATTGAAGCCCTCAGATCTACAAAATCAAATCCCCAAATCAAAACCCTTAAAAATGTGATATTAAAGCCCTGAGATCTACAAAATAAAAATCAAATAATACCCACAATTGATAAATTTGAAAATCCAGTGTTTGACAGTCACATGTGAAAAATCGAACCAATAACACTAACAAAAAACCTACTTGATATAGATATTTCATATTAAAGCACTAAGATATACAAAATCCAATCCCCAAATCAAATCCCCCCGAAAACGTGATATTAAGGCCTGATATCCACAAAATATGAATCGAACAATGCTCACAATTGATAAATCCAAAACCCTAATATCGATTCAATAAAAATAAAAAATAAAAATTAGATAGGAGAAGGAGATAATACCTTCATGGCTGAGTGGAGGCTAAGAGAGAGAGAGAGTTCTTGAGAAATGAGGTCCGGAGAGTGTGTGCATGTTGGTAACTGTAAACATCATAACAAAACTCAGGTAAATCCATTAACAATATTATCTACCTGTAAACATCATAATAAAAGATACAAAAGATGATAGAATAGGTTTACCTTCTATGGATGGGAGTGAGGAGAGTGTAACAGAGTTGAGGAGGAGGAGGAGGGGTGTGGCGTAGAGGAGGAGGAGGAGGAGGCGGTGGATCGGAGAGAGGGAGATAATGGGTTGATGATTGTGGTAGCATTTTTGGGGGGTTGCAGATCACAGAATAGGAGACAACTACAAAATGAGAGGTTTGTGTGGGCAATGAAAGAGAGACCCGATAAATTGATGGAGTGGTTTATGACCAAAATACCCCTAATTTTGAATTAAAGTGCAAGTTTGGAAAGTTACAAAAGAGGAGGGAACCAAAAATTTGAGGGACAAAGTAGGAAATGAAAAAAATCTCATTAAGATGACATCATCTTTTAATCTTATGACATACATAAGTTTCTTACTTTATATATATATATATATATATATATATATATATATATATATATAAAGTGATGCATTTTCATCTTTGGTTTATCTTGAATCTAAGACCTAAACTATATGCTCTTTATTTTTCCATTGAGGGTTTTATTAAGATGAAAAGTATGAAAATGTATTAAAAAATTTAAATATATGCCTTTGAATATTTAAGGAAAGAAAAGTTCGAAAAACCTTTTTGTAAAAATTTAACTTTGAAAGGGGATTATTTAGAAAAAAGGGGAAATAAAAAATAAAAGGGGGAAATCTTTTTAAAAAAGTGATGGTGTGCCGAACAGGATTCCCTCTGGCATGCCTATCAGCATACCATGCTCCTCCTGCGTCCTTGGTACTTAGGATCTGTTGTAGCAGGAGCTAGTTCATTACTTTCATCTTTTGTGGGAAATTTTGAGTATGAAAGGAGACTTTGGATGAGGACTTAAGTCACACCTCAAGTCTTTATCTCCTTTTAGTTTTTCAGAGTTTATTATCTTATCAAATGTCCATTCATGTGACTAAAACCTTTGCCACCCAGCTTAAAGGCTTGGAAGCTATGTGCTTGTACAATGTCAACTATGAGTCATTCAACCTGAGCCCAACCACTTTTTGGCGTAATCATTCGATATACTGGAACCTTTTGGAAGTATCTTTGCATTTTTTGTTCGCTGAAGACCATATGTTTCGCTTTGGCTTGGATGAGGTGTACCCGACTTATAAAGAATTCTCCATCATGTTGGGCATCGACCCTCTAGTATTTGTAACCATAACTAACTTTTATCATTCTCCTCGAGTGTCTTTGTCCTTATTAATACATATTTCCACTATTAACGCCTGACCACTAGTCTGTGGGGGATATAGCAATCTTCCTGCAGTGCTGAACTCGGTCCATCAGAGGGATTATGGGGATAATCTCTTTATCGGTGTAGTCTCTTTGGGAGTGACTGCTAATATGATTTTGGTGATAGGAGGTCTGAATGCATACCATCAAGTGGCCACCATTGTACCGTGGATGTCATACCATCACAATACTGATGCTGCCATACTGGCGAAAACTTTTAATGGTCTGGACGAATGGAAGGAAATTTGGTCCAATTTTTCGCAAAGTAACCCTGTGATGTCGTTCATGTCATAGTCGGAGAGGATTCATCTAGTGGGTCCCCTGAATTCTCTGATTGGCCTTGTGAATTTTTGTGCATAGAATTTTGAGAGTTTTGTTCCTTTAGTGGAGAACTAGCTTGATTGGATTTTAGATAACGAGGCTAGATATATCTGTTAGTCTATGGAAGAGTGGGCTGAATTGCAACCCATTTTGTAATTGGACGACTACCTGAATGCTCAGCTCGTGGGTCTCCATCAGAGTTCTCTATCATTTCCTTAGCAACTTTTTATTCAAGTGGGTTGGGAGCAAATTGTGCCTCCACGCATAATTAATTTCTTCCACGTGGGTCATGATGGTATTATCTAAGGTGGTTATGAATGGATGTGGTTATAGAGTTTAGTTCAAAGGAAATTGAACAAAGATGGGTCATGATGGTTGAGGCCGTGGATGTTAGTGTGGTGATGCCATCCAACTTTTTTAAAGAAAAACCACTATATTGAACATATAAGGAAGTGAAATCATGATTGGGATTTTTAGGGACCCTTGGGGAATAGTAGTGGTTGTGGTAATTATGATGAGGCAGGGTTTTCCTATAACTGGATGGATTTGTGAAGCTTTATTACTGTAGCTTTATAGCCGGTGTGTATGTGTTTGTGTTTGGGTATAGATTTGGGTAGGCTATGTCATTGTGGTAGGCAGTTTATGTAAGTTTTTAAGGACTTTTCTTGTCACTGATACATCAAGTAAGTTACATGTTTTAAAATAAAAGATGTAATAAATGATGATTTTGGCTTATCTTGTTGTGCCTTTGGAAGGATTTCCTATTTTTTAAATTATTAATACTAATTGCTAATGAATACATCATCCTTTTGTTCACTTAAAAATGATGAGAGAGGCTAGCGTTTCTTGATGGAAGAAAAGAATAGCATTTTGTGAAAAAGAAAGGACCATGCCTAAAGTGTCTTTATGGGATGCCTAAGTACCTCTGTTGGGAAAACGTTGTTTGTAAGTCTGAAATATATTTAAGAGGATCAAGTCCCACGTAGTTATTTTACACGGATAAAAGAAGATATTTTTGTAATAATATAATTGAGGTGAGAAATGTATAGCATCACGAGAGTTGAATTAGGGTAAAATTTCTTAAAACGATCCAAATTGATTGGATATGCCAACTCTTCTCCATCGAGGTATATGAGCATAGTGGCGCCACCTAACATCATTTTCTTCACGAGGTATGACCCACTCTAATTGGGCTTGAATTTTCCTCTTAAGTCCCAGATGGGCTCTACGATTTCCTTGAGAGAGAGGTCGCCTTCTTGTTACCGCAGTTTTTAACCTTTCTATTAAATTATTGTGTAATGCAAAAGTTATACCCTTGTATATTGTGTAAAGCTTCCAGTCTCTTCTCATCTAAGAGTGTGAGCTCGTCGTAGTGGCTTTATTACTAATAAACTTTCCAACTTAATTTTCAAGCATGACCCGTAGGGAGGGTATCTCAAGTTCAATAGACAAAATTTCTTCCATTCCATATACTAAAGAGTATGGTTAGCCCCAGTGAATATTCTGAGGGACATATAGTAGCCCTATAGGGTATAAATGATTTCCCTATAACTTACAATCATCTTGTTGATTATGGATTTGAGTCTCTTATTAGTGACTTCAATAACCCCATTAGTTTGTGATCGATAGGGGGAAAACTCGTGCCTATGAATTATGTACGCTTTGACTACTTCTATAACTTTAACTTCAAAGTGGAGCCATTTTCAGATACTAGCTCGTGAAGGACTCCGTACCAACATATGATATTTTTTTCTGATGAACTTGGCTTTTTTCTTTGCATCTAATACTGCATATAATTCGACATCAACCCATTTAGTAAAATAATTAATTGCGATCAGAATGAATTCATTCCCATTTGATGCTTTAGAAGTCACTTTCCTAATGATGTCAATGCCCCAAGTTGATAAGGGTTAGGGAAATGTCGTGCTTTATAACTCTCGAGAGGGGGAAAGTGTTGAAGATTGACAAAGTGCTAGAATTTGAGGAACCTTCTGACAAAAGCAACGCAATCTTGGACCATGATAATCTAATGGTATCCTTATCGGATAATCTTATTGGTAAGCATATGACCGCTCATGTGAGGGACACATTCCCCACTATGGATCTTTTGCATCATTTCTTCAATGTCAGCCCCTGTTATGCATTACAAATTGGTGCCGTCGAAATTCCTTTTGAAGAGTGTCGTGTCACAGATGATGTACTGATCTACAAGGTTATGAAGGATAATGATATCCTTATTATTAACCCCATGAGGATATCGACCATGTTAGATGAGGCACCAAATGTAATTGTACCATAACTTAACTTTATTCGAGTCTTTTTCTAATGTGAGTTCAATGTGATAATAGTGGGTTGGCGTGGATTGATTATGAATTTAAAATGGGCCATTATTATTCCTTCAGGCATGTCAATCATAGAGGCTAAGGTTACCAATGCATTGATAAAATTCTTTCTCGAGTAGGAGAGGTAGTGGAATGTAACATCCTTAAATCTGGAAGCAAGCTCTTTAAGTTGAGCATAAAAAGGTATGGTTTTATCATCTTTGACTTTACATTTACATAGGACTTGTCCTATGATAAGGGTTATCCGTGGACATGAAGATATCGAATTCCTTTCTCGAGGGCAGGATTGAGCCCCACAGTGCATGCTTCATATTTTGTCATATTGTTGGTACAAACGAAGTCTAGCTTGATGGTGATGGGAGTATAAGAGTCATCAATTGTGATAAAGAGTATCCCAATGCCATATATATATATATATATATATATATAGTCTTACTGGCAGCTTCGCCAAAGAACATTTGCTGCACTAGCTCTTTATAAGAAGTTTAAAGAGTATCCTCATTTGGGAATTCATAAATCCATACATCGACTTTTCCCATGGGATTTTTGGCTAGGTAATCAAAGATAGATATTCCTTTGATGGATTTTTGCATGTCATAGATGAGGTAATCAAAGATGGATCTTCCTTTAATGACTTTTTGCATGACATAGATGATATCAAACTCAACTAGAAATAGTAGCCGATGGGCCATGCAGTCTAATAAGGTAGGGTTGTGTAGCATGTTTTTATGGGATCCATTTGAGACATTAATTTCATAGGGAATACAAGCACGTAGTGTCAAAGTTTTTGAGTAACCAAAACCAGGGCAACACATGCCTTTTATAATGTTGTATACTTTACGTCATATCCTACTAGTTTCCAATTGGCATAATATGTGGCTCTCTCTTTGTGCAATTCTTTGATGTGTTGGGCCAGCAAAGCCCCAATCGCAGTGTTTGTAACAGTTGGATAAAAGAGAAGGAGTAGATCATATTGCAGTGGCAACACTGAAGGATAGATAAGATATCACTTAATTTTATCAAAGACCTCTTGGAATGACTTATTATAGATTTTGGTTTAATCATTTCGAAAGATCTTTAAAATGGGTTCAGAGATAGAAGTGAGTTGACTGGTGAACTTTATGATGTACTGGAGTTTTCACAAGAAACCACAAACTTCTTTCTCAGTCCGAGGTGGTGGAATTTTGAGGATTAACAAGGTATTCTTCAATTCCTCTTTTGTTGACCATATATCCAAGGAGTTTTGGACTTGATGATCATATTTTCAACATAAACCTCGATCTTTTTATGGATGAGATCGTATAGGATGGTTATAACAACTCTTTGGTATCTAGCCCTGACAGTTTTGAGGCCGAAAGGGATGAAAGTGTAGCAAAAGGTCCCCTATTGGGTGGTTAAAGTAGTCTTTTCTTGGTGATTGGGATGCATCTTGATCTGGTTAAACCCCGTAAAACCATCAATAAATTACTTGAGGGCATGGATGGATGTATTATCGATGATTATGTTAATATTAGGCAAAGGGTAATCATCATTTGAAGAATCTTTATTCTGATCTCGGTAGTCGATGAACATTTGGACTTTTCCTCCCGATTTTGGCACATGGACGATATTGGTGAGCCAAATAGGATACTTGACTACACAGATGAAACCTATGTTCAACTTTTTGACCACTTTGTCTTTCACTTTGAGGGACCATTCGGGTCATAGCTTCCTTAGTTTTTGATTGACAAGATTGCATTCTGGATAATTCGAGATCTCATATTACACAATCTATGTGTCAATAGCAGGCATATCATTGTAAGAATATGTGAAGACATCCATGTGTTATTTTAAAACTCTTCAAAATGTGATCGTTCATGCTCATTAAGGGTGGACCCTATCCTTATCTCACGTGGATTTCTATTAGAACCAAGATTAATAAGAATAGTATCATCACCATTAGTTTGAACATGGTTTTGCCGTTTGATTTTTTTTCTTACGAAAATCAGTTAAGAATTTTCCATTCATTAGATCATCTCCATAAATTGTTTGACTAGAATCAATGTAAATAATATAAGGAACAACAAGAAACCTAAAATCTTCGTTTATTTCATTTGCAACATTTCAGGAAATAAAACATTGATAACCTCATCAAATGAGGCCTTGTTTACACTTTCATCAGTAACAGAAAAAAATAAACATATTTAAGTTCATTCTTTAAGAGGTAGACAACAGGGTTTTGGACAAGTAGAGCTGGGTTGACTGGAATGCTTAGCCAGTTGAGGAGGGGTTTACCAGCGGGGGTGATCTTTGTATAAGGTTAGGGCGACTTGGATTCAACGCAAATCAAACAGAGGTACATTTCCAGTATATGGAAGTCAAACGATTCGTCACTGTCAGTGCTTTTAGTGTTATCTGTGCTTTCAGTGCTCGAAGAGCTCAAGTCGATAGACTTGATGGTCTGGGATTTCACCTCATATTTTGGGCCCTACGTCCAAGTGAAGATATATTCTAAGAAGATCTCAAACCTCAATTTTAATTTCATTTTAGCAATATCGTACAATGGATTTGGAAAAATGCAAAAGGGCAAGAATTCACCCTTCCTAATAAAACACCCATTTAGAGAATCTTCGAAGATAACTTATTTCCTCTTCAACACTCCCTTTAGGTACGGATGATGGAGATCCATGGGCTCAGCTGGAGATGGCTAATATCCAGTTAGCTTAAGGATTCCTTATCCTCGATTGCCCATCCCCATTTCGAGTAAGAAATGCATGTTTTTGAACATCTAAATCACGTTTACGTTGCTATGTAGGCAATGGACAGGTCTAACTTTGTTTTTAAAGTATTTTTCTAGTGGAAGTGGATCAATCTTAAAATATGAGAGAAAATTTTCATTTGCATTATGCTAGATCTATAAGACTTGGTTGCTTGTTCCAATGCCATTAAATTAATCGTCATCTTTGATAATGATGATGACTTAGTTATCTTCAAAGAACTTCATCTTTTGATGGAGAGAAAAGGCCACTCAGATGATGTTGTGGCTCCATGGTCGACCCAATAGTAAGTTAAAGAATGCATGGATATCGATAACTTGAAATTCCATTTGAGGGCATATTAGGATAGTCCCTAGCGTAAAATATATCAAGTCATAATTTCTCGCCAAATATTATCATAAGCACGTACAACGGAGGATGTACGAGTGAGGTCATTGACATGTAAGGCCAAGAAGCTAAGAGTTCCTAACGAATAAACATTCAAAGCAGAATCGTTATAAATAAGCACCAATGAAACTGTCTTCCCTGTGACTTATACTGAGATATTTAGGGCATAATTTTGATCTAGACCAATTTAGGAAACTCATCATCTATAAAGGAGACAAGTCTAGTACTAGTTAGAGTTTGAACTATATGAGTTTCCTCTTCAAGGGAGGTAGAGAGTTGAGTCGTAGGTCCAGTGAGAAGTTTTATCAGAGTGTTCATGTGAAGTTGGGAAAATAAATGATCCCCACCGAGAAATATTGTCTTGGGTATTCTTAAGATGCTCGAGGACTTTACTCTCCTCAACTCACATTTTTGGCATTGGGATTTCTTTGATACCCCCTTTCCCTTATTCGCGGGTGCACTTGTTGATGGGAGGACTGGATATGTAAATTATCAGCCCGATTAGGTCATAGGATTCACATATATTAGGAAGAATAGAAACCCAATGTCTTCATGAATCTCTGGTGTAATACAAATTTCATTCATTCCTAATAGCAACTCTTTAAAAGAGATCATTCCGTAATAGCAGGCACTCATGTCGAAGTTTTTGTTATCGAATTCACCATCTGGGTCATCCGAAGGATTAGCTTAATCTCTAGACTCGGTAACGATAATGTTATCTTCTCCAGAAAATTCAATGCATTCTACGATCTCAACTGCCTCGCCACATAAGTATTCCCATGTAACAAAAAAATATTGGGAAGAAAGGATCATATATCCCTTGAGTTGTAATACTATAAGTATCTCAGAGGTTTCACAAATCTTCTTCCTCTTGACATGTTCTTCTGACAAAACTTAAATGATGTTATTCTAAAAGAATCTTTATGTAGGTAAAAACTAATCATCTGACATTCGATCCCACTTCCGGGCTTCCATGTAAATATCACTCATCTTCTCATAATTTCTTTCTTCAAGTGTCATTTCAGATGTGAATTTCATATTAAAACTTTTGAGTTGTTCCAGGGCAGCTAGAAGCTCCATACTCCCTATTTTTAAGCGGGTTCAAATAGTAATGCAAGCCCTTATTATGAGAGAAAGATCCTAATAAGATCCATTATAGGGATGTTGGAGGAAAGATAGACAAACTTTGAGAGCCATAAGTGATTTAGGAGAATTATCGAATGAATTAGGCTTAGTGATGGGTCAGATGTTAGTAGAGGGACTGAAATCTAGGTCTTCATCTATGAGGATGGCATTCATGCTGGTTTGGTGTATGGGTAGAGGGTCTTGTATGGTGTTTGTCTTATAATTTACGGGAGGGCTGATTAAATATGTATCTATAAGTCATTAAATAATATTTATCAGGTGATAACATTGATTGGTGGTATGCACGATGATTTGGTGGAACTCGTAATAGGCATTATGTCTAAAATTTTTAGGAAGTGAGTTAAGAGGTGGACGAGGGTCCAAGGGTTTAATGAGGTTGTGGTATATCTTGGTATGCTTTGGATAGAGGATCATGAAGCTTTGTTCATTCCTTTTGAGTTGTAACATGCTATTCTTTCGGTGCCCGTGACATGCCAGGCTGAGAGGAAATGTTATTAACGATTCGACTTCTTTGACTCGAACTCGACTTTTTTTATAGTTGTCATTTTCTTCGATCTAAACCCCAGCATTCCAAAAGGCTTTAAAATGGGGGTAATATTGGCTACCCATAGTGGTCCGGATGTGTGGCAAGAAATTATTCTTCATGATGCTAACTTACTCTTCCTCGGACACGTGATTGGTAATGGTGAAAACCTTCCATCTCGAACTACAGATGAAACTATTGACATATTACTTGGAGTTTTGTTTGATAAATTCAATGAGATACATTTAACTCTTTATTATAATTATGGCCATGAATTCCCTTGCTACATCTTTTCATCTATGAATTCGAGATTCTTCTAATAATAGGAACCAATGACGAGTACTTTCTTTAAGATTCCATTGGAATATCAGAGCCATTATTTCTTCCATATCCCCTTGTAAGCTCGTGGAACAGTGGTAGTTATGAAAATGCACAATGGGAGGTTCGCTACCTCCAAAATCCTCAATATCGGGAATTTATAATTTCTATGGAAATTTGGCATTTGGGTAAGGGGACATGTGAGTGTAATCCACGTAGTTCCCTAAAATATTTTCTTGGTAAAACTTTTTAGAAAGAAATTTGAGGTCTTCCTTGAATCGGTCCAATTCTTCTTCTTTTGGATAGGTAGGAACATGTGTTGGTAAGTTATCCCCTAGATGAGCTAGGTTTGGCATCGATAGATGAGCAGGTAATGGCCCACTAACAGGCAAAGCACGCAGATGATGAGGAGCTTGTTGATACTCTTCTAGAGTCTATATAGGTTCGAGCATTTGCATTTCTACAACATGGGGAAAGGCAACCTCAGGTTTGGGAACATCTTGGATCTGTCCACTATTTCTTTGTATTTCTTGGGCATTGTTTTGTAGACTGTAAATCTTTGTGGTAAGCTAAGCAACTATGGACATTGAATATGTTAGGTCATTTGCATTCTTATCAGGGTTTTCCATGAGAAATCTTGAGTAAGACCACTCAGTTTATGCAGTGGATGATGAGGGTGTAGAACTCTGGGGGTGGCTTGATAGTCGATCCAAGCCAACACAATGCCAGGCCAAGGAGTGCGGTTATACCTAAGAGGGAGATAATTTTTTTTTTATTAAAGAAGAATATTTTTTTGGCGTTCTTGATAAAGGGAGAAAATATTTTTGCCAATTTCTTAAAAAAAGGAGGATAAGAGGAAAAATCCCCAATGTATTTATTATTATTAGTTTTCACTTGAATTATTTTCTGCCTAAGGTGCAAGTGAAACGACGAACATGACCCGAGTCTAGGGAATGATGGGGAATATGATGCAAGACATGGTTTGACTTGTTTTTAGACTCATGAACACGTTCATTTTTTTAAAAATGGGCAAAATAACACAAAATTTGGGTGGTAAGTCGACCCAAAATTTTGATAAAGTTCTACGTTAGAACCAACAAACTAGGTACAGGGGTCCTAAGGTAGACACCTATATGAGGATTATACATGCAGGGATAGTGTAAGGGTTCTCCATTTAGCATGACTTCCATTCATCGGTACGTTTTGAAAAGCTATTTGATTTACCTGAGTGTACATGATTTGCCTCACGATATACCTCGTGGTGGTGGTACACTTGAGAGAGAATTAAATATACTCGACATATGTGAACAATTTTCATTATATATACCTCCCATCATGATTTCGATCAAGCAGTATGACGCAGGGGAACCGTTCGATATACTTCGAAGGTACTTAGTTAACGAAAGGTGAAAGTCATATCTTTTAAGTTAACTGTTCCTCGCAGAACCAACAACACATCACACAGTGACTCGTTAGTATGGGACACAAATTACTATTTTTATGTGCAGTTTTATGCATGCTAACAAGGGTGAAGTAGAGCATGGGAATACATGAGTGACATGTGAAAAAGAGCTAAGTATACATGTGTAAGAAATTATGTACGAGTAATAAGAAGCATGGAGTATGTAAAAGTGGAAAAATCACGATAATATATGTAAGGTGTGAAAGATGTGGATACACAAAAGTAAGAGAAACATATGTACAAAGTGAGAGTAGTCTGGGAATATGTTCGAGTGAGGAAAATAAGGAGATATGTGCCCAAGTGATGTCAAAATATATATATATATATATATATATATATATATATATATATATATATATATATGAAACACGTGGCATATACAAGTAATGTGAATCATGTGGCTAGTGCATCACATAGACATATACAAGTGGGAATAAGTATGGATATCAACAAGTGTATGGAGTATGTGAGAAAATGTGGGCAACTGAAATAAAACATGGTAAATATGTACAAGTGAATGTGAAGTATGTGAATAAAACGTGAGTATATACAAGAGAATAAGGCCTAGAAATGTACAAGTGATAGTAAGCATATGATAAAAAAATATAGTGTATACATGTGATAAGAAAACAAGCATGGTGCAGGAAAAACATGTACATGGATAATGAGACATAAGTATGTCATATAAGAGTAAGAAGAATACACAAGTGGAAATATATGTACAAATGTAGAAAAATATAGAAAAGGAGAAAAAAATAAAACAATGCCCATGTAAATAGAGTCTTATCCTTTAAAAATAAAGTCCCGAGCGGAATCCCCACCGTGGGTATCCTGGGCGGGCTTAGACCAAAAGACTTTGTGTGAAAATGGGGTCAAGGAAGAAAATTCCCATTATGCCACTCATACGATGTTCGCGAGCTCTCGAAAGAAAAAAGTGCCCATCATTAAGGGATGTGAAAATATAAATATTGGAGTCACCACCCAATTTTACACAAAACAGGCAAAAAATGTAGCCATGCTCGAAGAGGTGGTGTGAAAAGATTAACTTATACATATAAAATCAATTGGATCATGGGTTCGGAGACTAAGTTACAAATTGAGAATGTGTTAGGCACCCACTCCTCCCTTTTGGTTTCTCATGGGCTATAAAAATGTTTTCCATCTCCTCAAATCCATAGTTCATGTGTATAATGTGTATGGGGTGAAAATGTGTATATATGTGAAAAAAGAACTAGTAATGAAATCATTGTGTATGCATCATTAAAAAGGCTACGAATGAATTATTCAAAGGAGTATAACTATGAGAAAGAGAAGAATATTAAAGTAGCCAAAGAATGAGCGACATGTCGGATCATACTTCACTATAGAAGAGTGAATACGCATGTCTAACGAAATCGCTAAAAAGTTAAAATGGATAAACATAAATAATTATAAATATATTATGAGTGATACATCAGATCATAACTCATTAGAAACAAGTGAGTATGCATGTCTATGGGATCGATGAAAAGTGAAAATAAATAAACTAATAGATATGTGCTAGTGAAAATGAGAAGAATAAAACAACGAAAATGAGGAAATAGAGGACTCAAATCCCAAGATAAATTCGAGACACCTACGTAGCTAGTACCGGTATCAAAGTAGCGCACTTTGACAAATTAAAGGTGGGGTCTAACCCATAAATCTATAACTAAAGTTTTGTATTTTTAATTTTTGGAAAAGTGTTCACAAGGGGTGAAAGTGTGAGAAAAATGAGAAGAAACTCTAATTTGTTATAGGATAAACCCTATTTTTGAATTTTTGAGTTTATGAAAACAATCTCGAGAGGATATAAATAATAAAAATGTTATTAAGTGAAGAAAAAGCAAGAATTTGGTCAAAATGTGCTAAAAGTAATTAAATATATAGAATGAGACTAAATTGACAAAGTAGGATTTCAAGTTTAGATCTTCTAAGTGATTTGAATAATGATTTTTGAAAGAAGTGTTAGCTGATTTTGAAAGGCGGTGGAGTGACGACAAGTGGTGTAAAGTGGTGGAAAATGGTGGAAAAAAGTGAGGTGAGAAGGTGGTATAAGGGAATATTTTGAAACTGAAGTATTGAAAGGTTATGACACTGATTACGAGGCAAAGGTTCCTGAATAATAAGGTTCAAATTTCCTTAAATAGGAAACCTAAAAGGACAAAAAATAAGGTTTTCCCTAGGGTGTCTTCCGATTGGTATGGCACTGGGACTACCAATAGGCAGGCCTAACAAACTTGGTGGCCAATTAATGTATCCTCTGCCTATAGGCAGTCTAAAAATAGGTTTTTTCAAAAAATAGTCGTAAAATACAAGCCGTAAGTCCGTTTCATGCATGCCCGGGACCATTGAAAAGGGAATTCAGAGCTCTATTAAAATTCATTGGAATATTCTTAGGTTCGAAAGTTAAATGAAGCCAAACGGAGCTCGAAAACTTCCAGTTGCCTTCGATTTTGGATTTTTAGGTAAAATACAACTAAATGCGAACCGTAAGTCCGATTTATGCACGGTATGTACCATTGAAAAGGGGATTTAGAGCCCTATTAAAGTGTGTTCAGATATTCTTAGTTCCAAGAGTTTACTAAATTCAAATGAATCTTGGGGACTATTTAGTGACCTTTCGGAAAAAAGGTTCTAAATCCAAATCACGGATCTGATTCTTACACGGTATGGATCGTTAGAAAGGGAATTCATAGCCTAATGAAAGTGTGTGAGATGCTTTTAGTTATGAGAGTTTACTGAAGTCAAACAAAGCTTAGAAGTGTCTGATGACATCGGGCTTAGGTTTTGAAGGGGGACCATGGATCCAAGGTTGAAAGGACTTTCTAGAGGTATATGGTGGGTACTAGAATAGGGTGTCTATAATATGTCATAGAGAATTTGGTTGGTCACCTTTTTACTGTGTACGACTCTTTCCATTTCTCTAAAAAATATGCAGGGAAGACCATGTTGGTCATCTTACCAAGCCGAGTGAATAAGAATATAACATGTTGAGGCTTAACAAAGGATTTGTTCTTGGTGAGGGTGATGAAATTATGATTTATTAGCTAGAAGAGGCGATACTTATAAGGCATTATCATGACCTTTATGACCTATTCTATCCAAGCAATGCCGAATACAATTTGTTCTGAGAGACTTTAGTTCTACTAATAGGATGCGATGATTTTTGAGGGATAAGAATATTCTCCATGGTTTATAACCCTGAACATGTGTGTGGAGGTTAACTCTAGAAGATCAATATAATCTATACTCCCCTAACATATGCCTTGTATACATCCTCTCCAACCTTCGCCAATGAGGCTTAAATATTCCTCATGAGATATTCATTGATGTCTCTTTATAGGACAACTATCCCTCCCAATTATGATTTTGGAGGTAAGAGCAGACCATATTTAGTCACTCCTTCATGACTATGGTCTTTTGGTATTAAGTGAGCAATTATTTGTAAAATAAGTATAACCAAGTCCTTTTGGAACATGATCAAAAAACTCCACACATATGTTTTCCAACTGAATTGAGTCATATTTATATTATATATCGACCTACATGTTAAAGATAAATGCATACACATTAGTGTTTAGCGAGAATCAAATGAAGTTCAGGTGAGAAAACACACAAAATGGGTGACTATTTTTGTTGGGGCTTTTTTTCGAACACATGTGCAAGGGTGATAAATGGCTACGATGGTGGTCCTATATTGTTGAATCTTGCCCAATTTTTCAAAACGTCATAACATTAATTAATAACGTGTGTATATCTAACAACAATTATGAAAAATGTTAGCATTGTGACAAATAAATCAACAATGTAGCATCAACACACAAAAACGTAAGTTTAAACTAGAAATCCTAATTTAATCCAATTGATATATAAAAATATGCACACATTGTTTGTAAAGATGTAGGATTGGATTATGATGAGATTTGAATTTTTAAAGGATTTGGGTTTAAGGGTTTTGAGAATGTAGTGGGGTTTGATATGATTTTTGTATAAAACTCAACTCAATATTGTTATTACCCAGATATAAGCTTCATGACTTCATCAGATCTATTCGAATTAGGGCAGGATCCATCCGACCCAGACGCGTTTGAATTTTTTATATGGACAAAAAACTTAGGGGTTTACTATTAACAATAATATGGTTTTTACAATTTGTTAAGAATGGGCTGATGAAATGTTTTTTTCTGAAAAGTAAACGTGTGGGTAACCCCCTCGTCAGTGGTCTATGTAGATTACTCTAAGTGATTCTCGAAATGAGATTCGCGGGAAGCTCGTCTAATTTGATTTCCTCCATCCTAGGATCAAAACCTTTAAGAAATTCTTTGAGGTGTTGATCATTAAATTTTGGAATATCTCGGTCCTTAATTTTTTTATTTCAATTGCGTCGTGATCATTGACATATTTGACTATATACGAGCCTTGACAACATGATTGTAGCTTTGTGGGAAAGAGATTCCTATAGGAATCATTAAGTAATAACATGATCCCGATATCAAAGCTCTTGCACACTATCTTTTTATCCTGGAACTCTTTTTCATGGTTTTAAATATATGAGAGTTATTGTATAGATTATTTCTCAACTCTTCAAGCTCATCGTGTTGGAAGTTTCTCAAGTCTCCACCATTGTCCGTGTAGAAATTTGTCTTTTTATGTCCCAATATTCCTGATGCTTAAGTTCCATGGGTAATTGCCCTGCTTTTCCTGACACTAATAGGTAGGGAGACATCCCAATGTTGGTTTTATAAGATGCTCGATATGATTAGAGAGTGTTGATCATTCTAACTGACCAATCTTTAGTAAAGGGATTGAAAGTTTTTCTCGAGGATGCCCATGATCACCCTATATATCAATTCTTCTTATTCGTTGGTTTGAGGGAAGTGAAACTTTTTGGGTGACACCATATTACATCATTAGAGAAGTGAAAACATAATTATAGAAGTGTACATTTTGATCACTTATAATGGGTTTAGGAGTTCCAAATCGGTCAAGAATATTTTTTTTGAGAATTTCATCACCACTTTTGCAGTTCTCTTGTGGGTTGGTACAGCTTCAACCCACTTTGATACATAGTCTACGACGACTAAAATGTACTCGAATTGGTTGGATTTAGGGAAAGATCCCATGAATTTTATCCCTTAACAATAGAAAACTTCAATTACGAGGATTGGAGATAACAACATCATATTCCTTCTTGTGATTTTTCCCAGAAATTATCATTGGTGACACATACTGCATAATGTTTGTGCGTATTTGAATAGAGTCAGCCAATAAAAATCATAGTGTAAAACTTTGAATGTTGTCTTTTAAGAAGAAAAGTGTCCACCATAAGATTCATTGCATAAAAATAAAAAGTTACTCCGGATCTTGACATTTGGGACGCATGTTTGGATTATTTGGTCTGAACAATGTTTAAACATATGCGGTGCATCATAATGAATGATCGAGCCATGATTGTAAATTTTTCTTTGTCATTTTGGAAAAAAGTGATAGGTAACTTCCCTTGTTATAAGAAAGTTTGCAATGTCAGTAAACTATGGCAAAATACAAATGACCATTAGTTTTTCATGCAAAAAAACATTCTCAAATTAGAATTGGATCGATGTGATTATGGTCAAATTTCATTCGAGACAGATTATCTGCATTTACATTTTTTACTCCCTTTTGTCTCTTATCAAGATGTTGGATTATTTAAAGAGTAAAATCCACCAGATTAATTAGTTTTTAGTATATTTCTTCAAAATTAATTGTTTAAGAGCGGAGTGGTCAGTGAAGCATATGATTGGTGATCCTACCAAGTATAACCAAAATTTATCCAAGGCGTATACTATTAGTAGCAGCTCTTATTTACATGGTAGAACAGTTCATTTTAGCATTGCTGAGAGTGTGGCTAGCATAACAAATTACATGGGGTTTCTTATCCTTTCATTGATATAACACTACTATAAGGATATTTTTCTCAAGTTCGATATGTTGCATTTGTGTATGTCGTACGCCGCTACATTTGGCACGTCACTTCACGATATCACATGATGACTTTTATCCAAATTCTAAGAATTAAGCATTCAACATCTCCATCATGTGTCCCACATCTACCTCAACGACTTCACGTTCTACGATTTTAGGCACTCTATGCAAGTGGTTCGCAAGAGAAGTCAAAACAATGAAAGAAGGCAATATATGAAAGTTCAAGGGTAATTTGGTAATTTTACAGCCACCATCCAGAGGTTCGATCAACTAAAAATTGAATAGCTCGACGCCACGAAGATACTGGAAGAAATGGCACCTCAATCCGTGCTACGGTGAAGAAGTTATGGTCCTTTGAAAATGGAGAAAATTTCGAGAAAATCCTTGGAAGAATGCTGTGTGATTTTTGCCCCAAAACCAACAAAGTTTTGCAAACCGAGGGGTGAATCGGTTCAGGGGGCGAATCGGTTCGAGGTACAAGCCGAACCGATTCGGGGTACCTGACGCTGGCAAGAGTTCCAAAAATTTAAAATTCCTTTTGGTTTCCTACAAAAGCCAACTTCGGGGGAGTTATTTTTCAAGACTTGGAGAGACGATTTTAAGAGTTCTATTAGCTCAAGTCTTCATATATTTTGAGTCCCAAACTCATGTTTTGATTCACACATCATTCCTATACGTTTGTGAATCCTTTTGAAATCCAAGAACACTACTTTGGTTTTGTTCATACTTGTGGATAAGCCGCCTTTCTTCTTCATTGCTGCTCACCTGGAGTTCCTGAGGGAGATTCCATCCGACGACATCAGAACCGACGCCTGCGGGTATTAATGTGTCACACTTATTTTCATTGTAATTCATGTAACCGTATCTTACAAAATTATAATGAAAATAACAAGGTTTTTGCCCCTTTGGGGGATTTTTCCTCATTTGTGTGTTTTGTGTGTGATTAATTATTCTTGCATGATCATATTGATTTCAATCACACCTAGATGGATGTTTTAGGATTTAATTGAAAAACTGAGACTTAATTAAATAATTTATTAATTTGAACGCAAGTGCACTCTTTTAAATTGATACTAGAGCGGCTTACGCTAATTTATCGCGTGATCCTGGTTTTTCAAGAATTTATTTTTTTGATAAAATTTGACTCCTCACGTCGTCAAATTGGTATCAGAGAAGGTTACACTATTTTATTGTGTATTCCTATTTTCCGCAAAATTGTGTGATATTGATTTTTTTAAAATTCAGTTTTGTGAAAAATCGCAATTTTTTTGATGGAGCTCTTATTTAATCGGATGCCCCCTTTGATGACACGAGTCAGAGTTTTGATGATATAAATCGTTTGAATTTGACGTTTGCTAAAAGAATTGACTTTTTAGAAAAAGAAAATTCTCGTTTTAAATCCGCGTTGGATCTTTTGCAAATGGTTCAAAATCAAAGAGATTTTTATCGTGAAAAATTTATTTCCTCGGACCATGACTTTGTTGCTTTAAAATTATCCATGAAGGAAAGTGATGTTAGGGTCCTATTTTTAGAAAAAGAATTGGAGGACCTTAAAAATTTGGTGGTTTGTGTTTGTGCCAAAGATGACAAAAATTTTCTAATCAATGAGATTGTGGCACGTGAAGAGACTCTTAGGGATAAGTTTGCCTTAATTGTGAGGGAGAGAGATACCCTTTTAGGAATTGTTAAAAATTTGAAAAAGGCATCCCTTAAATTTGAAGAGGCTAATTCTTTGCTCGAGTAAAAAATTTTGAACTTAAAAAATGATTTGACATACTCAAGTAGCTTTGATAGTGATGGTAATGGCTCATCTTGTTATCATGCTTCTAATGCTAAAGTCAAAACCATTATTTGTTTTAGAGGGTCAACCAATTTCAAGGACGTTAGAAAAGGTCAACCCATAGGTGTCGTTCCACCCGTTTACACATGTTCATATTGTGGTAGGAAAGGTCACCTTAGGCATTTTTGTTTTGATCTTGGAAAATGTCCTAGTAAGTTTATGTCTAGTATTCCCGTAGTTTTCAAATCCCCTACACGACGTTTCACATCTATTTGGGTTAGAAAATCACTTTTGGATACGCTAGATTTTAGACAAGTTGATTCTCGTTTTCTTGCACATGATTCTTCTCTTGCCATATCATATAGATGATTGTATTTGCATATTTTCCATACACTAGTTGAGATTTCATGTTATATATTTTCTAGTGTATTGACATGTACTTTTTGTATAGATTTTTGTTTTTGAAAATTACAAAAAGATTTTATTTTGATAATTTTTTTGAAAAATAAAAAAAGATTTTTGTATTTTATTTGCACCTTTTATGGATGAACACTTAGGATGTTTGAGTCACAACATCATTCCATATTTTTCATGTGAGTATTTGATACTGTTTTGAGACAATAGGTCAATTCATCCATGTGTTTTATAATGTTTGGAGTCAATAAGATGTAATTAATTGTAACTTCCTACATGTTTGACTTATGTTTCCTTTATTGCACAGATGCACGAATTTATTTGATTATTGTGCTTGTCATGTCACATGTTGGTTGGGTGTTTTCACTTCAATCCTGTCCTTAAAATGAACCAAGCGAGATTAAACTTGATAAGAAAGTTGTGGATGTAAGATCCGTTTGTGAGTTTGTGTGATTTGTTTGAAAATGGTGAAGGGCTTCGAAAGATTATGATTTATCCTTTGCGATTAATACACCATCTAATTAGACCTAAAAAATGAGGAATTTTATTATCCGGGGTCCAAAGAGGTTTAAAAGAGCCCCGAAAAAATTTAAAGGCAATAAAAAGAAATGCATGCCAATTATGGGCCATTTAAGTTTTTGCACCAATTCTCCAAAGTTTGAGAATTTAGTTTATACACCTCTAAAAGAAAATATATATGAGGGAGTTTGGATGGAGAATTAAAACGGGTTTGCACATCCTTAAAAGTCTTGAAAAAGCGCTACATAGTTTTGGACGTTTTTGGTGTGGAAATCACTTTGACTTTGATTTGTTGATTTGCATAAGATGATGTCATTTAAATTCAACATTTTTTACACCTAAGGATACTTTTGATGTTCATTCATTGGGAGTACACGTATTCATTGTCCCCATATGATTGATTGAGTTTATTTACCTATCGAATGTGTTCACACCCATACATTCAATTTTCATGACTTGATTGTTTGAGTAAATCCATGGTGTAATTTTTAGTATCTTATTTTTGAATGAAAAATCTGAAAAATTCAAAAAATAGTTTGTGAAGATTTTTTTTGTATCTCTTTGTAAGAGCACGTTTGCCATTGGATTGATGTCTTGTTTTGAATACCGTGACACCCCAATTTTTCTTGTTTGATTTTACTCTTCTTTTTTGTCTATTTGGGGACATAACAAAAAGGGGGAGAACGAATTATCCTATTATGGGGGAGTTTGAATTATTTATGTTTATCTCATTTCAAACTCGATACGTCACGTGGTATTTGATTTATCTCATGTGTGTAGGTACTACATTGATGATCATATGCTGCACAACCTGATGAGAAAAGATTTGAGATTTTGAAGATTTGAAGAACAAACAATGAAGACATACTCATTTGTATCTTCCCAATTTTGGGTTCATGAGAGGGTAGATTTGTATTGGTCAATTAAATGATAATAATTCGGATTTTTTATTTTTTTACCGGTATAGACATAGGGGGAGATTTGTAAGGACAATTTTCTCAAGTCCGATATATTACATTTGTGCATGTCGTATGCCGCTACATTTGACACGTCACTTCACGATATCATATGACGGCTTCTATACGAATTCCAGGAAATAAGCATTCAACATCTCCATCATGTGTCCCACATCTGCCTTAATGACTTCATGTTCCACGATTTTAGGCACTTTATGCAAGTGGTTCGCAAGAGAAGTCAAAACAATGAAAGAAGGCAAGATATGAAAGTTCAAGGGAATTTCAGTAATTTTACAGCCACATCCTAGAGGTCCGGTCATTGGAAAGTTGAAGATCTCAATGCCACAAAGATACCGACACCTCAATCCATGCTACGGTGAAGAAGTTATGGACCTTTGAAAATGGAGAAAATTCCGAGAAAATCCTTGGAAGAATGCTGTGTGATTTTTGCCCCAAAACCAGTGAAGTTTCGTGAATCGAAGGGTGAACCAGTTCGGGGGGCGAACCAGTTCGAGGTACAAGCCAAAACGGTTCGGGGTACCTGATGCTGGCAAGAGTTCCAAAAATTTAAAATTCCTTTTGGTTTCATATAAAAGACAACTTCGGGGGAGTTATTTTTCAAGACTTGGAGAGACGATTTTAAGAGTTCTATTAGCTCAAGTCTTCATATTTTTTAGTCACAGAACTCATGTTTTGAGTCACACGTCATTCCCATACCTTTGTGAATCCTTTTGAAACCCAAGAACACTACTTTAGTTTTGTTCATACTTATGGAGAAGCCGTCTTTCTTCTTCATTGCTGCTCACCTGGAGTTCCTGAGGGAGATTCCAGCCGATGACATCAGAACCGACGCCTGCGGGTATTTCTGTGTCACACTTATGTTGCCCCTTTGGGGGATTTTTCCTCATTTGTGTGTTTTGTGTGTGATTAATTATTCTTGCATGATCATATTGATTTCAATCACACCTATATGCATGCTTTAGGATTTAATTGAAAAACTGAGACTTAATTAAATAATTTCTTAATTTGAACGCAAGCGCACTCCTTCAGCTACCCCTATGGTGTAATCACTGGCATGACATAAGATCGAATAAGCTCGAATAGAAGGGTCCAATCTTGTGATTCCATGATAGTGGATGTGGTCAATAGGTATTTAAGTTTATCAAATGATCATTTTCATGCTTTTGCCCATATGAATGGAACATCTTTGGAAAGGAGATTATATAATGGGTGTGCAATAACGCTAATGTCTTGAATAAAACACTGGTAGAAACTTACATGGCCAATGATAGAACTCATATCTTTGAGGATTTTTGGGCCAGTAAGACTAAAAATTAAGTTTTCCATCCGAATTCTGTCATTCAAGATAATATGTCCTTTGACAATTTTGTGCATCAACATAAAGTGACATTTCTGCTAATTAAGAATCAGATTATGCTTAATGCACCTTCTGAGGATCCTTTCAGGTTCTCTTGGCAGTTTTTATGAATTATCAACACTCTAAAGTCGTGCATGAAGAATTAAACTATGTCCTCCACCATATCACCGAAAATATTGAAAAGGCATTGTTAAAAGGTAATAGGTGGGTTGTACAGTCCGAATGGAATCTTCTTAAAGGAAAAAGTGTCATAACGGGATATAAAGGTGGTATTTTCTTGATCTTTAAGAGAAATTTATATTTGGTTATACCTGGAGTATCCATCAAGAAAATAGTAGTACTCTTGATTGGATACTTTTTTCTAAAATCTGATCTAGGAAAGGTAGTGAGATATGGTCTTTTGGGGTTACTGCATTCAGTTTCCTATAGTCTATGTATACTCTGTAGCCAATGGGGATCAGCAACGGGACAACTTCACCGTTGTTCTCGACAACTGTGATGCTTGACTTCTTTGGTACCCCTTAAGTTGGGCTAACCCACTTACTATCAGATATTAGGTAAATTATCCCCAGGTCTAGTAACTTTTTTAGCTCTTCCATAACCACCTTACTCATGTTTCAATTCAAATGTATTTATACTTGAAAATTGAGTTTGGCATCATCCTCTAGCTAAATGTTATGCATATAAATGGATGGTCTCCCTTTTCAGTCGATAATACACCAACCTATGGCATTTTTATGCTTTCTCAACAGCACTTCCCAACCTTTGCTGAGGTATGCAGAAATAATTACAAGAAACGTGTTGTCTCCACCTAAAATATGTATTTAAGATCTTTTGGAAGAGTTTTGAGCTCAAGGTTTGACATGGATATGCTAGATGGGAATATGCAGGTGTCTCTTGGGGTAGTTTCTCTAAAAAGGGAAATCCATATTAACTCGTTGATGCCCCTCACTATTTGTTAGCATCGATTTTTTCACAATCCCCATTGATTTCATCTATTATATCAAGGGTTTGCCTACTCTTTATTATCTTTTTACCAAACAAATAATTATTTGTATTAAGGTTCTCATCATCTTTTTTAAGTGTGTCACTATCTAGGGAGTTGGATATACATGCCTCTAAAAATTCTTGCAATGAAAGAGGTCGAACTATTCCTAAACATTTGTGTTGATGCAGGAAGACGTGCCAGTTCATCTTTATTATCATTAAAGCAATTGAGTTTTTTAAGAAAATAGAGCACGTTCACGTCTATTATCATATTTTTGAAAGATAATTTCATGATGCCATTTCTACAATAAATTATGTACTTTTAGGACTTAAAATAATATTGATTATGAATGTAGGACAACAAAAATTTCGTTTCTAATTTTAGTCCCTATTTTCAAATTAAAGGGACACGTGACATGGTGTGATTAGTTAACGTTTTATGAATATGGGTTCGCACCAGCAGCTTTATTCAAAAATAGGGACTAAAACTATAAATAAAGTGTTTGTTGTCCTATATCCAAATACATATTACAATAGGTCCTAAATTTACAAAAACCCTTCTAAAATTGATGTTAGCATTAACTGTATTTAAGAATAGGCCTTGAAAATGATAGGAATTTGAGAACTCCCTATTTCCACATTATGTATGTCCAAGACAATAAAATCTATCGTGTAATAAGATGAATCTATTTGAATTATCAACTCTTCCACAATTCCTCTCGGGATTCTAATGGACCTATCGGTGAGCTAAAAAGTGACTTTTGTTTCTTGTATTTTGCCTAGGTTCAGCTCTAAATGCACTAAATACGGAATTAGATTTATTCTTTTGCCCAAATTAAGGAGAGCCTAATCAATCTATGTTCCCTAATCATATAAGAAATAGTGGGGAATCTGAGAACTTTAAATTTTGGGTGAGCTCATTAGTGATAATGGAGCTTTCATGTGCCACCATGAATATCTTATGTTGCACATTCTACTTTTTCTTATTATGCATAAGTCTTTTAATAACTTAGCATATTTTGGCACGTGTTTAATTGCGTCTAATATAGGTATGTTCATGTTCATAACTTAGCATATTTTGGCACGTGTTCTAGTAACCCTTCATTTGCTTCTTTCTTTATCACATGCTTAAGTCACTAAGGGAATGGAGCATGATTTGGATTCACCAGATTTGACTCCAACTTTTATTCATCTTCTCCACTAACGGCTTTCGAGATATGGGGGTTATGAGGTCTAATATCATTTGGTTTTGGAGAAATCCTTTCGATTGGGCTTGGATTGAGGGGCCTGAATGGAGGCTTGGTGACTTGATTATAGACTTCGTTGCCAATACAAAGGGTATTTATGACTTGTGAATGTTCTATATATGTTTAATTAGGATTCACACCCTCAATGCCTATTTGCCATTTTGGATTTTTTGGGCCTTATGCCAGGAAACATGTTTTATCAAATCCTTGTTGATTTTGGACCTACTGTGAAATAAATGTTTGTATCACTTCTATGGTTTGATGCATTTGCAACATCTGGGTTGATCGTGTATGTACAAATTGTTTTAATTGCGACGGTATCTTGCATCATCTCGACATTGTGGTCTTTGATCTTTGTTATAGAGGCATATTGGGATGACTAGTCATTCTAGGAAGGAAGGGAGGTGATTGAGGAATGCTAAAATGTTGTGGGATTTTTTTGAGAGCAACAGTGGTCTTAGGGACAAAACAGTGGTTTGTCTAAGGTCCAAGGCCAATCATGAGACCTTTGTTCTTACTTAAGGGTAGTTGACGAGTTTGGAAGACTTTTAAATAAAAGTGAAAATAGGGTAACATGAGATCAATTAATGTTTTAAGTTCCTTTTCAACATGATTAAGTGATTTTTTTACAGAATTTCCTTTTGGACCTTGGAAATTAATTTTTTTCTCTTGTTCTTTAAGTTTACGACAAATGCCTCATAAGTAATCCGTTTTTGTGGAAATAGTTTGAATTGTATATATATGAATAATATTGAGCAAATTTCCCATTGTTTTGAAGAAGAAAAAATGTACGAAAAAATTGTTCTTTCAAACATGTTTGGAGGAAATCTTTAATCATGAATTGAATACCTCCCATAACTTAATTATCTATGTTAAACTTGATGCTTTCGAAATTGTTCCTTTGACTCAAATAGTGTGATTTACCACTAGTTTCCACCTTATTCAAATTTGTGTTTTTCTTTAGCAAATTAGTTTTCTCAAGCTATTTTCCCTTGTTTTGAGTTGACGATTCAACTTTCTCATTGTCTTGTGAATAACTATACTATTCACATGGCTTGAAATAATTTTGCACAAAGGTTGTAGTTTTTTATAAGTCAATAGTTTTAAACCCCGCACGATGCACATGTGATTTAGAGTTCTTGTTACATAATATTATGTATAATAATATGAAATTTGTTAGAATATAATAAATGAACAAAATTGTCATGGCGAAAAGAATCAGTACATCAAATGCCAAAAAACCAACATACAAAGACTACTCCATACTATGTAGCGCCTCCACGAAATCCATAAAAAAAAGAAGGAGATGATGATGCCTCCTTAGGTCAACTAAGCAACGTGCTTAAGAACATGTAACAGAGTCTGAAAAGGGCTAATTACTTTCTTTCAAAACATATCATGTTCCTCTCTAGTAAATTCATGAAAAAGAAAAAATCAAGTGAAATAAGAGAAGGGGATCAAATTTTTTATCACTCCTTGTGATTATATCGTTTCTCGTAAATACTATCAAGTTGAAAGTAGGAAGTCCATATTTTTATTCTCAATTGAATGTACAATGTGAAGAATAACCTTACTTCTCCGTGTCTGTTTTGTTTATAATCTTTGTTTTGTTTATCTTTAATATTTTTTTATTTTCATTTTTTTCTATTTTTCATAGTATTTCCTTTACTTTTTTATTTTTCTTATTTATTTTTTGTTTTTCTTACAAAACTCTAACAAAAAAAATACAAAACTCAAAATCAATTCGTAAAAGTTACTAAACTACAAATGATGTAATTATGAATGTATTTAAGTATTACTAAAAAAAGTCCTACTTTTAAATTTATAATATATACATATCTTTTATTTACTTATTTTATATTACTAAGTATAAATAATAATTAATATTAAAAATCATAACCCTGTCGATGAATGTGTGTATAAAAATGAGCTTCCCAAAGTGCATCACTAATAAGATTTGTTTTCTCTAATTTATATTCTGCACTAACGCCCTTCACTCTTCAATTTATACCTTACACAAGATTTACTGGCACACACCATGTGTCTGTGCAAAGTAGGGGTTTTTTGGTCTTGTCAGTCGGGAAATAAATGAATCGTGTAAAAATTCATCCACCCATTCACGATTATTTTACTAATAAGGTGAAAATTTTAAATCCATTTTAACGGGTGACACGATACAACCCATTAAGGCTACACCCAAATCCGAATTAAACTGTATCATTTCGTGTTATGTTAACGGGTCGTGTCACAAGTTTCTTGCTAAGTAAAAAACTATAAATGTCGGGGATTGGTAATCATTGGTGTTTATTGTAACACCCCGTGTTTTAATTAATTGACTTCCAATTAATTTGGAGAAAAATAAAATTTTGGATTAAATGGTCTTTAAGTATTTAACCTGGTATTTATTAGTAGAATTTTCAATCGGGAATTAATTCGGGTCTTTTATAAAAAGGCTATAAGGTTTTTATTTAAATTTTTAACTGGCAGGTGCGTATTTGTTCAGCTAATGTATTTTTATCAAATAATTAAAGTCGGATTATAAAAGATTTTATTTTTGGATGTGGGTCATTCAAACTTCAACGTATGTCGTTCGAACGGCATAGCATCTCATTCGAACGACACCGTACTTCGTTCGAACATTACTGGGGCAGTGGCTTGGTTAGACTCCTAATCTGGTTTAACTCTTTAACCCTTTATATACTAAACTGATACGGATTTGGGACTTCGAAAATCACTTTTCTCTCTAACTTTCTCCAGAAATCTTTTCTAAACAATTTTCCTCTCATCTTCAACCCCTAGCCCCAACTTGTAACAAGTTTTGAAGATTCAATTGGTGTTTTCTCAAGAGGACTTCAACCTTCTACTCAGATTTTGGTCTAACTAATTTTAGGCATGAATACTCTATTCTTTTCCTTCAGTATTATGCATTTTAAGTGTTGCCTAAACTTTAATCTCATGTATTTCTTAAAACCAATTAGCAATCTAATTAGAGAAAATGGATACATAAAACTTGGTTTATTTTTATGAAATCTCTTAATATGAATAATATTTATAACCCTTGGGTACGTAGGATTCATGAGTGGATTTTGGGATTTATTGGTGTAGGTTGCATATAGAAAAACCCTAATTTTGAATTAAATGAATTTGGGGGGGGGGGGGGGGGGGTATAACTCATGTAAGTTACGTTGAGATAATGAAATTAGGATTATGTCACATTAATGATAAAATTGAGTGTTTATATTAAAATAATTAATTGAGATCAATTTTGGTGAAATTAAGATTTAATGGAATTGGTCTATTATGCGTAGTTTTGTACATTGATTAATTGTGCTTATTCATGTGACTTGTTGGTTTTATTAATTGCCTTTGCGACGACGGGTTGTTGGGTATTTTTCCCTCCCTATATTTTAGGATGCATTCTACGTATGGGACTAGTGGGTAGGCCTTTTGATAATTTACGCTTGCTAGGTATGAGACTTGATAGAGTAGCTACAACGGAAATATTGCAACTTCTCAAATAAAAACCAATTTTAATTAATCCCAAATTTTAGTTAAACCCTAAGACATGCATCTAGATGATTTATCAAATAAAATATAGCATGCAGGATAAAAACAAACAATTTCAGGAAAAATCCCCCAAAGGGGCAAAACCTTTTATTTTCATTATAATATTGTAACATACAATTTCGGATTACAATGAAAATACAGTGACTAAGAATTACCCTCAGATATCGGATTCTGTAGTCGGCGGCTGGAAATATCCCTTTCCAGGAGGGCTGCAATGAAGAAGAGAAATGGCTTCTCCACAAGTTTGTCGGCTGGAATTTTCCCTTTCCAGGAGGGTAGCAATGAAGAAGAAAGACGGCTTCTCCACAAGGGTTGAACAAACTCAAAGTTGTGTTCTTGGGTTACCAAAAAGATTCACAAAGGATTGGCAATTTGTGTGAATCAAAAACCTAGAGTCTTGGGCTCAATAGGTGAAGACTTAGAGTTTTTGTACTCTGAAAATCGTCTTGGAAGTCTTGGAAAACAACTCCACGAATTTGGCTTAAATAATAAAACTTTGAGCCTAAAAAATCTCTGCAGATCTGGCGAAGTTTATCCCAGGCGGACCGGTCCGGCTTGGAGGCTGATCGGTCCGATTGACCGGATCGGTTGTTTTATTCTGAGGCGGATCGGTCCGGTTGTGACCGGATCGGTTCTTTTATTCCAGGCTTCATCGGTTCGCTTGCGGTCCGGGGTATAATGGATCTGCATCAAACGGATCGGTCCGGTCTGAGGCGGACCTGTCCGGTTAGCCGGATCGGTTCTTTTGTTGAAGGCGGACCGGTCCGGTCTGTCAGACTTGATTCCTCTTCTTCTTTTGATATTCGGATCCGTTGATGAATGTATGAATCTTGAATTTCTTCAACGGTGTAACGGCGTGCGACATAATAAATTGTTAATGGACAAAAATGTCCTTACAAGACTAGTGATGGTAGATTATTACGATTGATTATGTCGGGGGTTGGCTGATTTTTGTCACTTTATCGTCGTTACGCTAGCCTAGGCATGAGACTAGGTCGAGGTTTATGTGAGAAATTCATCCTTTACATAGGGTAGGACGTATCGATAACTTGGGGACCCTTAGGTATGGGACTAAACGGTATTTTGAGGATCTCACATTGATTAAAAGGGTGGGGTAATTTATAAACTGAGAAATAGAGAATTAATGCCTAAGATAAAAATGGGGATTAAAATTTGTGACGACATAATGTGTCGGGGTCGACAGTTTAAATGGGTCAAAGGACGATTTATGTCATGTCGTGTGTGGAACCTTGTCATGGGGCGGGGTTGATAGATTAAATGGATCAAAGGCCGTTTGACAAGGGGAAGTGTGACACTTTGGTGGATTACCGTCCGGGATGGGAGGACCGTCATAATAAAAAGTGAGAACAATAATAAAATTGGGTTAATTTAATTAAATTAACATTGTGGGACTTGTAAATTTAAAATCATATTGGTGTGACTTTTTAAATGGGGATTTCTCCGGGTAGTTAGTGATTTATATTTATCGCGTTTAATTTAAAATATTCTATTGTGATATTTATTGCTTATAATACTTCTATCTGGATTCAAGGATCCTATTTGAGGGGAGTAGTGTGTATTCATGCTCGGGGTTCTGGCCTCGTGCGTTAACTAACTTTTTCAGGATAAGTTTTAGAGAAGCTGCATAGGATTATCAAAGTTAACATTTTGGAGTTGCAAATGGAGTTTATTTGTTTTATTGCATTATTTAGTTAAACTTTCCTTTTTAGTTGAATTTCATTATGAGACTTCATTTGACTTTTATTGAGCCATTCGGTTCCAAGGTTGTGTAGAGGATTTTAGTTGGATTTTCAGTCGCTTTATTATTCAGATTTTAGTTAATGATTATTGGAGATTGGATTTTATTCGGAGTTTAGCATGTGATGGATATTTTATTCGCTCAATTATTTATGATCATTTAAGATTGATTCAATTATTTATCTTGGGGATTGATTTATTTATATCTCATATCTGTCTCATGCTAAGAATGGTATTTATTTAGTTCACGACCAGCATAGTTTGGCAGCGGTGGCTGGCCACCCCATTTGTCGGATTTTGCGGGGATTTTGCGGGGTGTGACATTTATTTAAACTGCATAACTTACGAATGCTACCATATATTATTTTTACAGAACTGAAAATGATAGTATGAGTAAAATACTGATACACTATGTAACCTAATGTCTAAAATAATTGCATACATGACACCGAATCACCCCAATTCTCTAACACTGGAAAACCATGTAATCTAATATGTGTAAGATATGGACATGTATCCTGAGTTTTTAATCTAATGGATTTACATGATATTGCATAGACATAAAAGAAGTAAGTTAGATATAATATTTGGTTGTATGTAAACCTTGTTGGACTATTAGCTTTGTTATTGAATTGAATTCAGATATTAGTGTTGGTAAATCAACAAAATATTTTGAAGCAAATAATGAAATGAAATAGGGAAAGAGAAACGTACATAGAATCAAAACGTACCTTGGTTATCAGATTTTTGCTCACAGCTAGTGTTTTTTTGGTTCCCTCTCCCAAATATTAGTACAAGAATAGTAAGAGGTCAATAAATATTTAATGTGTAAGGAAGTGAAAGGGGCAGAAAAAAGAAAACAAAGAGACGCTAGAGCTTTGAAAAAGGGTTGTTTAAGGAATATAGATAGACGAAATTTATTAGAGAAGTATGGCCCAGAAATGTAGTATTGCTCGAATTCATTAATTATATCCACATGTCATGTAAAAAGGTGGATACTCCGTTTTTATATAATAGTATAGTATATGATTTCTTTAGATTAAGTTATTTGTGAAAGAGCTTTTTATAAGCATGATTCAATCCACTTATGCTCTCATCTTCACTCAATTTATTACCATTGACCAAAAATCATTTACACGAGAAGTAATTGGGGAAACTACATCTTCTTTACCAATTAAATATGACTTCTTTACATCAAGATGTCCAAGTATAACAGATAATTCATAAAATTTATCAATTATAGTTTTAATCATAAGTTAAGCACGCAGATAACAAAACTCACACAAGCAAAATTGGGAACAATATGATACAACTCGATGAGTATTCACCATAAATGAGCAACCTGCTCTAGTACATAAACAATTCATAAATATCAAATCAATTCAATACTGCCATCTAACCGTCACACACGTCCAGAATTAACAACCACGCTCTGATACCGCTAATTGTCACACCCCAAACCCAATATCGATACTAATCATTTGTTATTAAAATAATTGGATCATAATCTCGAGCCCATTGGAAAATATACTTCATTTATCAATATTTTTCTGCACAATGTGCATAATGAACATAATATTATTCTTATACCATAAAATTCAATATCAGATTCATAATTAAGCGGACATACAATACTGTGATTAACTATGATCAACTCAATCCATACTAAATCAATATATACAATGTGTGAGTATATTAAAATCTTCAGTGTGACAACGATAAAATCCCCATTTTTAAACCCCAGCTCTCTCCAACGGTGCAACTCTCAAAGTTACCGGTCATATGGTATCCTAGCTGGCAGCGTATGAACCTGAAATTGTTAAAATATAAATCGTAAGCATTAAGCTTAGTGAGGTACTCCTTCGCTGCAACAGAAATACAATTCTATATCGAATATGTGGATATAAAATTCGAACAATCATGCCCATTGGCAATAACAAATCATGGATCATAAGATCGAAATAATTATGCCCGTTGGCAATAACAAATCCTGGATCATAAGATCCAAATAATTCTGCCCATTGGCGACAACAAATCCTGGATCATAAGACCCAAACAAATCCTGGATATTTTAATATCCAAACAAATCCTGAATACCGAAGTATTCAAACCAATCCTGGATTATGAGACCCAAACAAATCCTGGATATTTTAATATCCAAACAAATCCTGAATACCGAAGTATTCAAAAAAATCCTGCTCTTACATCTATATTCATATTTATATATGAAACAAATCATAAGTACACTCACCTCGACAGTTTAACTGGATTTTCCCTTGCCTTTATCCGGTATTTGTTCAATCAGCTCTTTTTCCCTTCCTATCATTCTTACAATATTAGTATCATCATAAGAATATCAATAATCCAAAGAATGATTTAAACATAATTCAATCCATAAGCATCACATGATTCCATTCAAATCATTTATCACAAGTGAAGTTCCACCCAAATCCATGTTAATATATTTAACATATCCAAATCATAGACAAAATATAAATTCATTTATTCTTGGTAATTCAATCCTTGTCTTGTTAGTATTCCAATACAAAAGATGGTACATCATTTCAAGTCTCTTAGAGCAAGATATGCCCATTTCTTTACCACATAGCAAATCTACCATATAGGCTCTTTTATCGTTCATTCAACTTCCAGGAATTTCCATAATTTTTTTACCTAATAAATTTATATGATATTTAAACCAACATTAGTAAACATATTGAACAATACAAGATTAAAATTTCATAATTTTCAGAGTTCATTTGCTATGTCAAGCAAAACATCGAACACCTGGCGGGCATACTTTCACCCTTAGGGCAGATTTCATACCCGAACTTCAAACTCTCACCAAAGACTCATTTATTGGTATTTTCTCATGTTTTCGGATATGTCATACATATATGAGTCCAGGTTAATATACAATTTGAATCAATCAATTCCAGTAAGTATAGAGAAATATATAGAAGTTTGAATAAACAAGTCTCCTAAACAAAACAATCTCAAGGGTTTACACATTCAAGTTTACTTAAACTTGCATCTATCCATAAGTACATATCAAGACATGGAATTTCAGTAAAAAAATTATTATTTCAATCATTTAAATAAGTAATACAAAAAAATAAACAAGATTTATGGATGAAAATACCTTAGGGGCTTTTACGTAATTTTTCTATGAATTTTTCTTCAATTTCTCCTCACACTTTCTTCCTAAACTTCAAAACTCTCTTTCCTTAGGTTAAAACTCTTCCATGGCCGAAATATGCTGAAGGAAGAGCTTAATTAAAGGGTTTTAAGTCGGCATAAGGCCACCCCCTCTTGGTCCAATCAAAATATAACATGTGGCATTACATAAAACAAAATATCATTTAAGGCTACATGACTACTTTACCCCCTGTTCGTAAAAAGACAATATCTTCCCACTCGGATGTCCGTTCGATGAACCGTTTATTTTGTTATAAACCTAACTCATATATCTACAAATATCTAGTTTACACCTCCAGTTCATTGTTATGTCATAAAGTCCAAAACTAGCCTCCAACAGGAACATTCCTACCGAAAACTTTAAAATTTCACATTTGTAACTAATTCGATATTTCAAGCATTATGAAGGTAGGATTAAACTAAAAATAATTACTTACATTATATATATACTAATAACATATTATTCATATCACATAAGCTAATAATGATTTAAACATGATTTATCATAATTATATTCGGGTTGTCCCAATTCTCACCCCGTTAGGAAATTTCGTCCCCGAAATTGACATACCTTGGTTGTCTGAATCAAACAAATACGGATAACACATCTTCATGATATCCTCTCTCTCCCATGTAGCCTCTTCCATGGAGTGCCTTCTCCACACAACTTTAACAAGTGGGATTACTTTTGATCTCAATGTTTGTTCCTTCCTATCCACGATAGCAAGTGGTTCTTCCACATAACTCAAGTCTTCCTTTAACTCAATAGGCTGTTCCACCAACACATGTGAAGGATCCGCTACCTACATTCTTAACATAGAAACATGGAAAACATCATGTAACCGAGATAACTCTGGTGGTAACTCTAACTAGTAGGCAACCATCCCGACTTTCTCAAGGATTTCATAAGGTCCAATGTAGCGTGGACTTAATTTCCGTTTCTTTCCAAACCTCATAACTCCTTTCCATGGCGATATACGAAGAAACACATAATCCCCTTTCTGGAATTCCAAATCTTTTCGTCGTTTATCCGCATAACTTTTTTTTTCTGCTTTGAGCTGTTCTCATTCTATCTTGAATAATCTTCACTTTTTTAGTGGTGACTTCAATCAATTCTGGACCCTCTATCTTCCTTTAACCAACTTCACCCCAACATATTGGTGTACGACATCGTCTACCGTACAATGCTTCATATGGAGCCATACCAATAGTAGACTGAAAACTATTGTTATATGCAAATTCTACCAAAGGCAAATATTCATCCCAATTACCTTTGAAATCAAGCACACAAGCTCTAAGAATATCCTCCAAAATCTGTATTGTCCTTTCAGACTGCCCATCCGTCTGAGGATGAAAATCCGTACTTAACTTTAAGTTAGTACCCATAGTACACTGCAAGCTATCCCAAAATCCGGATGTAAAAGTAGGGTCTCTGTCTGAAACAATAGATATCGATGCTCCATGCAATCGAATAATTTCATTAACATACAATCTAGCATACCTATCAACTGTATACGTAGTCTTGACTGCTAGAAAATGAGCGGACTTCGTCAATCTATCCACCACTACCCAAATCGAATCTGACCCCTTCTGAGATCGAGGAAGCCCAACCACAAAATCCATCGTTACATGATCCCATTTCCATTCCGGTATCGGCAATGGTTGAAGCAAACCAGTAGGCTTCTGATGCTCCACTTTCACTTGCTGACATATAAGGCACCTAGCAACAAAATCAGCTATCCTTTTTCATATTATTCCACCAATAATGCTCCTTTAAATCCCTATACATTTTAGTACTACCAGGATGCATGGTATAAATGGAATTATGAGCCTCATCTAAAATTTCCTCTTTCAATCCACACACATTAGGCACGCATAACCGTTGCTTGTACAATAAAGTGCCATCATTCACAATACAAAAATCTTCAGACTTACCATCTCGGACATCTTGTCGTTTCTTCTCAAGAAAAGGATCTTGACTTTGTAAATCACGAATACGGGTAGCTAACAAAGGCCTCACGCTTACATGAGCAAAGAACCTGTCCCCATCGGCTAGCTTCATGTAATACCCCGTATTTTCTGCGTTATTTATTTTGGGGATTAATTGAATTAAATGTTTATTAATTGGAAATTAATCCGGATAATAATATTAACGTGATGTGAGTTAGTATTTTATTATAATGTGCATACTTGGCATTATATGAACTTTGGTAATATTGAAATTGTCACGTGTTTGATATATGGCAATTTGGGAATTTTATTTGACGCGTGTGACCGCCACGTCATGGTATCTTATTAATTTAAAAATTGAATTTTAGTTCCATTAACCGTATGGTCGTTTCGAGTGCGCCAACGCGTCCGGAAGGGTCGAGATAGTCAGAAAACACTAGCCGGAAGTTTAGTTTGGGTCCCGGGGTATTTGTGGGCCATACCGGCATCATAAAGGGCATTTTGGTAAATTGCATTTTTGGGGAATTAAAAAGTGACGAAAATGAGAATTAAAAATCTGACTATTTCTCAACCCACTTAAGCCACTAACCCCACTATATGTCATTATGGGCTACGGGAGAAGTTGATATAGCATTTCAACTTCCACAAACCATTACTCACCTCCATATTCCATTATCTTCAACCTTGGGAAAAGCTTGAGAGAGAGAGAGAGAGAGAAGGAAACCTTGTGAAGAGCTTGAAAGAGAGAGAAGGAAGAGAATTCTGCAGAAAAGTGAGAGGGAGAACAACTTGGCTATCAAGATTCAACACCAAATTCTGAGATAATTAAGGCAAGTGATTTAAACTCCTTTAATTCAAGATATGTTTCCATGTTTAGGAATTTTCGGAATTGATTTTTGGAGATAAATTAGACCCATGAATTGAAAGTTAAGGGACATGATTTATGTAGGAATTGCATGTAGTATATTCTGGACGAATTCATATGTTGAAAACAGAACCTTGATGATCAAAAGGTAGAATTAGAAGAAACTTAATGATGTTCTTGAATGGAAGAAATCTGGGAATTAGTTTGATGTAGTTTTAATCCAAAGTAAGCCTTTAAATGATGAATTATGGAATTTAGAATGTTATTACTGATGTAGGATGTTAGTATAACGTTATAGTGACCTTATCTTGAAGTTTCATGCTTAAAAATGGTGATTTGGGACGAAACTGTAACTGCAAAACGAAGCAGTCCGTAACAGACCTGTGTAATCGATCGATCGACATTCATCAGTCGATCGATCGACCACAATCGATCGATCGAAGGTCAAGGTCGATCGATCGACCTTCCCAGAATGAATAAAGTTTTCCTTAATTGAATTTTAATGATGATAACCCTTGGATAATATTATTGGAGACATTGTGATTACCCTAAATTTTAAGGAAGACCAGTAGGTATAATTTTGAGATTTGACATTAATCGGAATTTAATTTGAGGAATTATTCTAAATTAATGAAATTCGTTATGTGAGATAATATTTGGGTTAATAGTACAAATTTGAATAATTTGATGAAATAAGGTTTGGGGCAGAAGTAAGGACCTTAGGTATAGCGATGTTATATGAGGGAATTATGGGAACTTAATAGTCTATTCGAGACAGGTTTTAAGTTTAAAATATTACGACGTGAGACGTGTCGACTATTTAAATTATATAATATCGGGGAACTTGCAATATATGAAATTGGGATTATGGTATAATGATGTAAAATATACCTGTATTATTATCGAGATATCTAAGATGTGTGAATGCTTAGTATATAACTTTATGTGTATGACATACCTACCTTACTTGCTATCACCGGAGGTTACGTTCGCTTAGGACCTTCTTATCCTTGTGTTGCCCGGATTTAGATTGGTACCTCGAGGACATAATTCAAACGAAAGACTCATTTGTGAGTTAATGAGCCGGCTGACTATGGAGCGTAGGTATGTACATGACCATGGATATGATTGAATTATGTTCGCCTCCAATTATTTGTGTGGTGTTTATTCCAACAATTCCTGAGAGATTCGAAATTCGTAATCCTTATGTACGTGATGTACCGGGATGGATAGCAGAGTATGTGTGCACCGCAGCTTAGCCTTTGGGTGCTTGTATTGTATATTTATGATGTGAAAATATACGGTTGATCGAGAAGGAATTTACTATAATAAATTGTGAGTATAATTATGGTAATGTTTTGAAAGATAAAAAGAGATCTTTTATCAAATAAATGGTTTGGTTAATAATTGGGAACTTGGGAATTTAAGTAGAACTCTCTATTTAATTGTTAATGACGGGACTTACATCGTGAACCGAGTAGCAATGTTAGAAACTCTTTAGATAGTTATGAGATAACATATGAATGGGTACAGGAACGTTAGGAGTGCACAGTAAGATGAGAGGTGAGTATATCATGTGAGAGCACGTCCTAACATGTACTTTGCATATACTGTTTTAAATGTTTTTAAAGCACTTGCAGGTTTTTAAAATATCTCCACATTCGGGCTCTGACCCGTTTGCTTTCAAATCTATCTTTTTGTAAAACTATTTTAGGTGCCCAGCCACAAGGTCACCATGCATAGGATTTCCATTCTGATGACGAGCTGTAGCTGGTTGTGGAAGCTACAGGGATTTGCTTTTAGACGCTTATATCATTTGGATTCCTTATTCATTATTCCTCAGTTGTAGGGCATGTTGCCCAAGTTCTATTAGATACATTTCCATTTCAGTTTTCAGACTTTGGCATGTATTCATTTCAGTATTCAGTATTTCATTACTTACTTCAGTTGTAAGCTTGTATTATGAGGAGTTTTTCCTCCAGTTTTATTTATATCATGTTACGGTTATTCTATTACTTCATTATGGTGAATGGTGTTATTTTTCTTCTTTACACTTGTTGCATGTTAATCAGACTTTAATTAAAATTTGGCAACTTACTTTTTAAATACTAGGTGGTTAGTAATAATAAAATGTTTTCGACAGTGATGCTATTAACTGAGCCAACTTGGCGTTTTGATTTAATTTAATAAAGGAGTAGCTACCCGGTATTTAAATGGTCGGGGTGTCACACTTCAATTCTACTCCCATCAATCTCAACTCCATGATGTGGGAAACTCTAGCACATTGAATACAAGATAACCTGCCCGAAGCCTTTCTACTCAGAGCATCTGCAACTATATTTGCCTTCCCTGGGTGGTAGTGAATTGTACAATCATAATCTTTAATTAACTCCATCCACCGCCTTTGCCTTAAATTCAACTCCTTCTGAGTAAATAAATACTTAAGGCTTTGATGGTCAGTAAAAATTTCACATACCTCACTATGTAGATAATGACGCCACAATTCCAAAGCAAACATAATAGCAGCAAGTTCCAAATCATGTGTAGGATAATTACGTTCATGTGTACGCAACTGCCTAGAAGCATAAGCAATAACTCTACCATGCTGCATAAAACACAACCCAACCCCCGGTGTGAAGCATCAGTATAAATAACAAAACCATCTCCACCATGTGGAATAGTAAGAACAGGTGCAGTTACCAACCTCTTTTTCAATTCATCAAAACTATTTTCACAATCAGAATTCCATTCAAACTTAACATCTTTTCGAGTTAATTTAGTCATCGGCAAGGCTATTGAAGAAAATCCCTTAATAAACCTTCTATAATACCCAGCTAAACCTAGAAAACTCCTCACCTCAGTCACATTATTGGGCCTCTCCCAATTTACAATAGCTTCCACCTTCTTGGGATCAACACATATACCATCTCCAGAAATAACATGGCCTAAAAATACAACTTTTGATAGCCAAAATTCACATTTGCTAAACTTAGCATACAATTGCTTATCTTTCAACACATTCAAAATAGTTCGAAGATGCTTTTCATGTTCAGCCATATCACGTGAATAAATCAGAATGTCATCAATAAAAACTATCACAAATGAATCAATAAAAGGATGCAGTACCCGGTTCATAAGATCCATAAATACAGCTGGAGCATTAGTCACCCCAAAAGTCATCACTAGAAATTCAAAATGACCATACCGAGTACGAAAAGCAGTTTTAGAAATATCACTCCCCTTCACCCTCAACTGGTGATAACCTGATCGCAAGTCTATCTTTGAAAACACTTTAGCACCCTGTAACTGATCAAACAAATCATCTATACGAGGTAAAGGATATTTGTTCTTAATTGTAGCTTTATTCAGTTGCCTATAGTCAATACACAAACGCATGGTACCATCTTTCTTCTTCACAAATAAAACTGGTGCACCCCATGGAGATACACTAGGCTGTATGAACCCCCTATCAAGTAAATCCTGTAACTGAATCTTGAGTTCTTTCAACTCAGTAGGTGCCATTCTATACGGTGCCATAGAAATAGGTGTTGTCCTTGGTTCTAATTCAATACTAAATTCAATTTCTCTTTCTGGAGGTAACCCTGACAACTCACTAGGAAACACTTCAGGAAAATTCCGTACAATAGGAACATGGACTAATTGTAAAGACCCCTTCCTAGTGTCAAGAACATATGCAATAAAATCCTCACAACCCTTACTCAATAATTTCCTCGTCTGAATAGCAGAAATGATGCAACTGGGAACAATTTTCCTTTCCCCCACAAATTTAAATTCAGGCTCACCAGGCATATTAAAAATAACTTCCTTACAGAAACAATCCATAGATGCATGATATTTAGATAACCAATCCATTCCCAGAATTATATCAAAATAAAAAATATCTAATGGAAGTAAATCTATAACTGTATCTCTAGACCCCACAGTCAAAACACAATCATGAAAAGCATATTCAGCTACAACCATATCCCCTATAGGCATACAAATACCCAACCCCACATCTAAACGAGTACATGGTCTATTCAGGTATACAGCAAAAGCATAGGACACAAAAGAATGTGTGGAACCAGGATCAATCAAAACATAAGCACTTCTATCAGTAACAGAAAGTGTACCTGTCGCCACATTTGGAGTAATCTAAGATTCTTTCATCGTAAAGACTCATCCACCTGGCATGGAACCACTAGATTGTCCTCTACCCACACTTTTTTCTCCACCGCCTGGAGGTAACACTCTGCTTGCTGCTTCACTAGGTGCTGTTAGAATCTCTGCCAACTGCGGACAATTCTTTTTAACATGCCCCACTTGATGACAATGGTAGCATTCCACTCCCTTAAGCTTAAGACACTCTGATTTATAATGCCCTTCCTCTTTATAAAAGAAACATTTAACACCTCCTATTAATGCCTCACCTCTCCCTGACTTTCTAGCTGAACCAAAAGATCCTCCACCCCTGGTATCTCTGCCCAATCTCCCCTAAGCTCTACCACTATCTCCACTACCTCTCTGAAATTTATGAAGTTCCATCTTAACACTTCCACCCTCACCTCCCTTGGTGTGAGATGCATCGAATCTACTCTTCTTAAAACTCTCTCTACTCTCCACCCCTTGGTTCATTTGCCTTTCTACTATCGTGGCTTTGTTTACCAGAGAAGCATAATATTCTAACTCATAAGTGGCCACTCTATTTTGAATAGGCCAAATCAGTCCATCTTGAAACTTACTACATTTATCTTCTTCATCCTGCACATACTTAGTAGCAAATCTAGATAAAGCAGTAAATTTAACATCATACTCCCTCACAGACATTTTCCCTTGGGTCAAATTTATAAATTCCCTCAGCTTCTCCCTCCTATAAACTTTAGGGAAATACTTAACATACAAAGCTTTAATAAATTCAGCCCAAGTAATAACATCAGTACCTTCCATCCTGAGAACCAAATGGTTGCTAGCTTCCCACCAATATTTGGCCTCTCCTTTCAGCTTAAACACAGCTAGATTCACTTTCTGGTTATCTGGAACCTTCATAACTGCAAATATAGTTTCTATATCCCTGACCCACATCTCAGCTTCTGTAGGTTCAACTGACCCTGAATATTTTAAAAGGTTCAACTTCAAAAACTTCTCATGCATGGAATCCTTCATTTCCTTCCTTGCCTCTCTCTCAATCCTGGCCACAGTCTTTGATTCTAGATATCTAGCCTGTTGCTCTGCCATTAATGTCATATTTCTTTGATGTTGTTCTGCCATCCTCAATATTGCCTGTGCCATTATTTTCATCTCTGTAGGCTGCTCTTGCACTCTATTCCTTCCAGCAACACTTTGCTCTACTTCAGTATTGTCTGTACGAGAAGCTACTCCCTCTTCTCTAGGTTGTCCATTCCCAGGTTCCATCTGGAATTATCTGTAATACAATAAAGTTCTAACAACCAATAATAACAGTTTATAATACTAAACTATTAGTTAGTACATAAATAATTTATAAATATGAAATCAATTCAATAATGTCATCTAACCGTCACACACGTCCATAATTAACAACCAAGCTCTGATACCACTAATTGTCACACCCCAAACCCAATATCCATACTAATCATTTGGTATTAAAATAATTGGATCATAATCTCGAGCCCATTGGAAAATATACTTCATTTATCAATATTTTTCTGCACAATGTGCATAATGAACATAATATTATTCTTATACCATAAAATTCAATATCAGAGTCATAATTAAGCGGACATACAATACTGTGATTAACTATGATCAACTCAATCCATACTAAATCAATATATACAATGTGTGAGTATATTAAAATCTTCAGTGTGACAACGATAAAATCCCCATTTTTAAACCCCAGCTCTCTCCAACGGTGCAACTCTCAAAGTTACTGGTCATATGGTATCCTAGCTGGCAGCGTACGAACCTAAAATTGTTAAAATATAAACCGTAAGCATTAATCTTAGTGAGGTACTCCTTCCCTGCAACAGAATAACAATTCTATATCGAATATGTGGATATAAAATCCGAACAATCCTGCCCATTGGCAATAACAAATCATGGATCATAAGATCGAAATAATTCTGTCCGTTGGCAATAACAAATCCTGGATCATAAGATCCAAATAATTCTTCCCATTAAAGACAACAAATCCTGGATCATAAGACCCAAACAAATCTTGGATATTCTAATATCCAAACAAATCCTGAATACCGAAGTATTCAAACCAATCCTGGATCATGAGACCCAAATAAATCCTGGATATTTTAATATCCAAACAAATCCTGAATACCGAAGTATTCAAACAAATCCTGCTCTTAGAGCTATATTTATATTTATATATGAAACAAATCATAAGTACACTCACCTCGACAGTTTAACTGGCTTTTCCCTTGCCTTTATCCGGTATTTGTTCAATCAGTTCTTCTTCCCTTCCTATCATTCTTACAATATTAGTATCATCATAAGAATATCAATAATCCAAAGAATGATTTAAACATAATTTAATCCATAATCATCACATGATTCCATTCAAATCATTTATCACAAGTGAAGTTCCACCCAAATCCATGTTAATATATTTAACATATCCAAATCATAGACAAAATATAAATTCAGTTATTCTTGGTAATTCAATCCTTGTCGTGTTAGTATTCCAATACAAAAGACGGTACATCATTTCAAGTCTCTTAGAGCAAGATATGCCCATTTCTTTACCACATAGCAAATCTACCCTATATGCTCTTTTATCGTTCATTCAACTTCCAGGAATTTCCATAATTTTTTTACAACATAAATTTATATGATATTTAAACCAACATCAGTAAACATTTTGAACAATACAAGATTAAAATTTCATAATTTTCAGAGTTCATTTGCTATGTCAAGCAAAACATCGAACACATGGCGGGCATACTTTCACCATTAGGGCAGATTTCATACCCGAACTTCAAACTCTCACCAAAGACTCATTTCTTGGTATTTTCTCATGATTTTTGGATATGTCATACATATATGAGTACAGGTTAATATTCAATTTGAATCAATCAATTCCAGTAAGTATAGAGAAATATATAGAAGTTTGAATAAACAAGTCTCCTAAACAAAACAATCTCAAGGGTTTACACATTCAAGTTTACTTAAACTTGCATCTATCCATAAGTACATATCAAGACATGGAATTTCAGTAAAAAAATTATTATTTCAATCATTTAAATAAGTAATACAAAAAAATAAACAAGATTTATGGATGAAAATACCTTAGGGGCTTTTACGTAATTTTTCAATGAATTTTTCTTCAACTTCTCCTCACACTTTCTTCCTAAACTTCAAAACTCTCTTTCCTTAGGTTAAAACTCTTCCATGGCTGAAATATGCTGAAGGAAGAGATTAATTAAAGGATTTTAAGTCGGCATAAGGCCACCCCCTCTTGGTCCAATCAAAATATAACATGTGGCATTACATAAAACAAAATATCATTTAAGGCTAAATGACTACTTTACCCCCTGTTCGTAAAAATACAATATCTTCCCACTCGGATGTCCGTTCGATGAACCGTTTATTTTGTTATAAACCTAACTCATATATCTACAAATATATAGTTTACACCTCAAGTTCATTGTTATGTCATAAAGTCCAAAACTAGCCTCCAACAGGAACATTCCTATCGAAAACTTTAAAATTTCACATTTGTAATTAATTCGATATTTCAAGCTTTATGAAGGTAGGATTAAACTAAACATAATTACTTACATTATATATATACTAATAACATATTATTCCTATCACATAAGCTAATCATGATTTAAAAATGATTTATCATAATTATATTCGGGTTGTCACACACCATGTCGGAGGAGAGAGATCGGTTGGGTTATGCAGAGTTTCTGATAAGGTTTAATAATAAGTACTTTCCGTATGCAATTAAGAACAAGAAGAAGAGAGAATTTATGGACTTGGAGCAAGGTTCAAAGTCGATTGTCGAGCATGAACAGGAGTTCACCAACTTATCTAGGTTTGTGCCAGAAGAAATTAGCATTGAGATGAAGAAAATGGAGTGTTTCATTAAGGGATTATCTTGGTCGATTAGACAAATGGTGTTGGGGAATCTGGCATACACTACTTATGCTCAGGTGGTGGATGTCGCAATGTTACTATGGCAAGAGAATGGAAATTAATAAAAGAAGTTGGGAAAGATACAAGGGTCTAATGGACAGGGAGGCGAGAATAAGGGTCGCAATGATCAAGCATGGAAGAGCCAGAGGACCAATCAGGAACAACCAGGTCAAAGAGAAGAGCATGTAAATACTAGACGTTACGGACCTTTTAAGGGTGAATGATTTGTATGTGGAAAAGTAGGACATCCGGCGGTGAGGTGTTACAAGAGAGCGGGCTAACAAAACCAAGGAGTACAGGCCCCACAAGATCAAGTTACACAAGGGCAACAAGGCCAAGGGGTATAGGGATAGCAAGGACTGAGGCCTTCAGTTCTCGCAACAGTAGGTGTTCAGGGAGAACCAACAGCACCGGCAGTGTCAAGAGGTCAGGGAGTGACCGCAACACCAAACCAAACCGGTTATGGGAGGTGCTATTTACTTCAGCCTCAGGCAGAGCATGATAGATTGCGTGGAAAGTAAAGTATCGTGGTAAGTAATATCTTCTTAGATACTTATATATGTAGGCATGATATATATAGTATTTTTTTAAGGATTATGTTCGGGTAGATTAGGTATGTGGGCAACTAATTGTGATATTCTATGGGTAGGCATATGTGAGCCTTATTTTAAGTTACGTGAATTTACGCATTGATGTGTATGCTTCGTCTAATTTCAAGGACAAAATTCTTTGCTAGTGGGGAAGTATGTAACACCCCGTGTTTTAATTAATTGACTATAAATTAATTTGGAGAAAAATAAAATTTTGGATTTAATGGTCTTTAAGTATTTAACCTGGTTTTTATTAGTAAAATTTTCAATCGGGAATTAAATTGGGTCTTTTATAAAAAGGCTATAAGGTTTTTATTTAAATTTTTAACTGGCAGGTGCATATTTGTTCAGCTAATATATTTTTATCAGATAATTAAAGTCGGATTTTAAAAGATTTTATTTTTGGATGTGGGTCGTTAAAACAACAGCGTATGTCGTTCGAACGACATAACATCTTATTCGAATGACACCGTACTTCATTCGAACGACGCTAAGGCGGTGGCTTAGTTAGACTCCTAATCTGGTTTTAACTCTTAAACCCTTAATATACTAAACTGATATGGGGCTGGGACATCGAAAATCACTTTTCTCTCTAACTTTCTCCAGAAAGTTTTTCCAAACTATTTTCCTCTCATCTTCAACACCTAGCCCCAACTTGTAGCAAGTTTTGAAGATTCAATTGGTGTTTTCTCAAGAGGACTTCAACCTTCTACTCAGATTTTGGTCTAACTAATTTTAGGCATGAATACTCTATTCTTTTCCTTTAGTATTTTGCATTTTAAGTGTTGCCTAAACCTTAATCTCATGTTTTTCTTAAAACCAATTAGCAATCTAATTAGAGAAAATGGATACATAAAACTTGGGTTGTTTTTATGAAATCTCTTAATATGAATAATATTCATAACGCTTGGGTACGTAGGATTCATGAGTGGATTTTGGGATTTATTGGTGTAGGTTGCATATAGAAAAACCCTAATTTTGAATTAAATGAATTTGGGGGGGGGGGGGGGGGGGGGGTATAACTCATGTAAGTTACGTTGAGATAATGAAATTAGGATTATGTCATATTAATGATAAAGTTGAGTGTTTATATTAAAATAATTAATTGAGATCAATTTTGGTGAAATTAAGATTTAATGGAATTGGTCTATTATGCGTAGTTTTGTACATTGATTAATTGTGCTTATTCATGTGACTTGTTGGTTTTATTAATTGCCTTTGCGACGACGGGTTGTTGGGTATTTTTCCCTCCCTATATTTTAGGATGCATTCTACGTGTGGGACTAGTGGGTAGGCCTTTTGATAATTTACGCTTGCTAGGTATGAGACTAGTGATGGTAGATTATTACGATTGATTATGTCGGGGGTTGGCTGATTTTTGTCACTTTATTGTCGTTACGCTAGCCTAGGCATGAGACTAGGTCGAGGTTTATGTGAGAAATTCATCCTTTACATAGGGTAGGACGTATCGATAACTTGGGGACCCTTAGGTATGGGACTAAAGGGTATTTTGAGGATCTCACATTGATTAAAAGGGTGGGGTAATTTATAAACTGAGAAATAGAGAATTAATGCCTAAGATAAAAATGGGGATTAAAATTTGTGACGACATAATGTGTCGGGGTCGACAGTTTAAATGGGTCAAAGGACGATTTATGTCGTGTCGTGTGTGGAACCTTGTCATGGGGCGGGGTTGATAGATTAAATGGATCAAAGGTCGTTTGACAAGGGGAAGTGTGACACTTTGGTGGATTACCGTCCGGGACGGGAGGACTGTCATAATAAAAAGTGAGAACAATAATAAAATTGGGTTAATTTAATTAAATTAACATTGTGGGACTTGAAAATTTAAAATCATATTGGTGTGACTTTTTAAATGGGGATTTCTCCGGGTAGTTAGTGATTTATATTTATCGAGATTAATTTAAAATATTCTATTGTGATATTTATTGCTTATAATACTTCTATCTGGATTCAAAGATCCTATTTGAGGGGAGTAGTGTGTATTCATGCTCGGGGTTCTGGCATCGTGCGTTAACTAACTTTTTCAGGATAAGTTTTAGAGAAGCTGCATAGGATTATCAAAGTTATCATTTTGGAGTTGCAAATGGAGTTTATTTGTTTTATTGCATTATTTAGTTAGGCTTTCCTTTTTAGTTGAATTTCATTATGAGACTTCATTTGACTTTTATTGAGCCATTCGGTTCCAAGGTTGTGTAGAGGATTTTAGTTGGATTTTCAGTCGGTTTATTATTCAGATTTTAGTTAATGATTATTGGAGATTGGATTTTATTCGGAGTTTAGCATGTGATGGATATTTTATTCGCTCAATTATTTATGATCATTTAAGATTGATTCAATTATTTATCTTGGGGATTGATTTATTTATATCTCATATCTGTCTCATGCTAAGAATGGTATTTATTTAGTTCACGACCAGCATAGTTTGGCAGCGGTGGCTGGCCACCCCGTTTGTCGGATTTTGCGGGGTGTGACATTTATTTAAACTGCATAACTTACGAATGCTACCATATATTATTTTTACAGAACTGAAAATGATAGTATGAGTAAAATACTGATACACTATGTAACCTAATGTCTAAAATACTTGCATACATGACACGGAATCACCCCAATTCTCTATCACTGGAAAACCATGTAATCTAATATGTGTAAAATATGGACATGTGTCCTGAGTTTTTAATCTAATGGATTTACATGATATTGCATAGACATAAAAGAAGTAAGTTAGATATAATATTTGGTTGTATGTAAACCTTGTTGGACTATTAGCTTTGTTAATGAATTGAATTCAGATATTAGTGTTGGTAAATCAACAAAATATTTTGAAGCAAATAATGAAATGAAATAGGGAAAGAGAAACGTACATAGAATCAAAACGTACCTTGGTTATCAGATTTTTGCTCACAGCTAGTGTTTTTTTGGTTCCCTCTCCCAAATATTAGTACAAGAATAGTAAGAGGTCAATAAATATTTAATGTGTAAGGAAGTGAAAGGGGCAGAAAAAAGAAAACAAAGAGACGCTAGAGCTTTGAAAAAGGGTTGTTTAAGGAATATAGATAGACAAAATTTATTAGAGAAGTATGGCCCAGAAATGTAGTATTGCTCGAATTCATTAATTATATCCACATGTCATGTAAAAAGGTGGATACTCCGTTTTTATATAATAGTATAGTATATGATTTCTTTAGATTAAGTTATTTGTGAAAGAACTTTTTATAAGCATGATTCAATCCACTTATGCTCTCATCTTCACTCAATTTATTACCATTGACCAAAAATCATTTACACGAGAAGTAATTGGGGAAACTACATCTTCTTTACCAATTAAATATGACTTCTTCACATCAAGATGTCCAAGTATAACAGATAATTCATAAAATTTATCAATTATAGTTTTGATCATAAGTTAAGCACGCAGATAACAAAACTCACACAAGCAAAATTGGGATCAATATGATACAACTCGATGAGTATTCACCATAAATGAGTAACCTGCTCTAGTACCAATGGATAATGCAAAATCCCATCTATGTGCATTTCTCATGGTGGAGTGAATATGGTATTTTAAAACAAGTTAAAGAAAACTAACAACAATATTGAAATTCTAATTGAAAAATTATTCAACTAAAAACATGCACATCACTATCTAATTATGAAACTAACTCGTAAAAATCCGAATAGTGAGTTTAAAAAACAAATCAAACTAAATTGAAAATCATAATAAATTTAGATCCATTCATGTTTTCAATTTTAGTTCCTAACTAAATATGATGGAAATCTCAATGTTAGGCCAATACTAAAATTAAGCATAGAGTAACAAAGACAAGTGAGGCAGGGTGCAATAAAATGTTTGATAAAATAAAATCACAAGTATTAGATATATAGGGAAAATCACACCTAGGAGAAAACCTCAGTATGCATTCTTTCTCTCAGTAGACTTGAAAAGAAAATTTTACAATGTAAAAATGTATAACTCTATACCTGAGATCATTTACAAGCTATCTTCTTTTAACACCACAACTCACCTCCTTTTTCATGAAAATCGAATCAAGAGACTCACCAATGACCTAGAAGACCTGCAATATTGCAAACATCGCAATCTGTTGTATAGCTCCTCTAATATACCTTAACAACACCTAAATTTGATCTTCAATCAGACTAACATCACACAATATTTGGAATGGGTGAATATGAATGGTAGGAATTGTGTAAATCGGAATTAAAATATCACTCTCAAATGTATATCAAGGTAGACTTAGGTTTCAAATAAATTATGGAGATGAAAAAGGTTTATAACTTAAAACCTAAGAGCTTTAACAGTCTTATCTCAAAATTTGAGTTGAATGATATTCTTACACATTTGGATCCAAAATTTGATATTTGTATGATTTAGGAAAAATGGACACCCTGCACACATGTGAGATCCATCGCCTTGTGCACACTAAAGATATTATAGGATACAGGCTTGCCACATGTCATATGAGATCTGAAGCAACTTCAGCAACCATGCACACGGTTGCATTTGGCGTCATGTGCGCACTAATTCACAATCAACCTAAAACTACAATTTTAAGTATTGTTACGATCCAACAAAAAATCAGCTAGACACTTGATTAAATCAAAACATTTTCCCCTTATCATTTAAAAAACTTACGTGCGGAAACCTATTATCACATTCACAAAACCACAAAATGATACAAGGATTCTTCAGTTTGATGTATCTTGATCAGGCTTCTAAACTTATGTTGTTGAGGTGTTAAGCTCAACATAGAATTTAGGGACCTACTCACCCTTTCACTATATGAAATTGAGTTATATACCGATTAATGCATGACTAAAAAATTTTACAGTCAAGTAGACAATTCTCAACTATATAAATGTTTACATTTTATAGATACAAATTTTCTCTTACTAAAAGAATTTCGTATGCTTCTGAATGTGAATTTATTTTCCATCCTTCTAAAACAATGTAAGTTGATTAACATGGTGGGGGTGGAATATGGAAAGTGATGGTTATGGTGGGAAATGATGGTTTTTAGGGATTGGAAAATAATTTGTGGTTTTTGTGTCTGTTTTTAGAAAAACATTAATCGGCTAAATTTAATAATGTGGGGATATCACATTACAGTGGATGACAAGTGGAGATGGAGCGGTGACTGTGTTGTTAATATGAGAGTGGTAGAGGTGGTAGTGTAGATATAGTGATATTTTTTTCCATGTAAGTACAATTTTATATTGAAATTTTTAAATCAATTTTTTAACTGGGTTTCACTTATTTATTAGATAATCTATCACATGGAAGACATATTAACTACCTAGTCACCATTACAATAATGGAGGTTTGATGGAGTGTTAAAAATCAACCATATTAATAGGTTAGGGTTGACAACTTTAAAATTAAAATATGGGTTCAAAATTCCAAACGTTCCCAAACTTTAGTTTTAGATTTGGAATTAACCTTAATACTAATGAAGAACTTAGTTGCTATGAAATGCTAGTTATGATCTAAAATCTTACATTATAATTAATGTTAAATGGCCTCCCCGTATTGGGGGGAGGATTCTGTTTATATTGACAAATTATTGTGTAACTACACAACTAAAGAGTCATAAAGAGTCCTTGACATGTTGAGGTGTAACTTTTTTTTGGTTGAATTGTAATGATATTAACACCAAAGAGAGGCCTAAGCCAAAATACAAACAAAGGGCAGCCCAAAGCCCCCAACCCAACACCGGAACAAATCAGTTAAATACAATCAGGAAACGAACCCAAAACCCAAGACCAATCAAGCAAAGAAAAAAATACAAACAACACACACCCACTTGACTTGAGACACAAGTGGAGAACACCTGTCAGCAATATAATCAGACCAAACCACGCGTCAACTTACCGCCCATAAGACCAATAAGAAAAACATAGCATTCAATATCCATCAATCACAACCATCACTCAATCGACCAAACCAAAAACACAAAGAGGAGAGAAACCATCTTTAACCAAGCAAACCTCAAACCAAAGCCAAACCTTACAAACCATATAAATCTAAAACATCAACCAATATCAATAACATAGGTCCAATTGTAGTTTGGTCCAAGTTATGTTGTTAGGCTTGGTCGGTAGGCTTGAGTTGGGTATAATTATAGTTTGGTCCCCACCCCACAGTATTCATTGCTGAGGATCGATGATCTTTTTCTATCAATTAGAGGGAGCTTCATTCTTTTTAGGATTGATTTGTTATTCAGCTATCACCCGTCAAGGGTGTGAGATGAAGATGTTCCCAATACATCCTTCTTAACTCATTAAAGGTCTTATGAGTTTCGAGTTATGTTGTTTAGGTTGATCAGCACAGCAAAACCCCAAAAACACAGTTCCAAAAGACCTCCATTGAACATCCAGCACCAAACGACGAAAGCTAAACTCAAACAAAGAATCAAAAAAACTATAGATCCCATTCAAGCATTCATATGAGAATAAAACACACATGCAAGGAGAGAAAGATCAAACCACACAAACAGGCAATAACACTACTAGAACCAAAACATCAAAAGGTAGATCAAAACCACTACTTTTAACTAAACTGGACTGGGAAGGAACCAAACCCACAACAATAAGCAGATAAAAGCAACAATACTCACAACTAAGGAATCACCAGAAGAAGGCTCAGCAAACAAAACAACCAAAAACTCCAAATCAAATCAATATGCTGACCATATACTCACTACTCAAAACAAAATTGGAGTGCAAAGAGGACACAATTACAACAACATGCAAGATGAAAAAATAACAACTGACAACCAAGGATCGACTAGAAGAAAGCTCAACATGCAAAGTACAGCAAAAGATACAGCGGAGAAATAAATAATCTTTTAACACTCCTTTCTAACTTAGTAAATAATTCTTTCACTTATAAACAATGACGTAATAATCTCCCAATTTTCTTCACTCCTTCTGATTTTAACCCAATTATAAATAGCATTTTGTATCATCTTAACAATATTGGAAGTAACTTTCTGACTGTCCTCAAAATTATTTATAAAAATTCTTGAATTCCTCTCTTTCCATATGTTATAGGCAGTAAATGATAAAGCAAGCTTCATAATATCTGATTTAAAAAAATTTCAACTGTAAACCAATTGCTGAATATCATCCTTAATACCTTTAATACGCTTGATGTTATTACATACCTTTAATATCTCATCCTATATAATCTGAGAATAATGACATTCAAAGAATTGATGTTGTATATTTTCCACACTAGCATTGCATAGAACACACTGATTATCGTTAATATTTCCCCAACTTTTAAGTTTGTCTTTAGTCCTAAGACTATCATTGCAGACCATCTACAAAAAGAAAGCACATCTAGGTATCCTTTTTTTTTAACCAAACAACTCTAAACTACTCCACCTCACTTAATCTATTTCTAATATGTTGAGGTGTTACTACATTCATTGTGCTGTTAGAGTAAAATTTAATATATGGGCTTATATATAAAATAAATACGAATTATAGGCTATCAAATAAAAGTAGGCCAATTAAAGTGATTAATTTAAGTTTTAAGACCTTACTAATGTATTATTAAAGTGTGAGTTTTATTGTGTAGAGACAAGCGTAATTTCTATTTTTATGATGCGTTAAAATAGAAATATACGAAATATGAAAAGACACGATTGTGTTATAAATAGGGATCATGGTCCCCAGATCACACAACACCGATCTTCTGATTCCCATTGTCAGAGAGAAATTTAGAGAGGAAATAAAAGTGTTGATCTGGAAGAGCATAAGACCTCAGACTCAGATATTTTAACTTTATATCATGGATTCAAGTACGCTTCCGCAAAATCAATATTTATATTTCTTGATAATTCAATATGAATGTTCCTGTTTGTGTGATAGTTTTCACAAAATAGAAATTAATCCATCATGTGGTATCAGAGCTAATTCATGTTGAATTGTTGAGAATATATTATGAAGGTATTGATATTAATTTTCGGCTGTAAATAATTTTTCAAAAAGGTTTAATATTTCAGAAAATTTTTTGATTCAGAAATATTCTCGTTTCATTACGATCCCAACGATATAAAATTCATGAAATTTGGACTAGCGGTTGATTTGATGGTAGTGAAAGGTTAAGGTTCAACTCTTGGAGTTTCATATTTAAGCCTCTTAAATGATGAAAATTATGAAGGATCTCAAGAGATTTTGAACCCATGACCTTTCAAGTCTGGAGCCAAAGGGGTTTTGAACCCATGACCTTTCAAGTCTGGAGCCAAAGAGGTTTTGAACCCATATACAAATTTAAATTCAAATTTTGGTGTATTTATATATATATTTTGAGATAAATTAATTTAAACAATATGTCACCAAAGTGACCTCTTTTGTTCAAAATTAATTTTATTTCGAAATATAAAAAGAATTACGTGCATGTAATTTATGTGAATATTAATCGGCCCAAATGAAGATTATTTTTTAACAAAATTACATGTGCCACTTTAATAATAAGCACGTGATAATTATGTAGTTTTACATATGAATAATAAATCGGCCCAAAGGAAGAATTATTATTCAATATGTTCTTATTACTAGTTTTTGATTATTACGGCAAAATATCACTTACAAGTTAATATTTTTTCCAAAGATCAAATATTAATAGAGTGTCCGATATCTTAAAAATGGGATTTGTCCATTATTTGAATTTATTTTTGATTTAAGACTTATATGGGCTAGTTTTATTTCTTTATTGTTCTCTGATTTAGCTATCAATTTTGCTTCCAATATTACAGCCAGTATTAATTCTATTCCCATGCTTAATGGCACAAACTTTAAGTCATGGCAAGAGAACCTTCATATAGTTCTCGGTGTCATGGATCTGGACCTTGCATTAAGGGTTCCTTCTCCTGCACCTCTTATGGATAAAAGTTCCTCTGATGACAAGAAGGACTTTGAAAGGTGGGAGAAGTCAAATCGCACGTGTTTGATGATCATAAAGAAGGCCATTCCAGAAGCATTCAGGGGCACAATATCGAAAACGATAAAGACAACCAAAGAGTTCCTAGAAGAAATTAAGAACATATTTTCCAAAAATGAAAAGACTGAAACAAGTACACTTTTGGCAAGTCTCATCTCAATGAAATATAAAGGTAATGAGAACATTTGGGAGTACATTATGGAAATGTCTCATCTCGCTTCAAAGTTAAGAGCACTTAAGCTTGATCTCTCTGAGGATTTGCTTGTGCATTTGGTTTTGATATCTCTTCCCACACAATTCAGTCAATTTAAGGTGAGCTACAACTGCCAAAAGGAGACTTGGTCTCTTAATGAGCTCATCTCACATTGTGTGCAAGAAGAGGAAAGACTGAAGCAAGATAAGATAGAAAGTGCTCATTTGGCTAGTACTTCCAAGGACAATGGGAAGAAAAGAAAGAAGGATAAAGAAGTTGTAGTGGTTCCATATCCAAAGAAACAACATAAAGAAAAAACTGTTGATGGTTGTTTCTTCTGTGGAGCTACGGGACATAGGAAGAAGCAATGTACCAACTATCATGCTTGGCGTGTCAAGAAAGGTACACTTCTTAACCTAGTTTGTTCTGAGGTTAATTTGACTTCGGTACCTAAACACATTTGGTGGATAGATTCTGGTGCAACCACTCACATCAGTGTGTCTATAAAGGGTTGCCTGAGTTGTCGAAAGCCAAATGATGGTGAAAGATACATTTTTGTGGACGATGGCAAGAAGGTTGAAGTTGAAGCAATTGGGATATTTAGGTTATTATTAAAGTCTAGTACTTATTTGGATTTGAATGAGACATTTATCGTACCGTCATTTAGACGGAATTTGGTTTCTATTTTTGTATTGGACAAATTTGGTTATACTTGTTCCTTTAGAAATAATAAATTTAGTCTTCTTCATAATTCAAATTTGGTTGGTACTGGTTCTTATCTTATGTAGATAACCTTTATATGCTTGATATTATTGCTTCATATCATGAAACCTTGCAATTAAGTACTCGAGGTATTAAAAGAAAATTAACCAATGAGAATTCTGCATCATTATGGCATAAGAGATTAGGTCACATCTCCCAAAGGAGAATTGAAAGACTTGTGTCAGATGGAATTCTAGATTCCCTTGATTTTTTTAGATTTTAAAATTTGCAAAAATTGCATAAAGGGAAAACAGACAAACATAAGGAGATCTGGTGCTAATAGGGCTATAGACGTCTTAGAACTGATACATACAGATATTTGTGGGCCATTCCCTACGGTTTCATGGAACGGTCAACAATATTTTATCACATTCATAGACGATTTTTCACGTTATGGCTACCTTTATCTCATCCATGAAAAGTCCCAATCTCTGGACGTGTTCAAGTCATTTAAGGCTGAAGTTGAAAATCAACTCAGCAAAAGGATTAAAAGCGTCAGATCTGATCGTGGTGGTGAATACTACGGTAGGTATGACGGTTCAGGTGAACAACGCCCAAGACCATTTGCTAAATTCCTAGAGGAGTGCGGTATCATCCCGCAGTACACCATGCCAGGTTCTCCAAGCATGAATGGTGTTGCTGAAAGGCGAAACAGAACGCTTAAAGACATGGTAAGGAGTATGATCAGTTACTCTAACTTACCAGATTTACTCTGGGGTGAAGCATTAAAGACTACAGTGTATATCCTTAACAGAGTACCAACTAAAGAAACTGGATTCCAGAACAGTTAGTTGTTGTTTTGTTAGATACTCTGAAATATCTAGGGGTTACAAATTTTATGATCCTACTACCAAAATAATTTTTGAGACTGGAAATGCTCGGTTCTTTGAGGATGTCGAGTTTGCCGAGGGGGATAAAGTTAAGGATTTTGGTTTTGAAGAGGAATATGTTGATATTCCCACAGCTGTTATTAACTTTGATCATGATCCAATTCCTGACATTGTTCAAGAAGCAGATCCTAATCAAAACATTATCCAAGAATCTCCCATTCTAGAAGAACAAACTCTACCACCTCCAGAACCTATGCCATTAAGGAGATCCACTAGAGAAAGAAGAAGTGTTGTGCCAGATGATTACATTGTATTTCTCCAAGAACATGAGTTTGACATTGGTGCGGTGGAAGATGATCCGATCACCTTCCGTCAAGACATGGAAAGTTCTAAATCTCAAGAGTGGATTGATACCATGAATGAGGAGATAAAGTCCATGAAGGACAATGACGTTTGGGATCTTGTCCCATTACCTGAAGGTAAAAAAACATTGGTTGCAAATGGATATTTAAAACCAAGAGGGATTCGAAAGATGATGTGGAGAGATACAAAGCCCGTCTTATCGCTAAAGGCTTTACACAGAAAAAGGCATCGATTATAAAGAGACTTTCTCCCCGATTTCATCGAAAGACTCTTTTAGGATAATAATGGCACTTGTGGCGCACTTTGACCTTGAGCTTCATCAGATGGATGTTAAGACTGCGTTTCTCAATGGTGACATTGATGAAACAATATATATGGTGCAAGCAGAAAACTTTGTGTCGGGAGATGTAAAGAAAACAGTTTGCAAATTAAAGAAATCCACTTATGGGCTTAAGCAAGCTTCTCGTCAATGGTATCACAAGTTTCATCAAGTTATCATCTCGTTTGGTTTTGAGATGAATCTAGTTGATGATTGTATATACGACAAGTTCAGTGGGAGTAAGCATATTTACTTAGTTTTATATGTTGATGACATTTTGCTTGCCACCAACGATATAGGTATGTTGCACGGAACCAAGAGATTTATTTCAAAGAAATTTGAGATGAAAGATCTTGGTAACGCTTCTTTTGTGTTGGGTATACAAATACACCGAGATTGCTCTCAGAGTACACTTAGTTTATCACAAAAGAGCAATATCGAGAAAGTTCTTAAAAGATATGGCATGCATGATTGTAAACCATGTGACACCCCTATAGCTAAAGGAGATAAATTTAGTCTCAGTCAATGTCCCAAGAATGATTTTGAGATTCGGGAGATGCAAAAGATTCCTTATGCGTCAGCAGTAGGAAGTCTTATGTATGCTCAAGTATGTACGCGTCCAGATATTGCGTACATTGTTGGCATGTTGGGAAGATACTTAATTAATCCTGGAACGGATCATTGGATAGCATCCAAGCGAGTCATGAGGTACTTACAGAGAACAAAAGACTACATGCTCACCTATCGAAAGTCAGAATAGTTAGAGATCATCGGATATTCTGACTCCGATTTTGCTCTATGCCAAGATAGCATGAAATCTACTTCAGGTTATATCTACTTACTTGCTGGAGGTGCTGTATCGTGGAAGAGTGTTAAGCAGTATATTATAGCTTCTTCCACCATGGCAGCTGAGTTTGTAGCTTGTTATGAGGCGTCCAATCAAGGAATATGATTGTAAAATTTTGTCACAGGGCTGCGTATTGTAGATGGCATTGAAAGACCACTTAAGTTATTTTGTGATAATAAATCAGCAGTACTGTATTCCAACAACAACAGGAGTTCTACGAAGTCAAAGTTTATTGACATTAAGTTCCTAGTTGTAAAAGAAAGAGTTCAGAGTGGACTTATATCTATAGAGCACATTGGAACAAACTCCATGATTGCGGATCCACTGACTAAGGGATTATGACCCAAGGTCTTTTATGAGCACACTGCTCATATGGATGTAATTTCTTTTCAGGATATGTCAGTTTAGTGGGAGTTTGTATTTTATATGCTTTCATAGACATATTTGATTTAATGGATATTATATGGTTATTTACCGCAGTAAAGTATTAAGTTTATATTCACTCTGACTTTATATGGTTTGATCTCACTAAGGTTTAAGGAGGACTAGTTGGAAATAGGCATGTTAAGATCACATTGCATGAAATTTCCATGCTACACATCCACACTTGATCTTTGTCATTAGTTGCATTGATATATGTGATCATTGATGCGTCTACTTATGAAATATGTAATGACGATCGCTTTGATTCTATATTGCTGCAATTAATGGACAAGATTGTTAAGATACATAAAGTTTTGATAGCTAAAACTCATGAGCTCATAAAGTATAATTCAAATTTATAAAGTTACATATATATATATATATATATATATATATATATATATATATATATATATATATAGCCCAAGTGGGAGATTGTTAGAGTAAAATTTAATATATGGGCTTATATATAAAATAAATATGAATTATAGGCTATCAAATAAAAGTAGGCTAATTAAAGTGATTAATTTAAGTTTTGGGGCCTTACTAATGTATTATTAAAGTGTGGATTTTATTGTGTAGAGACAAGCGTAATTTCTATTTTATGATGGGTTAAAATAGAAATATACGAAATATGAAAAGACAAGATTGTGTTATAAATAGGGGTCATGGTCCCCAGATCACACAACACCAATCTTCTGATTCCCATTGTCAGAGAGAAATTTAGAGAGGAAATAAAAGTGTTGATCTAGAAGAGCATAAGACCTCAGACTCAGATATTTTAACTTTCTGTCATGGATTCAGGTATGCTTCCGCAAAATCAATATTTATATTTCTTAATAATTCAATATGAATGTTCTTGTTTGTGTGATAGTTTTCACAAAATAGAAATTAATCCATCATGTGCTACTTTTGAGAACTAATCTTAGCATTCGACATTGCTACGATTTCTTAAGACTAGTCTTAGAGGCATGTCTCGTTTTAAGGGTTAACTAATTTACCTTCCTTTATTTCTCCGAGATCTCATTTAAGTTACCCTTTATTGGAAGACTTGATTAAGTTTTAACTAGGATTGTAAATCGGGCTGGGTGAGCCGGCCTTGAGGTTGCTTAGGCTCGGCCCGAATTACCTTACCCAGGCTCAAGACCGAGCTCGGCCCGAACTAAACTTTTCTATTCAAGCCCGAACTCGGATCATAAATATTTTGGGCTTCGGGCCCGTTTTTGAGCAGGCCCGATTTCATTTTTTTTATTTTAAAAAGTTTGAATTATTTTTTTTTGTGTTTCCATCTTGGAGAAAATGTATACATCAAAATCTAATTGATATTTGATAAAATAAAGTATGTAATTATGAAATGTATTAAACTAAAACAAGGGAAGTAAGAGTGAAAACCTACAAAGACTAATTATATTTCATACATATAAAATTAATTAACTTAAATGTGTTATATTTTATAAAATTATTTATTTATTTATTCATATATTCAAAGCTCACGCTTCGAGCCCAATTCGGGCTTGGAAAAGTTCAGCTCAAGCTCGGCCCAAAATTCATTCGGGCTTAAAATTTTGGCTCAGGATCGGCTCGGATCGGCTCAAACTCAAATAAAGCTCGGCCCGAAAATTACGGGTCGAACAGGGTGGCTTCAGGTTTGACCGACTCAATTTACAGGCCTAGTTTTAACTCGTAGCGATGTCAGAAAAGTTTACTTGGATACTCTCATAGCCCTACATTTTGAATGATAAACCTATTTTAAGAACACGAGTTTTGTCTACTCTTGATTTTGAAAGCTTTTTGTGGAACGATTTATGATTGTTTATTCCAAAATATCTGTTTTCCTAATCAATGTCCATTTCATTTTCATAAAACACAATTGTCCATGCACTAATGCTTTTGAGTTATTTTGTGTTCACGTAGAGGGAAGACTTGTATAAAGACTTATTTTAGGATTACTAACGCTACTATACCGTTATTAGACCATTACTTATTTTGAGTTACCAACGCTACTATATCATTTCTAAAAAGTGTATCATGTAAGTCCAAAGGTGCACACTATCCTTTTATTTAAAATAAAGATATTTTTTTAGTAGTGCAGAATGTCCCAAATATTGAACAAAGGATGGATGACTGTGGGGAACAAAATAAGTGAGGTATACGTAAAGGGAGTAACATCTTTCCTTGATTTTGCAATTGCAAACAATAGACATTATCTCTCGATATTTCCATGTTCGTATGTTAAGTGTCGAAATTAGAAGCAGTTCAGTGCGTCAGATATCATGAGTCATTTGATTCGTCATCTCACAGATTCGACATATACTACATGGATTTTACACGGTAAAACAAGATCCTTGAACTCCCCAAATCCCATTATAGAACCTATTAATTGTGAAGGACATGTCAAAAATGATGAGAACATTGAGAAATAAAGGCTTCGAGACTTATGTGCTACGAAGTGCATGAATAACATTGTGGGGAACCTAACCAGGTAGAAAAATCGAATGTTAATAATGATAAGTATCAAGAGTATAATATATTAGCAATTGATAAATTGTATCCTCCATGCGATGATCCTGAGACTACTCTCTCTACAATTGTGGAATTGCATAATTTAAAGAACCAGTTTGGTTGGTCGGGAAATAGGGTTACGACTCTTTTGTCGATTGTAAAAAGGTGTCTCTTTGAAAGAAAACATTTTATCAGAAAAGTATCTGCAAATGAGGAAAATGATGACATACTTAGGGTTGAAAGCAAACTACATTCACGCATGTGAGAATAATTGTATTTACATATTTTTGGAAGTTTTAATATGAATTTGGGTGGGTATAATCTATGAATTGAAGTAGGATTGCATGTGGTTATATTTATTTATGTTGGTGACAAGAAATCAGAGGGTTTGGGATGATTTATATTAAAGAAATCTGGGTTCTTGATTAAAATATGTGAAGAACATGGGAAACTATGATTTTTATGATTTTTGAAGATTAAATATTGTATGATCCATTTTTGTTGAGGATTTAATGATATAATTAATTGGGAATTGTTAGAAAAACCCTATTTAAATTTTGGTTGGGAGTTATGATGTTTGCATGAAGGTTTATGGGAGTAAAAATGGTGAAAAATGCAAGAACTGAACGAAGGAGACGAACTGCTACATTTCGAATCAATTCGTCCCAGAGGCGAATCGATTCAGCTACCCAAAAAATTCCAACTTTGACTTTTTGTTTATATATCCCCATGAATTGAATTACGAGGAAATTTGGTGATATCTTAGTAATTATGTGGAGGTACAGGGGAGGTCAGTAAGGATGATGTTAAGATTCGGTTTATATTGGTAAGGCTTAAGTTGGGATCATTAATCGACGGTACTAAATCGAGTGATTTGTACACCGGGAAAATTAGGATTTGGATTACGGGAAGAGTAGACCATAATCTTTATAATAATTTAAAATCCTATACAAGCATTTAAGATCTTTTACTCAAGCCTATCCATGTGTCAACTAAACTTTTAAACAAATAGAATAGCTAGGTGCCTTTCCATTTGATTTCATAGATCTCCTTTGTCATTCTACTTGGGTGAAATGGGAACTTCCGTGTCTTTATTAATATACCGTTCATCTTCTCGCATTTACTATCCTCTTGGGTACTTTATTCTACCATCTCTAATATTCCATAATAACATGTAAACATTGAAAGGTTCGTTCAGTGACCAATTCTTTCCAAAGGTCCATTCGAAAAAAAATCTCTTACAATTTGAAACTCATGCCACGAAATGTCGGACATTGATCCGATCGTCCGTAGCGGTTCAGAATTGACAGTGGTCGGTGATATGAATTCGATTTTACCCACGAATTTGGTTCAACCCGAAATTATCGGTAGGATCTGGAGTTGTTCCCCATGATTCTCAATTTTCCAAGTGTAATCCTTCGTTGTCGAAATTGAAGCAACACTCCTAGCATAAATCTCCCCATTTGGCTCTTGAATTCCTCTTCTAAAGAGGCCATCTATGTAAATATCTTGGCATATCATTTTTTGTATGTTTCTTTATTTATCCCTATCAAAATACAACTCATGCATTATGTTAAAAGACTTATCTTTAAATTATTAGCGATTTAGAATCCTAACATGGCCAGTTTTCTTTGTTGTTGTATATTTATTTTTTGGTAACTCCCATATTATCTCTTTTTGTAGGTATTTCCACAAAGTTATTTTCTATGCATAAAATATTTTTGTGTTTTAGTATGAAAGAAATAAAAAAAATTATTTTCACTATTAAATTATGCTCTTTTGTAACAACCGTGTTTGATTGGTGTTTTATGTTAAAGAAAGGTATTTTTCTTACTTCCTTTTGTATTATTGTCCCTTAATTTGTGTTTGATTGTTTTTCTATATATACTTTTACTACTTGTAATTAATTTTTTCCACCAGGTGTTTGTGAAAATGTCTTAACTAATTTATATCTGTATTCTTTCTTGGAGTGTATTGCGATAAAGGTGAGATCGGTTTAGGTGTTATAAGAACATATGTAATGGTTATGTGGTGATTTACTTTTTTGCATCCTATGTTAGGTTTTATTGCAATTTGTTTTCTTATAGGTTTTTGTTGGTTTTTTTAAACAAAATAAATTAATGGTTTATTAGATTGTCTTTATATACCTGATTGGAATGGTGTTAAGTTCATTTAGACATTTTTTTAGTGCAATACTTAGGTTCTGAGTGAATTATTATCTAACAAAATTTTAATTCAACCGTAGATCGGTTGCTACCAATAGCCTTACCCGCGCATCGCGTGGGTTTACACCTAGTCTAAGAATAAAATGTGACACCCCGCCTAATAAAATACCGGGTGATCACTTTTATGCCAGATTAAAACAGGAGTCTCATATGGTTCATTCTCAGTATCACTGTCAAAAACCAATTTAATTACTAATAACCTATTAAGTTGGCATTAAAATTTTATTTAACTAATCTTTTTAACCAAACCAACTAAGTAAATGTCCACACAGTTTATATACACAAAACTGAAATGAAATAAAATAATCGAACACTCGGTAACATAATACAACCAAATCGAATGCCGTACTCAAAGGCAGTAAAAGAATAAATTAATACAGTTGGGCTATCGGCCTGAATGTCACTACAATGCTTCCTATCTAGATCACAAGGATAGAAGCGTCTAAAATAAACCTGCATGCATCCACAGCTGCTGCAGCAAATGTCTGACTCGAAATAATCATCATCCAGGCGTCCCTGCGTCTGGACACCTAATATATACATATATAGCAAGAGAGGGGAAAAAATAGAGAAATGGGTCAAAGCCCGAGTTTTGAAAATATTTAGAAAGTGCATAAATGCCATATTTTAAAATATGAAATCTCTCATATTTAAATTGGTACTGCACTCTCATGAGATACACCTCACCCCTCTTCTAATAGTGCACACCTAACGCATATGTTTTAAACCATCTAGTTAAGCCACCCTTCCTAACTAATCTATAACACCACTCTTCTAAATCCTCATAACTATCACCTACCGGGTGTGATACCATGTATGTTATACCGCAAGCTATTACATAATCTTTTAGTTGATATAGTCTTCAGTGTGCTATATATATAGTTCTCGATTATATATAGATAACTATACCTTTCATAATCTGTAACTTTCACTAGTTTAAAATACCATTTTCACTTTAGTGTATAAAATCTCGTATATATAATTCTCATTTTAATATACAAATCACAATTTAAATCCAGATATAATCTTCTGGAACGAGAATAAAACCTTATTCGTTTTACTCTTTACACCAGTTAAAGCTATATGCTATCTCATCTTCATATACAAATAATATACTATACGCAACAAGTATAATTATACCTATCACAATCATAAGTATAATAAGCATCCCACCGAGCTATAACTCGAGGATGCAGTCTCATAGTGCCTATCTGCATTCGGGTTTACTCACTCAACCACAGTACCAAGCTAGACTCACTCATGGAAGTGGTAAAAATACACAACGGTGGAGGCGGTCATGTTCCCTCCTGAAAGTGGAATACACACATCTCACTCGTATACGGGATGATATTACAAGGGGATATACTATCCCTGCTCCTTAAGACAGGGGATTCACCCACATCGTACAACCTCCCTGGATAGCACTAGAGCAAACATATAAACTGGTTGTCCAACCCTACGCCCGGGGAAGCCTGTGGAACCAACCTCTAAGATATAGATATACCAATCACACAGATATATTTATTCGTATAACATGATATCTATATATAGTAACAACTCCTGTATTTAATATATCTCACTTCTCAATATATATGGACAAAATTGCCAAACTCTCAAAGCGATAGCTAATAACCCCGAATGTTCCCATCCATAATAGTATATATGTATTCGCACACTTACAATACTAAACTTATAATTATTCTCTTACTTACGATATAACTCACACCTTAATCCCTTTTTAAGGATTATAATATAAACTCGAATATACCAATTCGTAATAACTAAATAAGTATTCTATCGACTTATTTAGTTCCATAGGTATCACCTCATCTGTAATAATCGTCAATAGACGTACCGGACAGTCACTCAATCCTCGTTAGCCCATATCCTAGATTCCATCCTAATCGCACCCTAGGATTTACTCAAATGTATTTATCCCATATAGATTCTAACCACATAGATATCTCTACACAATCGCCGAAGATCTCTCTCTCGAGTGTTGCTCGACGTGAACATTCATTTGGTTCGTTCCCTGGATTGTACAATTAATTAACCTGAGGTCCTCTCTTTCATCTCAAGGTTTTTTCACTTGTAACCTAAGGTGCATTCACCTTCAATTCCATTATCTAGGAGTCCTAATATCATCTCTAGAATCTCCTACAATAGTCTCCCATTTACAATTTAACTCCCCCTAAACTCAAAGAAGGAAAACTGCCAAATTCGACAAAGGCAAATCGATTCGCCCCAAATGCGAATCGATTCCAGTTGGCAATTCGATTCGCCCCCCAAAGGCTAATTGATTCGATCTCAATCCGAATCGATTCGGCCTAAGATAGACTTACAGGTCCCCTTATGCAAATCGATTCGGTCTAGACCCGAATCGATTCGCCCTTTTCGGAGGGCATAGTTTGGGCGATTTCTCAATCTCCAAAAATCCCAAATATCAACCCAATCTTCATTTTTATGGTTTCTATTCTCAACCAACAACACTATAATCATCCTAATACTGATTTATTACTAACACATCAATAAATTTGTGGTATTAAATCACTTCTCTTGAATTTGAACCTTAAAACCATTTAAAACCCTAATTTTATCATTTCTCCCATTTCAATTCAATTCTACACTCCATTAACATTGTTTTAACACTAAAAATCATTAAGAGTTTACAGTACATCAATTTGTAAACATAAACTCAAATTTACCAAATTATTTTAAGGGTTCTAACCCAAAATTATATAGTTTACCAACTATAATATGAGATACACACACTCAATTAAATAAAGCAAGTAAACACTTGCCTCGTGGATAAAATTCGACGAACACGAGTCGAATCCCGTGGAGTTTGGATAGAATCTCCTCTTTTTCCTCCGTGTATTTTATTTCTCTCTTTTTCTTTCTCTCTCTCTCTCTCTCTCTCTCTCGTGCCTATTTAATAGAGAGTAAGGGTTTGTCCCTTATAAACCCAAAAATGACTTGTTCATTCAATTGCGAGTCCATATTAGTCCAAAAGTCCCTGGAACCTATATACTTCCCCCGGATACTCTATTTTGACTATCTCGAACATTCCAAAACCAATCGTGCAATCGAAATCTCCATCCAAGTCACTTAACTAAAATTTACTAGTTAAACCCAACACATCTCGATATGAGTTTTCTACAATGTAAAATAATTCCCGTCACTTTACCTAGCTGCGACATGACATAAAAACATTCTGACTCATTTAATCAGTCCCCAAAGTAAATGTAGCACGCGTCGGTAATCATCTAATGCTTAGTAATCTAGAATTTACAATTCACTGAAATTCCTCAAATTTCTAAATTACACCACTTATGCAATTTAAATATCCATTAAAGTGCGGGGTATTACATATAACCTATAGGGTATCAGTGTAGTGTCTACTGAATTAACATAAGGGGTAAATTTGGACCCTACGGGTATAAAAGGATGCTTGGATAGATATAATCTATAGTTATAAATGTGAACGAATTGTACGATGAGCATTTGAGTGATAAATACTACGTACGAGTTATAATTATAGGTTGAGTGTATACCTATACGAACTTATGATTATAGGTCATGTGTGTACCTATATTGAATATACATATGGTTAGGTTGTGTGTATGCCTATTATGTGCTTTTATGTATGTTAACATACCTACGCTACCTGCTATCACGGAGGTCTCCCATAGTGGACGATCCCATATTGACAATTCCAGTGATTCTGGATTTTTGCCCCAGAGCATAATACTGATAGTGGATAATTATATGAGAGAAATATTGATGATGACAAGTCATTTGGGTACATTAGGTATATGCATCCCCAAAGACTTAGTGTTATGTTCACCTCCAATATGTATGGTTTGATTGATGGTTTGAGGAGACATTACGAACCGATTGTCCATAATTAAGTAATAGAGGTACTTGGACTGATAGTAGAGTACGCGAGTGTGCATCATTATGACCAGTTCGGGAGATGCGGTACTTAGACTGATAGTCGCTTCGTTTACTTCATTCCTAGAGTAGGATGTAGTTCAGTTATTTCTTTTGGACATGTCATACCTCCATCTATTTATTTTATTCAGTTTATCAAACTTGGTATTGGCGGACTCAATTTGATTTCATTAGATGTTTAGTTGAATTTTTATATTTAGAACCAATAGTTTATTCGGTACCATTTTATTTCAGTTATTTATCTGGTGTTTAGTTCAGATTATTTTACTGCATGGATGGTTTGGTTATTGTGATTATTTCACTTGTTGTTGTTGTTTAATAAAAATAAAAAATTTGGCACCGACTTTTTGAATACTAGGTGGTTAGTTAAATTTTAAAATATTTTCGATAGTGACACTGATCACCAGGTATTTAATTAGGCGGGGTGTTACACAAGGGAAAAGGGTATGCAAAGAACCGATGAAAGTATTGAGACCTTTCCCTTTGATTCCAAGGCTAAGGAGATTATACACTATATCATGGATAGGGCATGAAATGATGTGGCACCGTCGAGAAATAACTTCATGGGATAATCAACGACATCCTTGGGATTCATCTCAGTGGAGAGTGCTAAAAAAATAGATGGCCTGATTTTTCTAAATAAGGGCGCAATGTTTGGCTTGCCATATCTATAGATGGGTTCAATCCCCATGGTATACAATATAGTAGTTATAATTATTGGCCAGTTATGGCTGCGCCTTATAATGTGGGCCCATCTTTGTGCTTGAAGCATGAGTTTCAAATATTGTCTTTGTTGAATTCTGGTTCCAAGGCACTGGGTCATTAGCCATTGGTAAATGAATTGCAGTAATAATGGGAGGGAGTTACAGCTTTTGACATGCACAAAATGGAACAATTTACATTGAGAGCTATATTGATGTGGGGATTCATGATTTCCCTACATATGGAAACTAATATGGAAGTATAACACATGGCTACAAAGCATGTCATATTTGTGGTGATGAAACACCATCACTTAGGTTGGTTAACAACAGGAGAATAGTTTACACAAACTATCGTATGTTCTTGATAGAAATCATCCATTTCAGAGTGATAAAGGTTTGGGACATAAAGCATAAGAACTTAGATCTCCCTGTTTCATATTAATGGAGATGCACTTGTGGAAAAAATGAGAAAAATCAAGTAAGTACGTGGAAAATCCTCAAAGGTTTCTTCTAGCATAAGCCTGATAATATGAATGAAAGTGACAGTGATGTGGATAAAATAGACAGTGTTGAAAAGTTAAAGAATCATGGTATAAAAATCCATTTTTTTGACTTTGAGTACTGGCAACATTATCAAGTTCGACATGTCCTTGATATGATGAGCATTGAGAATAACATTGTAGAGAACTTAATAAACACAATTCTTGGTGCTAATAAAACAAAGGATACTGAAAATGGCCGATTGGATTTGAAGGAAACGGGCATACGCAACGGGCAATGGCTTAAAGTTGATGAGCACACGGGGAAGAAGATAAAACCAATGACACCATTTATCTTGGATAAAGAGGAAAAGAAACAATTCTGCCAAATTTTGAAATACTTAAAGCTTCCTACCAATTTTTTGTATAACTTGTGAAATATTATAAGTATTAGTCCCCCATATTGCACTCATTGAAATCCCACGACTATCATGTCATAACAAAAAACTTGCTACCCGTGTTGCTCCAATATGCCTTCCCGAAACATTGAGATTTGAGAAGAGCAGTCCAACAATTAAGGTTTTTTTAAACATGTTGTGCTCCAAGATCCTCATTCGATAAGATATCCAAAGAGCCAAACGCATGGTTGTTGAAACATTCTGCGTGTTGGAGAAATATTTTCCATCAATATTTTTCGATATTAGCATTCACCTTACTGTTCTTCTAGCAAATGAAGCTTTGATTTGTGGACCAATAACACTCATTGGATGTATCTGTTCGAAAGGTGATTTTTTGTCTTTTTAATAAAATGAAATATGCACAATTTACGTTAACATTGGTTGTTATTAATTTTTATTGATTTATACAAACAGGACGATGAAAGATTTCAATGGTATACCCACTAATAAGAGGTATGTTGAAGGTTCCATTACAGAGTTCTATGTCGTAGTAGAATCTATTAGTTATTGCATGGAGTACATGCCAAATTCGTTAGATGGAAATCATAAACGCTCACGTGGAGATTTTTTTAGTGAGGATGAAGAGTTCTTTGATGAAGGGACTTTGCTTGGTGATAATATTACAACATTGGGACCAATACAATTCCAACAAACACGTTGATGGGTGTTATTTGGACTTAATGTTGATAGACTTCAGGATTGCTATAGGTTAAGAGTTCTTTTTTATATTATCAATTAAAATTTAATGAATATATTGATTAATAATCACTTATATCAAATGACATATTGTAGTGAGTATGAAGCATCATTAAAATCCATGTCTCATGCTAATGGGAAGGGGATTGAAATGGATACAGTGGATAAACAAACTTCTTTTATTCCTTGGTTATCAGACAAGGTGATTCTATATACTAATATTTTAATGCCTTTTTTTCATAACCTCCTGAGATAAAAACAAATATTGATATAATTATGATTTATTTTCATTGGACGGAGTTGGTGATATTAGGAGAGCAAAGACAAAAGAAACATTGTGGAGATTAGTTCAAGGGCCGCAATTCAAGGCTAAAACATACAAAAAGTATGGTGTAAATGGTTTCGTATTATATCCTAAGTATCATGATGATACGGTTGTTACACAGGATAGTGGTGTTTGTTTGAAGTCATGGATGCAATTTTGAACTAGAAAAAGTGATAAGAACCTCACAAATACTTGGGATATATGGTATGGAGTCATCAGACAAATAATTAAGCTAGACTATACCACATTTAAGGAGGTGTTATTTTGTTGATATTGGGTGAGGGTGGAGGATAAGACTAATGGTTTTAAGATTTGTTCAGACACCAATTTAGTAATGATAAATTTTGACAAGTTTATGAGCTTTGACAATGAGTTTGATGAGCTTGCTATTCTCTCATCCGAGGCTAATCAAGTATTTTATTCTAAAGATCTTAAAAATCCAAATTGGTGGGTGGTTATACATTCATCGAAGAGATTGACGAGACAAGTGGACAATTTAGAGATCCCAAGATGCTTCCAGTCTATTCTTGAAGACAAATCGCATTTAAAAAGTTTGCTAAAGAGCTACGATTCTATTTAGTTTATTTAGTATTTTCTTTGTCGGTTATATGAAGCCTCAAGTAGTTTTTTCATATTCATTTCGAAAACTGTTGGTTTTGAATTTTAGTGTACATGCATGGTATGATCTTTTGATATCTTGAATTTTAGTTTATATGTTTATAAATATGATAATGATGTAAAAATGTGAAAATCCAATACATATGAATTGCTGGCTTATGTAGTTATCCATGCTAGAGATTGGATCAAATACAGTTGTAAGTTATGGATTAAATAAATTACCCAAAACACACGTGCGTCTAAAAATACGATGATGCGTATCTCAACTAACAGTTCAGATTAAGTAGCAAGAGTCCATTTAACACCTTGTTTTGATTTTTATTTACTTTAATAGACATGGTTGTATGAATCTTGGTTTCAAGAGTCGATTTTGATAGTTGGTTGAATGAATCTTGATATGAATTTAGTTTTAACAGTTGGTTGTATGAATCTTGTTATGAATCTAGTTCTAACAGTTGGTTTAATGCATGTTGGTTATGAAATTACTTTTAACAATTGTTAAACCAACTGTTCATATCAATTTGGTTTTAGTATGTTAAACCATTTTATAAAATGTACATTGAACATTTATAAAATGTCTGAACAGTTATTTTTTAATGACTTTGACATATAAGTTGGTTTTTAAATTGTTTGAGCAGTTGGTATAAACAACTGGTTTTTAATGATTTTGAACAGTTGGTTCTTAAAATGTATTAACATTTACAAAATCTTTTTTCTGGTCCAGAAATGTGGTAATAAAACTATGACCTATGTTGACCTCTCTAGTAACATGTTCTTTGGGGAGCTACCAGAATGTTTGATGCATTTCAATAACCTCACCATTTTGAACTTGGAAAATAATAATTTTCCTGGTAAAATTCTGAGCTCAATGGGATCCCTTCTTTCGATCAAGGATTTACATTTATGAAACAACAGCTTCACTGGGGTATTTCCTTCGTCCATGAAGAATTGTGCAAAGTTGTCAATAATTGATCTAGGAGACAAACTATCAGGAGTAATACAGATGTCAACACATTTCATGGAAGTATTACCTTGGATCTTTGTTTCTATTTGCTTGTGTGATTACAGTTTGTTCTACTCTTTATAAAAAAGGCATGTTGTCCTTGAGTTTAGTTATTTTTACATTTATAAAAATATGGCATGTTAAACCAAATGTTCAGACATTTATTTTTTTCCAAACATTTTGGCAGTTGGTTTGTGGTAAGGTGAATAGACCTATTGTATGTGTGTAATTATGGATATATTATAGGAACTATTGCAGTTATAGAATTGTGGGCTTGGGAAGTAATCGTCTTTTCTTCCTACTATGTAATTGACTTATATTTCTCTAATGACTTATCTCATATGGTTCATTTGAAACTTATTTGTTGTTTTTATATTACTTAAATTAATTTGGTGCGATTGAAATATAGTGACTGTAATGAATTCACTTATTAAGAAGGACCTCGAACTAACTTGATTTACATAAGACTCTTATAAACAATAACAGAAATCCAACCAACATTCTTTCAAACAAAAATAGAATTTCAGGCATTTTGACAGTTGGTTTATTTCAGACATTTCATAAATGTTCAATATACATTTTGAACTAAAATTCCAAAAAGTGATGACAATTGAAATATGCGAGGCCTTTAGATAAACAAGACTAGTAATACTCTTGTCTGCATCTTAAAATTTCTGTTAGAGAAACAAAACTAGTATTACACTTATTCTTCTCCGACGAACAAGCAGTGCAATATGTTAAGCTCCTTCATAGATGTCTCAATACAAATGGGACATGGCTTTTCGTAATTTATTAATGCCGCTGGCACGGACCCACATCCGTAAAGCACTAACCAATCATAAAACAGCATGTCAGTAGTCATGAGTCGACTTATTAACTACTATAATTTCCGTTATTGGACATTGTTCTTTATTTTGGCAGCATTATGGCTTCTAGTACCGAAGGAAGTTCAAAGAAACCATAATTAGAAAATAAGATGCAACAAACATTTGTTCTTCTACAAGAAGAATTAGCCAATGGAGATTCAAGCGAACCATCTTCAAGTGCGAGTAAAAAGAAGCAAGCAAAAAATCAAAAAAAGGCTAAATAATTGGAATTTATTACCCGAATGGTAAAATGATGATCACCGTTCTAGTTGTCGGGATTTTAGTTGGTCCGTTGAGTGGAAAGTGGAGTACTCGTGTTAGTGATTTTGTTAGATCTTATATCCCGATTAATTATGAAGATTGGCGAGTTGTGCCAAAAAATTATAAATATGACTTTTCGAACATTTTAATGGTAATATATTCATATTAGAGATAAAAATGACTTAGCCGTTGGTTATATGATATTCATTGTTTTATTATTTATTAATGTTAATTAGAGGGGAAATTTGATCTCGATGTCGAACCGGAGGTGGCTCGTATATTGATGGAGAAGAGGTTCTCACAAAAATTTAGGACGCATAAAAATAACATGAGATGTTTTTTGTCTACCATTGGAATTATATTGGAAGTTGTTGACCCTGAGATATGAAGATCATTTTGTGAAAATGAAAGTGAAGCAACAAAAAAGACACAAAACATTAAAAATGCCAAGAGTCGGAACAAATTAGAACATGCCGATACACTTGGGCGACACAGTTATGTAGCGGTGGAATATGAAATGGCATGTATCATAAGAGCAATAACTTATTATCATCACTATTGTTTATAACATGTGGTATTTAAATTTCTAACATATGCCAATTAAATTATAGGTTGAAGCAAATCCATAACAAGAAGTAAAGCGGGTAGATGTATGGTTTGCGGGACACGAGGATAAAAATGGGAATGTCTTAGAAAGTGCTAATATTCACCATGTGAGTATTGACATGCGAAGTAAAAGTTTTTTTTAGTGTGTATTTCGCTTTTTATATTAATGAGTTTTTCTTATTTAGATTCATAACTATGTTGTGATAGGATGAACTTAAGGATGTGGTTGAAAAAATGAAGAGTGAGAGTGGAGAGGGTAGTAGCAAGAGCCAATGGTTAGAAAATGATGAGGTGACATAAGTTTTTGGAGAGGAGAAAAAGGGTAGAGTTCGTGCAGTTTGCCCCCTCGTTTCTAAGAGGCAGTTGATGCGTTTAGGGGTGGCAAAGGCGAAACTCAAACAAAGAAAGAAGTTAAATGATAGTGCGGATGCATTAAAGAAAGATATCTATGACTCTACGAATAAAAAATTAAGTAAAAATAACATAGAGATTCAACCGATGAGGGTATATTTTTGTATGTTACATAATTTTATTTAATCAACATATCTATCGATTTATAAAAGACTTACTTTTGGTTGATCTTGTTTATCAAAGATGCTATACAAATTTTGGTTCAGGACTTCAATGCTCAAAAGGAAAATGGTTCACAACTGACATCACTAAGTGAGCATGCGCCTAATACAAGTCATCCGCGGATAATTCTTGCTAAAAATATAGATAATGTTTTTGGATTAGCTCCTCATCCTTCCCTCTCTGTCAACCCCAGCGTCATCTTGCTTGATAGGTATAATGAATAATTGGCAAAGGGGTATGTTGTGATAGATGCGATAAAGGATATATATTACAAGAGGCGAGCTGGAGTCAGAGAAAGGAAAATATATGTGGAGGAAGTTATGAAGCCTAATGCCAGGTTGGATGTGCCTCAAGGTGGCAATGACACGTTTGCCGATTTAGTCTTTGGGAGGATATTTGATTTGGATGGATTGTTGGCTTAAATATGTTTAGTTTATAAGTTAAGACCATATTTTATTTTTGTATTGGATTTAATTTTGCCATGCTTTTTATTTGAACTCAATTGGTAGTATGATTTTGTTATAGTGTTTGTTTAAGTTATATAGATTTGGACTGAAGTTGTACTATGCTTTTGTTATGGACTCTGTTTAAATTATCTATACTTGGATTGTATATTATAAAAACTTTTTTAACTCTGCCAATGCCAATATTTTATATGAGCATTGTCGGTCCCAAGCCCAGATAAAGGAGGAGGGGAAAGGTGATTTTCTAGAATTAGAGAACTAGTCTAAATAATATTCTTTGTCGCATGAATAACCATATTATCCATTTAATAACATGAATACTTGTAGCAATTAAGTTAAAATGTGGTTTAAAATACAAAGTTTATAATTAGGCTTGCTTCGCTGACAATTACTTGTAGGAATTCTATTACGGGTCTCTTCGTTATTAGGATTTACCGGCTTGCAGAGGTATCATGCAAGTAAGTTTCACTGACAATTAGATCTAATTATTGAACTTTTGGTAAATGACACATTGGCTCTAAACTTCAGTAAATTACATATTAGTCCAAAAAATTGTTTAAAGCTACATTTTGACCCTCCAAATTTCTATAAAGTACATTTTGAAAATAATAATTTATATCTACCAAATGAACACATTTCTTAATTTTCTATTGAAAATGAGAATTATATGGATTATATGCTTGTTTAATAGTTATATGTATCATGTGCTTTATTTTCTGTTAGGATGCTCAATATCCTGAGGTCCCTGTCTCGTTAAGTGCTGGCGCAGAAGCTACGGAGAAGGCTATTGTTGTTGCTGATACGATTCAACCCTCTTCCAAATTTCCCTCTGCACCTCCAATATCAATGGCAGAGAGTGCCTTTGCTTCATCTTCTCTTTGTGAACTATGTTTCTTCCCTCCTTTCATCTCGAGACTGCGAGTTTACATTATGAAATTTATTTTCATTTCCATTTGGGACACTCGAGGTGCTTAGCTGCAAAAACTTATTATTATTTTCAATTTCCAATTTTCATCTCCATTTCTAGTTTTCATTTCTATATAAAAAATAGTACCTGAAAATCGCGTTCAATTATTGAAAACAAATCCCGCTTATTTATTTTTTCCCACAAAAACCACCATATATATGCATAATAATATGATATTCATCATATTTATCATTATCTCATTTTATTATCAATGATATATCTTTGTTTCCCAATTGAAGAATAAATAATATCTCGTTATATTATAATTCAATATTACCCTCACTGGTAAAGAACATTTTCAGCTCCTGATTTACTTGAGAACTTATGGACTGGAGCAAATGGTGTAAGCTGCAAGCTCATCAATGGGACTTTAGACTATTAAGCGGGTTGAGCAAACTTTAGAAGATATTAGGGTTTTTTCTACTCCCTAAACTATTGCTTGTTACATGCTTTCTATATTTTTATGGTTTCTTTGATTTAATTTTCACATCCGTGGAAATTAGAAAAATAATAGTATTTTGAGCACCATTGTTATATTTACTCATTTATAATTTTACCAGTATGAAAACAACAATGTACTTTATAGATGTTGTTTCTTATATATATATATATATATATATATATATATATATATATATATATATATATATATATATTTATACAAACACTCCCGCGAAAACTATTAATGAGGACTAATCATTTATTATTGTTATTGTCTGCCACATTGTATGGTAATTAAAGTATTACTCTGCTTGATATCTATATACTTTGTGATGATGACTTAGAAATTAAACTGGCATCCTCTGCCTGGATAGTGACTAACTGTCTTAGAGCTTTAGTTCATGTCAAGTTGTTTGCTATGAAGTACGCTTGGAAAATGAGTAACTTTTTTAGTGTGTTAATTCATGTCAACTTATTGGCTATGAATCACGGATACTCAATAGAGAGATATCTATATTGATGCTTCTTGGCTTGTCGGTATCTTGTCACTTGAACAATGGTTGCCTTCTTTAATAAATATTTCACGATTTTTGGATATAAGAAAATAACAATATGGATGGAGCATATATACCTGCACGGTTGTTTATTTTTGTCAGTGTTATACCTACATAATCTCAGCATAGAATAAATTTTAAATAATCCAAGAAGATTAATAGAAGTTCTTGGCCTCATCACCTAAGAGGTCATCTCAGTAATTGGACTGATCGACGCACCTATTTACTGTAAGATTGGATACACATATATCCCTGTGAGCATTTACACATGGGACCTATCTTATTAACCACATGGGATTACAGCCGCCAAACCTATTACTTCATGATTATCTAGAGGTTCATTATCAAAGCTATTGCGCACCCCAAGGCGTTTAGATATATTATAATAAACGTGTATCAATATGTAACTACCCGATTTATAAGGGCACTCCATCTCTTTGTAAATATTTGATATCCACATATAAATAGGATACAGAGGTACGTAACTAGGGAAACCTTTTTTATATTTAAAAATCTGTTACTAAAGCTGTTTAATATAAAATTAAACTATTTAAGTAACTTCGAACTGTTTTTTGAAGAAACTCTTTTCTTAAAAACCAAATCTAATTAATCATAAGATGTGTTTAACAAAAATATGTACGAGATCTATTCAAGATTTGTTAAGAGGTTTAATAAATCTGTTTAAAAAACATTAAACTCAGCACAACCAAGAATTAGATGAGGAGATGTAGAAAGATTAAGAACATGGATTTTTAATGTGGTAAAACCTCACCCAACTGAGGAAACATCCACAACTCCCTCTACGGAGTAAACCAAAAATTCCACTAAAACAAATTTTAACAATTACAAACTATATAACAAACATTTATACAACTCAGACATATACAAGTTTAGGAATGTACCCACTGGTGTCCTTATAACTTCTCTGCAGTTCTGATTGTTGATGTTATTCTCCCAGTTTGCTAACTTCCAATTTGTTCAAGTTCTTTACGTCGACTCTTGTTCTTGAGATCTTATTACCAACACTTTTAGTGTAGTAGGGTGATAGTGTTTGTGGAGGTGCTTTCTAACACATGCATGCACACACACACTTATTTCATACAAACTGTCCTAACAAATTACATATAAGATCTATATACTATGATTTTCTATTTCTCTCTTCTCACAAAACTTAACCTTATTTGACCTTTACAATAATCCTAGAATCCGCGGCTATCATGATCAGAAGATGTATCAAGATCTTAATCAATCTCAGGTTTTGAAAATATTTTTGAGATTGAAAATCACCAAGTGCGATTCCAAATTAGGTCAAAGGTCTTGATTCAAAAGAACTAGAAACGAAAAAGGATTTTGTTTATTTCGAAGTTAAAAACATTTACAAAACCAAATCAACAAATATTTTCTCAGGATGAGAAACTAAAAATGTAGATCTATGTGTAATATAACATGCAACGTCTTAGATCTAAGGTTTCTATAAAAGAAGAAACACAAATCTAAAAATATGTTTAAGTTGATAACAAGATCTGGGAACGAAGAGGTTACAGCAACAAAACTAACAAACCAATCACTCAAAATCTCTCAAACACACAAGGTTGTGTTTGGTATATACAGGTTTTGAAAGAGGATAAGGTTTGAAAATAGTTTTGGACGAATTAGGGTTAGGGTTTCCTAACTCTGGTTTCTCTCCCTCTACTATCTTTTCTCTTCTCTCTCTTCTCACTCGAATGAACAAAGTGGCAAAAGTCTCAGATGGATTAGGGTAGGGGTCCTTTTATAGGAGGCTGAGAAGATTCGAGAACACAGACCAAGATCAAGGGCTAGGATTTGGTCTTGTATGATTGACTTTGATCCAATGGTTTAAACAGAGGCGGTGATTATAACACTCCTGATTGGCTCAAAAGAGGTTCACATGGATTATGTAAGAGCGCATGCAGATCGTTGACAAACATGATCCAAGGGCTGTTAACATACACTGGTTTACTCTCTTGGAGAAAACACACATCCAACCAATAAGGATGCATTAGATGTTGAGCAAAAAGAGGTTAACAAACGCCCGTCCAAAAATAATTACAAATGCACCCTGAAGTCTCTGTCATTTTCAAATTCTACCCAAGGGAACTTTCAGCCAAAATAACCAACAAACCATAATTGCAGAAAGAACCCAAAACTTTTAAAAACAAATTTTAATTAATAAAAACCTTATTTTAAAAGTTTATAAAATTCCCAAAAATTATTAAAAAGCAATTTTAGGGATTTAAACACACTCAACATATATATACACAATTATCTGAAATATGAAATATATGAATACAATTCTAATTTGTGTGAGTGTTGGTAAAAGTATCTATATCAATCAAGCAAGAGGAATAAAATAGCAATCCAAACTCTGAGGTTCTTTGGTTTCTAGGATAGACACAATTTTGTCACAATTTCCCAACTAGGTGAACACTTGTACAACACAGACTCAAGTGAGTCAAAAGTATAAGGTGCTTCAATCTCCTCATTTGGAAATATGAGACAAAATCTCCTTTGAGTCATCCAAGACTAGTAGGGCGACCAGAAATAAGGAAAACTTATTCTAAAAAATTATATCTACCCATTTCCTAGAAAATAAAAGTACATAACTCAACTATTTACAATTGTATACCCTATTACAACTGTTGACAATAACTGTACAGAATCCTGCAATGAATCACCAAGATCAAGCTGTTTAGAATATGTAAAAAGATTCATTATACTCAAATTTCTCCCCCATTTTGTCTCAAGTAGACAAAGGGTAAAAAATGTAAAGAGACCAAAGAGATTAATCAGCACACACCATACCTATTGATTTACGCAAAGAAATAAATCGATTGTAATCTAAAGGTTTTGTAAACATATCTGCAAGTTGCAAATCAGTAGGAAGATAATTGATTTCTAATTTCTTAGTTTCAACCAATTCACGTATAAAATGATGTCTTATTTTTATGTGTTTTGTTCGCGAGTGTTGAACAGGATTTTTAGAGATATTGATCGCACTTTGATTATCACAATAGAGATGAAATTGGTTTTCTTGAATACCATAATCACTTAGCATTTATTTAAGCCAAAGTAATTGAGCACAGCAGCTTCCAGCAACTATGTATTCAGATTCAGCTGTTGAGAGTGATGTGCAGTTTTGTTTCTTACTACTCCATCCTACCAAATTATTACCTATATAATAACATGCTCCCGATGTACTTTTACTATCATCAGTACACCCAACCCAGTCAGCATCAGTGTATCCAATTATAGTGCTAGGTGTGTCACTAGTGTACCAAAGTCCTAGGTTCAAAGTGCCTTTTACATATTTAATAATTCTTTTAACAGAAGAAAGATGACTCTCTTTAGGATTATTTTCATAACGAGCATATACACACACATCATACATTATATCAGGACGTGAGGCAGTAAGGTATAGCAGGGTTCCTATCATACTACGATATAGAGTAGGATCTAAAAATTTTCCAGTGTCATCTTTAGATAGTTTCACCGTAGTACTCATGGGAGTTTTAGCATCTTTAGCACTCTCAAGGCCGAATTTTTTGACTATCTCTAAAGTGTATTTAGATTGCGAGACAAATAATCCTTCTGAATTTTGTTTGACTTCAAGACCTAAGAAAAATTGAAACTCCCCCATAAGAGACATTTGAAACTCTTTATGCATGATTTCAGAAAAGGATTTTTCTTCTGAGGAAGAAGTTGATCCAAAGATAATATCATCAACATAAACTTGAGCTATTATGATGTGTTTGCCAAAATATTTAACAAATAAAGTTTGATCATTTCCACCTCTTTTAAAACCTTTATCTAAGAGAAAGCTGGAAAGATGCTCATACCAGGCTCTAGGCGCTTGTTTAAGGCCATACAAAGCCTTTTTAAGACGAAATACATGATTTGGATATTGAGGGTCAATAAACCCTTTTGGTTGTTCTACATAGGTCTCCTCAGTTAATATTTCGTTAAGGAATGCAGATTTGACATCCATTTGGTAAAGTGTAAAATGTAAGTGGCAAGCTATGGCAAAGAGAAGACGAACAGATTCTAAACGAGTAACAGGAGCAAAAGTTTCGTTAAAATCTATTCCTTCAATTTGAGAATATCCTTGAGCAACTAATCTAGCTTTGTTTCTAATGATTATCCCACTTTCATCAAATTTATTTTTAAATATCCAACGTGACCTAATAACCTTTTTGTGATTAGGCCTAGGTACAAGATACCAAACATCATGAATGACAAATTGAAGAAGTTCTTCCTGCATAGCATAAATCCAGTGAGAGTCATTTAGTGCCTCATTTACATTCTTTGGTTCCACAAGGGAAACAAAACATGCATAATGAGCATAATTTATTAATTGAGATCTTGTATGCACAGGTTCACTAGGGTTACCAACAACGTTATTTATGGGATGGTCTTTAGAAACCCAGTTAGGTACTTCAGGTATCTCAATTGGTAATGAATCATCTATTTATGGAGAGTCATTTTCTAAAACATTTGTAGTCTCTTCCACAATAGTTGATTCACCAGTCTTACTCTCTACAGTTGTGTCACTTACAATTACATTTATGTATTCCATCATGGTTTTAGTGCGAAGATTATAAACACGGTAGGCTATAGTGTTAGGCGAGTATCCTAGAAAAATAGCTTTATCTCCCCGGCTCTCAAATTTGGACAAGTGTTCTCTGTTTTTGCAGACATAACAAGTACTACCAAAGGTTCTAAGGTACTTAAGATTGGGCTTTTTCTTATACCAAAGCTCGTAAGGAGTTTGTTTAGAATTCTTTCTAAAATAGACCCTATTGATAATGTGACACGCAATACGAATAGATTCTACCCAAAAATATTTAGGCAAATTCTTGGCATGTAACATAACACGTGCCATCTCTTGAAGTGTACGATTCTTTCTCTCGGTGATACCATTTTGTTGAGGAGTCTTAGGAGAACTAAACTCATGTTTGTAACCATTATAGTCACAGTACTCTATTATACCAGTGTCTTTCAATTCTCCACCTATATCACTACGAATTCTATTTACTTGAGTGTCCTTCTCATTTTCAATCCGAAGAAGTATTTTTAAGAAAGTTTGAAAAGTGTCAAACTTTTGTTTTAAGAAGGCTACCCACATAAATCTAGTGAAGTCATCAACCATAATAAGAATGTAACTGTGTCCACATAGACTAACAGTTTGGGAGGGACCCATTAGGTCCATATGGATGAGCTCTAAGGGGTTAGAGGTAAGAATATCTTTGACTTTCTTATGAGGTGCCTTAACAATTTTTCCTTCCTGACAGGAACCACAGACAATATTAGAAATGGATTTGATTTTTGGAACTCCTCTAACTATTTCTTGAGAAGTCAATCTACTAAGATTATAGTAATTTATGTGACCCATCCTGTTATGCCACATCTCATTGTCATCCATTTTGGCAACATTACAGATTTCAGAATTATTCATGACAGTATAACAATTTTCAGGAGTCCTGAATCCTGTAATTATGCATTCACCCTTTTCATTTAAAATTTTGCAATTGTTCTTTGAAAAGGTAACAGTATGATCTGAGTCATAAAATTGTGAGATACTAAGTAGGTTGGCCTTAAGACCTTTTACTAGAAGAACATTTTCAAGAAAAGGAAGTCCTTCTTCTTGGAGAGTTCCTTTACCTATGATCTGAGATGATACTCCATCACCAAAAATAAATTTTCCTCCAGCAAAGCTGGTTTTGTTTAAAAGTTTTGTATCATCCCCAGTCCTGTGTTTAGAACATCCAGAGTCTAAATACCAACCAGAAGATGTGTGTTCAGCTTTTAAAGCAGTAATAACAATGTTACACTTCATCTAGGGTAATAGATCATCTTTTCTAACCCAAATTGCTATTGTCTTCATTTTGCGCTTATTTGCTCTCATTTGATAAAATTTTTGAGCACTCGATTTTTGTTGAAAAATATTTTGCGCATGATTTTGAATTTTATGAAACACATGAGCATTTGTCTTAGGAAAGTGTTTAGGAATCCTTCTAGGGAATGTTCTTTTAGGTTTGGTCTTTCTCTTCCTATAATTAGAGTTTTTGTCTGGTTATCTAGGCAGAACATAATTGTTGCGGCGTCTCCTAGAATAGTTAAAGTTTTGATAAATAGGAGGATTACAGACAGGTTTAACTAGTCTTCTAGAATAGCATCCATTAAAAGAATGACCGTATATATCGCTGTAGGAGCAATAAAGGTTTCTTAAGGTAGGAGTCTCCTTAGGAAAATCTCTAAACATCGGCTTTAAGGAATTTTGAGGTTGAACCATATTCCTAGATATAATAGTTTTGAATGTAGATTCACTCTTCCTAATGGAGGGGCAAACATATTTTGCCTTTGGTGAAATTTCATGTTTAGAGTAACTTGATTCCCCAATATCAAAATTTTGATGTTTTGAGTCAAACTCAGTTTTTAGAGAATGAAAGTCTGGGCAAGTTTCAATAGGTCTTTTACCTCCTGACACAAACTTGATAGGTTCAAAAAAATTTGTTTGTGTCTTCAAATTGGGGCAAAACCCTATTCTAGTTCTATCATCAGAATTGGTTTTTGATTCAGCAACAAATCCATCAAAACAGTTTGAGTTATTTTCAAATTTTGTAAATTTTTTTAAAACAGTTGCTGTCTTTTCTTTAGTTAGTTCCAATTCTAACAATGTCCCTTTGTTTTTTTTCTCCAGAGTTTCATTTGTTTCAGTCAAATTTTTCAATTTTTGATCAAACATTTTGATTTCACTTTCGTGAGTAAGACATTGGGTAGTATACTCTTCAGCATTAAGTTTGACCATCAAGCTTAGATCTTCTAACTTCTTAGTGAGATCTTTCACAATCTTCTCTAGTCTAGTGCTTTTCTTGAGAGTTTTCGCATAAAGTGTGTGAATATCAGGGATATCTTCATTGTCCGAGTCACTAAGTGTAGTGTGTGAAGTGACCCCTAAGGCTTCATTTCTTGGACTCACACACCCATTGACATCGTCATTATCGCTTTCCCTTTGACTCACACAGCCCGTGTTAGAAATAACATTGTTCTCAGTAATGAAAGCATCTAAACCAGTAACAGCATGATTCAGTGTAACAGAAGTAGAATTACTAGATTCATCCTCACCAACAAGCACAAGCATATCATCATTATAGATAATCTTAGCAAAGAAAGACATGCAAGGATCAAAAGCATCAGATGACTCAGGTTCCTCATTTTCAGAGTCGCTTGAATCATCCCATGTCTTGCAAATGTTGGCCCTAGTGTGCTTATTTTGAGTGTTCAAATTAACTCTACAATCTTGTGCAATGTGTCCTAGTTTTCCACATCTAAAGCATTCAGTCTTCTTAAGGTCTCTATTAGGTCTAGTGTGAATTTACTTATGATGTTTGTCTTGACCTTTCTCATGAGGTTTGTGATTAGAGTGAGTTGGATAATTGGACTTGCCTTATTTGTTTGCCATGTTGTTTCTAAACTTGATAATTTTCTTAAACTGTTTTGACATTAAGGCAATCTGATTGTCCAAACTCTCTATATCGCATTCCTCATCAGAGTCATCATTAGAAATGTTAAACTCAGGCTTAATCAACTTAGAAGAAAAACTCAAACTGGAACTAGTCTGTTTCCTATGGGACTGGGTCAATTGTTTCTTGAATTCTAATTCCATTTCCACAGTTCTTAATTTACTACTGAGTAATTCAGGAGTGAGATTTATGTCACACATTTCCTCAATAGCATATCTTTTGTTGTCAAATTTCTGTGGTAATGATCTCAGAATTTTAGATACAATTTCATGTATGTTATATATTATCCCATTAGCATGCATTCTGGTCACAATATCAGTCAAGTTCTTATAGAAGTCATCAAATGACTCAGATTCAGACATAATTAAAGAGTTATACTGTTGAATGAGCATTTGTGTTTTGGCAGCCTTATCTCTAGTGTCACCTTCATGAGCAGTAACCAAAGTGTACCAAGCTTCCTTAGAAGTGGTACAGGATGAGATTCTTTTGAACTCATGTTCATTTATGGACATAAATATAGCATTCTTTCCTTTGTTATTGTTGCGAGAAACTTGCTTCTCTTCTTGTGTGAACTCACTTAATACTTTCTTAACCCTCTCATTACTTCCTTCAGTGGATGGTTTAGTAGGAAAAATGTATCCATTTTCAACAATGTCCCAGACATCATCTCCCAAAGTCCCTTGAATGAAAGCAATCATCCTTACTTTCCAGTAAGCAAAATGGGTTCCATCAAAGATAGGAGGTCTGGTCAAGTTACCAAATCTTTCATTTTTCTCGTCCATGCTTGATTTTCAGAAAATAATTTCAAAAACATAGGATCTTTTTAAAAGAAGTTTATAAAGCTCTGATACCAATTGAAAATCTATTACTAAAGCCGTTTAATATAAAATTAAACTATTTAAGTAACTCCGAACTGTTTTTTGAAGAAACACTTTTCTTAAAAACCAAATCTAATTAATCACAAGAGTGTTTAACAATAATATGTACGAGATTTGTTCAAGATTTGTTAACAAGTTTAATAAATCTGTTTAAAAAACTTTAAACTCAGCACAACCAAGAATTAGATGAGGAGATGTAGAAAGATTAAGAATAGGAATTTTTAACGTGGTAAAACCACACCCAACTGAGGAAACATCCTTGAATCCCTCTACGGAGTAAACCAAAAATTCCACTAAAACAAATTTTAACAATTACAAACTATATAACAAACATTCATACAACTCAGACCTATACAAGTTTAGGAATGTACCCACTGGTGTCCTTATAACTTTTCTACAGTTCTGATTGTTGATGTTGTTCTCCCAGTTTGCTAACTTCCAATTTGTTCAAGTTCTTTACGTCGACTCTTGTTCTTGAGATCTTATTACCAACACTTTTAGTGTAGTAGGGTGATAGTGTTTGTGGAGGTGCTTTCTAACACATGCATGCACACACACACTTATTTCATACAAACTGTCCTAACAAATTACATATAAGATCTATATGCTGTGATTTTCTATTTCTCGCTTCTCACAAAATTTAACCTTATTTGACCTTTACAATAATCCTAGAATCCACGACTATCTTTCTCAGAAGACGTATCAAGATCTTAATCAATCTTAGGTTTTGAAAATATTTTTGAGATTGAAAATCACCAAGTGCGATTCCAAATTAGGTTAAAGGTCTTGTTTCAAAAGAACTAGAAACAGAAAAGGATTTTGTTGATTTCGAAGTTAAAAACATTTACAGAACCAAATCAACAAATATTTTCTCAGGATGAGAAACTAAAAATGTAGATCTATGTGTAATATAACATGCAACGTCTTAGACCTAAGGTTTCTATAAAAGAAGAAACACATATCTAAAAATATGTTTAAGTTGATAACAAGATCTGGGAACGAAGAGGTTACAGCAACAAAACTAACAAACCAATCACTCAAAATCTCTCAAACACACAAGGTTGTGTTTGGTATATACAGGTTTTGAAAGAGGTTAAGGTTTGAAAAGAGTTTTGGACGAATTAGGGTTAGGGTTTCCTAACTCTAGTTTCTCTCTCTCTCTCATATCTTTTCTCTTCTCTCTCTTCTCAAGCAAATGAACAAAGTGGCAAAAGTCTCAGATGGCTGAGAGTAGGGGTCCTTTTATAGGAGGCTGAGAAGATTCGAGAACACAGACCAAGATCAAGGGCTAGGATCTGGTCTTGTATGATTGACTTTGATCCAATGGTTTAAACAGAGGCGGTGATTATAACACTCCTGATTGGCTCAAAAGAGGTTCACATGGATTATGTAAGAGCGCATGTAGATCGTTGATAAACATGATCCAAGGGCTATTAACATACACCGGTTTACTCTCTTAGAGAAAACACGCATCCAACCAATAAGGATGCATTAGATGTTGAGCAAAAAGAGGTTAACAAACGCGCGTCCAAAAATAATTACAAATGCACCCTGAAGTCTCTGTCATTTTCGAATTCTACCCAAGGGAACTTTCAGCCAAAATAACCAACAAACCATAATTGCAGAAAGAACCCAAAACTTTAAAAAAACAAATTTTAATTAATAAAAACCTTATTTTACAAGTTTATAAAATTTCCGAAAATTATTAAAAAGCAATTTTAGGGATTTAAACACACTCAACATATATATATATATATATATATATATATATATATATATATATATATATATATATATATATATATACACAATTATATGCAATATGAAATATATGAATGCAATTCTAATGTGTGTGAGTGTTGGTAAAAGTATCTATATCAATCAAGCAAGAGGAATAAAATAGCAATCCAAACTCTGAGGTTCTTTGGTTTCTAGGATAGACACAATTTTGTCACAATTTCCAAACTAGATGAACACTTATACAATACAGACTCAAGTGAGTCAAAAGTATAAGGTACTTCAATATTTTCTCAAGCCTCAAGTTGTATAAGAAAAACCTTAATCTGTAACCACGATAATAAGTGCAATACCAAAGTAGTACCACCATGGATGTAGGTTTCCTCTTCAAGGGACGAACTAAATAAAAATCATTATGTTCTCACTGTCTCTCATCCCCATTCTTCACAATTCTAATTTCTTATCAATTATTTTTCTTATTATTTGTTGCCTTCATTTTTGGATGTTAACAAATTGGCACCGTCTCTGAGAACATTGTAACAAGCCATTGTAGTTCCTATCTAAAACCATTCACTCAGATTTCTAACAGAGATAGTTTAAATGGCGAATATCCTCGAGAGCAGTCGCATGGAAGAGGTTCAGACGGCACCTACCCCTACTTGGGCCAGTGACTTACATAGCATATTAGTAAGCATTGCTAAGGAGCAAGAGGTAATGCAAGAGAGTGTCAGGTAGTTGACGCATACCCTCCAAGCTAGGGTAGTATCGCTTAACCAGGATAATGTAACTCCCAGACCTAAGGCGTATAGGAGTGGAGACCGACAACTTCCTCTAGTGCCTCATAAGGAAAGGTAGTACGAATACTGTAGATGGGCACTAGAGAATCCTAGGAGATTGAACTTGGGATCTTGCACTAACAACAATTCCTTCAAACGAATCGGCTAACAAATGAACTAGATGTACTACATTGGGGATACCTCCTCCATCCAGTATCCCAACCACTTTGATGATTAGTCGTATTCAGAGGAATGCCCTAAAACATTTGAACAATTAAACAAAGGATTAACATTTTTCCTATTGGGCCCGTGTTGTAACCAATGGTAAGTACCAGCAACATTGTGCGATCGTTCCTAAATAAGCATATTAGGAAGGTCCACTATCAGGATTTCTTGTCATTCTGCTCGAGCGTTGGAAAAAGTCGAGTAGACCTCTCTGGAGGAGAGTTAGACCGAAAGATGAGGATGAGCAGAAAATCCAGCTAAAGGTGATAACCCTCCTTGGAAAGGCTCCATCCAATGCTTAGAAGATCGCCTCAGTGAAATGGCCAAATTGAGGAACCCCCTCCAATGCGATTTCACAAAAGGATCGCCCTTCGTGCCCTTTATTGTGGTATACCCCACTCCGGTGAAGTTCAAGCCACCTATCATTACTTCAAAATATGATGGAACTATGGATCCCATCCTGCATATTGAACAATATTGGGCCGCTACAGACATCTACTCCATCCCAGATGAAATGAGATGTCGGACATTCTCTAGCACCATAATCGGCTCAGCCCAAATATGGTATAACAGTCTGCCTAGGGGGCAAGTTAAGAATTTTCAGTAGTCGACCGACCTATTTGTCAGCAATTTTTTCTTCGGTGCTAAGCCAGGAAAACAAGTTACCCACCTGCTCGACGTCCGTCAATGGGCAAATGAAAGCACCAACGATTACATCACCCGATTCAACACTGAAAAGCTAGAGGTAGTAGACTATAATAAGCCCACTGCCAGTCTTGATGAGTGGGCTATGACCAGGCAAGATGTTATGGGCATTATCCAAGGAGCCGCCCAAGACCATGACTTAACTTCTAGCTAAAGTAGGAAAGATCATTAATGCCGAAGAGGCGATGGAGGCTAAAGAATTCGACAGCTTGAAACCCTCAGGTTGCAAGAACAACAAGAAACAGGAACAAAAGGACAAGAAGGGGGATAAGCCTATAAAGTACGATGAGTACACACCCCTCACGATTGGAGTCCACCATATCCTAAAGGAAATTCGGGAAAGAAAAGATCTAAGATGGCTGAGAAAGCTGAAGTTGTCGGTAAATAAGAGAGATATAATCAAGTATTGTGAATTTCACAAGGACCACGACCACAATAAAAACCATTATATAGCTTTGAAGAATGAGACTGAAGGTCTGATAAGGAGGGGAAAGCTATTTAAGTATGTTGATAATAGTGGCCTATCAAACCAAGAAGAAGGCAAAGGTAGGAGATGATTACAGTTTCCCTATCAGAGGGCAGCCGACTAGAAAATGGTGAGGGACGATGACTCGAATGATGATCCAGATCTTCTTAAGAATCCCAAGGATCCCATACTTGATGTCGACATTATAGCTTTTCATTATCACTCCATCATATAAGGTGGGGCTAGTGGTCGAGAAGACCCTGCAAAAAGGAAGGCCTATCTCAACGAGGCCCAACCTTGCGAAAAAGCACAAGTCAACTTGATATCAAGCTCAGGAAATAGTCCACAAAAGGTGAACAAAGACATGTTAATTGTCGGCTTCTAAAAGGATGACCTATCGGGGGTGTTGTATCCCCACGATGACCCTCTAGTCATCACTGTGGTCATCCAAGAAGGATGAGTGGCAAGGATCCTAGTGGATAATGGAAGCTTTGCAAACGTAATGTTCTACAGTTATTACAAAAAGCTAAAACTAGAGGACATGGAACACACACCCTATTACCAATCTCTGATCAAATTTTTAGGAGAAAAGTTGTACCTGCTAGGAACGATAGTACTGGATGTTGTGGTCGGCATCTGGTCGATCAGCTAAATAGAGAAAATACGATTCTTTAGACTTGATAAGAATGTTCTCTGGGCTTACAATGTTATCTTTGGAAGGGTTATCCCGAAGAAATTCAAAGCTATGCCATCTACCGTGCACTGATGTTTGAAATTTCCAACTCACTTTGAAGTAGGCATCGTCAAGGGTAATCAAAAGGTGGCGCATGAATGTTATTTCATTTTGGTAGATCGGTAAGAATGAAAGAAGCTGATGACTACTTATAATATCGAGACCATCGATCCCTGAGATGAGGCAAAACTGGTCAAAGGATAGCCTGCTGAAGAGATCGAGACAGTCCTACTTGATGATAGCCCCCAGATAGGACGGTACAGATCAAGTCATCATTAGATCCTCTTCTAAGAAAAAATCTAATAAGATTTTTACGACAACACAAAATAGTGTTAGCTTGGGGTCACGAGGATATGACGGGGATAGAGCCCGACTTTATTTTCCATGAATTGAATGTGATGCAGGGCGCCAAATTGGTCAAGAAGAAATGAAGGGTTTTTTATTCCAACAAAAATCAAGTTATTAATGATTAAGTCCTCAAACTACAGAAAGATAATTTCATTGGCGAAGTTAAGTACCCGGAATGGCTGGCCAATGTGGTCATGGTATGAAAAAATGGTAAGTGGAGGATATGCATCGATTTCACTGACCTAAACAAATCCTGACTGAAAGATTAGTTCCCTCTATCGAGGGTTGATGAGCTTATTGATGCCACATCAGGCCATTAACTACTCAGTTTCGTGGATGTGTATTTTGATTACAACCGATTCAAATGAAACCCTCGGACAAAGAGAAAACCTCCTTTATAACCCATCGAGGTACCTACTATTACAATGCCATGTCGTTCGGCCTAAAAAATGCAGGCTTTACCTACAAGTGATTGGTAAAAAAATTCTTTAAAGACCATATAGGGGTTAATAGGGAAGTTTACGTAGATGACATATTCACCAAGAGCAAGGTGGCTGCTGAACACATTAGGTACCTCGACCAGACCTTCGATAATTGGAAAAGTATCAGATGAAGTCGAATCCCGCCAAGTGCGCCTTTGAATTGAAGGAAGGGATGCTCTTAGGTTTTATTATGAACTAGCGGGGGATCAAACCCAATCCTGACAAGATCCAAGATCTTCTTAACATGATGTCTCTAATGATGAAGAAGGAGGTACAAAGACTACCGGGCATGTGGCATCACTAAATAGGTTCATTTCCAGAGCCACTGACAAGTGCTTGCCTTTTTTCAAGGTGCTACAAAAGTCCTTCGAATGGAACGATGAATGCAAAAATGTGTTTATAGAACTAAAGTGCTATATGGGATCCCCGCCCCTATTGTCGCGACCTGTTATAGGAGCAATGCTTTACTCTTATCTCACCATATCCGAGTCAACCACCAGCTCAACGTTGGTAAGGCAAGAAGAGGAGCTTCAAAAACCTATTTATTATACCAGTAGAGCCTACTAGGGGGCCAAGGCCCGATATCCGCAAATGGAAAATCTAGCCCTATCTCTAAGGGAAGCCTCACGAAATATGAGGCCATATTTTTAGGCTCACACCATAGTGATCTACACTGACTTAACACTATAATAAATCCTGCACAAACTTGAAAATTTTGGTCGGCTCATGGAATGGGTAGTGGAACAGGGCATGTACGATATTTGGTATAAGCTAAGGACCACGATAAAGGAGGGTATTGGAAGACTTCATTACAAAATTCACCTATGACCAAAAATCATTCGAGCATACTCCTCCGGGAGAGAGCTCTACACCTAATAGCGAGCCACCACTCCCGACAGAAACCATGAGCCGAGGATACACAGAGTAGACTCCTCAAGGAAAGAGCTCCACCAAAGGAGAAGAGGGATAGTATGACAAGTCCCACCGGCTCTTTAAGTTCAAAAAAATGGAAGAAGTTGACTTCACATGAGATTTTCCAATATAGTAGTTATATATTGATGGGTCATCCTGTTCGGCAGGAAGTAGTGTTGCCATCACACTCACCACACCAGATGATATAGATGTGGAATATGACCTACGCTTTAATTCGAAGCATCCAATAATGAGGCAAAATACGAGGCTAGGCCCTTATTATCGAGCTCGACCTAGCAATATCCAAGGGCACCGAGCATATAGCAGCACATAATGACTCCCAACTGGTCGTCAACCAGATATAGGGAGTTTTCGAAGCTAGAGAGGAATCCATGGAAAGGTAACTGGCCATAGTTTGATAGAGGTTAGGTGGATTCATAGAAGAAAAGGTGTTAAGAATCCCTAAGTTAGAAAACGTACCAGCAGACACCCTATAAAGGTTAGCTTCAGTGACCAGAACGTCATTGAGAAGGACCATACCAATTGAAATGCTTGCACAGAAGAGCATTAAGGCACCACTTCACGTCGCAAAGATACACCCAGGAACTTCTTGGATGGACCCTATACGAGCATACATTGAATGGAAAGCTTCCAGTTGGCTCACATAAATCCTGAAAAGTTGATCTATAAGGCAGCTCAGTATGTCTTGGAAGTATGAGTGTTGTACAGGAGAGGGTACACCATCTCACTACTGAAATATGTTCACCCACAAGAAGTCAACAAGCTCATTAAAGAAGTACATGAGGGATGTTGTGGGGTGCATTCAGCCAGAAGATCATTGGTTAAGAGAATACCAACTGGTCGACCATGAAGGCGAATTGCGTAGATTATGCGAGAAGATGTGATAAGTGTCAACAATTTACAAAGGTCCACCATTCCCCGAGGCTCCACTAACTCCGATTGTGTCAGCCTGTCCATTCGCCATGTGGGGTATAGACATCGTCAGGCCGTTGTCGAGAATAAAAGGACATTACAAGTACCTCATGGTGGAGATAGACTACTTTACTAAGTGGGTAGAAGTCGAGCCCTTAGTAGAGATGCGTTATGAAAGGGTATTTTAGTTTATCTGGAAAATGATCATATGCTGCTATGGCATGCCCTTCACATTTATCACAGATCACGGCACGCCGTTTGATAATCAAGACTTCAAAGACTACTGCACCAGATCCAAGATTCAAAATCTACACTCGACACACTGGCATCCATAGTGAAACGTCCAAACTAAAGTTACCAATAGAATGATCTTGGACAGAATTAAAAAATAAACTTGATGATGCAAAGAAGAACTAGATCAATGAGCTCCACAGTGTGCTTTGAGCATACCGAACCACTATACGGACAGCCACTGGAGAAACACTGCACATTCTCGCCTTTAGAACATAAGAAGTTGTCCCCACTGAGATAGGGATCCCCAATCATAGAGTCCCGATTTTCTATTACCCAATAAGTGATTTGGCAAGAAGGCTGGACCTCTACTTGATAGAATAAGTCATAGAGAAAATAGCATTACATATGGCCACCTATCAGTAAAGAATGGCACGCTACTACAACCATCGGGTACAGATGAGCGTCATAAAAGAGGGGGAATACATTCTTTAGAAAGTGATATAGAAGAACAACAAGTTGGAACTGAACTGGCATGTACCATACAGAGTAACCAATGTCATCAGGCGGGGGACTTATCGAATTGAGACTTTGTAGGGTGAGCAGTTCAAAAACCTTTGGAATTCAGAGCATCTTAGGAAGTATTATCAATAGCATGTTAGTTATTTAATTTTATGTAGCAAGCACCATTTCAATTTATAAAATGACATTTATTCTCTTATTTCATTGATATTTGTACATATGATAAGTACAAGAAGTGGCGCTACCAACAACGTCAAATTAATGATATATGGTCGATAGCATAATCCCATAAGTTGCAAATAGTCAAGATGGAATAAACTTGTTCCCCCAAATCCACCAAACCCTTGTATGACTTCATGGGTAACAAGGTGTTTGACTACATGTACGATCTCACAAGTCATGAACAATGTGGTCGGCTAAAAAAGTTGTACGACATCATGGGTCGTGAATAGTTAAATTACTCAACTCCTCGAGTTCTACCAAACCCTTATATAACTTCATTAGTCACGAACGAGTTAGTTGTCTACGTCTAATGTGTGACCACATAGGTCATAAAATAATGTGGTCTTCTAATACCTGTACAACCTCATAAGTTGCAAGCAGTTATGCTTGTGTCAATTCACAGTTACACTACCTAAAATCTCTATACGACCTCGTAGGTCGCGAACATAAGCACCAAGTATTATTTTCAACAAAGCAATAAGATGCAAATAAACAAAGCCACATTTTAAAAGGAAGAAATAGAGTAAGGATTATATCAAAATAAGTTATTCAAAGTTATAGAACCAATGTCAAGCAAAGATATGACTCATAAAAATAATGAGAAGCCTATCAAGTCAAGCCTCAGTAGGCAGGGCATCATCCTCTTCTCTAGTAAGGCTGGATGCCTCATCATCATCTCCTTGCCAGGCATTCATGATTTCAACAATATCGGGGACGTGAGTAGTTACCCTTTTTTTAAGATCTTCGTACCCACCCAAGAATTAGTCCAGGTACTCAGTATTAAAGTCATTCGATGACTTAAAGACTTCGATCGAAGTGATACCAGAATTGGCTAGAGCGTCCTAAGCAACCTGTAGCTCTTTTCAAACTTCTCCCTTTTCGCTGCTAAAGCATCGTTTAAGCTCTGGATCTCGGCATCATCAGTGTTGGACTTCTCCTTGAGAGACATATTTTCTTGCTCCATTTTGCTCAGCTCCTCAATTTTAGATACCAATTGCCCATCCTTATTCGTCAACTCCTTGGAAACCTTCTCATAACTAGCTTTGAGTGTCTTATTCTCCTCAATAAGTACATTGTATGTGATTAACGAGGGATTTCTCTTGCAAGACGGTGCAAGACATGGATGTCTAGGTCATAAATAATAAGGCACGGTCATAGTATTATGATGGGACACTTGTAAATCACTGACTAAAAATCAATAAGAGATATATACCACAGATAGCCGATGTTGGGCCAGAGTCTACAGGGAATCAAGATCAGAGAAGCGAAAAAACTCAAAGTCCTTCACATGACCCCAGTAGCTAAGCACTTCCAAAGAATTCTTAGCTTTGTAAGATAGAGTTCGGGTCAGACTTTAAGTCTTCATATGTAACCTTATGCTCAGGGTCGAAGTTAAACTCCAGAACCTTCCCATAGTGGGACATGTGACCAGGACCCAACTCAGCAAACGAGTGACCCATTCCCCTCAGAAGCTTACGAAGGGGTCACCTATCTTCCCCGTATGCCCTTGACTTTTTTTCTCCTACTGAAGGCTCTATGGGGGCTTTCCTTTTACCCTAGGCAGCTGCAACAGCTTCCTGATGCTAAGTGGTCTGGTTGGCTACTCTAGAAATGGCAACCTTCTTGGCCCCTACCTACTTCTGACCGACCCCATCTCTCTTCTAGAGAGCCTCAACTGATTCTTTGTAGTTAATGAAGTGAGTATCCATGCCTAGAGTTTTTTCGGAAGGATGTTCTTCCCCACCAGATAAGTGAACTCATATATCAGTGTGAACATCCAACAAACAGTCTAACGTCATAATCTACTTGATTTTAAGCTACCTACCTTATCAACATACTGATCACCAGTCTCAACGTGAGTTTCTCTTTCCACCCGACCATCTTGGGGGACTTTAAATTCCAGCGGGATCCTTCCTTTAGGAGGAGTGTGATACCCATACGTAATATGTTTCTCCCCAGTAAACAACTCCTCGAATGTGGGAGGTTTTTTTTCACAATAAGAGACAACCAAGTCAACCAACGACTTGGGTAGATTGGGATCTCTCTTCATTGAAATACTCAAAAGCACAACAACCACCTCCGCATAATAAAGTAGCCAAAATAAGAAAATAAAAAGATGAAATTAGAAAAAGTAATAGTAACTTTGAACAACTATGATTACTAGACTGATCAACTATGACCATCATATACTGATGTTTTTGTGTAGAAAAGTAATAGTAACTGGGGGCTTTGGCCTTATCTTTCAAGCAATATACATATCTAAATTGGTCGCCCATCAAGTCAAACCCAGTCCTATGTTTCCAGAACATCATTGCCCTCAGAATAGTCCTATATGCATTTGAAGATAATTAAGTTAAGGTCACACCATAACCTTTCAGAATGGAACGGATGGTGGGATGATTGGGAAGCCTTAATCCTACCTGGAGTTCCCGTAAGGGAAGGAAAATTTCCTTCGAGTCTCGAACAGAATAACACAACATCGACATTCTGGTCTGAATAGCTATAGGGAGGGCGCGTCTCTCTCTTATTGCATCGAGATCTTCCTCAGTCACCGTACATTGATACCAATAGGCATTTGTTTTAGCAGGGTTATAATTAATGGAAGAACCAACAGGATCTTCTTCTTCTTTTTCCTCATATTCCCCATATGTCTCAGCATGATACCCCACCACAGAAAGGTGGGGACCCACACTATCTGGCATATTGTCTTCAGCCCCGTTCATAGCAAGATCCTCAAAAAGAGAGTCAGGATTCAGGGGATATATAAAGACTGTATTTAAAAACTCACCCTCACCAGAAGAAGTCACAGAGCAAACGGTTTCTAAAATGGGGGAAGAAATGTAGGGCACTCCTGGGTCAATGGAGCAACCACGGGCTAGAAGGAGAGTTAGGGGTAAAATGGGGATGACCTGGCTCCTCCTTTGGCCTAATAACCTATAGAGGACATGGAATCCTCCTCTCTGTGATACTAGGATGCCCTGTCTCTAAGATTCTAACAAACTCCTAAACTCTCTAGAGTTGAGGTGGGAAATTCATGCATTTTCTTAAGTATTATATCTAAACCTAGGCCAACCAACTCAATGGCCGTCTAAGCGAAGCAATCACTGGATAAATAGCAAGAATAAACCAACAAAGTACCAAAATAATGAAACCCTAACTAAAGTAAGAAATGCATACCTCGAAAAGTGATGGAGGAATAAGCTATGAAGAATGAAGGAGGAGGGACTAAATTATTTTGACCCTTTAACAATTAAGATTTCACAAATAATGCAAATGATGCTCAAGACTTTCTCTCTCTTCAACTGTGTGTAAATCTACGAAGTGAATCAAATGAAGGAAATGGCATATATTTATACTCTTTGACGAAAGATTAAATATAAGCAGCAAACAAAATGTTAGCAAACCATTAGAAAATTGAAATGGAGGTACATAGAATCAGCGTGCGTGATCAGTCGCCATCGTTACATAGCAAACCCTTCCGTTTCCCAACACGTGTCGTTGATATATCATAGGAACTTGAAGGAAATCATCTCGGACTCAGTCCAACTAAGATAAGCCGACCAAGTTGAGATGACCACCAATTGTCCAATACGAGCATGACATAACACCTCTCCCACTCACTTAGTCTCAAATTGAGAAGTTCTTGTAAGAGGTCTTTGGGGCTTTCTATTATACCTACATAATCTCAACATAAAATAAATTCTAAATAATCCAAGGAGATTAACATAAGTGCTTGGCCTCATCATCTAAGGAGGTCATCTCAGTAATTGGACTGCTCGGCCCACCTATTTACTATAAGATTGAATACACATATATCTCTATGAGCATTTACACATGAGACCTATCTTATTAACCACATGGGATTACAACCACCAAACCTGTTACCTCATAATTATCAAGAGGTTCATTATCAAAGTTGTTCCGTACCTCAAGACGTTCAGATGTATTATAATAAATGTGTATCAAAATGTAACTGCCCGATTTATAAGGGCACTCCTTCTCTTTATAAATATCTGATATCCACATATAAATAGGATACAAAGGTACGAGACACCTTTTTATATCTTCTTAAGCCTTGAGTTGTATTAGCAAAACCCTAAACTCTAACCACAATAATCATTGCAATACCAAAGTAGTACCACCGTGGATGTAGGTTACCTCTTCAAGGGATAAACCATGTAAAATCATTGTGTTCTCACTATCTCTAATCCCTATTATTCACAATTCTTATTTCTTAGCAATTATTTCTCTTATTATTTGTTCCCTCCATTTTTGGACATCAACAGTCTGTTAAAAGTATATGTAACCTGGTGGTGCCTTTAGCATATTATTTAGAGTAGATAGTTAACATTGTTAGTTTACTATCTCGTGCTCACTATGTCAAGCATCGTCATATTCTATGTTTGAATATGCAATCAAACATTGAAGTTGAAATCGTTGCTCAATAAATCATGCATTACATTATTGTATTGTAACTTATTTTTCTCTTTTACATCAACAATGTGAATGACCAATGTGATTTTTTTCATTTGCTTCAGTGCTGCTATGAACTCAGAGACACTTGAGGAAGTGAGTGAAATTCAGTTTAGGCAGTTAATGTTGTGTTAGTGTGCTATTAATGTGGTGCATTATGCATTATGTAGGTAGTGAGTATATCGTTAGTATGACTATCACATTCACGTGCTTACTATCATGTAAATGAAATTCTGTAAAACAAAATTGTCTAATTGAGCTCTGCTATATTTGTTTTTTCCCTGTCTTTTGATTTTAACTGAGTTCTTTTATCTTATAAGGATTGGAAGCACTATTAAAATCTATGAAAAAATCACTCAAAGTTATGATTGGAATTTTAGCCAGTCCTTTATTAGTAATCCAGAATGTTTTGTACCTTAACATGGTTGTAGCTATCCTTTTTTGTTTCCATTTGATTTTTAATATAATTCAGTAATGGAATATGATACTCTCAGCATGGAGTTGTTTATTGATACATTTATGATATTATCCTTCTGTGGTGATTTGGGTTAGGAATGTTCCTAATCTATCTCTTGTGATTTTTATGGATATGGAACCATGTTTCTTGTCAGGTTGGTATTTACGACTATAAAACATATTCATCTAGTAAGTTTGGCCTCAAGGGTTTGGCAAAATCATTACAATAAGAGGTTATTGCAGAAAACATTCATATATCACTCATATTTCCCCTGACATTGAGACCCCTGGTTTTGTGGAAGGTTTGAAATTTATAATTCAATCTTAGTATACTAGTGGCATGCACCACCTAATACAAAACATGTGTTTTGATGTATTGTATTGCTATATTTGTTTTTCCCTCTGTTTTGATTTTCTCTTGATTCTTTTATCTTATAAGTGATGGGAAGCACTATTAGAAGCTATGAAGAAAGAAAAGTGGCTTAACAATCATGTATTCTCAATATTGAAAGCTCGCTGCCCATTAGAGGACAAGCAGGCATGTGCAATCAAGCAAACTAGGGCTTTCCTCTTCATCGTATTAAATTCGAAAATAGTTTCTGGCTTTGAAACATTGCCACAAAAAGGAGCCTGACTCCATTTCTTCCTTCACCTTTGGTGTTGCCTGTGATTTTGCATTAATTTTATAAATAACAGTTTAACTTGATTACTCAATTGAACATGAGAATAATCATATATTGGCTATATATCAGGTTGTGTTTACCAAATGGAAAGTTCATGATTTTTCTTCCTTCTATTTAGTGTTCGAGTAAGTTTATTATAATTATGATTTCTGAGTGACAAAATATGTCAATAAATATTTATGCGACACAAAATTTGTGTGTTTCATTTCGCATATAATTAAGATCATCTTCATATTTTTAAAACTATATACCGGTTCTCTAAAATTTGTACCGATTTAGTTGATGTTGAGCAATTTACAATATCAATGTATCAATAATTCTATAATGAAATGATTTAATGCATTGTGTTTTGATGACTTAAGAGTATTTAAATATAGTGTAAAACTGAAGTATTTACAAAGGGTCTTGCGAGGCGAGAAATAGAAATAAGATATCAATTAAAAATATTTTTTTCAAAAAATTCTTTAAAATTAGTAACAGGTCTATACTGTTACTAAATGCTTCATATTTTGTTATTAGAAATGTTTTATGAATGTTGGTAATGGTAAAAGTGTGTTAGGATTTGAATAAATTTATAACACTTCAGTAACATTAGGGATGTGTTAGTAACACATAATTTATTAACAGTAAACAAGTGTTAGTAGTTTTCTTCCCCGTACCTTTTTTCTAACACTAAAGTAGTGTTACGAATTTATTTGTAACACTACACTAGTGTTACTAATTGACTGTTTTGCTGTAGTGATTCGAACTATTCTTATGGCCTTTGTGCAAATTTGAAATGGGGATTTGATGGCTCAAAACTAATATGAAGAATTATGGTTGTCGTTCGAACGAGTGGACAAGTTGTTCGAATGAGAAAAGGTCTGTCGAACGAACATCTAATGATAAGTACCTAAACTATTTTCATCGTTCTCTAGAATCTCATTGGAACGCCCTCATTCAAAGTAGATGTGTTGTCGATTGAATACAGAGTAGTTTCCTGTTAAAAAAAGTGGGTGTTTGACCTATTAATGGACTACGTTTGATCCTCATTAGAATCCACGTTAGAACTCTCGTTTGAATGAGAGGGGATCTCATTCGAATGAGGTCTAAGTCGTTTGAACGATCGAATGAAAATTAAAAATTTCTGCACATTTTAATGTGCTATCTTGGCGTGAATCATTGGATTAGATGAGATAACGAGCGCTCTTAGTGACTTAGATCAAAATGTGGGTCCGTAAGGGGTTGGAACGTTGGTTAATGGGTCAAGTTCTTGTGGGCTTAAATAGAGGTGAGGATGGATGGAGAGGCAATTCTCATCAAATTTTATCTCTCTCTCTCTCTCTCTCTCTCTCTCTCTCTCTCTCTCTCTCTAAGCTACACTCTTCTGTTTCCAATCCATTTCTATCATCCTCAAGGTTTCCTCTTCCATCCAAGACTTTTTTTTAGCTATTTTAAGGCTAAATACACCCAATTCAAGCCTATTTAAGGAAGAAGTTGGGTATAGAAGAAGCCATTGTTGGAGCTCTCTTGTAGAAGTTGGAGTTTTGGAGTTTTTAAAAGCTTTCAAATTATTTCATTTAAGTTTCCCCTCTTCAAATCTAAGGTAGAGTTTTCCTCCTAGTGTTTTAAAGATTAAAAGATATTAGGATGCATACTAAAATGGTTTACTTTTGAAATATTATTTTCTAGTATGTTTATTTAAACATTTCCTGCAAAAAAATGGAATTTTTGAGAAAACTAAGTGTAAATAGATTTTTGAAGAACAAATGGTATTTTAATCTTGAAATATGAGAAAATAAGCACATAAATATATTACCATGCTAAAATCATTTTTTTTTCATATTTAAGGATTTCTAAGTATCAAATCCTCCCAAAATGTGTAAAATATTATAGTATATTGAAAAAGGATTTACAAACATGATATATGGGATTAAAAATGGATTTCTTGATGAAATAAAGAAGTTGAAAATATTAGCCCTAAATATGTTTCCAAATGAAGATGAAATGACATTTAATACAACATATGTGTATGAGGGTAAAGTAAACATTTAGTAAAAGTGGCCTTTATAACATTAAATGTGTTTCTTGAAAAAAATAAAAGAAATGGGATTTTCTTGGAGAAAAAGGATAATGTATGATTTTTAAACATAAATTCATGAAATATGGATTTGAACATAAATAGATGATTTTTCATGCCATAATGGAAAACAAATATTTATATAGAATTTTGATAAATTTTGATAAAATTAGAGATTTCTAGTGGTTGGACTTCCCCATTTGACCTTGTCAGTTGGTTTTGTGAAAAAAGTGGATAAATGAATGAAATGGCATGAAGATGGTGAAAGTAAAGAAATATGTAGACGTTGGTAAAAATGTTAAAACATATTATTATGGAGTCGGAGAACACCATGAAAGAATTAAGAAGGGACCGGAGTCCTTGGGTGAAAGACGTAAAATCAATGGTTAGGGCATATGGTAGCACAACCAGTGGTGTAGAGCTCGTTAAAGTATGCATATAATTGGAGGATTATGAGAAAAGATATTGAAAATAAATTTGGTTGTTCTTAAGGGATGTAAATAAGACAATCTAGTAAAAGTGATAAAATGGAGATTAAGGGATAAAATAAGATTAAATAGTCTCTAGACCCGGTAAGGGTGGCATGAAATGGTTAAGTGCGAGTGTGAGCACATCATTCGAGTGCATTATATAGGTGTTACATTGATTCTGGCTAAGTTGATAAATGTTTTCAGAATCACAAAAATACATGTTATATGTATCATTTCGGCTCGAATGAGATGCTTGCCCCTTGGTATATCAACCCCTTTGAGATCATGGAACGGATTAGGATGTATCATATCTCTTGGATCTACTTTCTGAGTTGTCTCAAGTTCATAGTGTGTTCTATGTTTCTATATTGAATAAGTATCTTCATGATCCCCGACACGTCATTGACTTGAAGCACATTGAGTTTGAGGAAGATGTCACGATCCTGACGCAACTTGTGTCCATCTTGGACCGCGAGGACAAAGTTTTACGCAACAAGGTCATTCCTTTAGTGAAGGTGATTTTCCAAGGTGTTCAGGGTGGGACTTGGGATCGTGAGTCAAAGATACTTGAGAAGCACCCGAAAATCTTTGCTTGGCTTAGCTGTTTAGATTTTGAGGATGAACTCTCCTAAGGATGGGAGAATGTAAGACCCATGGACTATATTTGTACCTCATTCCCTATAATTTATATGCCTTTAGTCCATGAACTGAATATAACGGATGTATGTTGCATTTGAACTATCCATGGGATTTGATGGCTCAAAGTTAATATGCATAATTGTGGTTATCGTTCGAACGAGTGGCCAAGTCATTCGAAAGAGGAAAGGACTGTCATTCTAACGAGGTTCAAATGACCATCTAATGTCGACCTCAATTGTTTCCAACATTCTCTGGAATCTCGTTGGAATGCGCTTGTTCGAAAGAGGTGCAATATCGTTCGAACGAGAAGTATTATCATGTTAGAATGAATGGGTGTTTGATCCATGATAGTCTATATTTGACCCTCATTAGAACCCTTGTTAAAACTCTCGTTCGAGAGAGATGAGATCTCGTTTGAGAGAGGTCCATGTCGTTCGAATGACTGGAATAAAATAATTTTTTTTTGCACATTTTAATGTGTTGTCACAACGTAGAACGTTGGATTAGATGAGTTGTCGAGCTCTCAATGGCTCAAATCAAAATGTGGGTCAATATGGGTGTTGATACCAAATTTAGTCTGCTAACATGGCTCAATTGGGTGAAGACACGTGGCAATCTGCGTGGCAACGACAAACACTTACGAACAACACCTTGACTCTGAGGAACCAAACTGCAATGAGGAACTCTGCTTCCCCGATCAACTCAGACGCTCCGACCTACAAGAATTCTCCGAGAAACTTTTGAGTACCGAGGAACTTTTGCGGTCTGAGCAGCTCAGGCGGTCCGAGATGCACCTCAAACAAAGCATTAATAGCAGGATAACCAACAGATTGACTACGCATTAAATGCTTATTATTATCATACAAATGTATACGCTTAAAGGGCATTGAATGTATTACCCTTTCACATTACAGCCTTAGGGCTATAAATACATTGTATTATCCTCATTAGAAGGGGACCGAAATTTCTTGAGAAAACTTGTAATCGAGAATTCCCAAACAGTCAGCAATAACAGAAACAGTGGACGTAGGTCATTCTTATAAGGCTGAACCACTTTAAAATTTCTTTGTCTCATTTTATTTTATCTGTGATTAAATAATTAGATATAATCTAATTTTTTACATCAACAATGGGGTTGGACCTTTGGTTAATGGGTTAAATGTTTATGAGTTAAATAGAGGTGAGGAGGAATGCAGAGGCTATCTCATTAGATTCTCTCTCTCTCTCTCTCTCTCTCTCTCTCTCTCTCTCTCTCTCCCTCTCCCTCTCCCCCCCCCCCCCCCTCTCCCCCTCTAAGCTACACTCTCCATTTCCACTATCCCTAAGGTTTTCCCTTCCATACAAAGCCTTTTCTAGATATTCCTAAGGCAAAATACATCCATTTCAAGTCTAGTTAAGGAAGAAATTAGGAATCTAGAAAAAATTATTGGATCTCTCTTGAAGAAGTTTGAGCTTTTTTTAAGCTTTGGAGTTTTTATGACCTTTCAAGTCATTACCTTTAAGTTTATTCTCTTCAAATCCAAGGTGGGGTTTTAATCCAAGTGTTTTCAATATTAAAAGTAATTACAATGCATAATAAAAGGGTTTGTTTTTTAAATAATACTTTCTAGTATGTTTATTTAAAGTTTTCTTGCAAAAAAAATGGGATTCTTGAAAAAACTAACTGTAAATCGATTTTTGAAGAACAAATAGTATTTTAATCTTGAAATAGGGGGAAATAAGCAGAAAAAAGTATTTCCATGCTAAAACCATGTTTGGCTTAATATTTAAGGATTTTTAGGCTTAAAATCCTCCTAAAAATGTGTAAAATGTTGTAGTATGTTGAAAAAAGATTTACATACATTATACATGGATCTAAAAATGGGTTTCTTGATGAAATAAAGAAGTTAGAAATATTAGTCCAAAATATGTTGTAAACTCATGATGAAATGAAGATGAAATGACATTTATTACAACATACGTGCATGAGGATAAAGTAGACGCTTAGTAAAAATGGTCTTTATGACATTAAATGTGTTTTTTTGAAATAATTATAAAGAAATGGGATTTTTTTGAAGAAAAAGATTAATGTACGATTTTTGGACATATATTCATGAAATATGGTTTTTAATTTAAAATGACTATTTGTGATGCCATAATGGGAAAAATATTTGTTTCATAAGATTTTGGTGAACGAAGGGTAAAAAGGTAATTTCGATAAAATTAGAGGGTCCTAGTGATTGAACTTCCTCATTTGACCTCGTCAGTCGGTTTTGAGATATAAATGGATGAATGGATGAAATAACATGAAAATGGTGAAAGTAAAAAAATAATGGGGACATTGGTCAAAATATCAAAACACATTAATATGGACTCAGAGGAGATCAAAAAGTCTCGGAGCTCTGGGTGAAATACCTGTAATCACTGGCCAGAGCATATGAAAGCACAACTGACAATGTAGGGCCCTTTAAAATATGCAGATATTTGGAGGATTCTAGAAAAATGTAATGTAAATCAAAATTAATTTGTTCATGAGCTTTGAATCAGATCAATCGGAGTTCTGTAGAGGGAGTAATCGATGTTTTAATATAGGGTGTTTGATTTGCCATCATGGTAATCTGCCAGGAATTTTTTGTGTCACTTTAAATGTGTGCCATTTTAATTGTACTTAGAATTAGAGTGAAAGCCATAGATTTATGGAATTTTCTATGTCATAGCTTTCCAATAAGATTTTAATGAGGTCAATTGAGGTTCTATAGAGGGATAAATCAAAAATTTACTGCAGAGTGTTTAATCTGCCAGAAAATTTACGACCCGATTTGGTTACCCATAATTTTCCAATTTGCTTTGTTTAAGCCCTGAACTTGTGTATAATTCTCGGGGGACTTTTGGGATGACTTTAAATTACAGTGAGGGATATAATGATCACAAATAGCCCAATGGTAAGGCAAGGTCTTAGTCATAAGTGAGAAGAATTAAGGCTAAGAATAATCGGGCATAATTTGTAATGTGAGTATATTCGGGGGAATGAGAATGAATCATGGAGATATGAGTGAACCTATGATTCTGACCAATAGTGTAGGAGTGTATTAGCTACTGATATTTAATCAAGGAGTAACTAGGGCCCTTCGGGTAGAGATTAATCCTCGAGAAAATGCGATAGAGAGTCGTAATCGTATATTGATTTGTAGGGTGAGTATTCGAGAGATAAATACTATCTACGGTTAATTATTATAAGTTAAGTGTATGCCTATAACGGATTATTGTAGGTCGTGTGTGTGTGCCTATATTGAATATACATATGGATAGGTTGTGTGTATTCCTAGTATGTTCTTTTGTGTATGTGAACATACCTACACTACTTTCTATCACGGAGGTCCCACGCAGTGGGCGATCCCACCTTGACGATTCCAGTGAGGTCCGGATTTGTTCCCCAGAGCATAGTACTGATAGTGGATAACTATGTGCTAGGAATAATGATGCCGACAAGTTGTTTGGGTAGGTTAGTTATGTGTGAAACCCCAAAGACTTAGTGTCATATTTGCCTCCATCATATGAAAAGAATATTGGGGTCGAGGTAACATTCCTAACCAATACATGAAAAGAATATTGGGGTCGAGGTAACATTCTGAACCAATACATGAAAAGAATATTGGCGTCGAGGTGACATTCTGAACTAATACATGAAAAGAATATTGGTGTCTATTCTGAACCAATATATGAAAAGAATATTAGGGTTAAGATAACATTCCGAACCAATATACGAAACAAATTTTGGGGTCGAGGTAACATTTCGAACCAATAGTTCTTAATGTGTGATACGGGGACATGATAGCAAAGTATGCACTTATAGTATATATTGTGTGTGAAATATATACCGCATGAATAATCTTGCTTAAGTGTGATAGTAAAGAGACGAGATGTTGTATATCTAAACAATGTATAATCTTACTTATGCGTGAGGCTAGATGGTGTATATCTAAATAATGTTTAATCTTACTTATGTATGATAGTAAGGATATCAGATAGTGTATATCTAAAACAGTGGTTAATCTATTCAAGTGTAAATAGTAGGAAAGATAGATAGTGAGTATCTATAGATAAAGTAAGTGGCAGAACTTAACACGATGATAATAATAACGTAAAAGAAACATTAATTGCTAGTTGTTCGATAACGTACTGTATGGGTGGTACGGGTAAGTTAAGGGGGAAACTAAACTAAGGGATTAATGTTAATTAAGGGTTTACTTTAGCATACTGTGTGGGCGGTACGGGTGAGCTAGATTGATTGGTGGTTGGTTAGATACTTGAGTCCTAATTAATTTGGGTAGCATGACTAGGTAGGCTTAGTAGCAAACGTTAGGTGCGCACTATAGATGAGAGGTGAGGAACTTAAGGGAGTGTTCACACCATAACATGTCTATCAAATAACTATTCACTTAAATTGCAATTTAAATGCTTGCTAAATTTTTTATAGGACTTTGGGCTCTGACCCGTACTTGCAGTTTTTTTCCAAAACCTCTTAGATGTCCAGACACAGGGATGCCAAGCAGGATGATCTATTCCAGGGTTGCCTAGTTGCAGTACTTGTGGATGCTTGCAGGATATGGACTTAGTCGCTTCAGCTACTTAATTCCTAGTGTAGGGTGTAGTTCAGTATTTCATTCGGGCGTGTTACCCTAAGTATTTTGTTTATGTCAGTCAGACTTTGTATTCAGATGTTTATTTGTGTTGGACTCTTATATTGGATTTGGGAACCGATGGTTTATTCGGTATTATATTATTTAAGTTATTTTTCTGGTGGTTGTTTGGATTATCAATTGTTGTAGGGAATGTGATTGTGGTATTCATTTTGGTACGTTGTTTTTATTGTTGTTTAATAAAAAGATAAAATTTGGCACCGACTTTTTGAATACTAGGTGGTTATTACAATGTTTAAAAAAATATTTTTGTCAGTAATGCTAAGAATGAACCAAATGGGAATCCTGTTTTAATTTAATAAATGTCTGATCAACCGGTATTTAATTATGAGGGGTGTCACATGACCTCACTCTATCTTTTACATGATATAAGTCGGGCGATTTCGATCACCATTTATATATATATGCACACACTTTACAAAAAAATTAAGGAAAATAGTAACACAAGCCCATAGGAGACCGAAAGGGTAGGGTGGGTGCCTAACACCTTCCCATTCCTTAACTTAGCCTCTGAACCTCTGAACTATTGGTTTCATAAGCATCAGTTTTTCTTTGATGTCGCTTTCTCGAGGCGGTGACATATTCTTTTGCCTGTTTTGTGCCAAATAAGCTGGTGGCTCCATCTTTTTATATCACCCCATATCGACAACGGTCGAAGAAAAAAAGAGCACGAGACATTATCTACCCTCTCCGAGTGCCCACTTGCGAGCGTCGAAACCCCGAGATGAGAGGAAAAGAGACCAAAAAATAGAAGGAATAAAAACAGGTCCTATTCTTAAATCGTGAGTCATGCGAATACATGGTCAGTTACTACGTGTTAGGTTGAACACGAATAAGGTGTCCCTACCACTTGTGGTGCCATTGGTAGTCTCTCCCTTCTCACGACACATTTTCAAGCCGAAGTGTGCCTGTATTCAAATTCGAGTCCTACTCTCAAATCGGGAGTCCCATGATTATGCGACAGATTGTGGCGTGTTACGTTGTCGCACACAACGTGTTTGTGGCACTCGCAGTTTCATTTTGGGGTCATTGGTGGTCTCGGCTCACTCACGACACGTTTTCAAGCCTAAGTGTGTTTGTGTTCAAATTTGGATCTTATTATCAAGTATAGATTTCAGTGACTACGTGTCTGTTTGATCAAGAGGTGTTCGTTCCACTCGTAGTGCCACTGGGGGCTATTGGTGGTTTCAACCTGCTTGTAGCACATTTTTAAGCTTAACTGTCCCCGTGTTAAAATTTGGGTCCTATTCCCAAATTGTAAGTCTCGCGACTATGAGACCGATTGCTAAGTGTTATATTGGATGCACACGAGGTTTTCATTCCACTCTCGCTGCCATTTGAGTGGTCGTGGTTGTCTCGGCCTGCTCGCGGCATATTTTCAAGCCTAAGTGTGCATATGTTCAAATTCGGGTCCTATTCTCAAATTAGGAGTACCGCGATTACTTGATCCCTTGCTATATGTTAGGTTGGATGTGTACGAGGTGTTCATGCCACTTGCGATGTCGTTTGGGGGCCGTTGGTGGTCTCAGCTCACTCGCGATACGTTTTCAAGGCTAAGTGTGAATTTTTCAAATTCGGGCCCTGTTATCAAATTGGGAGTCCCGTGACTATACAGTTGGTTGCTATGTGTGATGTTCGATGAACTTGATGTGTTCGTGCCACTCTTAGTTCCATTTGGGGTCTTTTAGTTATTGTAGATCGATCGTGGCATGTTTTAAAGCCTAAGTGTGCCTGTGTTCAAATTTGGGTCTTTTTATCAAACTCAGAGTCCCACGACTAAGTGGTTGGTTGCTAAGTGTTATGTTGGAAGTGCAAGAGGTGTTCGTTCCACTCGTGATGCGGGATGTTGGTGGTCTTGGCCCACTCATGGCACGTTTTCATGCCTAAGCATTCCAGTTTTTAAGCTCGGGTCCTATTCTCAAATCTGAAGTCTCAAAATTGCGCAGACTATTATTGTGTGTTAGGTTGGGCATGCACAAGGTGTTCGTGCCACTCGCGGTGCTGTTTGGGGGCCGTTGGTGGTATCAGCCTACTCATGGCACACTTTCATGCCTAAGTGTGCATGTGTTCAAATTTGGGTCTTATTCCTATACTGGGAGTCCCATGACTACGCGGCTAGTTACTATGTGTTACGTTGGATGTGAAAGAGGTGTTCGTGTCATGGGCGGTGCCATTTGGGGACCGTTGGTGGTCTCGACTCGCTCGCGAAATGTTTTGAAGCCTAAGCATGCATGTGTTCAAATTCGGGTCCTATTATCAAAATGGGAGTCTCGTGACTACGTGAGCAGTTGCTACATATTACATTCGATGTGAATGAGGTGTCCGTGCCGCTAGAGGTGCTGTTTGGGGGTTGTTGGTGGTCTTGTCCCACTCACAGCACGTTTTCAATCAACATCGTGCCTATGTTCAAATTCATATCCTATTCTCAAATCGGGAGTCCCGTGACTATGCGGCCAGTTGTTACGTATTACGTTGGATGCACACTAGGTGTTTGTTCTAATCGCAGTGTCATTTGGGGACCATTTGTGGTTTTATCCCGCTCGCGACATGTTTTCTATCATAAGTCTGCATGTGTTCAAATTCAGGTCCTATTCTCAAACCAAGAGTCCCACGATTATTCTATCGATTGGTACGTGTTAAACTAGTTGTGCACGAGGTGTTCATGCCACTGGAGGTGTAATTTGGGGACTTTTGATCGTCTCGGCCCGCTCGCGATATGTTTTTAAGCCTAAGTGTGCATATGCTCAAATTCAGGTCTTATTCTCAAGCTGGGAGTATCGCGATTATGCGTATGGTTGGTATGTGTTATGTTGTACGCGCACGAGGTGTTCATGCCACTCATAATGCTTTTTGGAGGCTGCTGGTGGCCACAACCATCTCTCGGCACATTTTCAAGCATAAGTGTGCCCATGCTTCATTTTGGGTCATATTCTCAAATTTAGAGTCCTAGGACTAAGTGGTCGGTTGTTATGTGTGCGTTGGATGCCGACAAGGTGTTCATGACACTTGTAGTGCCGTTTTGGGGCCATTAGTGGTCTCGTCTTGCTCGCTACAAGTTTCCTAGCCTAAGTGTGCATGTGTTCAAATTCGGATCCTATTCTCAAACTAGGAGTTCCACGACTATGTGGCCAATTGCTGCGTGTTACGTTGGATGAACACGAGGTCCACGTGCCACTCATGATTCCATTTGGGGGACTTTGGCATTCTCGTCCCGCTCACGGAACGTTTTCAAGCCTAAGTGTGCCAACAACCAATAATTATCCAACAACCAAACCGACAACTAATATTTATCTCGTACTCCTTTTAGCACAATATCCAACATGTAAACCAACAACCAAACAAAATAATTATCTCATACTCTTATCATTTAAAGGATTTAAACCATAATGCATGTCAATTATGTAAAAATGTTAGTTAAAGTAAAGAATACCTAATTCATGCGATCCAAGAAGGACATTAAAGAGAGTCTTCTAAATGTGTGATTATACCAAATTGATCCTGGAGCCCCCAGTGTATTCTTGTACTTGTACAGTTGTTGATTAGTTTCTTTCATACAATCTTCATAAAATGAAGATAAAGTTAATGTCCTGCATGGGACAAAATTTTACATTACTGATTTTTTCAAAATTTGGAAATTCTAAGTTGGTGAGAGGTTGTTCTGTTCTGAAAATTATCCTTGATCAAAATCTAGGAAAATAATTATCCTTAATCAACAACTAAGAATTTTCAAATTTTGAAAACAATAGTAATGTTAATTTTTTGCCCATGTAGGACTTTAATTTTATATTCATTTTATGAAGATTGTATGAATGAAACTAATCAACAAATGTGTATGTACAGGAACACATTAAAATTGATTTGGGTCAATTTGGTAAAAATCACAAAATCAAGAGACCCTATTCTCAAACCAAGCGTCTCGTGTAAGGTGTTTGTCCCCCCAGCAATCGAATGAACATAACATAATATCGAAAGTTAACTTAATGACTCCAAATAAATATTTGGAAATGGGAAAGTTTGGAAATGTCACAACTAAACATACATACATTATATTAAACATTCATAAATTAAACTAAACATCCACACAACAAACTAAACATTCATACATCAAAGTAAATCTCTAACATAGTGTCAATATTGTTATATCCATATAATCCCAAAGGAGAATGAGTCCTAATGGTCAAAGGAATTAACAAGGGTGCTCGACTTTCCCTCAAAAGGAGGTCGTCTCAATGTCAATCTGGTCGATCGACCTATTTTAATAAGATTGGACACGTCTATAACGTTATGAATGCCTACACGCAAGACATCACTTATTTACCATGTGGGACAATAATAACATATACGTTACACCACAATTATCCACACGCTTATCAAAAAGTCCTGTCCATGATCCAAGGCGCCATAATTTATTATGATAAATATGTATCTCCAAGTGTAACTGCCCGACTTATAAGGTAAATCAACCTTCTCCCTTGTGAATATCCGTAAATTACATATAAATAGGGCATTAGCCTACAAAAGAAAGGGCTTCAACTGATACCTTATCATACTACGCATTGTATCAAGAACTTTAATTGTAACTGCGCCGATAAGTGCAATAAAACCTCAACAACACCATGGACGTAGGTTTCCTCAAGGGTTCGAACCACGTAAATTATTGTGTTCTCTCTGTCTCTCATCCCCATTCTTCATAATTCATAATTTCTATCTGGATTAATTAACTCATTATTTATTGCCTCCCTTTTTGGACGTTAACAAATTGGCATTGTCTGTGGGTACTTCGTAATAAGACACCATAGTTCCTACCCAATCTTATTTCTACCCCAAATACTTACTAGTGACAATCAATAATTACGGATAACTCTGAGATAAGTCATATGGCAGAAGTGCATACACCTCCCTCCCTTGTTGGGGCAGCAGACCTACACAGCATATTAATAAGCCTCTCTAAAGGGCATGAAGTGATGCTGAAAAGTATCAGGTAGTTATCACACACTCCAAACAAGTATGCCTAAACCCAATTCGGATAACGTGACCCTGGAACCCAAAGTATCAAGAAGTAGCAAAAGACATATTCCTTCCTCACCTCACAAGGAGCGGCGAAAAGAATACCTTAGGCTGGAAATGAAGAATCCCCGATGGTTGTACCTGAGATCCTGTGAAAACACTAGTTCCTACCGATGGACCGGGTCGCAACGGGACCGAAAATATCACCCAAGAGAAACTTCCTCCATTTAGTCACCCATCATATTTGATGACCAATCATATTTAGAGTATCATCCTAGCGTGCTTGAAAGAGTAAGTGGGGCTGAGAGTTTTATTGACTAGGCCCACGTTGTAACTGCGGGCAAGCACCAGTAGCATCACGCGATTATTACCTAAGAAGCGGATCGGGTAGGTCCATTATAAGGGGATCTCGTAGCTCTTCTCGAGCATCGATAGAAGTCGAGTAGACTTCCCAGGAAGGAAGCTCGTTCGAAAGCCAAGGATGAGTAAAAAAGCCAATTGACGGAGATAATCAACCATGGAAAGCCTCCATCCAACGTCTAGAGAATCTTATAAGAGAGATGGGCAAGTTTAAGGACCCCATTCAAAGAGATTTCACAAAAGGATCCACCTTTGTCTCCTCTGTTATGGCGTACCCCACTCCAGAAAAATTCATTCTGTCAATTATCACCCCAAAATACGATGGGAAGGCATATCCCATTTTGCATATCGAGCAATATCAGGCCGTTGCATACAGTTATTCTATCCTGTAAGAAATAAGGTATCGAGCACAATCCAGCACAATAACTGGATCTTCTTAAATCTGGTACAACAGCCTGCCTAGGGGGTAGAGATATAATTTTTAGCAATTGGCTGATGTATTTGTTAGGAATTTTTGCTACGGTTCAAAACCCAGAATGTAAGTGGCCCATTTGCTTGGCATTCGCCATAGGGAAGATGAAAGAATTTAGGATTACATCACCAGGTTTAATAACGAAAATCTAGAGGTAGTAGACTACAACAAGCCAACCACCATCATGGCTATAGTGAGCGAATTGTGACCCATAAAGCTGCTCTGGGAATTAGCCAAAAAGCCACCCAAAACCATGAACGAATTATTAGCCAAAGCAGGGAAAATTTTAAGCACAAAAGAAGAAATGGCGGCCAAAGAATCCGACGGTTCAAAACCATCAATGAGGAAGAACAACAGCAAACAGGAGCCAAAGTACAAGGAAATGGATAAGCTGAGAAAGTATGACAAATACACACCCCTCTCAATTGCTGTTCACCACATTCTGGAGGAAATTCAAGAAAATCCTAACCTCAAGTGGCCAGGAAAATTGAAAATGCTAACAAATAAGAGGGATAGAAGCAAGTATTATGAATTCCAAAAGGGCCATGGTCACAATAAGACCGTTGCATAGCTCTGAAGAAAAAAAATCGAAGGTTCAATTAGAAGGGGCAAGCTGACCAAGTATGTGGACGGATCTAGCCGACTAAATACTGAAGACAAAAAAGTCAGGAGACAATCAGATTCCCCATGTCAAAGGGTGAGAGACGATAACTCGGATGATGACCCAAATCTCCCTAAGAAACCTATTTTCAAAGTCGACATGATATCCATTAATTACCACTTCATTACCAGAGGTGAATCTAGTGGGGAGAAGACCCCGCAAAAAATAAGGCCTAGCTGCATGAAGCCCAATCTTGCAACCAAACACAGGTAAATCTAGTAGTGGGTTCAGAAAAATGACCCCGCGAGGTGAATAAGGACAAACTAGTCATCGACTTCTCAAAGGATGACTGATTTGTGTTATTATACCCTGATGAAGATCCTCTGGCCCTCACAATGGTTATCTAGGAAGTTCGAGTGGTCGGGGTCTTGGTAGAGAATGAAAGCTCTGTAGATGTGATGTTCTATAACTGTTAAAAGAACCTGAAACTCCGAGATGTAAAACTAACCCCTTATCACTAACCTCTAATAGGGTTTTTTAGATAATGAGTGTACCCCGTAGGGACAATGGAGTTGGAAGTTATGGTCATTTCCTGGCCAATCAATCAAACACAAAAGGTGCATTTCCTCGTCCTTGAAAAGAATGTATTTTCAGCCTACAATGTTATCTTTGGAAGAATTGGCCTCAAAAAGTTTGAAGTTGACCCATACACCATGCATCAGTGCATGAAGTTACCAACCCACTTCGGAGGGCGTACTGTCAAAGGTAATCAAAGAGTGGCATGAGAATTCTATTTCATTTTGGCCGACCATGAAGAATAAAAGAAGTTGACGACACTTATCACATTGAGACTATCGGCCCTCGGGACGAGGCAGAATTGGTGAATGGGTAGCCCACCAAAGAGATCGAAATAGTTCCAATTGACACCACTCATACAGAACAAATAGTTCAGATTGCGTCATCTTTAGATTCGCTTTTGAGGAAAGAGCTCATAATCTTCCTTCAATGTCGCAAGAAAGTGTTCGCCTGGAGCCACGAAGACATACTAGGAATAGACCCTAATTTCATGTGCCGCGAGTTGAACGTGATGGAAGGGGACAAGCCAGAGAAGTAGAAATGAAGAGTTTTCAACACTGACAAGAACCTCACAGTTTAGGAAGAAGTACTCAAACTATAAAAAGTTAACTTCATCAACGAAGTCAGGTACCCGGAATGGTTAGAAAGTGTGGTCATGGTACGAAAGAAAAATGACAAATGGAGGATGTGCTTCAATCTTACTGACCTAAACAAAGCCCGAATAAAATATTATTTCCCATTAACACGGATCGACTAGATGGTCGATGCCACGACAGGTCACGAGCTCCTCAATTTGATGGATGCATACTCAGTTTCAACCGGATCAGGATGAAGCCCTCTGAATGAGAAAAAATGTCATGTATAACTCACCGAGGTACCTACTATTATAATGTTATACCATTTGGTCTGAAAAATGCAGGAGACACCTACCAGAGGCTGGTGAACAAAGTTTCGAGGACCAAATCGGGGTTAACTTGGAGGTTTACGTGAACAACATTCTCACCCAAAGCAAGGTGGCCACTGACCACATCAAAGATCATGAACATACCTTAGATAAGTTGGAGAAGTGCCATATGAAGTTGAATCCCACCAAATGTGTGTTTGGGGTAATGGAACGCATGTTCGTGGGCTTTATCGTGAACCGATGGTGTATAGAAGATAAAACCAACAATATTCAATCTCTTCCCAACATGAAGTCTGCCAAGATGAAGAAAGATGTGCAGAGGCTAATAGGGCGAGTATTTGCGCTGAACATGTCCGTTTCCAGAGCCACTAATAAGTGCTAGCCTATCTTCAAGGTGTTACGAAAATCGTTCAAATGGAATAAGGAATGCGAAAACACATTCATATAACTGAAGAATTACATAGGCTCCCCACCTCTCTTATCACGGCTAGTTGTTAGTGAAAATATGTACTTATATCATGCAATAGCCAAATCAGTCGTCAGTTCGACACTGGTGAGGCAGGAGTATGGGGTCCAAAAATCGTTCTATTATACTAGCAGAGCATACCAGGGGGCTAAGGTTCGATATCCCCAAATGGAAAAACTGGCATTGTCACTTCGAGAAGTTTCACGGAGGATAAAACCATACTTCCAAGACCATACTATCGTGATCTATACGGATCTGCCTCTCTGACAAGTTCTACATAAACTAAAAAAATCTGGTCGGCTCATGGCTTGGGCTATCGAGTTGGGCGCGTATGATATACATTATAAATTAAGGACCACTATAAAAAGGTAGGCGCTTGCAGACTTCATTATAGAATTCACTTATGATGAATAACCGTTCGAGCAGACTCCCTCGAGAGAAAGCTTGGTTCCCAGTAATGAACAGCTACACCCAGAGGTTACAATAAACCCTGGAAGCACCGAGCGAACTCCCCGGGGAGAGAGACCTTAAATGAAGCTAAGGGAAAGCGTGATGAGTCTCACCATAAACTTTTTAAGTTTGGAAAAGTAGAAGAAGCGGATTTTGATAAAGACAACGCCATATGGAAGCGGTATGTTGATGGATCTTCCTATTTGGTGGGAAGTGTCATAGGCATTATAATTGCTATGCCCGACAAGATAGATATAGAATACTCATTTCATTTTCAATTTGAATCCTTAAATAACGAAATAGATTATGAGGCCCTAATCGCTGGGTTGAGCCTACCTTCGTCCATGGGAGCCGACCATATTTTAGCTCATAGTGACTCTCAGCTAATTTTTAATCAGATATTGGGAGTTTACGAAGCTAGGGAGGAGTCTATGAAGAAATACGTGGTCTTTGCTCAGTATATGTTGGAAGGATTCATGGAGGAAAAAGTAATAAGAATCCAAAGATTGTAGAACGTCCGAGAAGACACCCTAGCAAGACTAGCCTCGGTGATGAGAATATCTTTAAGAAGGACCATACTAATTTAAGTACTTACGCAGAGGAGCATTGAGGAATATCCACACAAATTGATGAAGGTAAATCTGAGACCCTCCTGGATGGACCCCATACGAGCATATTTCGAGGATGGTAAGCTCCATGTAGATTTGAATGATTTCACAAAGCTGTGCTACAGGGTGACCCAGTATGTTATGGAGGCGGGAATACTATACATGCGAGGATACAGCATCCCACTACTAAAGTGTGTTCACTCGACACAAGTTAACAAGCTCATTAAGTAGGTGCACGAGATATGTTGTGAATCCCATTCAGTTAAAAACTCATTGGTAAAATGAATAGTGACCCAAGAATATTACTAGCCGACCATGAAGGCTGATTGCACAGATTATGCAAGGAAATGCGAAAAGTGTTAGAGGTTCGCAAAGATCCACCGTTACCCTAGATCTTAATTGACTCCAATTATATCACCCTGGTCGTTCCCTATATGGGGAATTAATGTGGTCGACCCATTACTGAGGATGAAACGATGGTACAAGTACCACATAGTGGCAGTGGAATACTTTACGAAGTGGGTAGAACTAGAACCCTTGGTGGACATGTCTTATGAAAGGGTATTCTAATTCATCTTGAAAATAATCATATGCCGCTACACTCTGGAAGCTACACTTCGCACCGGGGCACCTGTAATGCAATGGCCAGACTGAGGTCACCAATAGGATGAACATAGAAGAAATCAAGAAGAGACATAATGATGCAAAAGGGAATTGGATCAACGAACTCCACAGTGTGCTCTGGGTGTACCGAACCACTACGCGAACAGCCACTTGAAAACACCATATATACTTGCCTCTAGCACAGAAGAAGTTTTCCCTAGAGAGATAGGGCTCTCTATCCATAGAGTACTCAATTGAAACTCTCCAAGAAGTGATTTAGTGAGAAGGGTGGGCCTAGATCTAATTGAGGAGGTCAAAGAAAACATGTCATTATGTGTAGCTTCCTACCAGCAAAGGGTTGCTCGCTACTATACTTATCGATGTGGCCATCCCGGGCGCGATGCTTGGGGGAGAGGGAGGATCCCTCAAATAAGAACTACGCCACGGTTTCACACCCCTCTTAGAAAGGTGCTTCGGTTGTTGTCGGTGTGGGGTGAATGTAAAGATATGGAGTCGCCAGCCTATTTTGCACAAAATAGGAAAAAGAACATGTTGCCACTTCAAAAGAGCGGCATCAAGGACAAACTGATGCATACAAAACCAATAGATCGGAGGTTCGGGGGCTAAGTTATGGAGGCGAAAGGTGTTATACACCCATCCCTCCCTTTCGGTCTCTCATGGAAAAATGTTAATATTTTCTTTTATCACTGTGAAGTGTTTGTAGGTGTTTATAAAATGGATATTGGAATCATTCGACCCATACCATGGAAAAGGTAGGGTGAGGTCATCCATAGGAATTTTCCCAAAATAATAACAAATGTAGAAAATAGAATTTAAGCATTCATCGCGGTATTGATAATTATTGGGAAATGATAATATGTGCTGGATGAAATGCGAACAAGAATATTATATGTATATGTATGATAATTATGAAAATGATGGATTTTGAGAAATTTGGAAAATAAGAAAAATTGGAAAATTGGACTCGAGTCTCAGATTTTAATTCGAGACGCCTACGAAGCCTATAAAGGCATCAAAGTCCACGTAGTTCGAATGTAGAATAGGGGTGGGTATTATCCCATAGATTCGAACTGAATTTTATTATATGTGTACGTGTAGAAAATGTGTTTTTGGTTTTGGAAAAAGTGTGATGGATAATTTCGTTCGGAATTTACGAGTGTAACCCTCTTCTATTTATTTTGGGTCTTTTCATGGAAAATAAAGTATGTGCAATATACTAATAAACTCTTCGAGGTTAATACGTATGAACTAAAGTGAAACTAGATTATGAATCTAATGTAACTTATGCAAAAATAAGAGATTAAAAAAAGGGAGAAGGAATTGGAATTTCCCTTAGAGCTTGAGCTTTGATCTTGGATGAAATCCTTTGAATGTTGATGAATGTTGATGAGAGCGAAGGATATTTGCCAAATTGGGTGTGAAAATGATGGGTATTTAGGGTTGAAATGAACTTCTCATATGGAACTTTGTTGATTTTGAGAGAATGTTGTTGAGATCACTAATTCTAATGGATTTCTTACATTTCCTTAGGAGTGAGGTCATGGCCTATATTTATAGGGACAAATGGAGGAGCCAGTCGGCCTACCCCAGTGCGTGACTATCGACAGGTAACCCTTGACACTTTGCCGATTGGTAGGGTTCATGACCTATCTATTAACAGTCTCGTGCAGACTTTTCAGGAAAAATGATCGTAGCAAACAAACCATTGATCCAAATCGCGCATGGACCATACCTTTAGAAAGTTACTTTAGAGATCTTTGAGAGTCCCTTTTGCCGCTCCCGGTTCTGGGAGTTGACTTTGGGTCAAATGTGGCTCAGAAGCGCACGTCGGTCTTTTAAACGGGAGCTTGTTGGACAAAAATAGATCGTTCGTTTGTATGATAAGTTAGAATCGTGCATGGGGCGGACCATTGGAAAGGTTAGGATATGTAGTTAGACAATACAAAAAGTTTTGCTTGGTTCAGAAAGTTGACCTTAGTCAACTAGGCCCGGAAGCATTCAGTGAGCTCTCGGCATAAAATGGATCATTCGTCTGTATGGTAAGTCAGAATCACGCACGGGGCGAATTGTTAGAAAGGGTATTTAGTTCCCTTAAGAGATTCATTCAGTCTTGTTTGAACTAAAGAGTTGGCTTTGGTCAAACAGAGTCCGAGAGCACCCGGTGGCCTCTGAATCGATTTTTGAGGGAAAACTGATCGTACGTCCAAATGGTTATGCTTTTTCATGCACGAGACAGAACTTAGAAAGGGGTTTCAGTGCCCTTCAAACATTCAAAGATCTTTCACTCTGATGGTAGAGTTAACCGGAGCCAAATTGGGCCCGATGCGGTCGATGGACTCTAGATCAGTACTCGGAGTGTGACCTAGGTTTACGGTGGAAAAGGGAAGTGTTAGGGGTATAAGGAGAGACTTACGGGGTCCTAGATTGTGGTGTCTACAGAACCCCTTGACATTTGAGCTTGAAACAAGTGATGGCCATCGAATAGACATCACATGATAGAGGGAGGTCAGTTATGTGGACCTAAGGGATATGGATGACCAATTCAGAGGGTCGAGGTAAATTTTGACCTAAAATAGGTGACGACCAAATACCGAGGTCAATTCTAACCTAAATGAGGTGACGATCCAAGACCGAGGTCAATTATGACCTAAAAGAGGTGACGATCGAGGACCGAGGTCAATTCTGACCTAATTGGGGTGATGATCCAAGACCGAGGTTAATTCTAACCTAAAAGAGGTGAGGATCGAGGTCAATTCTGACCTAACTAAGGTAACGATCCAAGATCGAGGTCAATACTAAACTAACTGAGGTAATGATCCAAGACCGAGGTAAATTCTGACCTAAAAGAGGTGACGACCGAGGATCGAGGTCAATTCTGACCTAACTGAGGTGACGATCCAAGATCGAGGTCAATTCTGACCTAAAAATTGGTGACGATCAAGGACCGAGGTCAATTTTGACCTAACTGGGGTGACGATCCAAGATTGAAGACAATTCTGACTTAACAGAGGTGATGAACGAGGACCGAGGTCAATTCTGACCTAACTGAGGTGATGATCCAAGACTGACGTCAATTATGACCTAAAGGAGGTAAAGACCGAGGACCAAGGTCAATTATGACCTAACTAAGGTTAGCATCCAAGATCGAGGTTAATTCTGACCTAAAATAGGTAATAACTAAGGACCAAGGTCAATTCTAACCTAAAAGAGGTGACGATCCAAAACTGAGGTCAATACCTAAAAGAGGTGATGAACGAGGACCGAGGTCAATTCTAACCTAACTCGGGTGACGATCCAAGATTGAGGTTAATTATAACCTAAAGGAGGTGATAACCGAGGTTCGAGGCCAATTCTGACCCAACTGAGGTGATAATCGAGGACTGAGGTCAATTCTGACCTAAATGAGGTGACGATCCAAGACCGAGGTGAATTATAACCTAAAAGAGGTGAAGACTGAGGACCGAGGTCAATTTCGACCTAAAAGAGGTGATGATCCAGGACCGAGATCAATTCTGACCTAATTGAGATGACGATCCAAAATTGACGTCAATTCTGACCTAAAAGAGGTGACAATCGAGGACTGAGGTCAATTATGACCTAATTGAGGTGAGGATCCAAGGCCAATGTCAATTTTGACGAAACTGAGGTGACGATCTAAGACGAAGGTAAATTTTGACCTAAAAGAGGTGACAATCGAGGACCGAGGTCAATTCTGACTTAACTGAGGTGACGATCAAAGACCGAGGTCAATTTTGACCTAAAAATAGGTGACGACCGAGGTCAATTCTGGCCTAATCGAGGTGAAAATCTAAGACTAAGGTCCATTCTGACCTAAAAGAGATGACAACCGAGGACCAAGGTCAATTCTGACCTAGTTGAGGTGACGATCCAAGACTGAGGTCATCTCTGACCTATAGGAGGTAACTATCGAGGACCGAGGTCAATTCTGACCTAATTAAGGTGAAAATCCAAGATCGAGGTCAAATATTACTTAACTTAGGTGATGATCCAAGACCGAGGTCAATTCTGACCTAAAAGAGGTGTACTTTTCCTTCGAGAAATTCTGGGACTCCAATGGGGATGGTTTGTCTTCATTGGATATTGGGGAAGAGTGAATGATCCGAGGATTTGTAGCTGGGGAATTTTTGGAGTGTCTTTTGGAGACGTTGGGGAGAATGATTCTCTGAAATTCCGTTGGGCGTAAAAAAAGTTTTTCTTGGTGAATAAGGTGCGCTGCAGGGATGACGGCTCTTAGAGAGAGAGAGAGAGAGAGAGAGAGAGAGTTAGTTGGGTGTGAGAGAGATAGATAGATAGATAGATAGATAGATAGATAGAGAGAGAGAGAGAGAGAGAGAGAGAGAGAGAGAGAGAGAGAGAGAGAGAATCGGGTTCGGGTTGAGTCCCGTTGTTTTCCTGTTTATGTTGCTTTTCATGCAAAATGCCAATGTAACACATAAAAAATATATGCAAATGAAAAAGGAGTTTTCGTTAATTTTCTTTTATTTAGTGATTAATGAACATGATCTTTTTACTTTGCTGCTGAGACCGTAACAAGGATTTGAAAATTGATTTTTATTAAAAATGAGATGAGTAAAAACATAAGTATAAGTATAAAAGGAATCTAGAATTTCCTTAAGATAAGAAATTATTTTTGTGGTGCCACCTGAGTACCCCTTATCAACGGTTCCAAACTTCTTCTCTCGCTCTTTCATTAGCATAGGCCTGGATAATGATAGTTGGGGGAATTGGTTTGTAGAGCATAGAACTCTAGTCTTGCGCTGGTCTGTGCCATGGTGGGGATAATTTTTGCCTATTCTGGAGCTCGAAGAGTATCAGTACGTCCAACTGGTTGGCCTCAGGCAGACCTCTTTCTACTTTCCTTGGCGACTTCTAGGTCAATATGGTTGGGATTAAATTGCGCCACCGCAGACACTGGATTTATTTCCTGTGGAGGACCTAATGGAATGTATGTGCATGAGACTGGTCTCTTTATCAGAGAACTGACGTCCGTCGAGTCGTCCCTCTCAATCTGTCGGGTGAGTTTGGCATGTCTTAGGAGACTATATGAAATGGCTATGGAGGAGAGTGGACGCTAAGATGCTGGTTGTGGAGACCGGTCAAAGGTGGCTTGATTCTTTGATACTTTGGAGGGAGGTATTGTGGTCTTTCCGAGGCTAGTACGGGCTTATCACTTAATTGAGCGTTAACGACATTCCCTTCAGTCAGGGGAGGTTTGGGCAGCCCAGGATGTGGGAGACGGAGGCAGTTCTTCTGGCATCTGTGGGTAGACTTTGTGAAGCTTCTATATGGTGTTTGGTTTTGTGGTTATTCTAGTTGTTTAGGAGTAGTGGGGGATTATTTATGGGAAAGTAGATGTAGGATGGCGAGGGAAGTCATTTGACTCCTTACGCCGAGGTAATTGTACTAAAATTTTAAATAATGAAACAAATAAGTTTTTAATCATCTAGTTGTGCCTTTTGATGACTTTTGCATTTTAAACTATTTATACTCATCGGTAAGGCATATAGAATCCTTTTTTTCACGTACATGTTAAAATGAAATGTCATTCTTGGGGATAAGAAAAGTATAGTATTTTAAGAAAAGAAGGGGGTCGCACTTAAGTGAAAGGATGAGATGCCTACATACCTCTAAGGGTCTTGAAAAGTTTTGAAATTCATTTTTGAAAATGTTTTTAGAGGATTAGGACCACGTAGTTCTGGGTAGGGGAAATGAAGATATTTTTTTTAGAATAGAAAGGAGATGAGAAGATTCGTAACGCGTCAAGATTTCGGACTAGGGGTAGAATTTCTTGAGACGGTCCAGGTTGACTGGATGTGCCATTTTTCTCTATTAAGGTTGGTAAGCATATCGGCGTCTCCTAACAGGATCTTCTTTACTATGTATGGGCTGCTCCAATTGGGCTTAAATTTCCCTTTGGGGCTCGAGATGGGCTCTGTTATTTCCTTGAGAGTTAAGTCCCCTTCTCGAACATCGCAATCCTCGACTCTCTTGTTGAATGATCGTGCTATACGGCGATGGTACCCGTGTATGTGATATAGAGATTTCAGTCTCCTTTCGTCGAAGAGGGACAACTCGTCAAGACATCTTTGGTGCCAGTCTTCCTCGTTGGCTTTGCTTTTAAGCATGATGCGCAGCGAAGGGATTTCTAGCTCCACAGGTAGGACTGCTTCCATGTCGTAGACTACAGAGTAAAGGGTAGCCCCAATAGAGGTTTGAACTGAAGTACGATAGCCCCAGAGGGCGTAAGGGATCCTGTCGGCCCAATCTCGATAACTCTCGATCATCTTGCTGATGATGGTTGAGATTCTTATTGGGTGCTTCGACTTCTCCGTTGGTTTGAGGTCGATATGGAGAGGATTTATTTCTTTGAATTCCATACTTGTCGACCACTTCCGTAAGTTCTGCTTCAAAATGTATCTCGTTGTTTGATACCAGCTTGTGTGGGACCCCATATCGGCAGATGATGTTTTTCTTGATGAATTTGTCCACTTTCTTGGCATTCAGAACTGTGTATGACTCGGATTTGACCCATTTGGTGCTGTAGTCAGTAGAGACTAGGATGAACTCATGCCCATTAGATGCTTTCTGTGTAACTTTCCCTATGATGTCGATGCCCCCTATGGAAAATGGCCAGGGAGAGGTCATGTTATATAATTCTTGCAGAGGCGAGTGTTGTAGGTTGCAAAACTATTGGCATTTTAGACATTTTCGAACGTAGGTTGTGCAGTCTTGAACCATCGTAGTCCAGTAGTAACCTTGTTAGATGATATTTTTGGCGAGCATATGTCCATTCATGTGGGTTTCACATTCTCTGTTGTGGATTTTTTGCATCATTTCTTCAATGTTTGCCCCTGCGATGCAGTGTAAATGGGTTCCATCAAAGTTTTTCTCAAACAGTACTTTATCACAAATAATGTACTTGGCAACCAATTTGTAGAGAGTTTCTCAGTATTTCTTATCAGATCCTTGGGGATACCTACCGTGCTTGAGGAGGCGCCAAATATCATAGTACCAATAGTCGACTATTTCGTGTTCTTCCTCCGTGCTGAGCTCGATATGGTAGCAACAAGTTAGTTTGTCTTATTTTTGGACAAGGAAAGGGGCCATGGTTATTCCTTCAGTCATGTAAATCATTGAGGCTAAGGTGGAAAGGGAGTCGTCTAGGTTATTTTTTTTCTTGGGGGAGGTAGTGGAAGGTAATTCTTGGAACTGGGAAGCTAGTTCTTCAAGGTGGGCATGGAAGGGTAAGAGTATATCATCCTTGACTTTCTATTTTTGGATTACTTGTTCGATGATGAGGTCTTAATCCCTGTAGACATCGAGGTATGGAATTCCTTTCTTGAGGGAAACTTTGAGGCCTATCGTGCACACCTCGTATTCAATCATGTTGTTACTGCAGGGAAAATCCAATTTGATGGCAATGGTAGTGTGGGAGTCATCAGGGGTTATAGAAACCCCATTCTAACACCCCCTAACTTCTTCGTAGGTACCCTAACACCACCCCTCATTACTACAAACCTAAGTCATACCCCGAGTACTGACCTAAAGGCCATCGGGCACTCTCAGGCTCCGTTTGACCAAAAGTCAAACTCTTCAGCTTGACCAAGACTAAATGAATCTTTTAAGGGCACTAAAACCCCTTTCCAACGATCTACCCTGTTCATGATTTTGACTTACGGTATAGACGAACGATTCGTTTTACTCCTAAAGGTCACCGAGCGCTTCCAGGTCCCAATTGACCAAAGTTAAATCCAAAAACCAAGTCGAGCTCTTTGGAATGTCAAAGTACATCTCCTAAAGTTTTCGAGGGTCCGCCCCATGCGCGATTCTGACTTATCATGTGGGCGAACGATCCTTTTGTGTCTGACGATTCCTAGTCTAAAGGACCGACGAATGCTTTCAAGCCACATTTGACCCATTGTCAACTCCTGAACCCGAGATCAGTCCAAAAGACTTTCAAATATCTCTAAAGTACCTTTCCAATCGTTCACCCCGTGCATGATCCAGATCAACATTTTGTGCTCTACGACCAATTTTCCAAAGGAACCCGAAAGATACTGCCAAACGACTGGTTCCAAACCCTGCCTATCGGCAGTGTGCCTAAACACACCTATCGATTGTCAGGACCAGGGATATGCTGATCGACAATGCCCTGGGCCTATAAAAAAGAGGGACTGACCTCATTCCAAGAGAACCCAAGATCTAAAACCCATCACTCTCAACGAGCTGAGAAAACCCCTCTCGAAGTCAACGTGATTTCCACATCCAAATCTCTTTCCAACCTTCACCTTTCATCACCTTTTTCATCAAACTTGGTAAATTAAGTACCCTCCATCATCATCCAATTGCAAGGACTGCTCTTCAACATCCAAGATCAAGCTTAAGATCTTTAAGAAGGTCCAACTTTCTCCACTCTCTCCTTAAATTCTCCTAAATTTGCATTAATTTGTTTTGTTACTTAGTATTTTTATTCTCTCATCTCACATATCCTAATATACTTTTTATCTAGTATTATTGCACATCTCTTATTTTCATATAAATAAACAAAAAAAAAGGATTTGCTCATAAATTCCAAACGGGAATTCTCACACTTTTCTCACAACTAAAATACTTTTTTAAACACATACACACATATATAAGGGAAGTCTAAAATTGGATTTATGGGATAAATCCCACCCCTCGTTTTGCATATGAACTACGCGAACTTTGATGCCTCTATAGGCTACGTAGGCATCTCAGGGTAAAATTCGAGACTCGAGTCCTATTCCTACTTTTCTCTCATTTTCTATTTTCTACTTTCTTTAAACTTAACTCTCTTAGATTCTATATATTTACATATACTTATATTTGTGCTAAGTGGCGTATTATTCCATATTTGTTAGCGTTCTGCTATAACGATCAACAGTAGGATAATCGCGTAAATCCTATTTTTCTAATATTACTTTTAAGAACATTCCTATGAATGACTCGCTTTATCTTTTCCATGATACAAGTCGATGATTCCTATGTCCACTACATATACACATGCACACATATCACGGGGAAATAAAGGAAAATAAAAATAACCCATGAGAGATCGTAAGGGCGGAATGGGTGCCTAACACCTTCCCATTTCGTAACTTAGCCTCCAGACCCTTTTCGAATCATTTGGTTTCGTATGTATTAGTATGTCTTTGGATGATGTCCTTCGGGATGGCTCCCTTTTTTCTTTTATCTGTTTTGGGTAAAATAGACTGGCGACTTCATCTCTCTACATTTTCACCTCATCACCGACGTCGGGCGAAGCGCTCCCGAGAGGAATGCGCGGGACCAAGATCCTCCTAAGACGAAGGGGAGACACCCCCCTCTTCTTCGCCTCTCTCGCCGCGAGGATCGTAGGGGATGGCCACAAGGGTAATTAGGATGATTCCAATGCCATATCCTTTTTTTATTAGCAGCGCCATCAAAGAACATTTTCCATCGAAGATCTTCTTGGGAGGTGTAAAGGATATTCTCGTCCAGGAATTTGGAAATCCAGACATCGATTTCTTCCATAGGTTTGTCAACAAGGTATTCAGAGATGGATCTTCCTTTAATGGATTTCTTTGTGACATAGGTGATATAAAACTTGGCTAGAATCATCAACCAACCTGCCATTCGGCTGGATAGGTAGGGCTTCTCGAGTAGGTATTTAATGGGATCCATTCGGGATACGAGTCTAATACGGAAGGCGAGCCTATCGTTCCATCACTTTTGGGTAACCTAGATAAGAGTAACACATGCTTTTTCTAAGGAAGTGTAGTAAACTTCGTAACCATCCAATTTTTGATGGGCATAGTAGATGGCTTTCTCCTTGCGAGTTTCTTTAAGATATTTGTCTAGAAAATTCTCGACTGCATTATCAGTCACGGTTAGGTATAGGAGTAAGGGAAGACCAGGCTAGGTGGCATGAACACTGGAGGTCGGGTTAGGTATTATTTAATTCGGTCGAAGTCTTCTTGGCAAGCCTCAATATAGACTTTGGTTGAATCCTTTCGAATGAGTTTAAAGTTAGGTTCACAGATAGAAGTTAATTGGCTGATAAATCGACTGATGTACTGTAATTTCCCAAGGAATCCTTGGACTTCTTTCTTCGTTCATGGAGGTGGCATCTCAAGTATGGCTTTCAACTTAGCAGGATCTACTTCTATCCCTTTCTCACTAAGACTTTTCCTTTGGTAATGCTGAAGACACATTTCTATGGGTTAAGCCGCATTTGTTATTGTCGTAGTTGTTCAAAGAATTTTCGAAGAGCGGGAACATGGCCTTCTCTAGTCTTGGACTTAATAATCATGTCATCTACATAGACCCCGACTTTTTTGTATATCAAATCATGCAGAATGGTTATGTCTACCCTTTTATAGGTAGCCCATGTGTTTTTGAGACCAAATGGAAAGAAAGTGTAGCAAAAGGTTCCCCAAGGGGTGATGAATGCAGTTTTCTCTTAATGATTAGGGTGCATCTTGATCTGGTTATATTCAAAAAACTCATCAACGAATGACTTGAGAGCATGACTCGCTGTATTGTCCACAATCATATCGATGTTGGGTTGCGGGTAATCATCCTTTGGATAAGCCTTGTTCAAGTCTCGATAGTCGACACACATGCGGACCATCCCTCATGATTTCAGCATGGGTACGATATTGGCTATCCATGTGGGATATTCAATTAATCGAATGAAGCCCACGTTCAATTATTTGACTACTTTTTCTTTTACTTTGAGTGACCATTCGGTGCGGAGCTTTCGCAGCTTCTGTTAGATTGGTTTACATTTTGGGAGAGTTGGAAACTCATGTTATGTTATTCAGGGTCAATGTCGGGCATATCATCGTAGCACCATTCAAAGACATCCATGAATTCCCTCAGTAGTTCTTCGAGTTGAGTGCGCTCGTGCTCATCAAGGGTAGCCCCTATCCTAATCTTGCACATTTGGCTACTAGAATCGAGGTTAATAACAACAGTTTCATCTTCATTAACTTGAACGCGGTTATGTTATTTGTTATTAACCTTATTTAGATCATTTAAGAATTGTTCATTTGCAAAGTCATCATCATCAAAAGTTTCATTACAATCAAGGAAATTAATTTAAGGCACAACAAGATACTCAAAATCTTTGTTTATTTCATTAATTGAAAAAACAACATTAATAAACTCATCGTAGGAGGTCTCGATTACATCAGAGTTAGGGGAAATAACAAAAGGGGAAAGGGGATAAACATTGGGGTTAGGTTGAACATTAGCAGGTGGTATAAATGCATCATGCCAATTAATAATAGATGCATCAGCATCTTTGATGAGGTAGGATGGATCTGATGATATAGTCCCTGAATGGACCATGCAGAGTTCCAGCCCCAATGTCTACAAGTTGAAAGAATCCTCAGAGTCAATGCCCTTAGAATCCCTGGTGTCATCTATGGTATCTTTAGTGAGTGGTTGTACACAGTTCTAGGAACTTTCGACCCCCTAGTAGCTGTCTTAGAAAAATATCTCCATTCTAGGTTTCATCCTTTTGTTGGCATGGTCATACTAAGGTTCAGAGAAGCCATAAAAAGGGAAATCATCACCCTCTCTGATGAATCTTCCATTTTGGGAATCTCCTAGGATAGTTCTGGTGCATTCTAACTTTCTCTTCAGTCGAGGCTGACGAACCAATCTTATTTATTCTTCTGACGGATGATAGCCTAAACCATGGGGAGGAAAGGACTTTTTTAACATACTAGGTTAAGTTATCCCTTATTGTCTTTGCCCTAGCCCCAGTCCGATCATAAAGTGAATATTTTTTAACATTTGGATTACATTGATGTTTCCATGGGGATCATATTCAGGAAAAACCCTGTCTTTGAAGTCATCCCTTACTGGGAGTAGGAGTGGTTCGACTTACCCTGTGTTGTATCTCATATACCGAATTACTAGTGCTTTCTTTCTCGGTGTTGTCACTGTCTCCCAAGATGTTGATAACTTGTCCATGGGCAAAGAATTTCAATTTCTGATGAAGGGAAAAAGACACCCCTTTGATGTTGTGGATCCATGGACGTCCAAGCAGTAGATTGAAGTAGGTTGGGATGTCAATGACTTGGAATTCCACAATGGGGTTTATAGGGCCAGTCCCTATTATAAGCTTGATAGACCCCATTACTTCGCGATGGGTGTTGTCATAGGTGCGTACGGCTGCAGAAGTTAGAGCGATATCTCTCACCTTCAATAATGGGCACATGTTCAGAGTTTATCCATTATCGACGAGAGAGGGGGGGGATGATTTTTCCCATGAATTCGACAGAGATATTAAGAGCATGATTGTGGTTGGGACTAGTCTTGGGGATTTCTTCTTCAGAGAAGGAGAGCATTCGAGTAGAGGTCAGGGATCTAACTAGGTTCACTACTTCTTCTGGTGTGGTTGAGGAATGTTGTTGATAGTAGAAATTATGGTACTATCAGGTTTTTCAAACTTTCTATGAGAAAAAATTCTAGAGGTTTTCTTCTGTTCAACTTCTGTCTTGGCAAGACCTTCTCTGATTTCTACTCCTGCTTCTCGAAGGGCTCGAAAGTGAGGGTAGTAATGTCCTCCCATTGTTGCTCAGACATGGGGTAGGAAGTTTTTCTTCGCAATGCCGACTTGTTCTTCTTCGGAAGGCCGATTGTTCATGGTAGCTTCTTTTTCTCTCCATCTTTCTATGAAGTTGTTAACGAATTCCCCAGGGTTTTGTTTAAGTAGATCTAACTCACGTCGGGGTACCTCTAGCTCCTCGTTGTACTTGTACTATGACATGAACTCACGGGTAACGTCTTCCCAACTACGGATTATGGATTCCTTAAGGGATAGGAACCAATGGAGGGCGCTATCTTTCAAAGTCTGTTGGAACATCTGAGCCATTATTTCTTCAAAATCCCCTAGGAGAGTCATGGCTCGGTGATATCTACGGAGATGAATGATCGGGGGTCCACTGCCTCCAAACTTCTCAATATTGGGCATCTTGAATTTTTCTAGTAACCTGGCTTTAGGATAGGGAGACATGTGGGTGTAGTCTAGGTAGTTCCAAGATATTTTGACCTGGTCGAATTTCTTGGTTAGAATCCTGAGGTCTTCCTTGAGCTTGTTTAGTTCTTTCTCTTTTGAATCAATAGTTATGAGTAAATTAGCCCCGATCTGAGCAAGGTTTGGCATAAGAAGATGGGTTGGTGGTGTCCCATTATCAGGAGGAGCACGTGGAGCATGCTAGTATTCTTCAGGAACCCAAAGAGGCTCGGGTGCAGGCAAACCCATGGAGCAAGAATGACCTCAGGATCTTCGGGGAATGGGACCCGATTTCTTTGCATCTCATGAACCTCTGTTTGAAGGATGTCAATTTTGGTAGTGAGCTGAACCAGAACCATCAACAAATCCATTTGTACATTGGGCACTTGATTCGTATTCTCCATGGAAGGTGGGTGAGTCTCGGACTTGAAGGAAGTAAAGAGAGTGATAGAACTTTGGGGCGGTTTAACTGAAGACTGAAGCCAATAGGGAGCCAGGCCAAGGGTATGTAATCGACCTAAGAAGGAGAAAAATTGGAATTTATTTTCAAAAAAGAAAAGGGAAATTTCTTATTTTTGGAAACAGAGGAAAATATTTTTGACATTTTTGGAAAAGATGAGGACGAAAATATTTTCTTTTTTTAGGGAAAAGGAGGAAAATAAAATTCGTAAAAAAAGGAAAGATGTTTTTGGACATTTTTTTGGAAAAAGAGAGAGGAAAAGACGAGAGACGGGTCTCAGCATCATTGTTATATTTATTAGGTTCTCACTTGTATCAGGTTTACCTAAATGCAAAATGAAATACCGAACGAGACCTGAGCCTTGGGTTTGCAACATATGTAAAGATATGGTTGGACTTGTAACCAGGCTCTTGGGGAGGGTCTCGTTTTAAAAATTGCGTGAAAATTTGGGCGGTATGTCAACTCGTAATTTCGGCAGAGTTTTGGGTAGAAATCGGCAATCTAATATGAGTGTCCCAGTCTTGACACCTATATGCGAGTATGCATTGGTTGCGTTAATTAGAAGGGGTTCCCTCCTTTGGCATGACTTCCACAATATACATCTTTCTTTTAAGGGCAATCTGTACGTTGGGACAAGACATTGGATATACCTGAGTGTACATGAATTACCTCACTATATACCTTATGGGGACGGTATGTGTGAGAGAGAATTTGATATACTCGACGTACGTGAATGAGTTCCCTATGATATACCTCCCATCGTGACTTCGGTCAAGCGGTACGATGCAGGGGGAACCGTTCGATATACATCGAAGGTACTTGGTCAATTGAAGGTGAGAGTCATATCGCTTAGGCTAATTGCGACCTTCCAGACCAGCGCCCATCACAAAGTGGCTGCCCAGTTACGGGACAAAATTTGGTCAATAACAATGCTCTTTGGTGATGTCGTGTGAATCATGCATGATTCTTTTATTATTATCTTATGGATATAGAATCTTTTTTTATCATGCCAAATAGGGAGCAAGGCACAAGTACAAACAGTAAAGCTATACTAAGCATGGCTAAGTGATGTGTAATTACCTATAAGTGAGTGTGTGATAAGTGAGCATGGATATATACAAGTGGAGGTGTGTGATAGTGACACCTAATCATGGATTTCTAAGTGATGTATCCAACATGTAGATATACAGGATCCTAGGTGTACATGGTGTGAAGTGTACACGGAGATTTCTACAAGTGTGTGAATAGTGGCATAAGCATGAGGTACATATGAATAATAAAGGGGAACATGAAAATAGGGGGATGTACAAGAAAATAAAATGCCCATGTCAACAGAGTCTAGCCCTCTTAAAAATAGAAGTCCCCAACGGAGTCGCCCTCGCGCGGGGGGGGGGGGGGGGGGGGGAGGGGTGAGGATCCCTTGAAGAAGAACTGCGCAGCGATCTCACACCCTCTTCAAAAGGTGCTTCAGTCATCGTCGGTGTGGGGTGAATGTAAAGAGATTGAGTCTCTAGCCTATTTTGCTCAAAACATGCAAAATAACATGTTGCCACTTCGAAAGAGTGACATCAAGGACAAACTGATGCATACAAAACCAACAGATTGGAGGTCCGGGGGCTAAGTTACGGAATGGGAGGGTGTTAGGAACCCATCCCCCCCTTTCGATCTCTCATGGGAAAATTTTAATATTTTACTTTATCCCCGTGAAGTGTGTATATGTGTTTATATAATGGAGATTGAAATCCTTCGACCCATACCATGGAAAAAGGTAGGGTGAGGTCATCCACAGTAACTTTCCCAAAATAATAACAAATGTCGAAGATAGAATATGAGCGTTCATCGCGATATTGATCGTTATTTGGAAACGATAATATGTGTTAGATGAAACGTGAACAAGCATATTATATGTATATGTATGATAATTATGAAAATGAGGGATTTTGAGAAATTTGGAAAATAAGAAAAAATAGAAAATTGGACTCGAGTCTTGGATTTTTATCTGAGATGCCTACATAGCCTATAAAGGCATCAAAGTCCATGTAGTTCGAATGTAGAATAGGGTTGGGGTTTATCCCATAGATTCAAACAAAATTTTATTATACGTGTACGTGTAGAAAATGTGCTTTTGGCTTTGAAAAAAGTGTGATGGATAATTCCGTTCAGAATTTACGAGTGTAACCCCTTTTTGTATGGAATGTGCAATATACTAATACAAGCGTAGATGTTAATACGTATGAACTAAAGTGAAACTAGATTATGAATCTAATGTAACTTATGCAAAAACAAGAGATCACAAATGAGGGAGAAGGAATTGGACCTTCCTTTGGAGCTTGAGCTTGGATCTTGGATGATATCCTTTAAATGTTGATGAATGTCGATGAGAGAGAAGGACATTTGCTAAATTGGGTGTGAAAAGGATGGGTATTTAGGCTTGGATGGAACTTCTCATATGGAACCTCGCTGATTTCGAGAGAATGTTTCTGAGATCACTAATGCTGATGGATTTCTTCCCTTGCCTTGGGAGTGAGGCCATGGCCTCTATTTATAGGGCCAAAGGAGGTGCCGATCGACCTACCCCAAGGTGTGCCTATCGGCAGGTAATCATTGACACTATACCGATTGGAAGGGTTTAGGACCTGTCGATTGGCAGTCTCGTGCAAACTTGAGAGAGTGCGCGTTCGTTCAAATAAGGAAATTATTTAATTAAATCTCAGTTTTTCAATTAAATCCTATAACATGCATCTAGATGTGATTGAAATCAATATGATCATGCAAGAACATTCAAACACATACAAATGAGGAAAAATCCCCCAAAGGGGCAAAAACTTTTTATTTTTCACTATAATTTTGTAATATACGATTACACGGATTACAATGAAAAACAAGTGTGACTCAGAAATACCCGTAGGTTTCGGTTCCCGCAGGAACTCCAGGTGAGAAGAAATGAAGGAGAAAGATGGCTTCTCCACAAGTATGAACAAAACCAAAGTGGTGTTCTTGGGTTTCAAAAAAGATTCACAAAGGTATGGCAATGATGTGTGAATCAAAACATGAGTTTTGGGACTCAAAAATATGAAGACTGGAGCAAACAGAACTCTAAAAATCGTCTCTTCAAGTCTTGCAAAATAACTCCCCTGAAGTTGGATTTTATAATGAAACCAAAAGGAATTGTAAGATTTTGTAATTCATGCTAATGTTAGGTACCCCGAACCGATTCGTCTTGTACCTCAAACTGGTTCGCCCCCGAATCGATTTGGCCTTCGGTTCACGATAGTTCGCTGGTTTGGGGATTAAAAACACACAACATTCTTCCAAAGGTTTTCTCAGAATTTTCTCCATATTCAAAGGGCCAAAACTTCTTCCGTTTCTTCCAATATCTTCATGGCATCGAGCTCTTCAACTATCCAAAGACCGAACCTCCGGAAGGTGACTGTAAAATTTCCAAAATGCCTTTGAACTTTGTTATCTTGCGTTTCCTTCATTGCTTTGACTTCTCTTGCGTACCAATTGCATAAAATCCCTAAAATCGTGGAACGTGAAGTCGTTGAGGCAGATGTGGAATGCTTGATGGAGATGTTGAATGCTTGATTCCTAAAATTCGGATAGATGCCGTCATGTGAGATCGAAGTGATGTGCCTTTTGTAGCGGCATACGACATACACAAATGTTTGATATCGGACTTGAGACAAATGTCCTTACAAATGCCCCCCTATTTTGATGCCGGTATAAAAATAAAAAATTTGAATTAATTTCATTCAATTGATCTGTACAAATCTACGCTCCCATGAACCCAAAACTAGAAAGATACAAATGAATAAGTCTTCATCATTTGTTCTTCAAATCTTCAAAAATCTCAAATCTTTTCTCATTAGGGTGTGCAATTCAGTGATCATCAATGTAGTACCTACCCACGTGAGAAAAAGCAAATACCAAGTGACGTATCGAGTTTGAAATGAGATAAACATAAATACCATCTTAAAACAAATCTTAACATCTCAAAACTCCCCCATAATATGATAATTCTTTTCTTTCTCCCCCTTTTTATTATCTCCCCAAATAGACAGATATGAGAAGTAGAAATAAATGCAAATGGAGAATGTCACAAGGTAAGAAACTCCTATTTTTGAATTTTTCAAATTTTTCTCACAAAATATACAACAAAGAATCACACCATGAATAAACACAAAAATAACCAATTCGATGACAGCATAAATGAAGGGGTGTGATCAAATTCGATAGGCCAATCAATGCATACAAACATGACGTATGTGCAAGATGAATATTGGATACTCCTAACGAATGAACTCAACATCTTCCTTAGGTGTAAAAAATGGAAATAAGAGACACTGACTTAATCAAATCAACAAATCAAAACTCAAAATGATTTCCACACCAATAACGTCCAAAACGATTTAATGCTTTTTCAGGACTTTCAAGGAAGTGCAAACCCGTTTAAATTCTCCAACCAAACTCCTCAGATTTATATTTGGAATAGAGATGATCTAAATTCTCAAACTTTGGAGAATTGATGGTGAAACCTAATGGCCCATATTTGGCATGAATTGCTTTTTATTGCCTCTAAATTTTTTCGAAGCTCTTTTAACCTCTTTAGACCCCGGATAATAAAATTCCTCAATTTTTTAGGTCCGATTTAACGGTGGCTTAATCGCAAAGGCTAGATAAGAACCTTTCGTATCCCTTCATCGTTTAAAAAAAACACAGTTTTACCAAACGGTTTTAACATGCATTCCAATCTTGTTAAGTTTTATAGCATATTGTATGTTGTATAGATATAATTGAGATGGAAACACTCAAGCCAATATGTGATAGACAATTACAATAATCAAATATATTCGTGCATGTATGCAATAAAGGAGATAGGAGTCAAACATGTTGAAAGATATCACTAATCAAATCTCAAAGACTCCAAACAATGTAAAGCACATGGATGCAATGATGTAGCGTCTCAAATAATTATCAAACAGTCACATGGATAAAAATGGAATGAAATTTGTGACTCGACTATCTTAAATGTTCATCCATAAAAGGTGCAAAATACAAATATCTTTTTGGATTTTTCAAAATTTTATCAAAATAAAATATATTTTTTTGGATTTTTTTAAAAAAATATAAAAATCAGAAAATAAAATAAATTAATGGTACATGCTAGCAATAGGCAAAAGAGACATCATGTAAAACACCCTATGCTAGCAAACATATCATGACCTCAACCAGGAATAGCGGTGGAGTTTTCCAAAGATGGTGACATCATTTGAACCAACTCCATAAGATCATGTGTGGTCTTGATCAAAAACTTCAATTGCTCGCGAATATGTGCAAACTCTCTATCATTATGTGTAATCAAAGTATCATGAATGGGTGCATGTGTGGGGACGTGTGAAGTGGCATGATATGGCATAAAACCCAACTTTCAACAAACTCCCTAAGATGTCCTTGCTTCTTGCAGTGGGAGCAAACATAAACCGGTCTAGGAATTAATTTATCAAGAATTTTTGGATGAGCTTTCCTTGACGGACACCCATGAGACCCACTTACTAAAGTGGATATAGGCTCGGGCGCATTAAAAATAGTGAATACACCATCATTACCTTTTCCAACCTCATTCAAAACGGGATAGGGAACCATCTTATCATCCTTCTCAGATGCGTTCTCTAATGAGACTTTGACCTCCCGTGCTTGTTTGAGATCATCCTCGAGATGGGATATACGTGTCATCAGACTAGACACCGTGTTGGTCAAGTCACCTTTTTTCCTTTTTAGCTCATCATTCTCTTCCTTCAACTCACAAATTCGTAGACATATGATCCTATTTGACCTTTTTGTTTCCATGGTCTCGATAAATAACTTTCTAAAAACTTTTCGGATCACACTTTCATCTCCATCCTCAACCTCACTATCTCTTAGGGTAGTGGGCATGGAAACTTTCTTTCCCCCTCTACTAAGTCTAGTGGGACACTCAAATTTCTTGTGCCCTGTCCCATCGCACTCAAAACATCTCATCTTCTCAAGTTTGTCTTTTCTCTCTTTTTCATTCTCACACCAAGTCTCTCTCTCTCCAAACAATCTTAAATCTTTCTCTAAAGCGGTGATCCTAAGAACTAATGCTTTGTTACGCTCTTTGGCTTTAAATGACTCGGTATATAACTTAACGTAGGAGCGTTGGAGATCACTCTTGCTCTCACTTGCATCATCCTCCCCCTCATTCACATCGCTCTCACTGTCAAGGTGTCTCTGTGAAATAGCATCCTCATCGTCGTGAGGAGCACTAGAAGTGCTCACATGAGTAGCCATGAATGCGGTCAAGTTATATTCTGTAATACCCCGTACTTTTAATTGAAGTATGTAATAGCCCGTACTTTTAATTGATATTTATTTATTGGGATTAATTAAATTAAATAGGTATTAATTGAGAATTAATCCGGATAAAATACTAACGAGATGTGAGTTGGTATTTGATTATAATGTGTATACATATGACATTATGTGAATATTGAATATATAGAAATTTTCGAGAGTTTTAAATACGACAATTTGGAAAATTTAATTGGGACGCGCGTGTCAGTCGCGTCGAGAATGAATTTATGAGATTTAAAAATAAATTATTTTTTTTTTGACCAAATAGTCATTTTTAGTGCGCCAACGTGTCCGGAACGGTCCAGATAGTCAGAAAACACTAGACGGGGGTTTAGTTTGGATCCCGGGGCATTTTTAGGCCAAACCGGCCACCCAAAAGGGTAGTTTGGTAATTTCGGAAATTTGGTAATTAAAACCCACGAAAATTAGACTTTAATTATAACTTATCATTAAACCCACTAACCCATTTTCAACCCTAATCTAAATAGTGGGCTACGGGAGATGTTAAGAAAATATTATAACTTGCCAAAAACCAACCCCCCACCTCCATTGTCATCTTGTGAGAAGAACTTGTAGAGAGAGAGAGAGAGGGAGAGAGAGAGAGAGAGAGGAATTCAACCATCTCCAACCAACAACAAATCTGAAGAACATAAGGCAAGTGATTTAGTTACAATTGATTCAATGAATGTGTTCTTCCATGTTTAGTGTAATTATCGAATTTTGTCTTGGAAGATTGATATGAACCCATGAATTTGAGGATTAAAACTATAAACCATGTTAGTAATTACATGTAGACATATTCTGGACGAATTATGAATCCAAAATATAACCCTTGATGATCTAAAAACGGATTTAAGAAGAGAATTATTATTGTTCTTGAAAGAAATAGAAAACTAGGGTTCTTGATGAAGTTTTGATCCAAATAAAGTCCTTGGTTGATGATTTATTGGTTTTAGAACGTTAACAATGTTGTAGGATGGTTGTATGATGATATTATAACGTTAGATTAGAGTTTCATGCATTATAATGGAATTTTGGGGCGAAACTTGGACTGCAAAACAAAGCAGTCCGTAGCATAACTGGTGCGCTCGATCGATCGGCATTCATAGGTCGATCGATCGATCACCATCGATCGATCGAACATACAAGGTCGATCGATCGACCTTCCCAGAATGAGTAAAATCTTCCCATTTAAAATTTTAAGGATGTTAACCCTAGAAAATTATTGATGGGGACTTTGTGAGTATTCTTAGACTTAAGGAAGACCAGTAGGTATGGTTGTGAAATCGGACCTTAATTAGAATTTAATTTGGGATAGTTGTCAAAAATCCAATAAAGCTCGACGAGTGAGATAATATTAGGGTTAAAAGAGTAAATTTGAATGATTTGATGAAATGAGGTTTGTGGCAGAAATAATGACCTTAAGAATAATGAAATTAAATGTGGAAATAATACGAGACTTAGTAACCTCTTTGAGATAGGTTTTAAGTATAAGAAACTAGGATGTGAGATGTGTCGACAGTCTACATTATATATTATCGAAAGACTTAAAATGCATCAAATTGGAATAATGGTATAGGGATGCAGAATATACCTTTATTAATATTAAGATATCTAAGACGTGTGAATGCTTAGTATATGACTTATGTGTATGACATACCTACCATACTTGCTATCACGGAGGTCGTCGTTCGTGTTGGGCCAACTGATCTTTGTGTTCCTATGGGGGGATTTAGATTGGTACCTTAAGAACATAATACTTGAATGACTTATTTGTGAGTTAATAAGTCAGCTGACTATGGAGCGTAGGTATGTACGTGACCCATGGATATGTTGAATTATGTTCGCCTCCATTTTTGTGTGTTATGCTTATTCTAACAATTCCTGAGAGATTCGGAATTTGTAATCCTTATGTACGTTATGTACCGGGATGAGATAGCAGAGTATGTGCACCGTAGCCTAGACTAGGGGTGCCTATAATGTATATTTATGATGTGAATAATATACAAATAATGTTCAATGAAATACTTAGTAAAGTAACGATGTGTATACTTGTACTATTTTAATAGAGATTAAAATGAGAACTCCACATAATAAAAGGTTGTTAATAGGGAAGTTAGGCACATACATGGTATACTTTAATGACATGAATAAACCCTTAAACCTACAAAGTGAAGCCAGGTTTTGTATTAGACTAGTTAGTTAGTAGCATAACTAGTACGGGCTATGGATGCGTTAGAAGTGCACATTAGTTGAGAGGTGAGGAGCTCATGTGAGTTCACGTCCTAACATGTATTTTGCATTCATTGTTTTAATGTTATTAAAGCACTTGCTGTTTTTAAAATACTCTCCACTTTCGGGCTCTGACCCGTTTGCTTTCAAATCTATTTTTTGTAAAAAAAAACCTTTTAGGTGCCCAGCCACAAGGACACCATGCATAGGATTTCCATTCAGGTGACGAGCTATAGCTGTTGTGGAAGTTACAGGGCCTTGCTAGTAGACGCTTCCTTTGGTTTTAACTCCATATTCAGTTCCATCATTTGTAGGTCATGTCGCCCATTTCTATTAGAGACATTTCATATTTCAGTTATTCAGATTCTTGGCATGTAATTAATTCAGGATACACTATTTTGTTCATTTCAGTTGTGGATTGATGTGAGGAGTTTTTCCTCTGGACTCATTAATGTTTGTTGGTTACTTCGTTGAGACTTTATGGTGTATGGTTATGTTATTCCTTTATATCTCACTTACTGATTGTTAATCAGACTTAAATAAAACATTTGACATCTTACTTTTAAATACTAGGTGGTTAGTAATTATTAAAAATGTTTTCGACAGTGATGCTATTAACTGAACCAACTTGGCATTTTGTTTTAATTTAATAAAGGAGTAGCTACCCAGTATTTAATTAGTCGGGGTGTCACAGGTGGTATTAGAGCATCAGGTTCTAGTGTCCTTTAGGATCTGTACGGCTTATTATGTTTCCGCTGAGCTTTCTTTGATGTAGAGCCCTATATTTTAGGTATGTTGTATTCTTTTATGTATGCTTCGCTCTTCAGCTATTTTGGGTTTATAACTGTGAACTTATAGACCTTACTCTTATTTCAGATGCCTCCACGATGTGCAACATGGGTTCCTAGGAATGCACAGCCAGAGCCCCAGCCAGCTCCAGTACAGGGCACCATGAATGCCGCCGAGGTTGCAGCCATTGTAGCCCAAGCGATAAATGCCGCTCTCGCCGTTGTACAACAGGCACCACCTCAGGCGCCAGTAGCCGCGCCGGTTCAAGCACATGCAGTCCCGTCTGCTTGGGAACGCGTACGTGATGCTTTATAGAAAGCACACCCACCGGAGTTCGCAGGTAGCTCCGATATTGTGGTTTCAAGTCAGTGGAGGAAAGACATTCAGAGGCACTTGAGGATGTATGAGTGCACCGATGTTCAGAAGTAGATACTAGCTACTTTTAAGCTAGTCGGATCTGCACTGCATTGGTGGGAGTCTATTACCACCATGGAGGAGAGAGATACTCTCACGATACAGGAGTTTTGGGTGCGGTTCGACCGCAAGTATTTTTCGTCAGCTGTTCACACAAAAATGAGGAGGAAGCTAATGAACCTCAAGCAGGAGGGGAGAACTGTAGCAGAGTACGAGGCAGAGTTCACTAATTTGCTGAACATTGTCCCTGATGAGATTCCGACAGAAGGGAAGAAGAACCAAAAGTTTATGGATAGATTGACTTGGAGGATCCGTCAGCACTTGTTGGGCAATCTCTCGTTAGCCACTTATTCTGATGTGGTTAACGTAGCACTGCTCCATTGCCAGGACCACCGCTTTCACTTGACAGAGGGGAAGCAATCAGGAGAGTCCAGCCATCAGGGCAGGACAGGGGGAAATGGTGCCAGCGGGGCACAATCAGCTCAGGGTCAGTATAGGCAGGGTGATCAGGGTTCCCAGCAGGGGGATTCTAAGAGATTCCGATCAGAGGGTTTCAGGAATGGTCAGGGGGGATTTTGGAATGGCCAGCAGGGTCCGAATGGCCATTAGGGCCAGCAGGGGTAGAATGGTCAACAGCAGTTTCAGCAGGGCCAGCAAGGCCAGGGCAGAAATGGTAACGGTCGCCAGGGCCGTGGTCAGCAGGGGAAACGAGGGGGAAACTTCCAGGGGAAGTGTTTCATTTGTGGTAAGATTGGCCACAAACGTCAGGATTGTCCTGATAGGGGCAGGGCCCCGCAGCAGCAGCAGCAGCAGGGTGCTCGACAGGAGCCGCAGAGGCCTATGTTTCCCGCCGCTCTCCCATCACCACCATAGATGGCAGCATTACCACCCATTCCAGCAGTCCCAGTTCAGCAGGGACAACTTTAGTATGGGAGAGTGTATCAGCTCCAGCAGGTCGCAGCCCCACAGGATCCACCAGCCATTGAGGGTATGTTCTCTATTCAGGGGACTCTGGGGCGTGTTTTATTTGACACGTGGGCTACACATTGTTTCATTGCTATGAGATTTGCATGCACCATTGGGTTGTTAGACACCACCGAGAGCACGGTTACCTGTGTAGATTCACCGCTGAGTAGGGGTTCTATGATTTCCCTTATATGTAGGGGCGTGGGTATAGAGATCGGGAGGCTTACTCTAACCGCAGATATGTCAGTGTTAGAGATGACCGATTATGATGCCATTATTGGTATGAATTGTCTAGTTGCGTATCGAGCCATGATTGACTATTTTAGTAGGAGTATTATCTTTGCCATTCCTGGACAGGAGATGTTTTTAGTGGCGATGCCTCGTCCTGAGGGAGGATCGTTCACTCATTTGTACTATATAGAGGAGGAGACCTCTAAGGAAGTGGTGATACCACTTGATTCAATTCCGGTTGTTCGAGAGTTTGCCGATGTATTTCAGGATAAACCTGGGTTACCTCCGAGTAGAGAGATAGATTTTGTGATCGATTTGACGTCGGGCACTCGGCCTATTGCCCGCGCACCTTACCGTATGGATCCAGCTGAGATGAGAGAGTTACGAAATCAGATTGAGCAGTTGTTGGGTCAGGGGTTTATACGGAGGAGTACTTCGTCGTGGGGTGCCCCTGTATTGTTCGTGAAGAAGAGGGATGGATCGTTGAGGTTGTGTGTAGATTATCGGGAGTTGAATAAGGTCACGATACGGAATAAGTATCCGTTGCCCCGAATCGATGACTTATTCGACTAGCTGAGAAGAGCTTCTTTCTTCTCAAAGATTGATTTGCGATCGGGATACCATCAGTTGCGTATCAGGGAAGAGGACGTCTCGAAGACTGCTTTCTTAACGAGATATGGTTCCTACGAGTTTCGAGTTATGCCTTTTGGTTTGACCAATGCTCCAGCCGTGTTTATGGACTTGATGAATAGGGTGTTCAGAGAGTTCCTAGATCAGTTTGTCATTGTCTTCATTGATGATATTCTGGTTTACTCCCAGACGGAGGAGGAGCACGTCGAGCATTTGAGGCAGGTATTGCAGATGCTACGTCAGAACGAGCTGTACGCAAAATATGAGAAGTGCGGATTCTGGCTGAAGGAGGTTCAGTTTTTGGGGCATATTATTTTCGACCGGGGGATATCTGTTGATCCGGGGAAGGTATCCACGTTAAGGGAATGGGGACAGCCCACGACACCGACTGAGATCCGTAGTTTCTTGGGCCTAGCAGGATACTATAGGAGGTTCATTCGGGGTTTCTCAAAGATAGCGGGTCCTTTGACACATCTGACTCATAAGGGTGTGCCGTTCATTTGGAGTGATGTCTGTCAGTTGGCATTCGATGAGTTGAAAGACAAGTTGACTTCAGCACCTGTGTTAGCATTGCCGAGATCGGGAGTTGAGTATCTAGTTTACACCGATGCGTCCTTACAAGGACTTGGAGGTGTATTACAGCAGGAGAGTCAGGCCATAGCTTATGCTTCCCGTAAGCTTAAGCCTCATGAGAAGAATTACCCCACTCATGATTTGGAGTTAGCGGTAGTTGTATTTGCCCTTCGGATTTGGAGACATTACCTTTTGGGGGACAAGTTTCGATTGTTCACAGACCACAAGTCCCTACAGTACCTATTCACGCAGAAGGAGTTGAATATGCGACAGCGAAGGTGGCTTGAGTTTGTGAAGGATTATCAGTTCGATATCCAATATCACCCGGGGAAGGCTAACGTGGTAGCAGACGCGTTGAGCCATAGGCCAGTAGATGAGGTGGCAGGGGTGTGGAAGGCAAAGTGGAAGGAGTTGGGACACCAGGATGCAGTGGCCCGATCGTTCATGTCTGTGATGACTGTTACACCGCAGATTGTCGCGAAGGTGGTAAGGGCACAGGCAAATGACTCGTTCTGTCAGGAGCAGATAGTTCGATTACTAGTAGAGGGAGCCGAGTCCTATACCGTTAGTTCAGACGGGGGATTACGCTTCAATGGGAGACTGGTAGTTCCGAAAGGGGAGGAATTGCGACACGAGGTGATGGCAGAGTCGCACGGCTCACGATTCGTGGTACATCCCGGTGGGGACAAAATGTACCAATACATGAGACGTCAGTATTGGTGGAGTGGGATGAAGAGAGATATTGTCGTGTTTGTTTCGAAATGCGCCACTTTTCAGCTGGTAAAAGTGGATCATCAGAGACCGCAGGACTTCTACAGCCATTAGAGGTCCCGATGTGGATGTGGGAGAGCATCTCCATGGATTTTATTACGGGGTTACCCACGTCACAGAGGGGTCACGACTCCATTTGGGTAATTGTAGACAGGTTGACCAAAGTCGCTTCTTTTCTACCCGTAAGGAAAGACTACACTACGGGACAGTATGCCCAGCTTTTTATTGCAGAAATAGTGAGACTTCACGGTGTGCCCCTAAATATCGTGTCTGACAGAGACAAGATATTTGTTTCACCATTTTGGGAAAGTTTTCAGGAGGCCATGGGCACAGAATTGCGGTTGAGTACGGCGTATCACCCGCAGACCGATGGGCAAATCGAGCGTACAAATCAGATGTTGGAGGACATGTTGCGTATGTGCATCATTGATTTTGGGGGTGGATGGGAGCAGTACCTTCCACTGGTGGAGTTTTCTTACAACAACTCCTACCAGTTCACCATTGGCATGGCTCCATTTGAGGCGTTGTACGGTAGACCTTGTCGTTCCCCAGCATGTTGGTTGGAGGTGGGGGACAACAAACTACTTGGGCCGGAAGTGATTCAGGATACTTCGGCAAGGATAGAATTGATACGAAGTCGCATTCGGGTAGCTCAAGATCGGCAGAAGAGCTATGCTGATGCGAAGAGGTTCTTTAGGGAGTTTCCAGTGGGGGACCATGTTTTACTCAGAGTATCTCCTATGAAGGGGATTATGCGATTTAGGAAGAAGGGGAAGTTGGCACCGAGATATGTGGGACCATTTCCTATCATCGAGCGGATTGGGTCTGTTGCATATAGACTTGGGTTACCGGAGCATTTACACAGGATTCATGATGTGTTTCATATTTCCTCGCTAAGGAAATATCTTAGAGATGATTTGGCTCATTCTCACATTGCTTTGGAGGACATAGATCTCCAGCCCGATAGCTCCTACGAGGAGGGGCCGATTGCTATTTTGGACCGAAGTGAGCGGAAACTACGGTCAAAGATAGTTCCGTTAGTACGTGTTCAGTGGCGGCATCATAATGCCGAGGAGTCCACATGGGAGCGCGAGGATGAGATGCGCGAATGTTATCCAGAGTTATTCTTACCAGGTGCTTTCTAGTTCCGAATTTTGGGATGAAATTCTGTTATTAGGGGGGAAGTATGTAATATCCCGTACTTTTAATTGAAGTATGTAATAGCCCGTACTTTTAATTGATATTTATTTATTGGGATTAATTAAATTAAATAGGTATTAATTGAGAATTAATCCGGATAAAATACTAACGAGATGTGAGTTGGTATTTGATTATAATGTGTATACATATGACATTATGTGAATATTGAATATATTGAAATTGTCGAGAGTTTTAAATACGACAATTTGGAAAATTTAATTGGGACACGCGTGTCAGTCGCGTCCAGAATGAATTTATGAGATTTAAAAATAAATTATTTTTCTTTTGACCAAATAGTCATTTTGAGTGCGCCAACGTGTCCGGAAAGGTCGAGATAGTCAGAAAACACTAGCCGGGGGTTTAGTTTGGGTCCCGGGGCATTTTTAGGCCAAACCGGCCACCCAAAAGGGTAGTTTGGTAATTTCGGAAATTTGGTAATTAAAACCCACGAAAATTAGACTTTAATTATAACTTATCATTAAACCCACTAACCCATTTTCAACCCTAATCTAAATAGTGGGCTACGGGAGATGTTAAGAAAATATTATAACTTGCCAAAAACCAACCCCCCACCTCCATTGTCATCTTGTGAGAAGAACTTGTAGAGAGAGAGAGAGAGAGAGAGAGAGAGAGAGGAGAATTCTGCAGAGAGAGAGAGAGGAATTCAACCATCTCCAACCAACAACAAATCTGAAGAACATAAGGCAAGTGATTTAGTTACAATTGATTCAATGAATGTGTTCTTCCATGTTTAGTGTAATTATCGAATTTTGTCTTGGAAGATTGATATGAACCCATGAATTTGAGGATTAAAACTATAAACCATGTTAGGAATTGCATGTAGACATATTCTGGACGAATTATGAATCCAAAATATAACCCTTGATGATCTAAAATGGATTTAAGAAGAGAATTATTATTGTTCTTGAAAGAAATAGAAAACTAGGGTTCTTGATGAAGTTTTGATCCAAATAAAGCCCTTGGTTGATGATTTATTGGTTTTAGAACGTTAACAATGTTGTAGGATGGTTGTATGATGATATTATAACGTTAGATTAGAGTTTCATGCATTATAATGGAATTTTGGGGCGAAACTTGGACTGCAAAACAAAGCAGTCCGTAGCATAACTGGTGCGCTCGATCGATCGGCATTCATAGGTCGATCGATCGATCACCATCGATCGATCGAACATACAAGGTCGATCGATCGACCTTCCCAGAATGAGTAAAATCTTCCCATTTAAAATTTTAAGGATGTTAACCCTAGAAAATTATTGATGGGGACTTTGTGAGTATTCTTAGACTTAAGGAAGACCAGCAGGTATGGTTGTGAAATCGGACCTTAATTAGAATTTAATTTGGGATAGTTGTCAAAAATCCAATAAAGCTCGACGAGTGAGATAATATTAGGGTTAAAAGAGTAAATTCGAATGATTTGATGAAATGAGGTTTGTGGCAGAAATAATGACCTTAAGAATAATGAAATTAAATGTGGAAATAATAGGAGACTTAGTAACCTCTTTGAGATAGGTTTTAAGTATAAGAAACTAGGATGTGAGATGCGTCGACAGTCTACATTATATATTATCGGAAGACTTAAAATGCATCAAATTGGAATAATGGTATAGGGATGTAGAATATACCTTTATTAATATTAAGATATCTAAGACGTGTGAATGCTTAGTATATGACTTATGTGTATGACATACCTACCATACTTGTTAATAGGGAAGTTAGGCACATACATGGTATACTTTAATGACATGAATAAACCCTTAAACCTATAAAGTGAAGCCAGGTTTTGTATTAGACTAGTTAGTTAGTAGCATAACTAGTACGGGCTATGGATGCATTAGGAGTGCACATTAGTTGAGAGGTGAGGAGCTCATGTGAGTGCATGTCCTAACATGTATTTTTCATTCATTGTTTTAATGTTATTAAAGCACTTGCTGTTTTTAAAATACTCTCCACTTTAGGGCTCTGACCCTTTTGCTTTCAAATCTATTTTTTGTAAAAAAAACCTTTTAGGTGCCCAGCCACAAGGACACCATGCATAGGATTTCCATTCAGGTGACGAGCTGTAGCTGTTGTGGAAGTTACAGGGCCTTGCTAGTAGACGCTTCCTTTGGTTTTAACTCAATATTCAATTCCATCATTTGTAGGTCATGTCGCCCATTTCTATTAGAGACATTTCATATTTCAGTTATTCAGATTCTTGGCATGTAATTAATTCAGGATACACTATTTTGTTCATTTCAGTTGTGGATTGTTGTGAGGAGTTTTTCCTCTGGACTCATTAATGTTTGTTGGTTACTTCGTTGAGACTTTATGGTGTATGGTTATGTTATTCCTTTATATCTCACTTACTGATTGTTAATCAGACTTAAATAAAACATTTGACATCTTACTTTTAAATACTAGGTGGTTAGTAATTATTAAAAATGTTTTCGACAGTGATGCTATTAACTGAACCAACTTGGCATTTTGATTTAATTTAATAAAGGAGTAGCTACCCGGTTTTTACTTAGTCGGGGTGTCACATATTCATGCGATGACTCATCTCCAGAGTCCAGCGACTCGACCTCACTGTCGTCACTAAGGGTAGCATTAAGGATAACTTTTCCCTTTTCTCTATTCAGCCTAGTAGCACACTTAAAAGCTCTATGACCCCTACCGTCGCACTCATAGCATCTCTCACACTCTTTCTTAGGAGGTTCTTTGAAATCCCATTTCATTTTTCTTTTCAAACTTCTTTTTCTCAAACTTCTTTTCATCTGTGAAATTACCATTTTTCTTAAATTTGATAATTTTCTTGAAATTTTTAGCAAACAGGATCAAATCATCTAAATCAAAGTCCCACTCAAAATCTGACGTATCTATCTCTCTTTTTCTAGATGACTCAACTCTCTTTCTTACCGACCCCTCACTCTTTATCTCTTGAGCATTAAGTGCAATTCCCTTATCTTTAGGCTTAGCAGATTTAGGAAACATATCAATTTCATACATTTGTAAGTCTCCTACGAGTTCCTCCAATTTAAGCGTGTTTAAATTACCCATAGAATTTAGCACAGTGACTTTAGGGATAAAATGATTAGGCAGTGATCTAAGAATCTTTTTAACAACTCTAGCATTAGGAATGTGTTCACCAAGATTGAGCTAGTGTAAGCAATATCAGACAGTCTAGCATAAAATTCATCAAAACATTTAGTCTCAAGCATGGTGATGGTCTCAAATTGAGTTGTCAAATTTTGCAGTTTAGACTCTTTCACGACATTAGTTCCTTCATGGGTAAGTTCTAAAACATCCCATGCCTTTTTTGACATGGGGAATGCCATTATGCGTCAAAACTCGTTAAGAGTGACGAATCCGGAAATAGTACTTAAACCCTTTGAATTAAAAGATGACCATTTAAATTCTTCTTCACTCCAAGTAGTGACATATTTTAAACTAGTCACGTTCTCGACAGTGATTGAGGGAGGTGTCCACCCTCTTTCAACAAAAATCCAAACACGTTCATCAATGGCTTTTAAAGAAGATTTCATGCGGGCTTTCTAGTAAGTATAGTTTGTCCCGTCAAAAACTGGCATTTTATTATATAATTTCTCCACTGAACACACCCTTTTTCAAAAATTAATTTTTTCAGAAAATTGATATCTTAGAAAAATTTTGCGAAAAATTACACGGTATAATTGTGTAATTGGCTCTGATACCAATTTGAGAGAGTGCGTGTGCGTTCAAATAAGGAAATTATTTAATTAAATCTCAGTTTTTCAATTAAATCCTAAAACATGCATCTAGATGTGGTTGAAATCAATATGATCATGCAAGAATATTCAAACACACACAAATGAGGAAAAATTCCCTAAAGGGGCAAAACCTTGTTATTTTTCACTATAATTTTGTAATATATAGTTACACAGATTACAATGAAAAACAAGTGTGACTCAAAAATACCCGCAGGTGTCAGTTCTGATGTCGTCGAATGGAATCTCCCGCAGGAACTCCAGGTGAGCAGCAATGAAGAAGAAAGACGACTTCTCCACAAGTATGAACAAAACCAAAGTGGGGCCTGATCCTCTAAAGATCCTTTTGCTTTCAAAAATGAATTTTCAAACATTTTCAAAACCCTCAGAGGTATGTAGGCAGCTCATCTGCTTTATATGAGCATGACTCCCTTATTTTTAACAAAATGCTATTCTTTTCTTATCCCCTAAAATGACAGTTCATTTTAACTTATACACGAACAAAAAGATTATGTATGCCTTAGAGATCAGAATAGATAATTCAAATGCAAAACTCATCAAGAGTCACAACTAGATGATCAAAAACTCCTTTATTCTATTATTTAAAAATTCCTATACAATTACATCGGCATAAGGAATCAAATGGCTTCTCTTGTCGATATTATCCTACCTTCCTAAAAACCAAATAAAAACAATCCCCCCACTACACCTAAAATAACCCTCAATTTATTCTCAAACGCAGAACCACACCCATTACAAAAGCTTCACAAACCCTACCCGTAGCTGCCAGAGGAATCAAACCCATCATCACCCACATCCTGGGGTCCCTAAACTTCCCCTGACTGAATAGAGTGACACTGACGCTCCATTGAATGATAAGCCCAGACCAGCCTGGGGAAAACCACAATTCTTCCCTCCATGGTGTCAGATATAACAAACCACCTTTGTGCAATCTCCATAGCCAACATCTTGGCAACTACTCTTCTCCATAAACACTTCATTTAGTCCCCTGAGATATGCCAGACTCTACCAACAGACTAGGATGGATGGGTTGACGGTCGGCGATTCTCCCATAAAGAGCCATGCCGCATGCACATACGCTCTGTCAGATCCTCCACATGAAAGAAGTCCAGTGTCCATGGTGGCACAATTTGTTCCAAACCAAATTAGCACAGAAGCTACCATGGAAAGTAGAAAGAGGTATGTCGGAGGTCTACCAACCAAACAAACTGGTATTCTCAGAGCTCCAGAATGGAAACATCTCCCCCCACCAAGGCACTAACTAGCACAAGCCTCAAACCCCGTGCTCTATGAACCAATTTTCCTAGCTCTCGATGTCAAGGCCTACACTAATAAAATAGTGTGAGAATAAGTTTGGCACTACCGATAAAGGATACTCAGGTGGGACCACTATACGGAATCTCTCTGACAGCCATAGGAACAACATTACAGGGCTACCCCTCAGAAAGTTGGAACGACCTTCCTACCAGGCATCCAGACCATTCAAAGTCTACTCCAGTACCACCGCAGTAGGATTGTGATGGTACGACATCCATAAAATAAGAGACGCAAGTTGAGTGTCCACTAGAATTTCCCTAGTTACCAACAGTAGTTTTGAAACCAGGCCCAAAATGATGGATCCAGGATAGCCAGCATCACTAACATCCTGCAAATGTACAGACTACAGTACCGCAAGAAGAGAAATCATTCCTCCCGTAACCAACGACCTGGCTGCTAGAAGGTGAAAGGTAGAGAAGTCCTGCCAATAGCTCCCTGGGGGACCGGGAAAACTAAGGCATAGCCGCTGCAATGCTGGGATTTATCCCCAACATGATAAAAAACTTTTCATAAGTCAGACAGATTTCGTCTAACCCAAAGCAAAAGATATGGTCTTCGGGGTACCAGAACTCAACTGCCGCCATTAGCATATTCCACTCTATGGGTCGGTTGTGCCACAAAGAGACACATCGCATGTAGAAAGCGTTGTAGTCAATGTTGTAGGAACACATCGCTTCCAATGTTTCAAGGTAGTTTACAAATTCAACACTACCAGGGAGAGCCATATCACAAAATAAGAAGATAGTGAGCAAAGAAGAATTCAAAGGAGAAGGAATGAGGAAGTGTGAAGGAAAAGCTTCATCCACACCCCTATTTATACTTGAAATCTCTCAAACAAAGACAGGAAACCTTGCAGAAATCGGACCAAAACTTACCCCACCAAGTACCAAGCAATTTAAGAAAGTGCAATCAAAGCCTTGGGTTGATTAGACTAGACCGATATACCGATAGGCAAGATAGGGGTCATGCCGATCGTTAACCCCCTATTTTTGGGAAAATTCCCTTTTTCCTTTTTTGTCAAAATTAAAAAACTTAATAAAAATAATATTTATTTTAAGGGAATTCCAAATTTCCTTATCCTTATGTTTTTACTTATCCCATTTTAAAATAAAATCTTCCTCCAATCATTTGTAGTTCTTTTTACGGTCTCAGCAGCAAAGTAAAAAGAGCATGTGCATTAGTCACTAAAAACAAAAATTAAAAAAAAAACTTCATTTTTTTAGATTTTTATTGTATTACATCAGTTTGCAGGAAAAACAAGGAAATAAGCAGGACTTAGCCTGAACCCACCTACTTTTCTCTCTCACTCACATTTTATCTCTCTCTTTCTCCCTCTCCCTTCTCCTCTCTATAGGAGCCTCCTTCCCTATGGCGTGCTCTCTTCCCTCCGGGATGAGACGACGTGCCTCCACTCCCCGAGCCCAATCCTTCCTTAAACGAGGTAAAAAAACCAAATAAGAAGGAACTAAAATTGCATCCCGAATGTGGGCAGTCTCCAAAGATATCCAATCCCTAATATCTTTCAACCAGGTGGTGAAGACCCGGATGTGCTACAAGAGAAAATAAAAAAGAGCAGATCAGTCAGTCTAAGGCAATGGAGGAAATCAGGAAATCAAAAAGACAAAGAGATGAAAACTATAACTTAGGTTGAAGGGTCTCCCCTATCAATCCCAACTCCTCTGGATCCATGTCATTAGGATGGTGTAGCATACATATCGACCATCCATCAGACCGTCGAATATTATAAGTAGGAGCGTACAACCAAATAAAGGAACCTCCGAAGTCATCGTCACAGCTGATGTTGATGCACTGGCTGCGTTATGGGTAAACCCAAGGGCCGACTCGAACCCGTAGGGGGAGAGGCATCACCTCATATATGCTAGGTGGCATTAACCAGCTCGACACAAAGTCCATATATTTATACATCACTATCGTGTCGGTATATGACAAGTAAGTCTCACCCATCATCGTCGTTGCCCGTGCATCAACTGACCCCTCTTGCACTCGCCTCATGTATACTGAGGTCCTCACCAGTGTCACCATAACCTCATCCTCCACATTCTTCTAAACTAATATCTCCCCTAAGTACCAATAGTGGCCGAACTCGTGCACGAACAAATTCCATATTTGTGCATTTCTCCCAGTCAACCCCGTATGTTGGATGGTAGTCCCCCATGGATAGAAGGTCACCTGCAAATTCCCCAACAAGAGAAAAAAATCAATATCAGGAAAAGATCATCAATGTAAAGACAGTCACAAGAATAAAAGAAGGACTTATTAACTCACTCGTTAGGCCATTCAAGTCCTAACACCGCCTTCAGAGAGAGGGACTTCTTCGACTGTCGGTTGGACTTCTGCCACCAGTACATCCGACAGAAGTCCCCAACAGACTCATCCTTCAAAGCTATAAATTGGGTGTTAAAACCAATCACCTCATAGAACCACGTCTGTAAAGGACAAAGGTCAGCAATTAAGAAATCAAGAATAAAACGCATGAAGGAACATGCGAATGCATAAAGGAAAATGAAAAAAGTAAATAATACCTCAAGAAGATATGTGGGCCTAGTAAAAGTTTACCGACAGCATCGACTGAATGTATCAAGAGAATAATAAAGGGTTTCCAAGGTCAGGCTCTCTAGTCATAAAGAGCGATGTTCGAAAACACCCTCAAAAATGGGCAAAAACTACAAATGGACTCGTCGCCACTAAGAAACCCCCCAACACCATCAGAATAAACAAAAGGGCCATCTGTCGCACCTGTCACCCGTCACTCTCGTCAATCCTCCTCCCCATCAATAACTCTCTCAAGAGAGACAAACAAAGAGAGGCCCCAGAGACTACCGTCTCTACATCACCCAATGTTGCTGTCACCGCCTATGGCGTCACCCTCAGAGTCCTCTCCCCTCAATCTGCACCCCAACAGCTGCTGCACATCTATGGGAGTCACCGTCATCTCCCCAAAGACAAAATGAAAGGTGTGGGTGGTGTCCCACCACTTCTCCCTAGAGCATAGAGAACAGTCGTAGAACGACGTATCTCAACCAAAGCAGATGCCAGTCTCCCAAAACTGCAATGCACCACAGACGAAAGGTGCTCCCAAATGTCCCTAAGCCCTTTCGTGCCTCGAGAATGCATACTCGACATAGAAACATGAGACTGTCAAAAGCAAAAAATCCAAAAACCCTTGTTAAAATTCAAGAAATAAGGATATATCGCCAAGAAAAAAAAGGAAATGAAGACCAAAAGTCATCAATACTTACATAACTGCCTGGGTTCACCACCTTAGAAGAGCGATGACACATAGGCTCGCACAACAGAGTCCGGTCATTCGACACTGGTTCGAATGAGTTAAAAGAGTTTTCGCTGCCCAATGCAAGGGGCACCCTAGCCCTCCATTATAAGACTGCCAAATCATCATCATCAAGCCACGCCATGTGTATTGCGCTACTTAAGAACTCAGCCATCTTTTGACTTTGGAACATTATAACGATTTGCAGAAGGTAATTGTAGAAGAAGGCAAGTCGCAAATCTATGAAAAATGACGAGAACCCGCCCCCTTTTTATAGGAGTCCAAGGGGCATGCCGATCGAGGGTCTCCTACCACCCATCGATCGGCATTGTCCCTCCACCTACTTGAGGTACCCCAAAAGGCCGTACCACTACTATAGGTACCCTTCCAACCATGCCATTCGGCACCCTCTTTAAATTTTCAAACAAAAAGTCCCAAAAAATGCTAGAAAATCCTGAAAATACCAAAAAAATCCCAAATTTGACAATTTGATTTTATAATCTTTTTCATGAAGAAAAATATTTTTACCACACCCATTTCCCCGGTGGAACTCTTACCTCCCCAGAAGAATTCCTAAAAACAATTAGATATTCTCCCTAAGCAACGTCACCAAAGGACACCACAAAACAAAGAAATTACCCAGTCGAGAAATCATATCCAACCCTCGGATTATTCCTTTTTCCCCAACTGAAGCTAAAATCACATCCAACCCTCAATCCCTAGTGGAACTATAAGATACATATCCCCAATGGAGTCTCCATATTTCCCCAAAGGAAATTGCAACCTTATCCCTAAGAATTGGCTTTGACCCCAGTAGTGGTCACCTTTTTTAGGTCAGAATTGACCTCGACCCCCGCTCGTCACCTCCTTTAGGTCATAATTGACCTCGGCCCTAGGTCGTCACCTTTTTTTAGGTCAAAGTTGACCTCAGACCTCGGTCGTCACCTCTTTTATGTTAGGGTTGACCTCGACCCTCGATTGTCACGTCTTCTAGGTCATAATTGACCTCGGCCCTGGGTCGTCACCTCCTTTAGCTCAGGATTGAATTCGGTCCTCACTCGTCACCTCTTTTAGGTCAAAATTGACCTCCTCCCTCGATCATCGCCTCTTTGAGGTTAGAATTGATGTCGTCCCTCAGTCGTCACCGCTTTTAGGTCAAAATTGACCTCGTCTCTAGGTCGTCCCCCTTTTTAGGTTAGAATTGACATCGGACCTTGGTCGTCACCTTATTTAGATCAACATTGACTGCGGCCCTCATTCGTCACCTCTTTTAGGTCAGAATTGGCCTTAGCCCTCGGTATCACCTCTTTCAGGTCAGAACGGACCTCGGTCCTGAGTCGTCACCTTTTTTAGGTCAAGCCATGGGTCATCCCCTTTTTTAGGTCAGAATTGACCTCTACCCTCAGTCGTCACCTCTTTTAGATTAGAATTGACCTCGGACCTCGGTCTTCACCTCTTTTAGGTCAAAATTGACCTCGATCTTGGGTCATCACCTGCTTGGAGTCATAATTGACCTCGGCCCGGGGTTGTCACCTCCTTTATATAAAAATTAACCTCGGCCCTAGGTCATCACCTACTTTAGGTTAGAATTAACCTCAACCTCGGGTCGTCACCTCTTTTAGGTCAGAATTAACCTCAGCCCTAGGTCATCACCTCTTTTAGGTCATAATTAACCTCGACCTTGGGTCATCACCTTCTTTAAGTCAGATTTGACATGGGCCATTGGTCGTTACCTCTTTTAGGTTAGAATTGACCTCGACCCTCGATCGTCACCTCTTTTAGGTCATTATTGACCTCAGCCCTCGATTATCACCTCTTTTAGGTCAGAATTGACCTCGGCCCTATGTCATCACCTCCTTTAGGTCAAAATTGACCTCGACTCTCAGTCGTCACCTCTTTTAGGTCAGAATTGACCTCGGCCCTCGGTCGTCGCCTCTTTTAGGTCATAATTGACCTTGACCCTTGGTCGTCACCTCTTTTAGGTCATAATTGACCTCGGCCCTCGGTCGTCACCTCTTTTAGGTCAAAATTGACATCAGCTCTAGGTCATCCCCTTTGTTTCATTAGAATTGACCTCGGCCCTCGATCGTCACTTCTTTTAGGTCAGAATTGACCTCAACTCTTGGTTGTCACCTCTTTCAGGTCAGAATTGACCTTAGCCCTGGGTTATCACCTCCTTTAGGTCAGAATTGACCTCGTCCCTGGGTCATCATGTTTTTTAGGTCAGAATTTACCGCGGCCCTAGGTCGTCACCTCCTTTAGGTCAGAATTGGCCTGGGCCTTGGGTCGTCACCTCCTATAGGTCAGAATTGACATCGGCCCTCGGTCGTCACCTCTTTTAGGTCACAATTGACCTCGACCCTCGATCGTCACATCTTTCAGGTTAGAATTGACATCGGCCATCGGTCTTGACCTCCTTTAGGTCAGAATTGACATTGGCCTCAGGTCATCACCACTTTTTGGTCAAAATTGACCTCGGCCTCTGGTCGACACCTCTTTTTGGTCAGAATAGACCTTGGCCCCGAGTCGACACCTCTTTCAGGTCATAATTGACCTCGACCCTCAGTCATCACCTCTTTTAGGTCAAAATTGACCTCAACCCTGGGCCATCCCCATTTTCACATCAGAATTGACCTCGGCACTTTTTCGTCACCTCTTTTAGGTCAAAATTGACCTCGGCCCTAGTTTGTCACCTCTTTTAGGTCAAAATTGACCTCGGCTCTGGTTCGTCACCTATTTTAGGTCAAAATTGACCTCGTCCTTGGGTCATCACCTCCTTTAGGTCAGAATTAACCTCGACCCTGGGTTGTAACCTCTTTTAGGTCAGAATTGACCTCATCCCTAGGTCGTTACCTCTTGTAGGTCAGAATTAACATCGGCCTCGGTCGTCACCTCTTCTAGGTCCCCATAACTGACCTTGGCCTACAATATTGGCCATCCCCATAATTTCCTTAGGTTCGCAAAATCGGCCTCTTTCCAAAATGTCATGTGATTTCTATTCTACGGCTTTCACTTGTTCCAAGCTCTACCATCTATGGCCTCTATAGACACCACATTCTAGTCCCCCCAAGTCTCTCCTTAGTTCCCTATCACTTCCTCATTTCACTACAAAACATAAATCACACTCCGAGTACTGATCTAGAGGACATCGTATGCTCCGGGCCCCGTTTGACTCTAGTTAACTCTATCATGAGAGAGAAATCTCATTGAATCTTCGAAAGGCACTGAATACCCTTTCCAACGGTCCACCCCATGCACGAATCGGCATAACAGTTCAGATAAACAGACCATTTTATTATCGAAAATCGATTAGGAGTCCACCGGGTTCTTTCGAGCCCCGATTTGACCCCAATCAACTTCATTGTCAGAGTGAAAGCTCTTTGAATATTCAAATCTATTTTAATATTCAAATGGAACTGAAACCCCTTTCCAACAGTCCATCCCTTGCTCAAAATGGCATACCTGTTTGGACGAACAAATTGTTTTCCCCTAAAAATTCATTCGGAGGCTACCAGGCACTCCTGGGCTCTATTTGACCAAATACAACTCCTCTGATCGAACGAGACTCAATGAATCTATGAAGGGAACTAAATAGGCTTTCCAATGATCTAACCTTTGCGTGATTCTAACTTACGATGCGAATGAACGATCCACTTAGTCTGAGAGGTCACCAGGTGCTTTCGGGCCCCGATTGACCAAGGTTAACTTTCTGAACTGAGTGAAACTCTTTGGAAATGTCAAAGTACATCTCTTAACTTTTCCAACGATCCACCCCATGTGCGATTCTAACTTACCATTCAGACGGACAATCCATTTTTATCCGACAATCTCCCGTCTAACGGATCGACGTTCTCTTCCGAGCCACATTTAACCCAAAGTCAACTCCCAAACCCGGGAATGATCCATAAGATTCTTGAAGGTCTATGAATTACCTTTCTAACGGTATGCCCCGTGTATGATTCGAATCATTGGATTATATTTTATATCCATTTTTCCAAAAAAAATCTGCACGAGACTCCCAATTGACAGGTCCAGTTCTTTGCCTATCGATAATGTGTCTAAGGTCACCTGCTTATAGGTAGGACTAGGGTAATGCTGATCAGCACCACCCCTCACCCTATAAATAAAGGGCATGACATCACTCCCAAGGGACCATAGATCCATCAGCATAAGTGATGTCAGCAACATTCTCTTGAAATCAACGAAGTTCCTCGATGTGAAGTTCCATTAAAATTTATATTCCCATCCTTCTCTTAACCAATTTAGTAAATATCATTCTCCCTCATCTAACATTCATCTCACATTCAAGGGAGTGCATCCAAGATCAAAGATCAAGCTTCAAAGAATGTCCAAATCCCTCCCTCTATCTTTAAATTCCTTATTTTTGCATAAATCTCATTTGATTCGTAATCTAGTTCTTACTTTAGTTCATACACATTAATATCTAAATTTTTATTAGTATATTTCATATACTTTATTTTCTATAAAACAACAAAAGAAACAAAAAGAGGGTTACACCCATAAATTCTGGACGGGATTATTCGTCACACTTTTTCAAAACCAAAACACATTTTTCAACACACACACATATAATAAAATCTCGTTCGGATCAATGAAGTAAACCCCACTCCCATGACGCATTTGAACTACCTGGACTTTGATGTCTTTATAAGCTATGTAGGCATTTCGAATTAAAACCTGAGACTCGCGTCCAATTTTCCAATTTTCTCAATTTTCTAACTTATCAATTTCTCTAAATCCCCCAAATTCCCCATTTTCGCATTTATCATATTCTTGCATTAATATACATATCATGTTTGTTACCGTTTCATCCAACACATTTTTTCGTTCCATAAAAATGATCAATACCGCGATAAACGCACAAATCATATTATATATATATATATTATTTTGTACATATTCCTATGGATGACCTCACTCTACCTTTCCTATGGTATGAGTTGAACGATTTAGATCTCTATTATATATACATGCACACACACTTCACGGAGAAATAAAGGAAAATAATAACACTAGTCCATGAGAGACCAAAAGGGCGGGATGGGTGCCTAACACCGTCTCATTCCATAACTTAGCCCTCGAACCTCCAAACTATTGGTTTCGCATGCATTAGTTTCTCTTTGATTCCTCTCTCTCTCAAGTTGATATTCTTTTTCTTGTTTTGTGCAAAATAGGCTGGGAACTCCATCACTTTACATTTACCTCACACCGACGACGATCAAAATATTTCTAAGTAAGGGCGTGAGACCTTTCGATCCTCATTCCTTCTTCATCTCCCCCTTCTTTGAGCAAAGGGTCAGAGATAGAGGAGGCCTAGCACGCAATCACGATCGGTATGGCCACATGTATGTCTTCTATGGACTTTTGATACCTTATTATAGTGAAAACACCTTCACCTTATGCAACGAATGCTGACCAATGGCTAAAACACTTATATCTATGTGTTTATATCTAGTTTTCCCCCATATCTTCTACTAATTTATTCATTACTTGAAATTTCACCATTTTTGTGGGAGATCAAAACTCAAGTTGAATCCATGGCATGATCCAAGTATCATCAATTTGGTGTCATCTTTGGGAACGTTTCCAACATTTTCCTCACTCATCTTAGCTTAGATTCTCTCTTTTCATATCCGGTGGTGATCCAAATCCGCCATTATTGGAATTGAATCACCATTGAAAGGGCTTGGGCAGAGGAGTACATTAACTCTCATATGATTCATCCTATTTTCTAAGTTTTTTCAATATTTTTTTGTTATTATCAATTTCTCACTGATCGAAGATGCATTTCGGCCCATCGTCCAATGTCAGGGATAGTTCTAGCCAACCATCATAGTAGTCTTATATGGCTGACATGGCGGTGGCGATTAATTAACTTATGGCTATCCAATAGCAGATGAAAAACTAATACTTGGCGTTTAAGACATTATGAGCCCGATCCTATAGGATCCACCTATCAATATCATTATTCTGGCCTCCAAAGAGGTCACATAACCAGCAGTCGAGGGAATACCCCTAACTCATACTAAAGAAGTCCAACATAACCTCAAGTCAATAGAGATCGCCAACCCTCGCTGCCTCCGTCTCGTCAAGGAGGTTCAAAGAGTTCCAAAATACTTAGTATAATGAGAAAAGAACTTTTAGGATAGGTAAGAAACGTCATCGTATCATCCACGCTCCAACCCATCTCCTACCCACCAAGGTAAACATATTAAATACACTCCTTAGAGTCACCAGAGAGGCAACACTTTCAACAAGATAAGTAGGGGATCAACTTTTGATCATCTCGACCTAAAGGGAGGTTTTAGTTGAGATATCATCCCCAATAACATTTGTGGAACACGTATCATTGGTCATCTCAATGAATCTCGATAGAGATGTCACCCAGAGAAGAGGGAGCGGTGAGAAAAGAATACCAGACATAGGAACCCAAATAAAGGGTATGCTTGTAGGGCCATCTCTGAGGTGAAAGGTGTGGGTGATAGTTCAGCTTTGGATAAGAGACCTAAGAACATCTCAATCTAGAGGATAGAAGATAATATTGGATGATGATACAAGAAATTAGATGTACATCCTTCTCGACATCATATCAAGTGTATAATAAAAGTAAAGCAAGCCATAAGGTAAACAACACCAAATATAGAGTGGTTAGGGACATAAAAATGAGCTACATTTACTATGATTTACTACTCTCATTATATTCAATATGTGATACAAAGTTATGTGCCATTAGAGGCATACAAGATAGAGAGAAGGTAAGAGAGTACATGAGATTAACTAAGCTGATAGCCCGTATGTAGCCTGTGAAAGTAGACCATAATGACAGAGGTCGGGGGGTGAGCCCCCAAGTATGATGATATATAGACAGAAAGAGTGAGGTGAGAGTTTGGCAGGGCTTCACCAAGTGAATCCCCATCAAATAGTGAGGCAAAGACTTCTATTTATAGAGGTCCAAAAGGTGGTGTCATGTGCCTGAAGTATGTGACATGTGGATAAGTGATACAAGTATGGAATATTTCTAGAAGATAAATAATTATCAAGTCTGATGTGAGAGTAGGGTCAACGTCCTATTTGAACCCAGCTAGCGACCAAGTCCTGGAGAGGTGTCGCGACCTATTTGAGCCCAGGCAACAGCGGCTAGATCACCGTAGATGTGGTCCAAGGCCAGGTTAAGTGTTCATGGTTGTGACCTATCTGATCCCAGGCAATAACCTGTTACTAATTATTCATGGCATGGTGACTATATTGCCCATATTAATAATCCCCCAAGTAGTACTGCCAAGAGATGGCGAGTTGGGGTTGCGGGTGTATTTTATGATCATGTCGCGGATTTTGTTCATGGTTTTGATGTTACGGCTACTACAAGATGACGTTTTGCCTTCCAGTGCCTTTGTATATAAATTTGATCATGCCATTGCCTTCATTACCTATAAATTCCTTGAGAGAAGATAGAGAGCAAACCTTTCTCAGTTCATCTTTAGAGCTTTCTGACGAGTTTCCAAGTGGTATTTCAGGGAGGAGCGGTGGTATTTTGAGGCAAAGCAGTGGTATTTTTGTCATGTTCCAGGTAATCTACCTTTTTGACTTATCATTTTCTTCCACTGATTTGCGAATCCATTTTCTTCCTTTTCATTTTTTTCTGAATCTGATGGTTGTAAACCCTTAATCCTTAATCCATACTATTTTCTCCTAAAAATTATGTTAATGCATTCTTGCTTTCGATTCTTATCTATTGAGTATCGTTGCCAAATTTTTATTTCTGGTTTTTTGGACAGTTAGGGTTTTTAGATAATATGGGATTTCTGAATGGCTTTTGATGTTGGTAATTAAAGTGTAGCTGGAATTTAGTATAGGTTAGGATTTGAATTTTTAATTTTTCTGGGTTAAATTACCACTTCCTCCCATTTCGAATTTTTATTTTGGCCAAGATTCTTGGTGTTCTTGGACAAAAATCTAAGGATTTTAGGTTTTCAATTTTTGAGAATCTAAAATCCTATAGTTTACCTGCTTGTGCAAAAAAGGTCGCGGCCAGTAGTTTCCATTTCGCTGTGCAGGAGGGTAGTGTGACTGGCGTCTAGTAAAATACTAAATTGGGTGAGGCGTGACCCACTTCAATGAACTCTACCTTCAAGGTTCTCAAGAACTTCTGGAGCAGCTTCTGGTAAAACCTTCTCCTTTTGGTAAAAATAAAACTCAAGTTGGAAATCATTCCCTACAAGAAGATGAACTTCACAATAATAATGGTAACTTTTCCCCAGAGAAACTCCTGAGAGTGATGGCTATCATTGGGGAGTGAAATAATAAGGCAAAAGTACTAGAGAGAGATAAGGAATAGAATACTAGGAGGTTCTGGTGTGATTTTGATAGAGTAACGGTATGACTTGAGTTATGATTCTTACTTGACCATGCTTAGGGGTTCTATTTATACTTGGGCACTAGGGATGAGTTGGTACTTTGGGGCACCAAAATTGAGAGGGTTCGTGATGGACAAGGTCTAAAATGTACCATTTTTCCCTACATGTGTGCAGCCGACTATCCCCTCTAACAAGTGCCACCTAGTGCAAACCAAAGTCAAAAAGCAAATATGTCTACGCTTGAAGACAAAATATCTTATTTGGTAAATATCTTTTAAAGAGGTAACTTGGCGTACAAACTTTATAAACTTGAGAAGGTAAGCCTCAAGGACCACCTCCTTTAAAAATCATTTATGTTGAGAGGGGTGGGGGTCTTGAAGACCCCCCTCTCTAAATTCATTTTATAACAAAAATTCATTTTTGGTGAGCAACCTCTTGGTTGCTCATTTCAATTATGGCTGGGTGTTCTGTGTAAGGACTTGAGTGACTCCTAGAGGCTTTCTACTAGTATTCTCTCAATCCTAAAGTGCTAAGTGGTTGAGCTTGCTCAACAAACCTTGTTCCTCAGTCGCCAAGACAAAACTCCCAAGAGATCCCAACTGGCCCATTTGATCCCCGCTTGCTTAACTGAGCTATTTGTACAAGAAAGTAAGTGTTACTACTTTTTTCCTATGAAATATTAGGTTTTCATGATGGGGGGTTTCTCATAGTAGCCCCTCCCTCATCCTGGCCTATTTTTTTAATGTTGAGGGGGTGGACCTTGAGGGTTCCTCACCCAAGATTTTATGAAAGCTGAGGGGGAGGACCTTAAGGGTTACTCACCCAAGACTTTATAGAAGCTTAGGGGGAGGACCTTGAGGGTTCCTTACCCCAAATTTTCTGGAAGCTGAGGGACCTTGAGGGTTCCTCACCTACTATTTTCTGGAAGCTGAGGGGGAGGACCTTGAGGTTTCCTCACCCATTATTTTCTGGAATCTTAGGGGGAGGACCTTGAGGGTTTGTCACCCAATATTTTCTAGAAGCTGAGGGGGATGACCTTGATGGCTCCTCACCCAATATTTTCTGGAAGCTAAGGGACCTTGAGGGTTCCTCACCCAATACTTTCTAGAATCTTAGGGGGAGGACCTTAAGGGTTCCTCACCCAATATTTTCTGGAAGTTGAGGGGGGTCTTGAGGGACCCTTACCCCAAGATATAGTGGGTAATCTTGAAACACCCTTATACATTAGCCCCTCGTGCAAAGTCTTTTGTGTTGGGGAGACCAAAAGGCTTTGTATGATATAAATTCAATTTTTAATTTTTGAGGGACCCTAGGGATTTCTCATCATTACCCCTAGGGTCATTAAATGCATTGTCCCTTTGTTCTAGGTTTTAGGTTTTCGAGAAGCCACGCGTCGGCATGGTAACTATCATCTCATCATTTGGGAAACAAAAATTTATTAACCTTTTGATATTCCCACATGTTTTCCCGTTTTCATTTAAAATTTAGTTTTTGAACAAAAGCTTTCCCTTTTACAATTTCTTCAAAATATTCATAGAGAGTTGAGATTTTTAGTGAGAGAAATTCTAAAGACTCCATAACTTTTTTCTTTCAAGCTTCTTCAAAACACCATCAATGGCTTCATCACCGCCTATTTCTTCTTTAGACATTGATTCCACCATCATTCCCACCATGATAGGCTCTTTACCTATCTCGATTTCTATATCTACGGTGGTGTCCACTGGCACCACCACCCTAACCACTGTCCAAGGAGAATCTGCTACCCCAGTCCCTTCTGCTTCATTTTTAATTAACCCCACCCCTATGGGTCACCTACGACTAACACTTTATTCCTCTGATGGGTTAGCTTTCAAAGTTCTATTGGATAGGGAGTCTATTAACGGCGAAGTGAGTTTTGGGGCAAGGACCTCTAAGGGTCCCTCACCGCTTTCTGTCGTAGACAAGGGCCCTCATTTGCTTCTCTAAATTTGGGAGATATCTCGTCCTACCCTTTGAATTCTATGGGTTCCTCGACCGGACCTGCTACTATGGAGTTTTCATCTGAAGGTTTCTCGTCTGTTTCCTTGATTTCGAGGGTCTCCTCCTACCTTGTAAGGGTGACTAAAGGTTCCTCGCCTATTGCTTATCCAACGACGGGTTCCTCATCTAGTCATTTCGTGAGTTTGGGTTCCTCGCTTATTACTTAAACAATTAAGGGTTCTTCAACCAGTTATTTCATGACTTTCGGTTCCTCGCCTATTACTTTGTCGATGAAGAATTCCTCACCAAGTATTTTGCGACTTCAGGTCCCTCATCTAAGATTTTAAACTCGAAGGGTTCCTCGATCAGGTATTTCATGACTTCGGCTTCCTCATCCGAGTTTTTGAACGTAGGGGGTACCTCTCCCACCATTCTTATTTTGAGGGGTCCCTCACACCTTATAAGGGAAGTTATGGGTTCCGTGCACCAGGTGTTAACCACACAGGGTTCCTCGCATTAGCATTTTGAAACTACGGGTGCCTCGCCTAAGGTATTAATCATGGGGGGTTCCTCATTTTGGCCTTCTCCAACTGTGGATTCCTCATTTGAACCAGTGGGTATTGTCAGTTCTTTCGCCACTTCATTTTTTTCTCAGTCTTGGGAGGATTATATTCACACTCGTCAAGGAGGGGGTTTTGGCCTCTATCGTCCTGCACCCTTTTTTTGGACCAAGTGATAATTTCATGGCTTCCCTTTCTCAATTTGAAGAGAATTTTGTTGCCAATGTTCTCAAGCTACCCCATGTGGGTTTAAGTGAGTCTACTAATTCCCCTATTATTCTTCTCGACTTTATTCTTAGAGTTAGAATTGATCATGGTGACTTCCCTTATTCCAATATTGAATTCAAAGTTGCGGGGGTTGCCCGAGAGGAGTGTGATACATGGGTTGACTATATTCTTGTTGTTCCTTATTATAAGGCTATCCTAGAGGGACTTGGTATTCTTACTGCGGTTGATAGTTTGAAGTCTTGTAGTATGACCAAACATAACTCTTCCATCAATTTTTTATTGTCTTAGTGGAGTAGGGAATCTCACACTTTTGTGACTGGATGGGGCGAGTTTACCATTACTATAGAGGATGTCTATGAGATGTATGCCCTACCTTTCTTCGGGGTACATGTGTTTACTGATAGCTATGAGGACCCTCTCGAGCAGGATATGGTGGAATAGTTTCAGGAAGCACTTAGTGAGTGCTCGAAATATGTGGCCATAAATGTCACTGGTCTTACCAAACACTCATTCACCAAATGGAAGAATTATTGGTTTAGATATTTTGAGAAATGGCCGAAGTGGGAAACTTCCAGCAGAGCTCTTAGAATTCAGGATGGTCCTAGGCTTCACTCATCCTCACACTTGCTTTCCTTGTCACTTTTCTGAGTCAGTTCTTGTTCCCAGGTAAACCCGAAGACTCTCCCCATGATCTCCTTTTTAAATTAGTTATGAGACTATCGCGAGGGAGGTCAGTACCCTTAGATACTCTATCTATTGGTTCCCTTTATTCCTAGTTTAACTGTGCTCATATAGATGATTAGAGATCTTACAGACACTATGATGCTGCTAACTTCACCAATTCTCTTCTCCTGGTGGCTTTTTGATTTGAGTATTTTCTTCGTTTTGGTCCTGAGGTGCAGGCCTGCCACAATAATGTCCCTCGTCTTCTAAGGTGTCATAGGAAATCCCCCAAGAAGCCCCTGGGGCCCCTGATTAATGATATTGAGGAGTTTTATTTTTTCCCTTACAGTAAACGCTTAAGTGGCATTTTCAACTAGATTTCTTTCCCTGGTGAAGGTGGCACTTTTTATTGCCCTTATGATGTTGACTCTATTTTAATTTGCCCACATATCAATGTGGTGGCAATGATATAAACATGCCCTCTCCCTTCTCTATTGGAGCTAGGCCAAGGCGCTGAAATCTACCATTTAGAGAGAGTGAGAAGACAGTTTAGCTATGACCAGGGTGTTCACACCCCCTCTTACCCTTCGAGAAATGACCTTTCAGAGTTATATTTGGAGGTATGTATAAACTTTACCCTTCAAGGAATGCTTTATAGGGTATGCCACTTGGGGGGAATGTATGTACCTCCCCGCGATTACTTGCCTACATTCAATCCTTCTTAGTTCTTACTATGGCAGCGCTAGGTTCTTCTCTTTCAGAATTGTGTGGTCGGGCCTCCCCATGAGACCACTCCCACTAAGTACGTTAAAGCCTGATTCTTAATCAAACGGATCCAAAGAGAATCTTGGCACCTTAGCACCACACCTAAGACACCTCTTGAGAAATTCACCCCCATTTAAGTGAAACCACTTCTGGATGAGTTTACCTAGTCACAGCAAACTGAGGTGCCTCTTACCAAATCTGCCAAAGGTAAAGGAAAAGCAAAAGCTCCTGCGATGGGTAAGAGAAAGAATCTAGATACAGATGTGTCTGACTTCATTGCTGCTCCCTCTCCCACTTCTCCTGTGAGAATAAGATCTGCCAAAAATAAAAAGGGGATTAATGTTGATGATATTGTTCCTTCCACAACGGACCAGGGGTTAGAAACTGATGATCTTAGAGTGGAGGAGACCTATAGTACTATTAGTGAGCGATGTTATGAGTCTCTGGGATTCTCTTCCCAAGATACATTAGTCCCATCTATTCTAGTTGCAGAAGGTACTACACCCAAATCTTCTTTACTTAGTGGAACTGGATCTTACGGAGTTTCACGTGCGGGCTCCACTTTCCCTCATTAGAAGAGGAACTAGTTGACTATGTAATCACACCATACTATAATTATCTTAGTTCTTCTAATGATGTGGATGTCTTGGATTTCTGTGGTGAAAGCGCTACTAACACTTGTGCTTTGTTATTAGTTTTAAGGGAGTCTTCCAGCGATGATGAGACACCATATTCTTCGTCGGGGACTAGCTTTGCTACCATTCCCCTTCCATATAGTCAGACTGCACGTCCTGCCATAGTAAGTATTTCTTTTCCTGAGACATTTGTGCATATGATTTTCTTCCCTTTTCATTATTGATTTGTTTAGTAATTCTTTCTTTTGCAGTATTTCCACAGGTTACTTCTGCCGAGGCGAGTGGTCCTTCACCCCCCCCCCCCCCCCCCCCCACTTCTACGTGATCATTTCCTTTAAGGAGATGTTTGTTACTCCTTCCAGGGGCCTTTAAAAAAAAAATTGGTAGTCACAATTTACACTTCTCTTAATAAGTGTTATATATTATTATTTCTTTACATCTTTCATCTGTGCATCCTACTAGAACCAGGGTCCCTTCTGTGACCTCACATAGTCCTGCTACTTTTCTCATCCTACTTTAGTAGCAGGTACTTATGCAGCTAAGCCCCTGGCTACCTCATTTTTAGAGGTCTGTTTGTTCTATTGGGCCTTTTCAGATATTTTTTTATTATTATGCCTTTGGTGCTTATTTCTTTTATCACTTTTCATTCCCTAAGGCCCTGTATCTCTTAGCCTCTCTTCTGTAGGGGAGAGTTTGACTTTTTTTTAGACCACTGTTTTGCAGTTGTCCCCCTCAGGGAGGATTTATGTTCCCTAGGTCTACATATTTATGTATGGTAGACCTTTAGTCCAGCCTATCCCTCATGGGCCTGTATTTACTGTGGCTTCAACTGTTAAGCCTATGTCACATGTTTTTTCTTCTATTCAAGTACTGGTAGATTCTTCTCCCATAGTCATGATAATAACATATTCTAAGGCCTTTATGATAAGTAGGTTATCAGCACAGCCCTATTACACCAGTGGTTATCTTTCCCTCTTCTTCCTTGGATGGGGCCCGAGTATTCTATCAACCCCTTTCTTGTTATTTCTCTGGTTAGCCTGTATTGACAAGCCTATTTCTTTCTCTTCAGTTGTCCCATGATACTGCTTTATCGGTGGCTCTTGCTACTATTCGTCCATCATCCCTTGCTATAGTTGAGTCACCTTACCCTGTTATTTCTAGCGAGAGCCCTACCATAGTGCCTCTTTCAGTAACCATTCCCACTGTGGGTCTTTATATCTTCTATATGCTTATTTTCACTAGACAAGTGACTTATGATACTTATCCCTTTTTATTTGTATATATTCTAGTTTTGTAGAGACTTATTTATCTATCACGCTTGTGGAAAGTGTTGCGGGGGAAGCCCCTCAGGCTCCGATCACAGTGCCCTCTTTGACTGCTATGGAGGTAACTACTTAGGTATCATTTTTTGACATTTGTATCAGAGTAGCCTTTTCTATATCACTTATAGTTTTTCAATTTTTTTTATCAGGTTAGCATGGTTGAGGTCCACTTATCTACGGGACCCGTTGCAAATTTTGCCCTTGTCATTGAGGGGTCTTTAGTCGGTGCCTTCGATGAAGCCAATCAGGTAAATACTTGGTTTTCCTATGCTTTTTGAATCTTCTTGTACGGGGCAAATGTTTGCTAACACTTACCTATTTCTCCATTCTCATGTTAGTGCTACGATTGTTCCAGTGACTGCGAAACGTATTGAGGAAATGACTATGGGAGAGGTATTACACTGTCATAGCCATCCCTCTTTTCCATTTCCAATTTTTCTTCTTTGTTTCACTGTTCAAGTATTCTTACCCTCGCCCTTATTTCATTATTTTCAGGCTAGCGAGGCAACTGCTCTAGAAACTGTGGAGCACGTTGGGGAGATAGCTATGGATAGGTATTATACTTTCATACCTTATCTCTTTTTTCCGTCTCTCCTTTTTCTTCTTGCTTTTAATGTGCAAGGGATCTCACCTTCACCCTTGTTTCATTATTTTCGGTGAGTAACGCAGCTGCTCCGATAACTGTGGAGCATGCTGGGGAGATAGCTGTGAGAGAGGTATTAAATTTTCATACCTTATCTCTTTTTTTGTTTATCCTTTCTCGTCTTACTTTTACTATACAAGAGCTCTCACCTTCACCCTTGTTTCACTATTTCCAGGTGAGTGAGGTAGCTTCTTTGATAACTGTGGAGCATGCTAGGGAAATAGCTATAAGAGAGGTATTATACTATCATACTGTCTCTCATTTTTTGTTTCTCCTTTCTCTTCTTGCTTTTACTGTGAAATAGCTCTCACTTTCACCATTGTTTCTAGCTGAGTGAGGAAACCGATCTGATAACTGTGGATCATGTTGGGGAGTTAGTTATGAGAGAGGTATCATACTTTCATACCTTCTCTCTGTTTCTATTTCTCCTTTTTCTTCTTACTTTTACTATGCAAGAGCTCTCACCTTAAATCTTGTTTCATTAATTCTAGGTGAGTGAGGTTGCTGCTCCGATAGGTGTGGAGCAAACAGAGAGTGTTGTGTTGAGTTCTCCTCAGGTATTTGACTGTCATACCCAAGTTAATATTTCCCATTACTAACTTTTGAGTGATATAGATTTTTCTCACTACTATTCGTTATGTTTAGCCTGGCATCCCCCATTCAGCTGGCTCCCTTCATCATGGTGGTAGCATATTAACGCCCTCGAGCTTTGGGGTAAGCTCTCTACCATAACCCTTTTTTGAGTCTGGAAATAGTTGTCATTGTCTTCTTTCTCTTTTAACTCATCAATAACAATTATTTTTAGGATCTTATAGGTGGGTCCACCGAGGTAGCTGATGAGGAGGATCAGAGTTATGAGGCCACTCCTACAGCTGGTGATGATGATTCTGGCGGGGAGTCCTCTTTTCTTCCTTCTGAGGTAGTGTCTCATCATTAAGAGGGTGATGCTGAGGTGGAGGCTCCTGCAGTTTTTATGAGCAGATTATGGAGTAAGGAGAGACCAGGGCTCTTTAGGACACCCGAGCGCTAGATCCTAAATTTTAGTTTGGATCATCATCATGAGACAGTCACCTCTCAGAGTGTGCTTCATATTGATAGCTTTACGGTGTTCAACCTGAAGGCCCTTACTAGTCATCTTCATGATTTCTTGGCTACTTCTCCCACTGAGCTAACCAATGCTTCCACTTTGTTATTCTTGGAGGCTCTCCGTGACAGGCAGTTCTACCATTCTTAGCTAGGTTGGCTTGATGCTAGAGTTCATCATTTTCTAAGCATTCCTTTTCGAAAGATGGTGAGATTTCACACATCTAGATAGACTAGAGTCGATGAATGACAGGTTGAGGCCTCGAGGATTCGGGACCAAATTGCATCGCTTTAATCCCAAATTATATCACTTAAATCTCAGCTTAATAGACTTGAGTCTGGTGACCAGGAGGATGAGACCAAGTTGGCTAGGATGGAGGGGGTTCGTGCAAGGGGTTGGTCCGTTATATGTTTGCGCTCTCACCCGTGATGACATGTTTTTTGTACTCTCTAATGGATAGGCCATTTCTTGCCTTGCACTATTTTTTTTCTTTTCATATGTAAAGAACTGATCATTTATAAATGAGAAAATATTGTTCTGCTTCTCCTACCCTTTTTTGCCTCTATCTATTACTTTTAGCATATATTTACTGAGACCTGCTCTAATTTTCTGTGAGCATTTGGTCAATTTAGGCTGCCCCTTATACTATGGGGTATTTGCATTAATCTGAGCAAATTAGTGCAACGCCATATGGCTGCAGGGTATTTGCATGTTATCTGGGTGAGATATTATTTTGAGGTTGCCCCTCTTTTTATAGGGGTGTTCTTACACATTATTATGTGTGTTCATAAGGAATATCTTTGGGGGGGGGGGGGGGGAGGGTAACCCCATCTCCTTCCTTTAGGTTATGTTTCAAAAAATCTTTACAAATAGAATAAGTAAATGGTAACTGGTTCTTTTTTTTAATTGAACTAGCCCCTGGTCTATGGGGTCCTTGCTCTACCTTTTTTTAGAACTTTCATGATCTTAGAAAAAAAATATTAGAGAGTGGGTGCTTGTCCTCCTTCTCCACATTTCTATTGAACTGGTCAAGTAAAGCATTTCTTTTTAGAAGAGAGTTTAAAACTTGTTCCCAAGGCTATAAATCTTTCAAACTTTTTTTTTTTAAATATTTTGTTTATATTCCTTAGAGGATGTCCTCCTACTGGTCTGGTGATAAAAATAAAACTATTTGTCTGTTATGCATGGGAGGACTTTTCACAATATACTTTCTCTTAGGATGGATACCCCCCCCTCCCCCAAGTGTAATGAGCAAAGTTCCTCTTTTTCATGCACCCTCTTCTAGACTAATATAGAGCATTTATGAAAAAAATATTTTTTGTTGGGTCTACCTCATACAGTAGGTAAAGTAGTCGAAACAAACATCAACAATGATCAAAAGTGTGACTATTCATTTCTTTTTTTTATGTGTTGTTTACAAGATGGTATTACTCTATCATGTGTTTACAAAAATATTTTCTGTTATGAGAGCAAACCGCTCAGTTTCTATTACAGAAATGAAATTTAACCAAACTAAGAATAGTACCTCTTTAGCCACTTGCAATTGACTAGTTGGAGACAGTCACTCTTCGGCTTCGAAATCTGACAGTATCCTGACTTACCTACCCCTCTCACCACAAAGGGGCTTTCCTAGTTGTGTTTTAATTTCGACACTGCCATGCTACGGAGGTGATGAGTAGATGCCCCAAGGACCAAATCTCCCACTTGAAACTCCCTGGGCTTGACTAGGTTTTCATAAGCTCTGGACAGCTACTGGGTGTAGACTTTGAAGTTCTCCCTTACCTTATCTCGGTGCTCATCCAACACCTCCACCTGTTCATGTCGTGGTTATGGTATGAGTTCATTACTTAGACAAACCCTAGCTAAGGGTGCTACTAGTTCCACTGATAGGACAACTTCGATCCCACACACAAGAGAAAATGGAGTAAACTCGGTCGTCTTTCTCTTCGATGTGCGGTAGTCCCATAAAACCATAGGTAACTTCTCATCTCATGCCCCTGGAATGTCTTCCAGCCTCTTCTTTAGGATATTGATCAAGGTTTTGTTGGTGACCTTCGCCTGGACATTATCTTTTGGGTAGGATATGGTGGAGTTGTTGTGCACAATCTTATACTTGCCCGTGAGAAGCCCCATCTCCTTGCAGACGAACTGCTTCCCATTATCTGTGAGAATCACCTTGGGTATACCAAACCTGCATATGATATACTCCCTTATAAACTGGGTTACCACTTGGGTAGTCACCCTCCTTAGGGGGATGGCCTCTGCCCATGTTATATACAATTTTGTAGCTACAATGAGGAAAGCTTTGTCGTGTGAGGCTGGGATGATCTTTCTCACCAGATAGAATGACCATGTCTGGAATAGGTAGGGAGCTGCTAGGCTTTTCAAGATGACAGAAGGGGAGTGAACCATGTTTCCATGTACTTGGAAATATTTTTACTTCTTCACATAACCAATGGAGTCAACCTCCAAGGTCAGCCAGCAATAGCCCAACGTCATCAGCTGATCATATAGTGTGGCACCTTCCATGTTGGAGGGCTCATAAGCTTCCTTCATCACTCTCTCTGTGTCTTCCTTAGCTATACACTTCAGTGCCTTCTCATTATAGCCTTTATTATAGATCTCTCCTTCCACCAAGTAGAAATGGGCTACTCTCTTTCATAGTTAAATTTCATATGCTCTCTCCGTGGACAGCTCACTATATTTTAGGTAGACTATGTATGGTTGCCTCCAATCTTCGAAGGCCTCCATAAAATTATCTTCTGTTGGCTGGTCAAAATGTGTTTGGTACTTTAGACAACTTTGCTACATATGAGCTTCTTCTACGCTCATGGTGGGCCAGTAGTAACCCCCCGCTGCAAACGATAATAAAGAGGGATATCGGTATCCCCACAATGTTTTTCATGCATCTCTCTCAACCTCTCTTTAGCTTCTTATTCTCTAATAAACCTCGCTAAAAACCCTCCAAGGATCTTGAAGTAAAGTGTTCCATGCAGCAGGTGGTAGTTATTCAACTCTAACATCTTCATTGTCCCCTCTCTTGCCTCTAGCTACTTCACCACTAGGTGTCTCCAATCTTCCAGCTCATTGTTTAGGAACAAATATTTCACTGTGGTAGGCACTATTCTCCACCGCACTATGATTATTTCTTCTGGATCATCCATGTCTAACTTTTGGGCTATTGTTGCTAGTGCGTCAGCATGCCTGTCCATTGTTCTTGCATGTCTCTCAACAGTTACTTCCAAGAATTTTCCCAACAACCTTTGGATGATGTATCTGTAGGGTGCCAAGTTAGCATGTTTTAGAGAGAAATCCCCATTAACCTATTTCACCTCCAGGTTAGAGTCGCCCTGATGCATAATACCCTGACACTCCTATGGAGTGCTTCCAGCATACCCAAAATGAGATCTTCATACTCAGCCTCATTGTTTGAGCATTTGAAGTCTAACTTGAAAGAGAGGGTGATCTTCTCCTTGTTGTTCGAGAGTACGATGCCCGCACCTCCTATGACTTGGGCACTAGAGCCATCAAACTCCACTTCCCACTTTTCCATTTCCTCCACCCAAGGCTTGGAAGTTCTCCCCAGGTAGCTCTTCACTATGGGGTTTAAAAAATTTTCTTGGAAAATTGGTCAATAGATCTGTTACTGCTTGACTCTTGATGACTTTGGGCACTATGCATTTTAAATCATACGGTGGAAAAATAAAAAACCACCTTGTTGCTCGTCCTACAAGTATTTTTCATGCTAGGAGGTACTTGATAAGGTCACACTTAGTGACTATATGAACTATAAAGGCAAGCAGATAATGTCTCAACTTTTGAGCCACAAAACCCAAGGCAAGATAGTGCCTTTACACATTGGTGTATCTAGATTATGTTCCTGAGATTACTCTTGACAAGTAGTACACTGGTTTTTTTACTCCTTTATCTTGGACCTAAAGGGCCCCTATGGACCTTTCTATTGAGGTCAGGTAGACTAGAAGCGGTGCTCCAGCCTCAGGTGCCATCATCGTTGATGGAGAGGCTAACATTCTTTAATCTTCTCAAATTATTTCTTCTGATCCTTTCCCAAAGTCCACTTGACTTTTTCCTTCAACAGAGGTGTAAATGGGTGAGTCATTTCCACTAATGCAGGTATGAACCTCCTCAGGTAGGATCCTCTGACTCTTCGTGGGTGGCATCATCATTATGGCCTTCATTTTCTCTGCGTCTACTTACACCCCATGCCTATTCACAACAAACCCTATAAATTTTGATGTGATGACCCCAAAGGCATACTTCTAGGGGTTCATATGCATCTTGTATCTGTGACACCTCTCGTAAACTCACTTTAGGTCCCTTATGTGCTTTCTTTCTTTCTTAGATTTCACCACTAAATCATCCACATATAATTCTAGTATATCATGGAATAGGTCATGAAGAATTTCCATCATGGTCCTTAGTACATGGCCCCGACATTGTTTAATCCGAATGGCATGAATGTGTAGTAAAAGTTCTCTAATGGCGTGTGGAAGGCAGTCTTCTTTCCATCTGCAAAATCCATCTTAATCTGGTTGTGGCTGATGTACCCATACATGAAACTATACATCTCATATCATACATTAGCATCAACTAAGATATCTATACTTGGCAAAGGAAACTCACCCTTGGGACATGCTCGATTCAAGTCACAAAAATCCACACAAATTCTAATTTGGCTCTTATCCTTCTTTTCCAATGGTACTATGCTGAAAAGCCACATAGGGTGATAAAAAGGCTTAATGAGCCCAGCTGCCAACAACTTCTACATTTCTTCTTTTATCTTTAGGTCAAGGTCATCCTTGTATGTTCGTGTCGCTTGTCTAACTTGAAGAGCATTGGGAAGAACATTCAATATGTGAGAGCTCACCTCTAGATATATTCCTAGCATCTTCATGTATTTTCAGGCAAACACATCAGTGAACTCTTTGATTAAGACAATGAGCTCTTCCTTATGTTTTGGCTCCAGACTCTTGGAGATTAGAATGGCTCTACCTTCACCCCCTTCTACCCCCAGGTTGATTTCCTCTAACTCTTGCAGCTACTCTCTAGGTCCATCCTACATGTATTCTGGAGCTTCCTCTAGTTCCTCAACATGCTCAATGATATGGGATTCATCAACAACAAAACATTATGGTGATGGGTCAGTGCTCTCATCCCAGAACACTTCCTGCATAGACTGTTATAAATGGTAAATAACTTTCCCATCGGGCAGGATGACTTTTTTACAAGTTCGAGGAGGTTTTACCACCTCCTCCGCCTTTTTCTTGCCCTTTGCTATATGGGGCATCACCCTTCCCCCCAAACAGTCATGGACATATTTCTATGGCTAGGCACCTCCTCCAACCACTTGCTTCCCTTTTAGCTTTCTTGTAGAATTATTTCTTTCCTCATCCAGTTCTGTGTAGAATGCTGCATCCACCAGATGGACCTCCTCAATGGTAAAGGGCTTCTCTATTTCTTTGATGACAATCTCTGTTCCTCAGATATTGGCCTTTGCACACTGATGGTAAGTGAGGGTACTATGCAATGGTTGTGCATCCATACCCTCCCAATGAGAAGTTGGTAGCTAGTATTAGCATTGATGACATGGAACTTGATATGGGAAGTGAAATTTTCTAACTTGATTCCCACGTTCACATACCCGAGAGATTGCAATCATGCACTATCAAATCCTGAAATCACTAGTGGTACTGGCACTATATTCTCTTGATCGATCCCCATCTCATACAATATATTGATAGGTATAATGTCAATAGATGCTCCTCCATCCATTAATGCTCTGAGGAATGATACTCCATTGATCATAGATGTAACATACAATGGGCAATTATCGAAGTAAGGCACATGTCTATCTGCCTCAAAAAATACCACTTCAGAAGTGTATCTTTTGATTAACCTCCCAATTGGTCCCTGACAATTCAATGAGGGGTCTTCGCATTGTTGAACAACTTCTAAGACTTTCCTTGTGATGACTAATTTGGTGTCATATTTCACTCCTATTTGGTCAAAGAATCACTTGAACTTTGGGCTCCTCGCTACGGCCTCGCATTCAGAATTAAGGTTTACCTCATATGTCTAGGCATTACAAACATATTTCGCCTCAGATGTCCCTCCTTCTTCCAAAGCAAGGATAACGTCCACTTCGCCCTCTGGGGGGGTTTACCTGCTCAATTTCTTCACTTCCATCTTCTTCTTGGTCTAAAGTGAAGAGGCACTCCTCTCTCTTCCTTTCTATCTCACTTCTCTATTTCCAGCTCGGTGATAACCTTTCTAACCCTTCACAAATTTGATCACCACTCTCTCACTCCATTAGCTCTTTGGCTACTTCTTCATCATGCATTGCTACCATGTTGGTAGTGCCAAAGTGATATGATGGAAGTGAATTTTCATTAACATTTACAGGAGGAATCTGCAAGGTACCATTGGCCATCTGCTCGCCAATGATCCTCCTCAAGTAGTAACAATCCTTGGTGGAGTGTTTTACCCCCTGGTGTAGTTCACAATATTTAGGGTTAGCTTTGTCGACTGCTATTAGGATTTCTCCATTCGGGTGAGGGAGACCTTCCACCCCCTCTTGTACCAAGGTACGATAATAATCCATAGCTTTCACTACACTTCAAGGTAGCAGTGGTGGAGGATCTTCCCTAAACATTTTCTTATTGCCTGGGCTGCTGTTATTAGATCCGAGCCTCCTTTCTTGCCCTTGGGATTTCCATCCTCACAGTCGACATCTTACCTCCTCGAGACTTGGAACCTCCTAGAAGTCAATGGCACTTGCGTCCTCCAACTCAAGGTCCTTGGCTTGATAATCATAACTATATTTCTAGCGGCCCTGGTGAACTCTCTAAAAGTTCCATCTTTAGTTTCATTGAACAAATGCAACTTGTATCCCTCTAAGAGTCCCTCAACACATATTTGCAGCAACCTTGCCTCTACTAAATCCTCATGGACATCCAGTGCATTCTCACGAAAACGTTTGATATATTGCATTAACTCCTCCCCATGCTTTTGAACCTCTTATGTCAAGTGTCTCAGTGTGAATTCATCCTCAGCTACAAAGAACTTTTGGAGGAACTTCGAGTGCATCTCTTCACATGTAGGGATACTGTTGGGTCCCAAATAGGAGTACCATTTAGAGGCCTTCCCTGTGAGGATCTTGGAGAACTCACTCAACCTCGGATTTTTGTTATTGCCATGCACTCCCAGGTACTCAATGAACCTTTTCACGTGTGATACGAGAAATCATCCACTTGTCAATTTTGTATCAGCAAATCATGAGTAAAGTGTGTAATAAGTAAGCAAAGCAAGTAAGTAGAGATAAAATAAGATATAGAGTGGTTCAGCCTTTAAAATAGGCCTACATCCACTATGTTGATCCGTTCTCATTATATGCGTTGCATTGTACAATATAAGCGTGCCTAGAGAGGCATACAAGTATGAGAATAAAGGAGAGTACATGATGGTATTTAGAATTTCGGTGTTCCAGAGAGGTGGCAACGATGTCGATGAGTAACCCCATAACTGTCTGTTGAGGTTGTGAAAAGAGAGCATGTATTGTCGATTTTTCCCTAGGTGTATAGAAAAATATCTTTCCCCTATTTCGAGGTGTGGTCCTCTATTTATAGGAGATATGCCCACATTCTCTGAGCACGTGATGTGTGTAAAATCTGGAGTTCCTATAATAGGTAGGGATGCGTCCTGTAAGGCAAGCAATGTGAGTGTTGCATCCTGTAATAGGCTAGAGACAAAGGTGTCGTGCCTTGTACTGGGTGGTTACGCGGCGTGTTGAGGTGGGCTGCACCCTGTGATGAGGAGGGTCGTGCCCTTATATTCGGTAGGGCCGTACCTCGAGTTCAGTAGGGGTGCTCCCTATATTGAGATAGGCCGCGGCATGTAAGCATGTGCAGTGAAGAATACCTTCTGTGGCAGGGTGCTATATTTGTACTATCAATAAGCCCCCAAGTCGTAGTGCTAAGAGAGTTCGATTGGGACTGCAGCTTAGTTCAATCTTCTTAGGTGTCGTGGTACTTATAAGGTGACGATTCATCTTTTGCGCTCTCTTATATAAATTATTCAGGCCATGGACTTCATTATATTTTCCAAAACCTTGAGATAAAATCAAAGGCTGAACTCTGTTCGTCCGTTCTCTTGCATTTTTCGGCGATCTTTCCAGGCCGTGTGTGGTGGTTCTAAGGCAGTTAGAGGCTGAGGATCGTTGTTTTCTCCATTTCTAGGTACTTTTCCAACCAACAATCTCTTTAATAGATTCTGAAACTCATGTTTTACCACTTGTTTTTTGTTCTCGCTCATAAAATGATCCATATGAACTCATATCTTGTTGGTACTGAATCCACCTTTTAACATTGTTTGAATCCATATCTGAACTGCTAGGATTTCTTGTTAATCACACCTGAAACTGGATTTGTATTTAAGCCAATCATCAACCGATGAGATAAACTTTTAATCTTCCATTGTTAATCAAGAGGGGGAAAATGGTATAACTATTTGTGTTAGATGATATGAAACGTATAACTGTTCTTGATGCTCTTGAGCAAACTCTTCACCTTCTGGGTTGTCAATCTTTTGAACGAATCAACCTCAGATACTAAACTATTTGAGTGAGTGGCCGCGGGATGATAAAATACCCCTCTAGTATCCTAGGGCCGCCCTTCGCTCATGCAACGATCCAATATTAGTATAAGCCCTAGCCGCGACTTGTATCCTCTTTTGACATGGCAATCACTTGGGCTCTTAGATTTAGGTTCTGCTGCATTTTAGCTCATAGAATAAGTTGAGTGAATAGCCATGACGATATTTGTCGTTTGGGGGTAAAAAAAACCCCGCTTACCCAATCAGCCTCAATGTTTAACATTCGTCTTGATATTTCATTGAACCTACCATGGTCTCTAAGAGGCTTCTCTACCATACTGGCTGCAGCACCTAACTGTGGCTTGTGCTTTTCAGGTACTACTACAGCCATATGCGCTTTTACCCAGATGAGTTCTTGAGAGGCTTTTGGGCAAAGCATTTTGGAGCCTCTCCTCCTGAACTCCATTCTGTGCCTCCTCTGTGATCAATAGGGCCTTGCCAACTGAGGGATTGCCCCAACTGCATGATACTAGACTCAGATTTTGCGGACTCTTCTTCTAGGAAGGATTTTAAGACCGCGCAGATGGAAGAGGAAGCCAATTCAAGTAACCAACCCATGGATGTGGAAGATAGTGTCGCGATAAAGGGTACTACTGTTGTTAGGGATGAACCAGCTGGCCCATCTGAGAGGGATGAGAGACCTCTAGCTGTGCTTGATATCCGCAGCATCATGACCCAAGATTGGGTCGACCAGGTAGCTGAGGCCTTCAAATTTCTAAAAAAAACTTCATCAGCTCAGCACCTGCCGCGAACCAAAGACCGTGAACGGCACTTTCGGATGGCGGGGTTTGTTTTCCACTGCATGATTTTGTTTACGTGTTGCGGCTGCCAGTTTCTATTCCCATTAGACATATTTTTCAAACCATGAAATTAGCACCAGCCCAGTTAGATCCCAATGGCTAGAGGGCCATACTTACCACGGTTGTGCTTTGGGAGAATCAATTCAAAAAGGACATTACTCCCATGGAGTTCTTTCACTTCTACCATCCAAAGGAAAACTCCATGAAGTTAGCTGGATACCACTACTTCTCAGTTCGTGGCAAGGACGAGACCCTTTACTCTGGGAGGCCAACCAGTGTAAAGAACTAGAAGGGGAAGTACTTCTATATCTCCGGAGAAGGTTGGGAGATTCACCCAGAGGAGAACAAGAGGGATAAGTCGTTTCAAATGCCGCGACAATGAGGTTGTCCCTTAAAACTAGGTAATTTGATTATTATCGCGCCCCTATTAGTAGTTTCTTATTAATCTCTACTAACCTTTGAAATGTTTTTCTGTAGTTCTTGACAACTTGCAACTGAACAGAAGGCAAGAGAAAAGAGTTTCCAAGGCCACGGCCATTCCAACTGAAGAAAAGAAGTTCAATGTCCTTATAATATCTACAACTGTATTTGAAGAAGGTTTCTTTCCCAACAAGTCCATTCCAAGAAATATTGCCGCATGAGGTAATAATTTGATCATTAGTATTTATCCGCGGTAATTTTTGTTAACTTCGAATATTTACTATTGCTTTTCCCTTTTTAGGTGAGGAAGTTGATAAGGAACTGTTGGCCGCACAGCTGGCAGAGATGGACGGGGACGCAGAAGTTCTAAATAACACTGCGAGGAGCAAGAAAAAGAAGAGGTCCAAGACCAAGGCACCAGTTGCAGCCCCTTCCAGCGATCATAATCCTCCTACCACGACCCTAAATCTGGCCATGGAAAAAACTAACCTTACTTCCCTTGAAACTCCAAACGAGTTCGACGATGACATCGGAGCCAATCTGGTTGCAGTGTGTTTAATGTCCACGTCAGATGCTCCCCTCCATTCATCTTCTCCTCTACCGCCACCTGTAGTTTCGGTTATTGCAAACTTGGCACATCCCCAGTGATGCAGCGGATCTGGCCCTAACGGTCGATCACGACCACAATTAAGACAACCTAACCCTGAGTCCTCATGGGACACTACCGCGAAGGCTGCGTGAAGAATGAAAAGGTCCCTTAATGCCGTGGACCTTGACAGGTTAGTCGAAGAAGACCATGATAATCTGGAGGACTGCAGCCTCCATACTCTATTGAGGGTAAGTGCTTGTGTTTTCTCAGCTTTGAGTTTTCATTCCATACTTTTCCCCTAACTTTCTCTTTTCAGACCGTGGACGTGATAGTGGCTCAAAAGAGGAAGTACGGGGCCCTTTATAAATTTTAAGAGGCATTAAAGAGGGTGCACGCCGCTGATTTGGAGGCTGCACGAAATTCATCTTTTAAATCAGGGAAGCAGTCTGCTGTCGCGGCTCTTTAAGTGGCCAATATGAACTTACAGGCTGAAATAAAGGCCAGAGAAGAGGCCGAGGTCAATTTCAATCAGGCCACGGAATCTCTCAAGGTCTCCCAATCACAGACCACAGAATCCATACAAGCCGTGGAGTCTTCCAATAATAAGCTGCGACTCCTACAAGGGAGGTACAAGGAGTTGGAAGCCAAGGTTGCGCGTGATGTCGAAGACCATTCCGCGGCAATAAAGAAGAAGGAGGTAGATCAAGGGGAATCCCTTCAGGTGGCCATCGACAGTGCGGTGGAGTCATTTAAGGGCTCGAAAGATTTATTCCTCATAAATAATAGGGCCTACCTTCGCGGATACCAGGAGCTAAGACAGATAATCATAAAGAACTTACCTGAGACTAAGGAGAAGGTTCTTTCCTGGAGATGTTGAGCATCAAGAATGCATATCTGAGCTCAAGGTCGCAGCTAAAGAGAAAGCCAGATTGAAGGCCGAGGCTGAGGCAGCTGCCATGGATGAAGAGATAATTACGTCCGCGAAGGGGGAAGAAGGAGATGAAGTCTACGATGTCGAATCTTAGGGCTGCGACCCTGTTTAAATTTTTTATAAATCTTTTTAGTGGTTGCGACCCTCTTATCTGTAATCTAACTGATATTATCAAGGCTGCGGCCACCTTTTATTGGTTATTTTTGCCTCATTTTCTTCTAGCTTTTAATTCTTCCCTTTTTCTTGCTTTAATGCTTTAATGAATGCTTTTTTTGTACATCTTAGATTTCTTGAACACAACTGCTTTTATATTTGAAAATTCTTTCTTGATTGAATAAACTTTTAGAATAGATTAAGTCTGCGGCACCATAATAAACATGGTTTCTTCACATAGGCTGCAGCCTCTTCTTGGACATCCGCGGCACCTTTGAGTGTCATCTAATATGTTAATGGGCTCCTCCTTATAAATAATGCTATGGCTCCTTCAAACGTACAGGACATAGGCTGCATCACCTTTGGTTACTAGAGTTGGCTTCTGTACACGGACCGCGGCCCTTTTTCCTTATGAAAGGAAGGGCTCCCCTTGATCAGGGCTGCGGCAGTTTAATGATCCTACCTCTATGACTTTTGAATGAATTTACTTAATGGTCGTAGCCATATTGACAGGGATGTCACATTTGAATGATTGAATTCCTTTTGTTGTAGCATTACTTAGAGCTAAATCCAAGTCATTACCGCATCAACTCTTAGTCTCTTTGACGGCTGAAGCTGGGAACATGGGCCTTTGCCGAAATACGGGATACTTTCAAGTCTCCCTAGGATGGGTTATGTTATTAAGACACCCACAGCTAACATACATGATACTTTCAAGCCTCCCTAGGCTGGGTTATATTATTAAGCCACCCACAGCTAACATATAGGATACTTTCAAGCCTCCCCAGGCTAGATTATGCTATTATGCCACCCACATCTATGGATATATATAAATCCATCCCTGGCTAGATATTACAAGTCTCTCAACTTGTTGATGCATCCTAAAAGCTAAGAATGGGCATTGGAATCCCTTGCAGTTAATGACGCATCCTAAAAGCTAAGAATGGGCATCGAAAGCCGTTATGAGTGATGTTTTAGTGCAATTTAGATAACTTCTTTCAGTATTTGCTTTCGCCATTTTCAATTATCATCATCTTTCGAACAATCAGGCGTCTTCTCGGGCATTGCGGCCCATTTAGATATTATTATTCCCGATATAACATGTTGTCTCGAATCGAGATCTGATTAAGAAAAAAATGGTCTTTATAAGATAACATTTCATGGAAATGAGAACTAAAATATGGCGCTAAAAAAGTGAACTTGATTCCATCTATCTATTCATATATATGTATATGTATATGTATATGACTTAGGGAAGCCAATACAAAGTTTAATTTAAAATAGCATAAGAAGAGTTGTCACTGTAAAGTTGAGACGGATGGAATATAAGAGATAAGCATGAAAAATGAGTATGTGGCCTGTGAGACTTGGTTCCATCCCCTACACATCTTTGAAGAACCTCCGCAACATCCCTTGCCCAATCAGCCTTTCAATTTCATCCTTCAGAGCATAGCATTTCCCAGTGTCATGGTCGTGGTCCTGATGGAATTTGCACCAAGTAGCCTTGTTACTCTTGTGGGGTGGATCTCTCAGCTTTTCTGGCCACCTCAACAGCTTGTCTTCTTTGATGAACTCAAAGACATCTTCAATTGGGAAGGCTAATAGAGTGTAGGCCTCAGATTTATTCTCTGCCTTCTCCATTCTCCTTTTTAGGGCTCTGATGACGACTTTCGCAGATGGATGATCTGGTACTGCCGTGACTGCTACGGCTGTTGAAGCAAGGTTCCGGGTTACCACGCCCACATTGGGTGAGGCCGCGGCCTCTAGCATTAGGACCCTATGAGTTAAATAGTTGGCCTGGGTCTGGAGTGAGGCATAACTGTCATAGAGGTGGTTGAGGTGATTGTACAGCTGCACAATCTCATCTTTAACTTCTGCGCTCTGGCTGGATTCTCCCTCCATTTATGCTTTTGTTAGTCTTTACAAAGTATATAGAATCTGAGACAAAACTAACAGAAGCGAGTAATCTTAGAATTATTGGAGTAACCAAGTAGGAAATGGGGATGCAACATTTGTACCGCTACACGGTATTGCTGTTGAGGTCGCGGCCAGTATGGCACATAGGTGCCCTACCATGGCCTTTGTATGATATTCACTAAGGTTGAGATGGAGACCACCTGAGTCCGTTCCATGATGTTTTGAATCTTCTGTAATACAACTTCCCCAGTAGAGGCCGCGACATATAAGGTAGTTAAACTACCACGCCGCATCCCTACCTAGGCAGTGGGGACAATCCCAAAATTGGAACCCAGAAACTGAGTTTTTCTCCTGAAACTCGTGGAGAGCATACCTACTAGGGTCTATCCATAAGAGAATAACCTCTCGGTGCACAAAATGGCACAATTCTAATGATAAACCTTATATCATAGGCAAAGAATAACAAAAAAGGGAGTAAATATAACTCTTCCCTAATCACCCACCTTTGTGGGGCTAAAGCCCATCAAGCTTTACATCTTTATCTAGGTGGGGCGATATCATAGGGGTATGTAAAATAGATCTAAGGTCATAAAATGGAGACCCGAAATCAGATCTGAAGGTACAAAATACCCATTTAAGGGTGTAAGCATAAAATAGAGCTCAATAACCAAAACTTACTCATGGGATGATGATCCAGAGGATCTCCATGAATAGAGTAAGGTGTTTAAGAACCTGAAATATAGAGAAACAAGATTGAAATATCTCGTTCCCACAGATGATGCTAAATTGATGATACGAGAAATCATCCACTTGTCGATTTCGCATCAGCAAATCATGAGTAAAGTGTGTAATGAGTAAGCAAAGCAAGTAAATAGAGAGAAAACAAGATATAGAGTGGTTCAGCATCTAAAATAGGCCTGCATCCATTGTGTAACTCCGTTCTCATTATATACGTTGCATTGTACAATATAATCGTGCCTAAAGAGGCGTACAAGTATGAGAATAAAGGAGAGTATATGATGGTATTGAGAATTTCGGTGCGCCGGAGAGGTGGCAGCGATGTAGACGAGTAACCCCAGAACTGTCTGTTGAGGTTGTGAAAAGAGAGCATGTATTGTGGAGTCTGTCCTAGGTGTATAGAAAAAGATCTCTTCCCTATTTCGAGGTGTGGTCCTCTATTTATAGGAGATATGCCCACGTGCTCTGAGCACATGACGGGTGTAAAATCTGGAGTTGCTATAATAGGTAGGGATGCGGCTTGTAAGGTAAGGAATGTGAGTGATGCATCCTATAATAGCCTAGAGACAAAGATGTCGCGCCCTGTACTAGGTGGCTCCGCGGCGTGTCAGGGGGGTCGCGCCCTGTGATGAGGAGGGTCGTGCCCTTATATTCGGTAGGTCCGCACCCCGAGTTCAGTAGGGTCGCACCCTATGTTGAGATAGGCCGCGGCATGTAAGCATGTGCAGTGCAGTATACCTTCCACGGTAGGGTGCTATGTTTGTACTATCAACGTGCTCTCTTGGATTCTCCCCTTTTTCACTGATCTTGATAATTTTTGGTGGAATATACCCCTCCGGGTATGGTTTCTCGTTCACCTCTTATGGGTAGGGGTCCTATAACTCCTCATATAGACGAGGGCCCTCCCTCTGAGAGTAGGAGAGCATCTTCCTCACCTCTTATATAGCAACAGCTCTAGAGGGTGATTCCTCCAAACTCATGCCCTTAGTTGCTGGTGAACTTGATGGTGCCACAACTTGCTCCGACACTGCTTTCTATAGCAGAGCCACTTCTGTCGGAATTGTTGTAGGAGTGGATGCCCCACCAGAAGGGGCAGCTGCTGGTGTTACACAACCTTGAACCAAACTTGCCAAGTCTACATTGTTTGCTTCAAAAACTCAAAAAACATGCCCATAAGGTTCATACCTGTCATCGGAGATGCTGCTGGTGTGCCTCCCTGAGGAGCAGGTGTCTTTGCTCCGATTACCACCACATCCTCTTGAGTGGTCTGGTCACTTTGACTTCCACTCCCAAGTCGAATGTCTTCAAAAACTAGTTTCTTAGAAATGTTGAAACCTTCTTTGTCCATTAAAGCAAGAATACCTTCCAAATGGAGTCACCAAATGTAGGATGGTAGTGTGATTGGGGTCTAGTAAAATACTGAATCGGGTGAGGTGTGCCCCACTTCAATTAACTTTGCCTTCAAAGTTATCAAGAACTTCTAGAGCAGCGTTTGGTAAAACCTTTTCCTTTCGGGTAAAAATGGAACTCAAGATGGAACTCACTCTCTATAAGAAGATGAACTTCAGCACAATATTGGTAACTTTTCCCAAGAGAAACTCCTGAGAGTGATGGCTATCAGTGGGGAATGAAATAACAAGGCACTTAGCATTAGAGAGTGAGTAGGGAGAGAATACTATGAGGTTATGGTGTGAATTTGATAGGGTAACAGTATGACTTGAGTTATGATTCTTACTTAACCTTGCCCAGGGGTCCTATTTATACTTGGAAAGTAGGGATGAGATGGTACTTTTGGGTGCCAAAATTGATAGGGTTGGTGAGGGATAAGGTTTGAAATGTACCATTTGTCCTTACCTATGTGCAGTCGCCTGTCCCCTCTGACAGGTGCCACCTAAGTCAAAAAGAATATATGTCCGCGGTTGATGATAAAATATCTGATTTGGTAAATATATTTTAAAACGGTAACTTCTGGTACAAACTTTGTAAACTTGAGAGGAGAGGCCTCAATGACCACGTCCTCTAAAATCATTTTTGTTGAGGGGGAGGGGGGTCTTGAAGACTCCTTCTCTAAAATCATTCCTATAACAAAAATTCATTTTTGGTGAGAAACCTCTTAGTTGCTCATTTCAGTTATGGCTGAGTATGTTGTGTAAGGACTTGAGTGACTCCTATGGTCTTTCTACTAGTATTATCTCAATCCTAAAGTGCTACGTGGTTGATCTTGCCCAAAAACTTTGTTCCTCAGCCACCAATCCAAAACTCCGAAGAAATCCTAACTAGCCCATTTGAGCCCCTTCTTGCTCAACTATGCTACCTGTGTAAGAAAGTAAGTGTTACTAGTTTTATTCTATAAAATATTAGCTTTTCATTATGATGGGTTTATCATGGTAGCCCCTCCCTCATCCTCACCAATTTTTTATAAAATGAGGGCGAGGACCTTGAGGGTTCCTCACCCAAGATTTTATGGAAGCAGAGGGGGAGGACCTTGAGGCTTCTGCACCCAAGACTTTCTAGAAGCTGAGGGGAGGACCTTGAGGGTTCTTGAGCCCGTATTTTCTGGAAGATGAGGGACCTTGAGGGTTCCTCAACCAATATTATTTGGAAGCTGAGGGGAAGGACCTTGAGGGTTCCTCACCCAATATTTTTTGGAAGCTGATGGACCTTGACGATTCCTCACCCAATAATTTCCGAAAGCTGAGGGGGAAGACCTTGACGGTTCCTCAGCCAATATTTTCTAGAAGTTGACAGACCTTGAGGGTTCCTCACCCAATATTTTATGGAAGCTGAGGAGGGGAGACCTTGAGGGTTCCTCACCTAATATTTTCTATAAGTTTAGGGGGGTCTTGAGGGACCCTTACCCCAAGATATAGTGGGTATGCTTGAAACCCCCTTCTACATGATGTAGTCACTTTTAAATCCTTTGTAAGTAATTAAGACTTCTTTGGATGTAGTCTTTAGTTCTTAAGCTTTTTGGCTGAGGCCTCATAATTACTAGATGCTGCAGCTTGTCCTTTTTAATGGAAGGTAGGTAATGAACTGTTGTTGTTGACCATATTTTTCTTTATTTTATTTATTTGTATATGTTGCGGCCTCTAAGAGGCTTTCCCGACCATAGTGGATGCGGCACCTAACTGCGGAGCCCTTTTAATTTCTAGGTATTGTCGCAGCTCTATGACTTGGGACCCTTCAAAGTTCCTGGATGACTTATGTAGAAGGCACTTCGGCATTCTTCCTCATGAAATTCCTTCTATAAAGACTTTGAAGACAATTGGGCCTTGTATACTCGAGGATTTTTCCAACTACGTGACACTTGATTCTGACTCTGCATACTCCTCTAATTGTAAGGGCACTAGGGAGGCTACAGATATTATGGAGGAGGATACAAACTCTAACAACAATCCTCCTATAGAAATGGTGTCTTCGGCGGCTACTGGGACATCGACTATCCCATCTGAGGCTAGAGATATCGAAGCTGGACCCTCTAACAGAACTGAGAATTCTCCTGCGACATTAAACATCTATTTCATTATGGATGAAGAGTGGATCAATGATGTGGCTATGACATTTGAATTTCCATAAGGAGTCATCTGCACACTCCCTACTGCGAAACAAAGGCTATGATCCATAATCCCCAATAAGGGGATATGCACACATTTCTCCTGGGGTTGCGACTTTAAATTCATATCCTGATTAGGAAATTTTTTAATGCTATGAATCTTGCCCCAACCCAATTAGACCCAAATGGTTGGAGGGACATCCTAATCGCTCTTGTCCTTTGGCAAAAGATGCTTGACAAGAACATTACTCCCCCGGAGTTCTTCCATTTTTATAGGCCAAATGACAACTCTGTGGACTTTCCATGGTATTACAATTTTACTCTGAGGAACAAAAAATGAGTATTTGTATACTGAGAGGCCTACCAATGTTAAAAACTGGAAACGAATTTTTTTCTATATTTCTTGGGAGAGTTGGGAAATTCATCTTGAAGAGTCTAAGAGAGATAAAACTTATAGGGAGCCACGAACGTGGGGGCATCCCTCCAAAGAAGGTGATCACTTATTACGGACTTTATTTTCTACGGCATGTTTTAACACTTGTATACAGCTCTTGACAACCTTATTCTCAACAAACGCTAGAAAAATAGAATTGTCAATGCGTGTACAGCTCTTGACAGCCTTAATCTCAACAAACACCAAAAAAAGAGTTGTTGATGCGGCAGGCTTTAGTAATTCTAAAAACTATTTTCAAAACCAATGACCTCCGTGACCATTTTTTAGCAAAGTTATTTTGCTTCCAAGAGTCAACCAGTGAAGATGACTGTGAAAGGTAACTCTCCGGTGCTTTTAATTTGGCTTATATATTTTGTTGCAGCTTCTATTTTTAATCCCTAATTATTTTTTTAGGTGAAGTGATTAATTGTGAACTAATTACTGCCCAATTAGCTGAAATGGATGAGGACACAATCGCCCTCAATCAAGCCCCCAAGAAGAAGGGGAAGAAGAGAAAGAGAGAAACCTATGGGAGAACTCCTGCGATTGAACCCACTATTGCTAGGGTTGAAGAGGCCCTTCCACTGAAAAGGATGTTGCTCATATTGCGGCTGAGTCAACTATTTCTACTGGGGCTGAGAAACAAAATGAGTTGGACGACGCTATTGGAGTTCAACTGACTGCGAAAAGTTTGATGACTAGTGGTTCATATTTTCATGGGAACAACCCTATTAATGTTTCTATTTCTACTTCCCCGCCGTGGAGAGTGATGGAGGTTAATGCTAACTTGGAAACCTCCCAAAGAAGATCTATTAGAATACCTGATGGTCATCCGCGACCTCAATTACGGCAACCTTCCCTAGATTATCTTGGGACACAACTGTCAGGGAAGTCTCTAAAATGAGAAAGGCATTGTATGTTCCTAACCTCGATCATCTAATGGATAAGGATGATAAGGACCTAAAGGAATATGACCTCCACAACTTGTTAAGGGTAATTTTTTTTCAAACTTTTCTTCTTCTTTTCACTGTATTTTTAAGTGTTTAAGTTATCATCTTGTTCTTTTTCAGTCTACAGAGGTGGTCATTTCTCAAAGGGATAAATATGAGGCATTGTTCAAGCTGCATAGGGCTATAGAGTCTATTTACAAGACTAATTTACAGAATGCCAATACTTCTTCCTTTCAAGATGGAAAGAAGTCCTCTGTTATGGCTCTTGAAGCTTATAAGATGAACGTTGATTCTCAGATCAAGGCTGCAAATGAGGCCCAGTAAAAAGAAAAAGTTAATTTCAATCAGATTGCGAAAGACTTCAATACTGCAATAAATGAGGCCGCAGAGGCTGTCAAGCAAGCTGTAACCCTTCAAGAAAAATTGACTGATGTCGAGGCTTTAAAGAAGGAAATAAGAACTAGCCATGCCGCATCCTTGAAGTCACTTGAAACTCAACATGCTGAGGTCATCAGTAAAATGAATAATGATCACGCCACAGCCCTGACAGAAGCCAAAGATGAAGTTATGGCCTCTTATAAGACCTCTAGGGACTTCTTCACCACCAATAATAGGGCGTATCTTCGTGAATTTTAGGAACTCAGGCATCGACTTTCCAAAAACTTCCCTCAGGTAAAGGATGTCGTCTTTTCTTGGAAGCTCAGTGATGTTGAGCACTTAGAGTGTGTAGTAGAGCTGAGGGCTACCTCGAAGGAAAGAGCTAATAAATAGATGAAGGATGTCATGGCTGATGATGGGTAGACTGAAACCGTCGCAGATGACAATGAAGATGATGCGGCCTCTTAGTTGACCAATCTTAACCACTTTTTGGGGTTGCGGACACTTTTGTAAGGCTGCAGCCATAATTAACATTTTGTAACCCCCTAGTTATCAATTTCATAGTCTGCCTGCATTTTGAATTATAGTATTTGAATATTTATACAAGGAAAGGGCCACTTGATTCTTCTGATAATTTCCATGTTTTCTTTAATCTTTACATATGCATTCATGTTATCTTTATCAGGTTGTGGCCTTTGGTGAATGCCACACTTTCCATCCATAAATATATTCTTGAATTGGTTGCAGACATATTTGTAAGCTGCAACCACTTTCGTTTACACTGACTTCTATACTATTGAATGCCAGGATGTTGAATGTGCACTTCCTTTGTAATAAAATGAAAATACATAGGGCCTTCACTCTAATATAAGTTGTAGTTGTGTGGTACTTCATTGAAAATTATCTATGGCCCAAATAGGCTACAACAATGAGCCATTGTAGTTATGTTGGCTTACTTTCTTCAATTAACTATAGCTTCCTTTATGTCTTAATACTATAGTTTTGAACACTCGCAGTAAGTTCAAGTGTTGGTTGTAGATCTTATGGACTACAACAATGTTGATTTTGTAGAAAATTTTGCCTTTCGTAAAGGATGGCCAAGAACTTCAGATGTTTGATTCTTCATTCATCGTTTATAGGTACCACATCCAATAATGATGGATGTACATATGGGGAACCAATTCCATGGCCACGGACGATAATGTCCTTGGCCCATTTTCTTCATATGACTATATCTACTTCGATCGAGTTAGATGCTTGCAAGAGATGGAGGCAGTGATGTTGGAATGTGGACATTGGGGAACAATTTCCCGTGCTATAGAAATCAAAGTCATATTCCCACATTGCTTGTAATGTATTAATTATAGCGGTAGTTTTTAGCACTGCATGTTTTTAATTTACCATTTTGTGGACATTACTAGAAATGACGGCATCGATGTTGGACACGTGGATATTTCGGACCAATTTCCCTTGCCGCAGATAATTGTGTCCTTGTCCCACATCCCTCATCTGTTCGTTTCCTTTTCTTTTCTTGGGGCACCTTCAAGACTCCCCAAGCTGGGTTGTTAGTAAGCCACCTAAGGCTAATAATGAGTATTATGAGCCCTCAAGGTTGATTGAAGTATCCCAAAATCTAAGAACGTGTATTATAAGTCCCCGGGGCTAATTGAAGCATCCTGGAAGTAAGAACGAGTATTATAAGCCCCTTAGGCTAACTGAAGCATCCCAAAACTCAAAAGAATTCATGATGTGGGGGTTATTAAATGCCAATCAAGGACGTCACCCATTCTCATCCGTTGACTCTTACTACCGTAATAACTAATTTCCAGGATAATTCGTCATAAAGATTCCTTTCCAAATCTATTAAAGACAAGTATTTTTTAAATTGTTATAAATGAGGAGATTAAGAATTAACGTACGACTAAAACTATCATTGATATATAGATAGAAATATGTTTTTTAAGTTAGGTGCAAAGTATGTGTAAAAGCTACACTTAAAAAGTTGTAAGAATAGAAAGTGGGAACTAAGGCAGAAATTAAGCCTACGGCCTTTCAGTCAATGGATGCATCTCTCATGCATCCTTTATGAACCGGTGAAGCGCTCCATACCTAACCATCCTTTCAACCTCGTTCTTCAGGGAGAAGCATTTGTTTGTATCATGGCCATGATCTTTATAGAACTTACACCATTTAGCCCTATCCCTCTTGTGGGGTGGTGACCTCATCTTCTCAGGCAGCATGAGAAGTTTGTCTCTCTTGATGATCTCTAGAATATCTTCATTACTGTAGATCAGAGGGATGTAGTTCTCATAGCCTTTTGGTTTTGTCTTCCCCAACTTCCTTTTCTAGGCTTTGGTCACGGTGTTTCTGCTGCTGCAGTCATGGATGTGGGGGTTGCGGCCTCTGGTGCCACGACCTATGTTAGAGTGAAGACTATAAACTCCAATATCAGAACCCTTTACGCAAAGAAGTTGGCTTGGCTCTGATGTGGGGCCTGGCTATCATATAGATGATTTATGTAGCTCAATAGCTGGGTTATCTCGTCACTCTATTGTGAACTAGATTTGGAGCTTCCTTCCATTGCTTATTAGTATTAATCTTTCAATATATGTATTATGGGATTAGCTAAACTAGTAGCTTGGATGTGGCCCATGAGAGTAGATCGTAGTGGCTGCGACTGGTGGTGAGCCCCCAAGTATGATGATATCTAGAGAGCAGAAGAAGGCCTTTGAAAAGATCAAAGAAATTTTATCCTCCCCATCCACAATGATTCCACCAGAAACTGGGGCATCGCTACTGAGCTACCTTACTTCAACAGAAAGATCCATAGGAGCACTGTTGGACCAAGAAAAGGAAGGAGTATAAAATCCATTGTACTACTTATCAAGAGTGATATCAGGTATAGAATCTGGATACACCAGCGTAGAGAGGCACTATCTTGCCTTGGTCTTTCTTGCTCAGAAGTTGAGACATTATTTAGTATCTTTCACAATTGACATAGTCACTAAGTGTGACCCCATCAAGTACCTCCTCGCACGTAAGGTGCTTGTGGGATGAGCAGCAAGATGGTTTTTAATTTTGTCATAATATGATTTAAAATGCATAGTGCCCAAATCCATTAAAAGTCAAGTGGTAGGAAACTTGCTTTCCCATTTTCCAAGTGGGAATTTCGAGCCCCCCAGTGAGGAACTACCTGAGGATAACTTTCAAGCATGCATGGTGGAAGAAATGGAAAAGTGGGCGATGGAGTTCGATGGCTCCAGTGATCATGGAACAGGAGGTGTCGATATTATATTGTCAAACAGTAAGGAGAAGATCACCCTCTCCTTCAAGTAGAGTTAAAATTCCCAAACAATGAGGCTGAATATGAGGCTCTCATTTTGGGGATATTGGAGGCACTCAGAAGAGGGGTCAGAGTGTTGTGCATACGAGGGGACTCCAACCTGATAGTAAAACAGGTTAATGGGAAGTTTTCCCTCAAGCATGCTAACCTGGCACCCTACAGATACATTATTTAGAGATTACTAGGGCAATTCTTAGAAGTAACTGTGGAGAGACATGCAAAAACAATGAATAGGCACCCCGACTCACTAGCCACAATAGCATAAAAGTTAGATATAGATGAGCTAAAAGAAACAATCATAGTACGATGAAGAACAGTGCCTACTAAGGTAAAATCTTTTATGGTGCCTACAAAAGGGAACATTCTCCTTCTCTCCTCACCATTTCTTAAACCATATCTTATCATTTTCCTTTTTTGTGGATTTCCCCAAACCAATTAAACCACAAACTCCTCTTATATGTGTAGTTGTTACATTCACCTAATTTGATATTAAGGATTAAATAATATTTAGTAACCCCTAGGGATTTGAATATTTCTAATTAAATTACGAATATGTGAATTTAAATAGTTTCATACATCTCAAATTACTTGTTGAGCATTATTACCTTATGGTAAGTAATTACAGGGCCAAAACATGAAAACTGCTATTTAAGGTTTGGACCAATTTATAGAATTTGATGACTGAGATTTGATAATATCTGATACAAACTTAAATTTAGAGTTATCAAATTCAAAAATTATACATGCCTAGTAGGGTTGTATCGTATAAATTGAGAGTAATACTTTTAATATTTATGACCTAAATTGATGAGATTTAATATGAAAATCTTATTCATGTTCTAAGAACTAATGTGAATAAATTATTATTGACTTGGGATGCTTTCTAAACACACTTTTACATTAATTACATGTATTTATTATTCAAGAACACATACAAATCCTTATTTGAGATATTGTTATTATTGGTATATGTTTCTCATGTAGACGATAGAAGGAGTATGGGATAATTGTTTGTTATTTTTTTGGTGGTTGGATAGCGATGCTGGATTGATTGGCTTGATACTAAACATAGATATTTAAACTCTTTTCATACTCTATCATAGTAAACCCTGGCTAAATCTATCTAAATGGATGTGTATTGAGGAATTCCTTGTTTAGATTTCACTTCGGTGAGACTTCCTATGCACGGAGTTTAGATACAGGTCAGAATGATGGCTCAATTCTTTAAGGAAATTAATATATTTTAATTTAATGCTTTACATTATGAGAAATAACTTGTAGGATGACTATACTTTTAACTCCTTATGAAGAGAACTAAAACATATTAGTGGCTCTAAATGATTATGACCTTAGGGTGGGGTAATTAAGTATTGAACTTATAGCATAGAGTGAATAAAGACATGTTAAATAGTGAATGTCATTGATAAATGAACATGTGAAATGTAAATGAATGGGTGGGTGGGAGCCGAAAAGGGACACCTTTATGTTATGAAATGTTAAATTTTTACCACGTGAATACACAGTGATGTGAGGATGTGTTATATGATATTTTATCAGCACGATTTAGTATGATGTTGTTTAGTAGGGTGCAATGTATTTTTAACGATGCTAAATAGGCGACAGATTTTTATGTGACATTTTGATTTGGCGTACCACATATCCTTGAGATGGCCGAGAGGAAGGGGTGTATGTCGGTTATGTGTTGTTTAATTAATGAGAACCACTAATTAATGAGAGGAAATGATATAATTATAAAACATCATGAAAATCTGATTTGGTGTACTGCATATTCTTGGGATGGTCGAGTGGAAGGGGCACAAGTCGGTTACATATTTTTTAATTAATGTGAACAGTTAATTAATGAAAAGAACTAATATAATTCTAATATATTGTGACGATTTGATTTGGCGTACCATATGTTTATGAGATCGCGAAGAGGAGGGGGCACATGTCGGTTGCTTGTTGATTAATTAACAATGATAATTAATTGATGATATGAATTGAGATATACATTGTGAGGATACGTTTTGGATGATGGGTCATTTATTTTAAGTTGTATAAACTGTGATTTTATCATCCATTCATATAACTGCTTTGAGTTATATAGCTAAGTTAGTTTCTAAGATTTTAATTCATTTATTTTACGTGGACCTCGGGTGCTAAGGATGGACCTTCTGCATATCTTTCTTATTCCATCTAGCATTGCAATTCATCTCTCTCACCCGAGAATCAGTTTCAGAGACATTGTGGGTATATTCTTTATTTAGTTATTATTTTTACTTTTCAATCTAGTTTATTTTGAAGACATTCTAGTTTATATGTTGAAACATAAGTTTCTTGTGTTATCCATAGATTCTTTAGGACTATATTGAGGTATTATTGTTGATACATTTTTGTATCTCTTTTATGGACTTAGGACATTCTATTATGAGTTTAGATCGAGGGTTTTCATATCGTTCCATATTACTTGTATAGTCTTTTATTTGTTCTCACCATGATGATAATGGTGTTTTATTATTTTAACAACCTCTATGATATTATATTTAGACTTGATCACCTAAGTGTTAATTACACGGGGGATCACAATTTGTATCAGAACATGGTCTTAGGATTCGAGTGTTATAGGTTCTCTTAAACTTAGTTGTGTTTCATTGCTGATAGGATGTCCATATTAAATTGTTGATGCCAATCAGGAGGAAATTTTGTCAGCGAATAGGGCTAGTGGGTTTGGTTGATCCCGTAGTCCCCACACTATAGGCACCCCTTATGTAAGTTACTCCAAGCCCGATGCCCAAGGTTAGTATGACTTTGGGGCAGGAAGGAGATACCACAAGTAGTACCTCTTTTAGTGGAACCAATCACTAAGGCAGAGAGGAAGGTTAAGTGGAGGTGTCTCAGACCTCGGTAGGAGAGACTCTGGTAACATAGGCAAATATAAAGTGCATACAACCCCATTTGAGGTAGTATGTTTTAAGTGTTAAGGAAGAGGGAAAAACTGTTGGGTTTTCCTAATGCTGGGATTCAGGGGCAGCAACATCAGGGCCAACCAAGCCGAGGTTTGGGCCACTATGGGCAGAGTCATAGTAGGGCTAATAGGGACATCAATTGCAAAGAAGTAGCCCGATAGAGGTTATTAGATAGCACAGACTCAGCAGGAGGGCCACGGACAGGTTCAAGTGGTGGATAGTACGTTTTATGTTTTTAGCTCTTTATCTAGCGTATTATTTCATAGTGGTGCCACACACTCATTTGTATCACATGGTTTTGTGGAGATTAATGTTTCGCTTCCTTGACCTTATGATAGATCTTTATTGATAGTTACTTCGTTAGGCTTGTCTACTCCTATTTTGGAGATATATGATTATGTGGAGGTTTACAGAAGTAGATTTTGTTTTAAGTCTAGTTTGTTCGATTTAGACACTCACTCTAATTATGTGATCTTTGATATTAACTAGTTGGTTAGATATGAGGTTCATAGAGATTGTAGGGGTCGGACTACCTTTTCTACCATCCCGAGTTAGGAGATTTATATTGTGGTTATGCCTAGGCTAGAGGGTGGTGCCATAACACACTTGAATTTATTAATGAAGAGACATCGGAGGTGATGACCATTTCACTAGATTTGATTCTAATTGGAAACGATTTTATTGACACATTTGAGGAGGTACCAGGGTTGTCACCATATCAAAATATTGATTTTGTGATTGATTTGGCTCATATAATAACATCGATTGCTAACGCGCCATATCAGAAGGATCGTATGGAAATGAGGGAGTTTAGAGATCAAATCAAATAGTTGTTATTGTAGGGGGTTCATTCAGTATAGTACGTCACCTAGGGGAGCTCCAATTCTTTTTGTGAAGAAGCATAATGGTTCACAATGGATGTGTGTTGGCTATTGTGAGTTCAACAAGGTGATAGTGAGGAATAAGTATGCTTTGTCGAGGATCATTGATTTATTTGATCAATTTTACGGTGCTCTGTTCTTCTTGAATATTGATTTTCATTCATAGTACCATCAGTTGAGGGTACGTTAGGAGGACGTACCAAAGACTGACTTTTTAACTTATTATGGTTTCTATGAGTTTTGGGTCATGCCGTTTGGAATTACCAACACCCCTTCCAAGTCCATAGATTTGATGAACCAAATGTTCTGACTATTTGGATCAATCTATCATCGTCTTCATTGATGACATTTAGATTTATTCGTGGACTGAGTAGGAGCATGCCGAGAATTTCAGAGTTGCACTTCAAATGTTGCGGGATAAAAAGTTGTGTGCGGAGTTACAGAAATGTGAGTTTTAGAAATGGGACATTCAGTTTTTGGGCCATGTAGTTTCAGAATCGGGGTTATCAATGGACCCGAAGGTGTCGACCATTTTGGATTTGGGGATAACCCATGACGCCTATAGAGATTTGTAGTTTTTTAGGACAGGTCGGATATTATCGGAGGTTTATTCGACGATTTTTGAAGATCGAGGGACCGTTGATTGAGTTGACTCAAAAAGGGATACACTTTGTGTGGATTAAGAAATTTCAGCATGACATGGCTACTTTCAAGGAGAAGTTGACTTTGGCTCCTATTTTGGCTCTTCCTAGGAGTGGGGTTGAGTATTTGATTTATATCAGCGCTTCCTTACAAGGATTTGGTGCAATGTTGATGCAGGAGGATAGTCTTATTTCCTATGCATATCGAAAGTTAAAGCCCCGTGAGGGTAATTATTCGACTTATGATTTAAAGCTAGCAATTATTGTGACACCCTTGATCAAGTCTATTTATTAAATAAAATAGTTTGTAAAAATAATTTAAATATCATAATTACCATGAGGTAAGAATCAAATAATGATGATAATAAAAAAGAATAATGATATGATGAAACTTCAATTGATTATATAATATGGATAGGATGAATCACTTTCACTATGTAATGAGAATATTGACACACAAAACTATTACATGCCAAACTCCAAAATAGTAGTACTGTCTCCGAACAAAATGTGTAAAATGCTAAGAATGAGATAAACTTCGCAACTCTCGACATAAAGAAATTACTAAAAGAAATTTCAACACCTGCATCTCCAAAACTTGGTGGTATTTGGATGGGAAGACTGAGTGCTCAAGTAAGAATACTAAGCTTGGTACCTTGGAGCACATATAACAGCACGACAGGTCAGGCCCACCACAACAAGATAATAACTCTGCACTCGAGTAGTAAAACTATCAATCACGAGTATAAATAATAAATCTACATTTACTAAATTAACTATTATAGCCCAACCTTACCGGTGTGAGTTATGTATTTTTAATATTTCAAACCCCACTGTTTCCCACATGAGAAGAGTCAACTAGTAAATGAAACTCCTAGTATCATAATTGGTACGTATCCCAAGCAAATATGCTATAAATATAGGAGTATACATGTATGTATTAACCGCAACACCCCTCTGCCCACCTCCAAAAGAATATAAAGAATAACAGCACTGTCACTCTAAATCGAGCATGCAACATAACATATAAATTCTTATTAGGTTTGTATTATTTAGCCTAAGAGTGTCCAAATGATTTCTTTAATCTATTAATCATTATAAATTTACCCCTTATGTTTAAGGGTGATGACTTAGGTACTATACAAGGAGGCTAAGTCAACATATAGTTTATGTCTAATGGTTAGAATATTAATGTTTGTAAGACGTATACTTTATGTACAAATTTCCGTACGTATTTATGTATTCCAATACTACCCATTAGTCTATTATCCTTAATTAATTACAAGGAATTTTAATCATTAATATTTTATGGGAGTGTTTCATTCGTTAACATGTTAAATATCATGGGGAAATGATGAACATACAACTCCAACTAGATAAATCGAAGTTTAATTATTTACTTTTATTAAAAACCCTCCCCAATTTCCCTTTAATAATTTGTGAAAAGTTATCATATAACCCATTTCTAAATTCCTAATTTTTATTTTTAACTAAAAATGGGGAAATCCAAATATGTTCACTAAGATAAATCTATAATATGTGATATCACATGCATGGGAAATCCCAACAAGAGTATACAATTATCCAACTCAATGCATTTATGCTAATTTAGACTAACATAAACTAGTACATAATATCATGAATTGAGTTGATTCTTCTATTTTCAAATATCAAAATTTTTGTAGTGTAGGAAGTATATAATGAACCCTAATTATTTATAAACCACTTTTACAATTTATAAACATTATTTAGGTAAAAAATACTATTTACGTCATGAAAGGAGATAGTAGAATTATCTTTCCTTGATTGAAAAAACATCCTAAGTAGTAGAAAAGAAATTATAGAAATCTCTCTCCAATGATTGCACCTCAATTAATAAAAGAATTCCAGAAAAGTATAGGACAAAACTCCTTGGAAAACAAGTTAAAATGGCCTTCCAAACGCCTCTTAAAAATTTCCTAAACGTTATCCCAACATAAATTCAATAACTTGTAGAATTGGACATGAATAAAAGGGTTAAAATTTTAGGTCAGAAACATATAATATTTGTCGAAATTTCTTGAGGTTATAGGGAAAAATTCATGGTTTAGAACTGAGAGGAAGTGGGATTTTAAAAATGATATTTTGTAGGAGATGAGAAAGAGGGATTCTATAGATTGATTCATATATTAATCTTACCACACACAACTTCAATTTTATCAAATTTTATCTTTGAATTAATTTAATTTGCATGCAAATATGTAGTCAAAATTAAATATAGCAAACCAAGCATGAAAATATACGAAGAAGTAGAAAGAAATTTCTTTCGAGCAAAATATTTTATTCAACACTGTACAAGACTTGACAGACACGATACAACTTACAGACTACTTAGCTCACTAAGTATGACGCGTGTAAGAGGGTAGTGAGACTGGGGTCTACGAATAACTGGAAAGGGTGAGGTGTGACCCACTTTAATGGACCCTGTCTGCAAGGTTCTCAAGAAATTCTGGAGCAGCTTTTGATGAAACATTCTCCTTTTGGTAAAAATGGAGCTCAAGCTGGAACTCCCTCCCTGCAAGAAGATGAACTTCCACAACAATAATAGTAATTTTCTCAAGAAGAGATCCTGAGAATGATGGATGTCAGTGAGGAGTGAAAGAACAAGGCACTTAGCACTAGAGAGAGCAGGGAGAGAATGCTAGGAAGTTCGGGTGTGATTTTGACAGAGTAACAATGCTATTGAGTTTTTCAATATTCATCCCCTCTTCTTGACCATGCCCAGGTGTCCTATTTGTACTTGGTCACTAGGGCTCAGTTGGCACTTTTGGTGCCAAAAACTTAGAGGGTTGGTGAGGGACAAGGTCTGTAGTGTACCATTTGTCCCTACCTGTGTGCAACAGCATGTCCCCTTAGATAGGTCCCACCTGGTGCAAACCAAAGTTAAAATTCAAATATGTCTCCTAATGAAGACAAAATATCTAAGTTCATAAATACCTTTTCAAACGGTAACTTTTGGTACAAACTTTGTAAACTTAAGGGGGGTCTCAAGGACCACCTCCTCTAAAATCTTTGTAAGCTTGAGGGGGGTCTTAAGGACCCCTTTATAAAATCATTTTTCTTGAGAGGGTCATAGAGGACCATCTCCTTTAAAATCATTTTATAAACAGTTATTTTCTTATAAGTAACCATTTGGTTGCTCACCCTAGTTTTGTCTGACTGTGAGGTGTGTGAGGACTGGGAGACCTTAGGGTCTTTTTACTACTATTCTCTAAATCCTAAAGTGCTAAGTGGTTGAGGTTGCTCAATAAACCTTATTCCTTAGCTGCCAAGAAAAAACTCCCAAGAGATCCCAACTGGCCTATTTGAGCCTTGCCTGCTCAACTAGGCTACATGTACAAGAAAGCAAAATGTTAATATTGTTGTTCTTTAAAAGAATGACTTTTCATAATGAGGGTTACTCATGGTAGCCACTCGCTCATCCTGGGGTCTCTGCCCCGGGTTTTGGTTGAGGGGCCCTGGAGGTTCCTTTACCAATATGACTTTTCTGTAGTTGAGGGACCTGCATGCTCTTTCACTAATTATGCATTTTTTGTGGTCAGGAGGCCAAGGTTCCCGCACTAATATGAATTCTCTGTGGTAAGGGACCATGGATGCTCTTTCACCAGTTGTGCATTTTCTACGGACAGGGGGCCTAGGTTCCCTCACTAATATGGATTCTCTACGATCAAAGGACCTTAGGTGCACTTTCACCAATTATGCATTTTCTGCGACTAGGGGGCCTAGGTTCCCGCACTAATATGAATTCTATGTGGTCGAGGGACCTTGGGTGCACTTTCATCAAAAGTCATTTTTTGTGGCCAGGGGGCCAAGGTTCCCGCACCAATATGGTTTCTCTGCAGTCGAGGGACCTTGGATTCACTTTCACCAATTATGCATTTTTTGCAGCCAAGGGGCCTAGGTTCTCGCACCAATATGAATTATCTGCGATCGAGGGACCTTGGGTGCACTTTCATCAAAAGTAATTTTCTGCGGGAAGGGGGCCTAAGTTCCCGTACCAATATGAATTCTCTGTGGGCGAGGGACCCTGGGTGAACTTTCACTAATTATGCATTTTCTGCGGCCAGGGGGCCTAGGTTCACACACCAATATGAATTCTCTGTGGTCGAGGGACCTTGGGTGCACTTTCACCAATTATGCATTTTTTGCGATCAGGGGGCCTAAATTCCCGCACCAATATGAATTCTCTGCGGTCGAGGAACCTTGGGTACACTTTCATCAAAAGTCATTTTCTATCTTAGGTTGCTCATGGTGATCCCATCGTCCTTGGTATTTTTTTGTGGCCTTCTATCTTAGGTTGAGGGGTTGAAGCAAGTGAGCCCCCTCATCTTTGGCCTTTGTTATATGGCCTTCTATCTTATTTAGAGGTATTGTTAATAGTGAGCCCCTCATCATTGTCCTATGTATGTGGCCTAAGTTTTTGAGTAGAGGGGTTGCTCACAGTGATCCCCTCATCCATGGCCTTTGTCTCTGGCCTAAGTTCTTGAGTAGAGGGGTTGCTCACAGTGAGCCCCTCATCCTTGGCCTTTATCTATGGCCTAAATTCTTGGGTAGAGGGGTTTCTCACTTCAAGTCCCCTCGTCCAGGTTTTACACCTCAACATAGGGCCGCTCAGGGGGCCGACCCTTCATCAGGCCCCAGACGACCCCTCAGGTGGCCGACCCTTCATCAGGCCTAGACGACCCCTCAGGGGACCGACCCTTCATCAGGCTCCAAACAACCCCTCAGGGGGCCGACCCTTCATCAGGCACAGACGACCCCTAAGGGGCCGACCCTTCATCAGGCTCCAGATGACCCCTCAGGGGGGGGACCCTTTATCAGGCCCCAGACGACCCCTCAGGGGGCCGACCCTTCATCAGGCTCCAGACGACCCTCCGAGGGTACGACAGTACGAGGCCTAAATTGGGCCTGACTCACTATCAGAAGGAATTTTTCCCTCGGCCTCATTTTATAGGCCGAGGGTGACATCATCACAGCGTGTGGTTTGGGGGACGCGTGGAACAGTACGCATGAGGCTCACAGGACACATGGAAGACCGTTACAACCGAATCACCCCCTCATGTGAGGGAATATTATATCATCATTTGACATCCACAGGTGTCAACAGTATATTGGCTAAATCATCATTCACATGCACCATGCATACTTGGGGGGTACACTACACCCCCCAAGACCTATATATACTTGTCACATACAACCCTATAGGGGAACAGATCAATCGATCGACAGATTGATAATCATAACCCTAGCAAAAACTCTGCTTATACACACATTAGAGAGAGAAAGTGAGCTTATGTGCATTGTATCCAAGGCCATTAGTGCCCATACTTAGTGGATCACACACTCACAGTGGATGTAGGCCTAATTGGCTTAACCACTATACATCATTATCTTATTCCTCTTATACTCATCTCCTTCTACACACTTACACACTTATACACTTGCATCTCTATGGCTGCCATGGTTACTATTGTTTGAGCTCATCATCACTTATCTGGTGGTGCTGAATCTCAGCATCATCATTTTGGCGTCCTCTGTGGGAATGAGAAGACGTCTCTTCCTTGAATATAGCTTGACTTCACTGGGCACTCTGGTGGTGAGCCAGTCCTCCCCCTGTGTGGAGATGTTTCACCATTAAAAGAGACCCATTAAGGTTCTCAAGCTTACAAACCTTCTTCAGTGCAGCTCTTCATAGCTCAAACACATGGCACCAGAGATGCCACCACCACCACTTCCCCCACCGGATGATGGATGAGGACCCAGTTCCAGTCAGCCACCACCTCAGTCTGAGATGGTTTATGTGGCAGCAGCCTTGAAGTCTGTGGCAGCGAGCCAGCGGATCATGCAGGAGCAATTCACAGCTCTGAGCCAGAACATACTAAGACCACCAGGGGTCTAGCCTGAGATGATTACTCCGGCAGCAGCTCCAGGACAGCATGAGGCCAGGGGACCACGCCAGGCACCACTCAAAGACCTTCCACCCCCTCAGCGGCGTAGGGATGTTGCTGACCCCCGGTGTCTATGCCTGGGGAGGCAAGGAAACCCTTGCCCTGAAGACAGGTATGATGATCTGGAGGGGGAGGAAGCCCCCATAGAATGATGGGAGCCGTATGAGGTCTCCAACAATATCGTACGACCTCTCCAGGAGAGCAGAGGGAAGTGTGGAAGGCAAAATCCTGATGATCTCCCAATAGGCTCTGCTTTCGATCGCTTGAGCAGGGGGTCGGCCTTTGAAAGGCTGGGCCCAGTAAATGACCTACGGGAAAAATTGTCCAGGTCAAGGAGTGCCGCGAGGTCCAGAAGGGAGGCAGAAGATGACCGACCCCGCGGGGGCCGGCCCATAGGACGGGACGACGGCCAGAGGGAAGTAAACAGCCGACACAAGCCAGCCGCGGTAGGACCCTCCGTCCATCTCAAAGAGGAGGCAGGGGATAACATCAGCCAGGCCGACCCTACGAGGCTATGGAATGACTCGATCCAGCAATTGGAGGATAAGATTGGTGATATACTGAAAAGTCGGGACCCTCTTCAGAGGAGATACACCATGGGCTCACCCTTTGTGGCGAAGATAGTTAACTTCCCTACGCCATCAAAGTTCAAGCCACCTATGGTCACACCAAGATATGACGGGAGCGCCAGCCTTGTCCACCATGTTGAGATGTATCAATAAGCAGCAGATATATACTCTATCTCAGATGAGATGAGGTGTCGTGCCTTCTCTGGTACCCTGACTGGGGCTGCACATGTCTGGTACACGTCTCTTCCAAAAAATTCCATTAAAAACTTTAAGCAGTTGGCAGACCGGTTCATCCACAACGTTTTCTTTGGGGTGAGGCCACAGAAGAAGACCACCCACCTGCTCTATGTTAAGCAGGGGAAGAATGAGAGTTTGAGGGACTACATAGCCAGATTCAATAAAGAGAAGCTGGAGGTGGAAGACTATGAGGAGAGCATAGCTATGACAGTCCTGATTGGAGGAATCCAAAAGGGGAAGCTGTTATGGAAGCTTGCTGAAGACCCCCTAGGACGATGGCTGAATTACTGTCAATAGCAGGAAAGGTGATGAACACCGAAGGGGCGATGGCCGCAAAATATGAAGACGAAAAAGGAGGCGCTAGTGGGGGTAAATACCCTAAGAAGAACAAAGAGGGGAAGAAGAGATCTACGGACGACAAGTTCGCTGGTTACACCCCACTAACGGTCAGCTGTGAACATATTCTCAATGAAATAAAGAGTGACCGATCCCTCAAGTGGCCTGAGAAGTTGAGGGCAGCCCCCAACAAGAGGAACAAGAACCTGTGGTGCGAATTTCACCAAGACCACGGCCACATAATAAACAAATGCTTTTCTCTGAAAGATGAAATTGAGAAGATGCTGAAAGAAGGGAAGATCAGAAAGTACATCGACAAAGGTACCTTCAAGAGGGGCCGAGGGGATGACCCCAGAAAGAAGCGAGGCGATGCATGTAGATAAAGTCCTCAAAAAAGAGGGGACGACCCTTCTGATGATGAGGACGACCCAGACCTCCCGCCGAGAGACGACCAAGGCCCTGTCAAGAGGTTAAATATAATCTCTCTCGGAGTGGGAATGATCTCTGAGGGTCTAACAGGAGGAGGGTCTGAGGTCGCTGACAGGAAGGCCCATGTGGTTGAGGCCAAGGCATTGACGAAGACGGTACACTCAACCTCTCTAGATGCCAAGTCAGAAAAGAGGAAGAAGGTTGATATGGACACTATGATAGTGGGGTTCTCAAGAATGGACTTTAAAGGCCTCCTAGCCCCACACGATGACCCACTCATCATCACAACTAGGGTGCATGGGTGTGAGGTGCCGAGGATATTGGTCGACGGGGGTAGTTCTGCAGATGTAATGTTTTGGCCGTGCTTCAAAGCCTTAGGTCTCAGCCGTGCTAGACTCGTCCCATACCATCATCTATTGATTGGGTTTAGTGGGGAAAAGGTTCATCCCCTTGGAGTGTATGAGGCCGATGTCAGGATGGGGGACGAGTGGTCGAGATGGCTTACCAAGAAGGTCAGTTTCTTTGTGATGGATGAGCATGTGTTTTCGGCCTACAACATCATACTGGGGCGTGTGGCCCTCAAGGGGTTTGAAGCTGTGTCATCTACGGTCCATCAGATGATTAAATTTCCTACCCCTTACGGGGTGGGGGAAGTTCAGGGAGACCAGACAACAGCGCGAGAATGTTACTACAACTCTGCTGAAGAAAGAGAGGCACATAAGAGGGCTACAACCACTTACAATATTGATACCCTAGACCCCAGGGATGAGACGAAGCTAAAGAAAGGAGAGGCCGCGAAAGAGGTAGAATCCATCATCCTCGATGAGGATGACCCGGAAAAAACCGTCTAAGTCGGCAAGTCTCTGAAGCCCAATATCAAGGAAGACCTCATTAAACTGTTGAGGAGAAGATGAAGCGTCTTTGCGTGCAGTCATGTAGATATGCCGGGGATCGACCCTGAAATTATGTGCCACAAGCTCAATGTGGTAGAGGGAGCAAAGTCGATAAAGTAGAAGAGGAGAATTTATTCTCGAGAAAAGTATGAGGTCATTAGGGATGAGGTCAAGAAGCTGGAAGATGCTGAGTTTATCAGAGAGGTCATCTACCCTGAATGGTTATCCAATCCAGTCATTATCCCAAAGGCCAATGGGAAGTGGAGAATGTGTGTGGACTTCACCGACCTCAACAAGCATTGTCCCAAAGACAGCTTCCCTCTCCCTCGCATTGACCAGATGGTAGACGCTACCGCAGGCCATGAGCTCATGAGCTTTATGGATGCCTATTCAGGGTACAACCAGATCTTCATGAACCCTGAGGACTCGGACAAGACAGCCTTCATTACTGATAAGGGGACATACTGTTATAGGGTCATGCCCTTTGGCCTAAAAAATGCGGGGACAACGTACCAGCGCCTCATAAATAAAATGTTCGAAGACCAAATTGGGAAGTCTATGGAGGTCTATGTAGATGACATGCTGACTAAGAGTTTGAAGGCAGAGGATCATGTGGCAGACCTGGAGAGGACCTTTAATACGATGGACAAATACCAGATGAAGCTTAACCCGACCAAGTGTGTCTTCGGGGTCGGAGCAGGGAAGTTCTTGGGGTTCATTGTCAACCAAAGAGGCATCGAGGCTAATCCTGAAAAGATAAAGGCCCTTATTGAGATGAAGACCCCAAAGTCCATTAAAGACGTTCAGAGACTCATAGGGAGAGTTGCTGCCTTGAACAGGTTCGCGTCTAGGGCCACAAACAGGTGTCTACCATTCTTCAAAATTCTCAGGAAAGCCTTCGAATGGAGTGAAGAGTGTGATGAGGCCTTCAAGGAGTTAAAATCATACCTGGGGTCTCCCTTGTTGTTATCAGGGCCCGTGAAGGGTGAACGACTTTATGTGTACCACGTCGTCTCAGAGTCAGCCATCAGTACAACCATTGTAAGAGACGAAGACGGAGTACAGAAGCCTGTGTAGTTTAACAGCAAGGCACTCCAGGGGGCAGAGCAAAGATATCCAAGGATGGAGAAGTTGGACTATGCCTTGATCCATGCATCGAGAAAGATGAAGCCATACTTCCAGTCCCATACAATGGTCATCCTCACTGACTCTCCCCTTAGGCAGGTTTTGCACAAGCCTGAAAAATCAGGGAGGTTAATGGCCTGGGCTATAGAGCTGGGGGAGTTTGACATAGTGTATCAGCCTAGGATGGCCATTAAGGGGCAAGCATTGGCAGACTTTATGGTCGAGTTTACTTGGTAAGATGATGAAGTTAAAGACGAGAGCCTCGAGAAGACAGATACCCTACAGGGAAGGCTCGCCGACACACCCACAGATAAGGATGAGACAAGCACCGCTAGAAGGAAAGTGGCTGAAAATGAAGAGGGAAGATATCTCTTTAGATAGGGGTCACTCACCGAGGGAAGTTTCTCGGAAGAACATGTCGTGTGGAGTCTCTTCGTTGATGGGTCCTCTTGCGAAAGCGGGAGTGGAGCTGGATTAATAGTATCAGCACCTGACGGCACAGACATTGAGTACACCCTGAGGTTCAACTTTAAGGCCTCCAACAATGAGGCCGAATATGAGGCCTTGATAGCAGGTCTCTCCTTGGCCAAATCTCTTAGTGTCGGCCAGATTTTGGTTCATAGTGACTCGAGGCTAGTAGTGAATCGGATACTAGGAGCTTACGAGGCCAAGGACGAGAGGATGGCTAGGTACCTTGAGAAGGTGCGGTCATTACTGAAGAGCTTCAGAGAAGTGAAGTTAAAGAGGATACCTAGGCTTGATAATGGTCGTGCTGATGCCCTTGCTAGGTTGGCCTCGGCGACTAGGACAGAAATCAGGAGGACAGACTAAGTGGAAATTTTGCTTCAACCAACTATTGAAGATGCTGAGGGATCACTTAGCACTTGCCTGAATATTTCTAAGGAGGCTTCATGGATGGACCCTCTGATCCGATACATCAAAGAGGGGGAGATGCCAGAAGCTAGACAGGAAAGGAAGAAGTTGAGATACAGAGCTGCAAAGTTCACTGTCATTGGGGACACCTTTTACAAAAAGGTGTTTTTGCTCCCCTTACTTAGGTGCGTGCACCCATCTGAAGTTCCACGCATTTTGCACGATATGCACGAGGGGTTATATTCAAGCCACATTGGGGGAAGGTCCTTAGCGAAGAGAGTGGTCACCCAGGGGTACTGGTAGCCGACCTTGGGGAAAGATGCTGCGACATATGTAAAAAAGTGTGACAAATGCCAAAGATTTTCCACCATCCCCACCAACCTCATTAGACTCTTACTTCCATTACATCCCCGTGGCCATTTGCAGTATGGGGGATTGACCTGGTAGGACCCTTGCCTAGGGCCATCAACAACTATCGTTTCCTCATCGTGGCCATTAACTATTTTTCAAGATGGGTAGAGGCGGAGCCAATGGTAACGATCACAGAACAGAAGACCTTCCAGTTCATATGGAGAAATATTATATGCAGATATGGTCTCCCAAATACCCTCATCTCGGATAATGGGACTCAGTTCAAGAATGCATCCCTACAGAAGTACTGTGAAAGGGTGAGTATCAAACAATTCTTCTCTACACCAGGCCGACCTCAGGCTAATGGACAAACACAAGTTACAAACAAGACAATCCTAGACGGAATCAAGAAGAGACTTGAGGCGGCAAAAGGAAGATGGGTTGAAGAGTTATATGTTGTACTATGGGCCTATAGGACGACAGCAAAGACCTCTACCGGGGAGACCCCATTCATGCTTGCTTATGGCTCAGAAGCCATCATCCCCACTAAAATTGGGCTTCCTACTCATAGGGTACAAATGTATGACCCCCAGAGAAATTCAGAAGAGAGGATACTCGACTTGGACCTGATCGAGGAAAGAAGGGAAGATGCCGAGATAAGGCAAGCTGCCTACCAGCAGAGGACTGCAAGGTTCTACAACCAGAGGGTGAAACAGAGACCAATTGCAGTGGGGTATCTGGTCCTCAAAAAGACTTGGCAGAAGCCCAACAAGCTCCATCCTAATTGGCATGGCCCATATAAGGTCATCGATGAAGTCGTCCCTGGGACCTATAGACTAGAAATCCTAGAGGGGGAGCCCATTTCCAACCCCTGGAATGCAGATCATTTGAAGAAATAATATCTGTAATTTTGTAAAGTCTTAACGGACGACAGTTGTAATGGGTGTTGATCCAGTAAAACACAAAAAAATTAATGAGAAATATCAGTGTTTACTCTCATTTTGTGTTTACCAGTTCTAGTACGCGTGGAAACATCTTCGGAGAACAACCCTCGGCTATAATGAGGGTCAATGGAGGGGACGACCCCACCATTGTCCTCAAGAAAGCCGAGGGAAGACTTTAAAAACCATTAATTTGGTAATTATAACCCTCGGCTATAATGAGGGTCAATGGAGGGGACGAACCCACCATTGTCCTCAAGAAAGACGAGGGAAGACTTTAAAACCATTAATTTGGTAATTATAACCCTCGGCTATAATGAGGGTCAATGGAGGGGACAACCCCACCGTTGTCCTCAACAAAAATGAGGGAAGACTTTAAAACCATTAAATTGGTAATTACAACCCTCGGTTATAATGAGGGTCAATGGAGGGGACGACCCCACCATTGTCCTCAAGAAAGTGGTAATTACAACCCTCGGCTATAATGAGGGTCAATGGAGGGGACGACCCCACCATTGTCCTCAAGAAAGACGAGGGAAGACTTTAAAACCATTAATTTGGTAATTATAACCCTCGGCTATAATGAGGGTCAATGGAGGGGACGACCCCACCATTGTCCTCAAGAAAGACGAGGGAAGACTTTAAAACCATTAAATTGGTAATTACAACCCTCGGCTATAATGAGGGTCAATGGAGGGGACGACCCCACCATTGTCCTCAAGAAAGACGAGGGAAGACTTTAAAACCATTAAATTGGTAATTACAACCCTCGGCTATAATGAGGGTCAATGGAGGGGACGACCCCACCATTTTCCTCAAGAAAGACGAGGGAAGACTTTAAAACCATTAATTTGGTAATTACAACCCTCGGCTATAATGAGGGTCAATGGAGGGGACGACCCCACCATTGTCCTCAAGAAAGACGAGGGAAGACTTTAAAACCATTAAATTGGTAATTACAACCCTCGGCTATAATGAGGGTCAATGGAGGGGACGAACCCACCATTGTCCTCAAGAAAGACGAGGGAAGACTTTCAAACCATTAAATTGGTAATTACAACCCTCGACTATAATGAGGGTCAATGGAGGGGACGACCCCACCATTGTCCTCAAGAAAGATGAGGGAAGACTTTAAAAGCATTAATTTGGTAATTACAACCCTCGGCTATAATGAGGGTCAATGGAGGGGACGACCCCACCATTGTCCTCAAGAAAGACGAGGGAAGACTTTAAAATCATTAATTTGGTAATTATAACCCTCAGCTATAATGAGGGTCAATGGAGGGAAGACCCCACCATTATCCTCAAGAAAGACGAGGGAAGACTTTAAAACCATTAAATTGGTAATTACAACCCTCGGCTATAATGAGGGTCAATGGAGGGGACGACCCCACCGTTGTCCTCAAGAAAGACGAGGGAAAACTTAAAAACCATTAATTTGGTAATTACAACCCTCGGCTATAATGAGGGTCAATGGAGGGGACGACCCCACCATTGTCCTCAAGAAAGATGAGGGAAGACTTTAAAACCATTAATTTGGTAATTATAACCCTCGGCTATAATGAGGGTCAATGTAGGGGACGACCCCACCATTGTCCTCAAGAAAGACGAGGGAAGACTTGAGCATCAATTAAAATTGGTTAAAAACCCTCGGCTATAATGAGGGCCAACGCAGGGGACGACCCCTCGTTCACCCTCAAGAAAGACGAGGGAGGGGTTAGTGATATTAACATAAAGATTCACAATACAAATCACACAAGAGACAAATACAGAAGACGAAGAGAGGCATTATATTACATTACAAAATGAAAATGTTCGTCTGATAAAAGAGTACAAAAATATTAATTACACGAAGAGGGTATGGGCTACAGACATCCACCCTATTGAGCAATGTCAGAGGGCAAGGCCTCAACATCTATTGGAGATTCTTCTATGACCATGACAGGCCGATCCTCAGATGTGCATGTACCTTCTACATGCTGAGATTCCACTTGGTCTAGGGCTTCAGCAATAAGTGGATCATCCAGTTGAACTGCCTCAAGAGAGGGGCGGACGGACGATACTGCGTCAGCAAACTTAAGGACGACCCACCGACAGGCCGTCCTAATCCCACTCTCTAAGTACTCAAGACCGAAGCCTTGGAACTCGCTTGAGAGTTTGTAGGCCTCCACAGCATCGACCTCTGCCTTCTTCACTACCTCAGATAGCTCAGTCTTGTGCTGAACCCCCATGTTGGTCAAGGCCTCGTCCCTCTCCTTTATAAGCAAGTCCTTAGCCGCCATGTCTGCATCATGCTGCCTCATCAGCTCGTCCAGAACCCTTGCATGTTCAATTCTGGAACTCTCTAGCTCAGCCCTTGCAGTATCCAGCTCCGTCTGCAAATCGGGCTCGTGCTGGATGGCTCTCTCTGCTTCATGGAATTTTTGTTGGTTTTCATCCATCCACTTAGTGGCTGAGGTAAAGGTGCATACAGACTACACAAAAATAATAAACAGTTGTCAAGAGGCCATGAAAGAATGCAACTAAGGGAATGAAGGGAGAACAAATACTTGAGCTAGGGCGTGCAGACCATAGTCATACACTTTTGCTGGAGGCATCTTTGACAGAAATTCCTAATCAGCAGCCAAGGGGGCAGAAAACATGGACGCCTTGGCTGCCCGCAGGTTCGCGATAAGGGAAGATGGCTCAGCCTTCAGAAGTGCCAAGTTCTGGGACCAGAAGGCCCCCATGCTGGAAAAGGAGCTAGCCCCCTCAGACGACTCTACCCTCGCCCTCATCCTTGAATTCGGCCGAGGGTCAGTAGGAGCTTCAGGCTCTTTCCTTTTATGACGGTCAGCAGTCAGCTCAACAAGCGTCGGCCCCACGGACCTATTTTTCTCGGAGCCTGCTGAGGTTCCTTGCCTTTCTTCTTGCCTAGACCTGATAGCAAACTGGGAGCAGTCATTTCCCAAAGTTGATTCGATACACCAGAGGGACGACCTGAACGGAGGACGACACGTCAGAAAAATGCAGAGGCAAAGATGAAACACTTGAAAAAAGTAAAGAATGGGAAAAAATAATATAACTCACATAGTTCTGTCAGGGGGCCGACCCTCAGACCAGCTTCCTTGAGGAACCAAGGGGTCATCAGATCTTCAAACTTTGGAAGTTCACTCCCTCTCCCTCGTCCTCTCAGATATTCAACTATGTCTTTCTCTTCCAGACTAAGTTCAGGGTCTGACCTGGCCTTCATTAAAGGGTTAGACCATCTTCTGGGGACCCTCGGACCATCGGCTACAGGTTGTGCCTCTGCGGAGAATTCCCACTCTCCAGAGACAAAGAAGAATATCTTCTTCCAATTGTGGTTGGAGGTTTGTGCCACGTGGAGAAGTTTTTTGTCAGACCTCCTCGCCCCCAGGTGATAGTACCCAGGCTGTTTGGACGAGGAGGTGATATTGTAACAGGCCAAAAATACGTCGGCCGAGGGATCATCAGTGAAAGCATTCTTCCATAGGGAGATGTAGCCAAGGATCGTCCTCCAAGAGTTGGGAGGAATCTGAGAGGGGCAACGCCGAGGGATGACAAAATATCTACGACAGTAGGATGCAGAGGGAATCTGACACCAACCTTAAACATTTGTTCGTATACTGCAACCTCTCCCTCTTCACCCTCGAAGACCCTCTCAGACTCAGAGGGAACCCTCATAGTTATATTAGGGGACACTCCAAAGGCATGCCTACACATCAAGAGGTCACGATTCCTGACCGAGGAGATATAGGACGAGGCATGGGAGGTGTCAACTGGGTCAACATCCGAGTCCTCACCCTCGTCCTCAATCCCCTCTCCCTCGGCCTCATCACCTGTCAGAGACCCCTGGGGAAAAGCCATCTGAAAAGCGTGTGGGGATAGGGTTGTCACAGGGACAGCCTCGAAAGTAACCATACCCTCGGCCTGTCGACCTGGGCTTAGGTCAGACGCCTCTCCTCTCCCAGAAGGTCCAGCTCCAATTGGCGACGACGCTCTCTCATCCATCTCTCCAGAATAACTCTCGGTTGGACGACAAGACGACCCACAAGACTCAGATGGATCAAATGGCTTTATTGTGGCAAGAGGAATGGGGAAAATGGGTCATACCCAATTAGGGTCGGCCCCTCGTCTCCTCTCCTCCTCTTCCTCTACCCGTCTGATCTCAACAAATAACTTCTCTCTCAGGTAAGGGAATTCCTCAGCTAAGTTGTAAAGCCTCCTAAGCATTAAGGGGGAGACCCTACACTTGGAAGAATTTGGGTAACCTAACTACAAACAAATCTCATAATTGACCAGGGTGGACTTTTCGATCAAAACCAATGAATTGAAGGGTTTTCTATAAAGAATAATTCAAGAACAGCTTACTAGAGGTCACACCGGAAAAGCTATGGAACAACCTAGGAAAAATCTAACCCTATGAGATTAAAACAGGAAAATAAATAGAAATAAAGATAAGTAGGGCACTAGGGTCGAGGTGTTACCTGAGGAGAAATAGCGAAGCTGCCAAGCTTGAAGGTTCGAAACTGCAGAAATGGCAAGAAGGCTGGAAGCTAGAGAAAGAGAGAGAGTTCAAGCGTGACGAAGAAGAAGAAAGAAGTTTAAAAAATTGCTTAAATATCTTATTGATGAATGGGCCCATTAACAAGGCACAGCCCACGAGGAGGGCATCATTAGGGCGCAAAGTCCCAGGCAGTGTGCAGTCGTCATACCTAGGAAACTAGAATGACAAATGATTACCAGATTGGCAGGTGTCACTCATCAAGCAGACCATACACTTGTCTCAAACGCAACACTATCCCTCAGCCATCTCAATAGCATCTATAGCTAAGGGCTGGGGGGTGATTGATATACCCATATATACACACGGCCAGGCTGAGGATGCCCTACACCTGGATGGGGTTAGGATGACCTCATCATCAATACCGAACGACCCCTCAGGGGGGCGACCCTTCATCAGGCTCCAGATGACCCCTCAGGGGCCGACCCTCTATCAGGATCCAGATGACCCCTCAGGGGGCCGACCCTTCATCAGCTCCAAATGGCCCCTCAGAGGCCGACCCTTCATCAAGCTCCAAATAACCCCTCAAGGGGTCGACCCTTCATCAGGCCCCAGATGACCCCTCAGGTGGCCGACCCTTCATCAGGCCCAGACGACCCCTCAGGGGTCGACCCTTCATTAGGCTCCAGACGACCCCTCAGGGGCCGATCCTCTATCAGGCTCCAAACGACCCCTCAGGGGGCCGACCCTTCATCAGGCACAGACGACCCCTCAGGGGCCGACCCTTCATCAGGCTCCAAACAACCCCTTAGGGGGCCGAACTTTCATCAGGCCCCAGACGACCCCTCAGGGGGCCTACCCTTCATCAGGATCCAGATGACCCTCTGAGGGTACGACAGTATGAGGCCTAAATTGGGCCTGACTCACTATCTGAAGGAACTTTGCCCTCGGCCTCATTTTACAGACCGAGGGTGACATCATACAGCGTGTGGTTTGGGGGATGCGTGGAACAGTGCACGTGAGGCTCACAGGATACGTGGAAGACCGTTATAACCGAATCACCCCCTCACTTGAGGGAATATTATATCATCATTTGGCATCCACAGATGTCAATAGTAGATTAGCTAAATCATCATTCGCATGCACCATGCATACTTGGGGGGTACACTACACCCCCTAAGACCTATATATACTTGTCACCTATAACCCTATAGGGGAACACATCAATCGATCGACAGATCGATAATCATAACCCTAGCAAAAACTCTGCTTATACACACAGTAAAGAGAGAAAGTGAGCTTATGTGTATTGTATCCAAGGCCATTAGTGCCCATTCTTAGTGGATCACACACTCACAGTGGATGTAGGCCTAATTGGCTGAACCACTATACATCATTATCTTATTCCTCTTATACTCATATCCTTATACACACTTACACACTTATACACTTGCATCTCTATGGCTGCCATGGTTACTATTATTTGAGCTCATCATCACTTATCTGGTGGTGCTGAATCTCAGCATCATCAGACCCCCTTGATCAAAATATTTTCTTAATACCTTGGGTAATAGGAGACCCTCTAGGTGGTCTCACATGCCCTTGGCTATTCTAGAATAGCAGCCGGATACCCCTCTACATTAGTCCCCTTATATAAAAATCTTTGTGTTGGGTAGACCAAAGGGTTTTATGCGAAATAATCATTTTATCTTGGAATGAAAAAATTTCATACCTTTACATCATTACATTATTCGATTTGGAGTGACTGAGGAGTCCCTAGTGGTGGACCTCATCATCCTTAGTCATTCTCTTTTCTGCATCGATTTTGGGAAGAGGGGTCACTCTAGGTGAGTCCCTTCTCCCTAACTCATTTTACCTTGTTTCCAGTTCAAGCAATAAAGGGAGAGCCATTGGCGGTAAACATTCTCGTTTATGTGTCTGTCTTTGGGAGATGGGTCACTTATCTTGGACTCCCTCGCCCTGGATTTTACTCTTTGTATTTGCCTTTGGAAAATGGGTTAATCGAAGTGAACTCCATCGCCATAAACTATTCGTACCTTTGATTGTCGGTGAGGGGCCACTCGTGGTGGACCCCCTCACCACCAGTTGTTTTGTAACATTGCTCTTGGTCGAGGGGTTGCTCACTGCGGAATCCCTCGGCATAAACTATTGCTTGTTGTAACCTTGACTGAGGGGACATTTGTGGTGGACTCCCTCATCCTCAACCTGTTACTTTTGTTGGTCTTGGCTAGGGGCCACTCAAAATGGACCCCTCACTCTGATTCATTTTCTGTAGCATCAAGTTTGGAAAGAGGGTCCACTCAAGGTGGATCCCATTGCCCTAGGCTATTTTTTGTCAAACTTGCAATCTTGGGCAAGTGGAGCCACTCTAAGTGGATCCCCACACTCCAGGCTATTTCACTATTTGTTCACTGTCTTGAGGACTTCATCACCCAAAAATCTACTAAGAGAGTTGTCAACACTGATGTATAGAGCATAGAGAAATCAGTCAACAAAGTTGTTTTTAAAAATTAACAAACAAAAACATTAAACAACGACCGAAACTATAAAGATATGTTGTTAAATAATATTAAAGAGATTAAGATTCAGACATAACCTCAAGAAATGCAATGAAAACTCAATGTTCATAACTTCATAAACTCAAAGAAAAAAAATTGAAATCCTTAATTTAGATCATAATATAAAACAAAGACCATACCTCGTTGGAACTATGATATTTTATATCCAATAGTGAGATCTAAAAAGCATAGTATCAAAATAGTACAAAAGAATAATACCAATATATTTTCTAATCAAAAAACATAGTACAAAATCCCACAGTGGTGATGGTTATCCTTCGGTTAAATATAAAAAATAAATGAAAAAAAACTTATATCAGAAAGAGAGTTATACCAGATTGGCATTTGATCTAATGAAATAGATTAGATTATATTTGGAAAAAACCTGCACAGAAAATAATTCAAATGATGGTAAACCCAAATCACTATATATACAACAAAATAAATCCTAAAAACATTTACCCTTTATCAAATAACAATCTTTCTACACCCATCACTCCTCTCAAACAAATCAACGAAAACCCTAATTCCATATCTAAATAAGACAAATAAATATTTGTTAGATAAAAAAAAATTAGGGTTTTAAAAGTCCCAATTTCATTGAATAGAGAGAGCTAGGGAGATGAAATGATCTCCACAATTTTATTGAACAAAGAGAGCTAGAGAGGAAATTATTTCCCCTAATTTATGTTAACAAGCCTAAAATGGAAAAAGATGAAATAATCATCAACAGAGTAATCGTATGTGAGGAAACAAAAATTGAATGAATGCAGAGAGACTACCCGTCAGATGAAGGTGGATGTGAGGGCAGCGCGAGGAGCTGAGGGTGGCAGCTTTAGAGCTCATAGGATGAGGGAGACAGTGAGGGTCTATGTTTTGGTGGAAAGGGTGGGAGGGTTATGTTTTGGTGGAAGTGAAAAATGGGAGAGAGGTGAAATGGGGGGGAGTTCTGAACGGGTATCAAAGGTGATATAAGGGAGGGTTAGCTTATGGTGTCGCAATCTTATGACATGGCACAATATGCGACCTTTGGATCTTAATTGATGGACAAAGCACAACCGTTGGATGGTTTGAAATAATAAAACACACACCCATATTATATATATAACGTGAAATTTGAAAAAAAAAATGCAAAACTTCTCACTATTTCTCACTACGATATGTTGAAACTTCACATTGCGAAATTTTATCAACGAAAAACTCGTTGAAAGTTGCACAAAGAAATTTAAAACTTCAAAATTATATATCCTTCATGGATCTCTGTTGATAGATCTCATCGATAGTTTTCCAAATATATATATTTTTTCCCAAAAGGAATTGTATTTTGGGAGATATTTAATTTTAAAGTTTCCATACAAAATGACAAAATAAGGATCATGGGTAACTATATTCGAAAAAATATTATAAACATGTACAAGGGGCTTAGACTAAACATGTTTACAACCGGGGTCAATTCTTGCACACGTTTGTTTCTAAGGGGGATCAATTAATGGCACTTTCTTTTATTTATATTTTTTATTTCATTTAATTTATTATAGATATCATGACATGTTTCAATCCATTATTGAATCTCATAAACAAAATTTCCAAGTAAGACGCGAGATCAACACTCATGTTAATATTTCACACAAACTGTAATGGTGAATTTAATTCCACTCATTTCTAAAATTCAAGGTTAACATTGCAAATTTTAAAACATCGAGTCCAAAATTAAAAATGACCCCAAACTTTAGGATTAATTTTTTATTCTTCCCATGTATGGTCTACTTCTTATTCAAAACTCTTAGATAAACTGAATGATAAACTCCCCTCAAATTTAAACTGAAGTTATATAGAGAGTTCTAATAAGTCGTCTTGATTAAAAGCGTACAAATTTAATAAAGTTATTAAATTTTGTAAAAAAATGCGTGAATCTAAACTAATGGAAATTCTTAGTCATAATGGGATTCCAACAGCATTGGTAGCGAGTGACGGAGCTATGATGTTATTAGGGTGGGGAAGTGTCTACCCCAAGATTTTTTCAAAACAAAAATTGTTAATAAAATTTAAGGGTATATATGTTTAGTTTTAAAGTTGAAGATAAAACTATGCAGTCTGTTTCTTTGAATATTCAAACATACATAGAAAATCAGCAAACTTTGACACCCCATTTATCCCACTTTCCCACCTTTGTGCCTTAAAAAAATGCAGTCATTTGCCCACATTAACACCTTTGTGCTTTAGAAAAATTCTTAGCTTTAGAAAAATTCCCAAGTTCTCTCTATGATTTAGAATAACTGAGAGCTCTATTTGTCCCCAAATTTCAGGCCGACCCACCCTCTCACTTGGAAATTTGGTAATCGGAAGATAATGTTTTTATACATTCATCTTTTTAGAGATTGTCTATGATATATTTTTTTTATTTTCGACTTAATGTAATGCAACATGTTACTTTGATCAGTTACTTGAAATAATTTTCTTGTTGTTTGTTAGGGTTTTAATTAATTTTGTTGCAATTTATTTTAGGGCTTTGATATATGTAAAGTTTGAGTTAATTTATGTTGGTTGTTGTTCAGGATTTTCGAACTTGAAGTCGTGAATTACTAATTTGGACTAATTCTTGGATTGGGAATTGCTTTTGTGGTGTGTAGTCTCTATTGAGGTATTTATCCTAAATTTTAGTATGATAGTTTTTAAATTTGGATATCATGACAAATGTGAAATAATAAATACTAAGACAATACTATTTATTGTTTCATCTATGGAAAAATATTATAAAGAACTCAAGATAATGCTTCCAATTATGTGGTACAACCAACTGAAAAATATTGATGTTCAAACTAAACCTATCAAAAAATATTAGTAGAAGTCAAATTGAAGTTGACTTACACTACACCAAATCTGCAGAATTGTCACGGTCATTGACCTTGATAAGTTGGACTTGTCAAGGTCAATGGCCGTGATAATTCTGGGGGTGACAATATTTTTTGTCAAGGATGTGTCACGGTCATTGACCGTGATAAGTTTTTAAATATTATCACGGTCATGCCACGGTCATAGACCATGACAAATTTTGTCATGGTTTATAACCGTGACAAACCCGTGATAGTATTTAAAAACTTGTCATGGTCAATGACCGTGACACGTCCGTGACAAATACCCGTGACAAGTTTTAATTGTCACGGACTTGTCACAGTCAATGACAGTGATAATTATGGGAAGAATTAAAAAAATCTGTTAGGTAGAATGGCCACTGCCACTGCCCAGCAGTATATTTGTACCTGTTATAACAACATTATACCTGTTCAAACATCATATATCCAAATAAAATAGAGATAATGCAAATATACATTCAAAACAATATTTATATACGAATTGACACACCCAGCAATATACATCGTGCCGCATTGTTCGGGAAACCACAAGGGGGAGTTCTCCTTCCCGGGTATCACATGCGTGACGAGCACCTTGGACTCGATGTGTTGAAGCAAACATACATGAACTGGCATACCCTGGACGGTATTCGGGTCCCTCAATCTCCGCCCTATCCGCTGGCCATCAAATATGTCCAGTATAAACACACTCAACCAACCAAGTGTCAACATCGATTGTTTGAAGGGAGCCAAATAGGGGAGTGGATCATCAAAGTCCACACGTATCGGCGATGAAGCAACGAGGTCCACATCCTCATCATCCTGCACCTCCTCCTCCTGCACCTCCTCATTCCCTTTCCCCTTACGATTTCCGCTCAAAGAACGCTTCATGAATGAGAATATATCTTGGACCGTCGACTCCAAACGGGACAGCTTTGCGTCATGCGAGTCCACTGTTCGATCCAACCAGGTGTCGCTCATCTCCAATCCGATGATCCTAGATTTGGCCACCCACGAGCTCACCCCCATGTCCTCCCCTTTCGATCAGCACTAAGCACTTGGTTGAGTGCGTCTATGAACAAAGATGCCTTGTCGGCATCATATTACGACTCATGCACTTCCTTAATCTTTGCCTGAAACGAAAAAAAGCACATGATTAGTAAAATAAGTAAATAAAAAAATTATAATGTAATTAACAAAAAGTAAACTGTCGGATTACTTACAATCATGGGCCCGACACTTGGGGACACCTACTTATCCTTCCCCTTCTTCGTCCGAATAGCCACATAAGTATCGAGCCTATGTGGCCTACCCCCAGGGCCACTCCCTGTCCCCTGAAATAAAATAAAGTAAAATTTGAATCGGCCCCGCAAAGTAAAATAATGCAGAATAATATACTTCTGTAGTTATAGAAAAATTAAATCTTACCATCATCCTATGCTCCACCCCAGCATAAGACACCCGGCCGGAGTAGTGCACGTTCGTCTTTTTTGCCCGATTTTCCCTCCCCGATTGGCGAGATGCCAATTATCGCTCCCCGATCTCATTTTCAATGAACTTTTTCCATTGTGTCAATGAGATCGGCTCCTTCAGCGGGACAAATTCACACTTTCAGATAACCGACTTCCGGGTCTTCCCAAAGTATCGGGTTCGCATATTTTTCTTCCACGTCTTGTGTTGCTCCCTCAACTGCTCCAAGACGGAATCGCGTAGCTTTGGATCCAGGCTGAATTGTTCAAGTCAAACAAATACAATGTTAGTTGCGAATAAATATAAATATAAATATAAATATAAATATAAATATAAATATAAATATAAATATAAATATAAAATGAAATCAAAATTGAAATTGAAATATTCATATACATATAAATATAAATTCATTACCTGTAGTGCCACCCAAATAGCTAACTTGAGCTCATTTGGCACATCCCTCCAACTAGTGTACCCCGGGCCGATAATCGTCTTTATCAGCTCGAGGGATCTCGCTAATAGCCCCGTCTTGTTCTCATTGGTCATCCCCAATATTTCATATTTGGGGAGCCTAGGGGTCGAGGATCCCTTCTCGCCTCCTCTACCACCGAGCACAGACGACATCATCACAATCAACATCATCATCCTGGCCTTAATACCTGAAGGAGACATTTTTTGTAAAAAAAAATGTTGTTATTAGTACAAATCAAAATGAATTAGAAGAAGACATGCAAATATGTACAATTACTACAAATCCAAATGAATTGTTACTGTTTAACACCTCAATTTTGAATTCCAAAACAAAAGCATCTAGCTCATAATATGTACATTTACTAAAAATCTGAAACATCCCCACCCTCACCCCTACTGCCCACACACACGCACACTACACAAGAGTGAAAATTATAAACTGAAAATCAATTAAAAGCATTAAAAATGGATTGATAAAGTACAAATTGGAATATTTATTACAAATTGAAAAATTGTTTCAAATTCGGGTTATCATCAAAAATGGATTGATATTATGTAAGAGCAGCCAAGTCATCCACACTACTATTTAGACGCTTTGGCGCATGTAGAACAATTGACCACAGATCATTATTGATATACTCCAAGTAAAACACTTGGTTAACCTTTTAAAATGCACAAACAAATGGCTCATCGCTCACGTGGTCGTTGCTCTTCAACTTGGACAAGTCAACCATGATCAAATTGGTGACAGGATCAACTTTACAAGCATTTTTATCCTCAACTCTTACCCACTCACAGTAAAATACAACCTCTTTGGAGCTTATACAATCCAATTCAAATATATTTCGAATTACACAATAGTAAGTCATTTCAGCTTCAACGAGGTTTTTATCTTTTGCGCTAGCTCGAAAGAAAGTAAGAGCCTTGTATGAAATGCTCGAGTTCTGTACGTTTTTAATTTCCTCATACACTTTTGCGTCGAATATGTAACCGTTTAATCGATACTTTTTGTACTCTTGTGCCACGAACAAGGGTTCAAAGGCTAGACGAGCAAGCCTTGATGTCGCATCACCCGTCTTTAAGAGGTGAGAATATAGATAAATTAATTAGATTAGTTGTAAAGTTTGAGTGTAATGTAACGTTATATAACCTCCATTTTCATTATAATTACCTCTTGTGACAACCACAGCCTAAATTCGTTGTCTGATTATACCATTGTTTTTCGCCTTTTATTGTTCTCACATGCTTCATATTTTCTGCATATTACAAATTTAAACTTACCAAAATATTCTAAAATAATGTTAAACATTAAAATAATCTAAAATATTCTAAAATAATGTTAAACATTAAAATAATTTAAACTTACTTTTTCCATTTTTCGACATCTTCATGTGTGTCAAATAGATAACGAGCTACATGTTCATGTTGCAAACTCATTAATTTCAGTCGTTTTCCCATCACATGACCACCATCATCGATAAACTCATCAGTGACATCAACACTGGTCGAGTCAGGCATATATTCCCGAGTATATATTGATGACTCCACGGTGATGTATTCCTTTGCAATTGATCCTGCAATGTATCGCGTATTCTTGACGTAATCTTTAAGAACTTTCATCAATCTTTCAAACGGATACATCCATCGATATCTAACTGGACCACAAAGAAGTGCCTCATCGCATAGGTGTACCAACAAGTGAACTCCGTACGCAACATCATTGTACATCTTCAGTAACCTCATTCTCTTCTGCTTTATAAACTCCGTATGCATCATCAACTAAATCCTCTAACATATTATGATCTACGTCGTCCTCTTCTACATCTATCCGACTTGTTCAAGGTTGTTGTGAAGGTTGTTCAGGGACAAAAGGAACTTTTAATTCACCGTGAAAACTCCAAAATCGATAACTATCTTGCATACCCGGTCTTAACAAATGTTGTTCAACTATTTTCCACACAAACATCTTACCATTCTTAAACCTAGCACACAAACACGAAAACTCTTCATCATTATGACATCTCTTTGCGTATTTCACAAATTCATTAGCACCTCTGCGAAACACATCCCCCATTCTATTTGTCTCACCCATCCACTCTTTGTATTTCGAATATTGTAACACCCCGTATTTTTGACGATTTAAATAATTATGTGATTAATTATTATTATGGTAATAAATATGCGATTAACTATTGTTGTTGGGTTAATTAAATTAAAATGTGAGAAATTAATTTGTTATTAATCCGGATTAAAATAATTATTAACTAGCGTGCCAAGGGTTAATACTTATTGTTGTGAACTATAAAATATTACTGTGTGATATGTAATATGGAATTATGATATTTGATAAATTGTCGGAAGTGAGAAATACGGCAGTTTGGTAATTTAAGTCTGACACGCGTGTGAGTCGTGTCGGGACTAATTGAATGAAATAAAAAGAGAAATTATTTATATTGACTCGTATGGTCATTTCGAGTGGACCATTGAGTCTGGGAGAGTCGAGATAGTTAAAATAGTATACCAGGGTGTTTAGTTTGGGTCCCGGGGTGATTTTAGGCCTAACCGGCACCCCGAGAGGGCATTATGCTAAATTGTATTTTTGGGCTAAATTAATGGACGAAAATTAAGAGTAATTATATCAGCCTAGGAAAGTCCATTAGGGTGAATAGGTTACACAAATCAAGAACAGACATGGAGGGTGTGAGGGAGAACCAATTTCCAAGAGAGAAGGCTCGATTTGCACCACCTTGCATAACCGTGACCACCAATTCGTAGATCGCTAAAAGAAGAACACGTGTATACCAACATCACCAACGGATCATACCATCATATTCGAGGCAAGTGTTTATTACTTACTTTCTTTTATCAATAATCATGCTCATAGTATAGGTGGAATTAATCATGATTTATATGTTAATTGGGTGAAAATTGGAGATTTAAATTATGATTAAGGATTGATTTAATTAGTGGTTGGAATTCCTTCATGTATGTAGAGGATTAATCACGGAATTTGATTATATATTGATGAACAAATCTGGGTTGATTAGGTTCTTAAATTGAAATTTTGGAAACTAGGGCTTATGTGAATTAATTTGGGGGTTTAATATAATTATGGTGATTTATGACGAATTAATGATCCTAGGAGGTTAGGAATGACTTATAACCTGTTAGGTGTTGATGGGTAATGATGATGAATTGTTGGGAATTGAATCTTAGAGGTTTTTAGGTTCAAAAATGGTGAAAAACGCTGAAGTTTGGTGAAGAAGACGAACAGTGCAATCTCGCGCGATCTCGCGCGAAGTGGTTCAAACGAGATGGAGATCTCGTGCGAAGTCGTTCGAGTGAGATGGCATCTCACGTGAAGTCGCTCGAATGACACGTGGAAGTCGTTCAAACGACAACCCTTCTGGTTCGAGCGATAGAAGGAATTTTTGGGGATTTTTCTCAAAGTCTAGTTTTGAGTTTGCCGGTTTATTGGAGTGAGAGAAACTGCCAAATAGTAAATTTAAATAAGATGGAATTTTGGGAAAGTATGTGAGAATAAATACTTCAATTATTTCGGTATAGAGAGAGAGTATACCTTGGAGATTACCAGAGAGATAGTAATCTAAATATTTATACAATACGTAGAGATGAGATTAAAATACATATGAAGAGTATATATGTAGGTTGGAGAAATACCTATAATTTATAATAGGATGTGTGTATGCCTATTATGTGATATTATAGTAAGAGCACTAATGGGTGATAACCCGGGGGTGCAAGAACCTTATAGTTAAGCTCACTAATGAGCGATAACTCGGGGGTGCAGAAACTCTATTGTTAAGTGTACTAATGGGTGATAACCCGAGGGTACAAGGATGATTATTATTAGGCGCACTAATGGGTGATAACCCGGGGGTGTTGGATTATTATTGATAAGTGCATTAATGGGTGCTAACCCGGGGGTGCTGAATTATTATTGATAGGTGCATTAATGGGTGCTAACCCGGGGATACATGATTTTCTGTATATGTGCACCAATGGGTCTTAGCCGGGGGTGCAGGATTAGTATATATATATATGTATAGGGATGATGTGACTATATAAATATATATGAACTTGTGAATATTGCTACTGTGTGAAATTAGTAGAATTGGTAATAATAATAATCATTACATTGCACCAAGCGGTCTTAACCTAAGTGTGCAGGATTAGTGTATATATATAGGGATGATGAGACTATATATATGTATGAGTGTACTTAGGTAACTTTTTACTTTGTGAGACTAGTAGATAAAATGAAAATGAGAAGTAAGATAATCTTAGTGAATAAAAGATTAACCATTCAAATGATGTATAATGAAACTTAGTATGTGAGATAAACTGTTTGAATAGCGTATTGTATGGGAGATACGGGAATACTGCTAGTGAGCATAGTTAGTATTAGTATGGTTTCTGACTAGTTAGACTGGGAGGTATAACTAAGGGGAGATTAGATGTACGTTAGGCGTGCACAATAGACGAGAGGTGAGAAACTCATGTGAGAGTTCGATAACTAACATGCGTATAAGACTTGTTTTAAGAACCAGTTTTAAATACTTGCTAAATCATTTTTACACATCGGGCTCTGACCCATTTCTTGTATCTCTTCTCTCTTTTGCTATATATATGTATTATATCAGGTGCTCAGCCACAGGAGTATCAGATTTAGAGATTTGGATTGCTTGACGTGCTGCAGCTGTTGTGGAAGCTGTAGATCCTTGCAGTAGACGCATCTATCCTTTCCATTCAGTTTTATCTAGACTTATTGCTTAGGGCATATGTTGCCCACTTCTAGTTCTTTCATTAAAGATATTGTATTCAGTTTATTATATGGTTTAGAGTTTTAAACTAGGAGGTTTTACCAGTCTTATTTATTTCCGTACTTGATCCATGTTCAGTATTTATTTACATTCCTATGTGTGGCGAATGGTTTATATTTTAAGATGGAAAGAAATGGATTTACTTGATTTTATTAAAATTGGAAATGTTTTGACACCTAGCTTAATTTTATATTAGGGGATTAATATGTTAAAAAGGTTTTTGACAGTGATGCTGAGAATGAACCAATTGAATATCCTATTTTAAATTGGTAGAGGACTGATCACCCTATATTTAATTAGGTGGGGTGTCACAGGTGGTATCAGAGCATCAGGTTCTAGTGTCCTTAGGATCTTTGCAGCTTATTACGTTTCAGCGTATCGTTCTTTGATGTAGAGCCTTATGATAGGATTGTTGTGTTCCCTTACGTATGCGACTTACGTTCTCCTAATACGAATTATAATGGATGTGACTCATTATACGAAATTCGATGTGATTCGAACCCCGAACATTTTAGAACGACCAGCGAGGGTCGTAAGAAGAACCGCGGGAGAAGAGGCTCAACAAAAGACATAGAGTAATCGGGTAAGAGTGATTGGGACAAAAATCACCATGAGAATTACTTAAACTAGAGATAGTAAAATCATCACTCGGGAACTGTGGGTTCCTAGGACACAGTCATTGGTAACGGTGGAGTGAATTTAGGGCCACCTAGCATAGTTGATAAAGGGGAAATCAGAGGGAATCTTTTGAAAACGCATTAGTAAAGATGCAGAAAAGAAAATGAGAAAGTGTAACAGACCAGCGAAGGTAGAAAATTCGAAGGCAATTGTGTAGAGTGGGGCGTGACGGCACTCAGAATTTAATTTGTAGTTAAAAACTACAGCTCTTAGGAGCATCATGTAGTGATTAGAGGCAATCACCACATATGAAGATGTGTGTTTGAAATTTAGAGAGAAATTTGGGTACAATTTGACCGTGAGGTCTTCCATTCGATGTGATAACAAAATATGAGTGAAATTTTGATGTTTAGCACAATGGGTAAGATATAAACCGATCGTGATAGAAAGGTTGAATTGCATAATGAACTTCGTACCTGGTAGAGGGGTATAAATTACCCAAAGGGTTTATAGTTGATAAAGGACCCGTGAGTAGAATACCAGTATGGATGAGAAATCCATCTAGGATGACTAATGTTGATGTCATCAAAGTTATACGGTTGCTAGTGATTGCAGTCCTTCCAAGAGAAGGGAGTAAAGAGGGTTAACGAACCTGCTGAAGAGCAGAAACTGAATTTAACGGTGTTAGTGAAACCCCACATGAGAGTATACCCAATAGGGAACTCAGTTAGATGATGTTAAGTGATTAACTTTAAGAGGACGAGGAAGTCAATCAGGCTGTAGAGGCCAACCATAGTTCTGGATAGCTAGTGTAGCCAAAGGGACAGTGGAAGGATAATTGTGAATTGAGACTGTCAGTCCGAGAGAAGGACATTCCCAAAATGGTCAGTGGGACCAGTGACGGCAAATAGTTCGTGAAGTTTTCCTTATGTAAAGGAAATAGAACTACAAGTGTTGAATGTGTCCACAATTGATAAGTGAGACCGAAGAGATTAGAAATGGTAAACTGTGCCAGTTAGGCATAACGACTGGGGGAGCGAGACTTCCAGTGAAAGAATTTGGGGTCAAGGGAATTTGGCCCAGGAAATTTATAACCCGAGAGTGATGGGTTCAGGCTGGACCAGTAGAGTCCTCGTTAATAGCAGCATGCAGTATGTCAGAGTCTACGGGACTCGGGATGTAAACGTGAGTTTAATAAAGCTATAATTCAGGCCTAGAGAGCTTGGGCCAACGTTTTAATAATGGGCGCGAAATCCACAAGATGGAATAAATTGTCCATGGTGAGAGGGGACAACCATAGGATGAAATCTTAGGATGTATGACGATTGCAGATGTTCGTGGGTCGTGATGTCAGCCACGTGCTAAGACCCTATGATTTATAAGACTGGTGAGGTTTTGCTTCTTCCTTGTGAGTAAAGGATAGATTCTAGTGACATAAGTGTGCCACAACTTTTATGTAAATTGGAAACCCTAAACTTCGCGTGCGGGTCGAGTTTAGTGGGAACGTTAGTTTTAACAGTTTTGTGACAAACGTATTTCTCGTTGTTAGCAGGGCATTTTGATGATTGCCCGTGAATAAATCGGGTGGGCCCTAAGAATATGTCTTGTTGTTATAATTTACTACAGCAGTGAGTCAGCTTTAGTAGAGATTATTATGGTAATGTGTAGTGATTAATTATCGTATGGTTAAACGATAGTAAAAATGTAGTGATATGACTATCGTGTCGGATAATCCGGGAGGAGTGATCTTAATTTTGTGCGGCGCCACCTGAAATAGGGTTGGGACCATATATGTATATATATGAAACTTTTATGGTATTATAGACCTCGGCGAGTATAGGGTCTAATTATATGAGATTCCCGAGCATAGGTATTTATTTGTCTGTTAAGACTTAGAATACATTGTGTTCTTATCGAGCGGCAAAATATAGCTCGTTATATATCTATAGAGCCAAGTACTTGGGATAGTGTGGGCGCCATTCTTCATGTTACATTTTTAGGGACATGAGAGTGGACGAGTAAAATTTTATATCACAATACGTAGATTATGGGAAAGTACATAGTATGTACCGAAGGCTTTACGGACCTCGACAACCGGCTAGGTTAAATAATAGTGTATCGGGGGGTTCCTTGTTTGGATTTCGCTTTGCGAGACATCCCACGCATGAAACTAGCGAACGTCGGGAGTTGGAGAGAAGTTTGGCTGATATTACATAAGTTTTGTATGTTGGTTATTGTACCTATAGGAGGATATAATTGAGAGTTAATAATTCATTTATGACTTAAGGCCAATAGAGTCACCTAGTCTTAGTATCATTCTGAATGGAGCAATGATACCATTGAAGGATTGATTAAGTTATGGTTAGTGGGGCGGTTAAGTGCACCCCTACCACATCAGCATACCGAGTGTGCAAGAATTGAGGTAAGAAAATGTTATGTCTTTTGTATAATGATGCGTGAGGTATAGGGTGTATGGGCGCCCTAAGGGATTGAATCAGGTAGTGGATTGTGATTAGCACGTGAATTCGATAACATGTAGTCGGGTAAGCCGGAGCTTATTCACGACGTTTTGTCAGAGACTTATGTTTCAAGATAAGTTGAAACTTATTCAAGAGAGTATAAAAAGTATCAGGGTATAAACAACAGTGGTGATCATGGGTTACGATGTAGGCTAATATTGCAAGGATAGTCTTGCAGTGGGTCACCTGACGAATTGAAAAATGGTGGACAATTCGAAACCAGTAGGGGCTTCTTCCACTAGAGAATGGAAGAGTATCCCCAAGGATCTTCTCATGTTGCTAAGATGATAGGATTATAGGTGCTAAAATGCGATTGAGTACGACCTAATACTCACAGAGGGATGAGCAGAACAAGCGGTGTAATCGAATGTGGGAGAGAAAAAAATAAAATAAAATAATTTTATGTGGACCCTGAGATCTTAGGGGAGGACTAGAATAGTACCTTCCACTAGTGGAGTTTGTGTCCAAATAACTCCTATAAGTTCACGTTCGGGCAGAGTGCTAGTAGAGGTATGGCATAGTAAACTTTGTCATTGTCCTACTTGAGAGTTAAAGGTGGGGGACCAGTTATGATTTCAAATATCGGGGAAGGATCGATATTACCGTAGATATTGTGTGTGAAACATATATTGCACAAACAATTTACTTGTATGAACGACACGAGACAAAGTCATATGTATATGAAAAGAGGATAAATCTACTAAGGTGCAAATAGTAGAAGGCTAGATAGTGAATATCTAAAATAAAGTTGAAGTAGTGAAACTTAAGCAGAAAGGCTTGGGCAAGAGCCTATATGACAGGGTAACCTGGAGTGTAAATCAAACACATTTGAACTGTTCATTATTAAGGGATTCAATAGCGTACTATATGGGTGGTACGAAGTAGCTTACTTGTGAGCGTCGGGATGTGATGCGCAATATTTTTACAGCGTTATCTGTACCTGGTATACTATTTCCGAATTTCGGGACGAAATTCCGTTGTAAGGGGGGGAGTATGTAACACCCCGTATTTTTGACGATTTAAATAATTATGTGATCAATTATTATTATGGTAATAAATATGCGATTAATTATTGTTGTTGGATTAATTAAATTAAAATGTGAGAAATTAATTTGTTATTAATCCGGATTAAAATAATTATTAACTAGCATGCCAAGGGTTAATACTTATTGTTGTGAACTATTAAATATTACTGTGTGATATGTAATATGGAATTATGATATTTGATAAATTGTCGGAAGTGAGAAATACGGCAGTTTGGTAATTTAAGTCTAACACGCATGTGAGTCGTGTCGGGACTAATTGAATGGAATAAAAAGAGAAATTATTTATATTAACTCTTATGGTCATTTAGAGTGCACCATTGAGGCCGGGAGGATCGAGATAGTCAAAATAGTATACCCGGGTGTTTAGTTTGGGTCCCGGGGCGATTTTAGGCCTAACCGGCACCCCGAGAGGGCATTATGCTAAATTGTATTTTTGGGCTAAATTAATGGACGAAAATTAAGAGTAATTATATCAGCCTAGGAAAGTCCATTAGGGTAAATAGGTTACACAAATCAGGAATGGCCATGGAGGGTGTGAGGGAGAACCAATTTCCAAGAGAGAACGCTCGATTAGCACCACCTTGCATAACCGTGACCACCAACGCGTAGATCGCGAAGAGAGGAACACGTGTATACCAACATCACCAACGGATCAGACCATCATATTCGAGGCAAGTGTTTATTACTTGCTTTATTTTAGTAATAATCATGCTCATGTTAGTATAGGTGGAATTAATCATGATTTATATGTTAATTGGGTAAAAATTGGAGATTTAAATTATGATTAAGGATTGATTTAATTAGTGGTTGGAATTCCTTCATGTATGTAGAGGATTAATACGGAATTTGATTATATATTGATGAACAAATCTGGGTTGATTAGGTTCTTGAATTGGAATTTTGGAAACTAGGGCTTATGTGAATTAATTTGGGGGTTTAATATAATTATGGTGATTTATAACGAATTAATGATCCTAGGAGGTTAGGAATGACTTATAACCTGTTAGGTGTTGATGGGTAATGATTATGAATTGTTGGGAATTGAATCTTAGAGGTTTTTAGGTTCAAAAATGGTGAAAAACGCTGAAGTTTGGTGAAGAAGACGAACAGTGCAATCTCGCGCGATCTCGCGCGAAGTGGTTCAAACGAGATGGAGATCTCGTGCGAAGTCGTTCGAGTGAGATGGCATCTCGCGTGAAGTCGCTCGAACGACACGTGGAAGTCGTTCAAACGACAACCCTTCTGGTTCGAGCAACAGAAGGACTTTTTGGGGATTTTTCTCAAAGTCTAGTTTTGAGTTTGCCGGTTTATTGGAGTGAGAGAAACTGCGAGATAGTAAATTTAAATAAGATGGAATTTCGGGAAAGTATGTGAGAATAAATACTTCAATTATTTCGGTATAGAGAGAGAGTATACCTTGGAGATTACGAGAGAGATAGCAATCTAAATATTTATACAATACGTAGAGATGAGATTAAAATATGTATGAAGAGTATATATGTAGGTTGGAGAAATACCTATAATTTATAATAGGATGTGTGTATGCCTATTATGTGATATTATAGTAAGAGCACTAATGGATGATAACCCGGGGATGCAAGAACCTTATAGTTAAGCGCACTAATGAGTGATAACTCGGGGGTGCAGAAACTCTATTGTTAAGTGTACTAATGGGTGATAACCCAAGGGTACAAGGATGATTATTGTTAGGCGCACTAATGGGTGATAACCCGGGGGTGCTGGATTATTATTGATAAGTGCATTAATGGGTGCTAACCCGGGGATGCATTATAATATTGTTAGGCGCACTAATGGGTGATAACCTGGGGGTGCTGAATTATTATTGATAGGTGCATTAATGGGTGCTAACCCGGGGATGCATGATTTTCTGTATATGTGCACTAATGGGTCTTAATCGGTGGTGCAGGATTAGTGTGTGTGTATATATATATATATATATATATATATATATATATATATATATATATATATATATATATATATATATATATATATATAGGTATAATGTGACTATATAAATATATACGGACTTGTGAATATTACTACTGTGTGAAATTAGTAGAATTGGTAATAATAATAATCATTACATTGCACCAAGAGGTCTTAACCTAAGTGTGCAGGATTAGTGTATATATATATAGGGATGATGAGACTATATATATGTATGAGGGTACTTGGGTAACTTTATACTTTGTGAGACTAGTAGATAAAATAAAAATGAGAAGTAAGATAATCTTAGTGAATAAAATATTAACCATTCAAACGATGTATAATGAAACTTAGTATGTGAGATAAACTATCTGAATAGCGTATTGTATGGGCGATACGGGAATACTGCTAGTGAGCATAGTTAGTATTAGTATGGTTTCTGACTAGTTAGACTGGTAGGTATAAATAGGGGGAGATTAGATGTACGTTAGGCGTGCACAATAGACGAGAGGTGAGAAACTCATGTGAGAGTTCGATAACTAACATGCATATAAGACTTGTTTTAAGAACCAGTTTTAAATACTTGATAAATCATTTTTACACATCGGGCTCTGACCCATTTCTTGTATCTCTTCTCTCTTTTTCTATATATATGTATTATATCAGGTGCTCAGCCACAGGAGTATCAGATTTAGAGATTTGGATTGCTTGACGTGCTGCAGCTGTTGTGGAAGCTGTAGGTCCTTGTAGTAGACGCATCTATCCTTTCCATTCAGTTTTATCTAGACTTCTTGTTTAGGGCATATGTCGCCCACTTCTAGTTCTTTCATCAGAGATATTGTATTCAGTTTATTATATGGTTTGGAGTTTTGAACTGGGAGGTTTTATCCAGTCTTATTTATTTCAGTACTTGATTCATGTTCAGTATTTATTTACATTCCTATGTGTGGTGAATGGTTTATATTTTAAGATGGAAAGAAATGGATTTACTTGGTTTTATTAAAATTGGAAATGTTTTGACACCTAGCTTAATTTTATATTAGGGGATTAATCTGTTAAAAAGTTTTTCGACGGTGATGCTGAGAATGAACCAATTGAATATCCTATTTTAAATTGGTAGAGGACTGATCACCCTATATTTAATTGGGCGGGTGTCACAGGTATCCCATCACAGCTACCACAACTAATCACCTATTAAAGGTAAGAAGCGTATATTCATGGATTAGTATAAACAAAACTTAGATTTATAGTACGTTTCATTTAATTATGTCTTATTTATATTCGATTTTTAAATTTCAAATTCAAATTCACACATAGATTTATAGTATATTTCATTTAATTAATTCTATTTCCTCCATCTCCTCTCAAGGGTGAGTGGTCCAATCCCTTTCAAGACCGCATATTTCTGTAATATAGTTAACAGCTCATGCACATTGTTACGATTTGAGAAAAATTCGACAGCATATCCCCATAGTTATCCAAGTACATGACGTAGATTGGCAAGTGTCAGTATTATTTCAATTGATCAATTGAAATAATAGTCACACTTGTCAATCTAGTATGTATCCAGAGAAAATTAGGATACGACTGCAGAACTTCTTCCAAAAGTAACAACTTTAAGCCACTAAGAATATTATTATACATAAATTATGTAGTCCCAAACTATCCAAACGGGAGAATTCGAGAGATCTCATTACAGGGGTAATGACTCTCGAACGGGTCTAAGGGCTATTGAATGCGTACGCATAAGAACTATAAGGCTAGTATCTATGCCCACTATATGTAATTTCAAGTCTGTTTCATTTAATTATCATAATATATATATATTGTTCGTTATACAAAGTAATTTTCAAAAAAAGTTAAAAAATCCCACCCCCATATGGACAATAATTCAGTGGTCATGCCACTTTTAAAATTAAACAACCCATCATCGATCCACTATACTCCAGCCGCAATGGCAACAACAAATGTGTATTGCGTACTCCTTCTGATTCATCTGCTTAATTAATTCTTTTCATCAATTAAGCTAACAATTAAAGTATACAATTATTAATTTACTAATTTACAATGAGGGGCAATTCTACTTGCATATGAAAGGGGCACTAATTATTAATTTACAAAAAAAATTAACAACCAATAAATATTAAATCAATCAATTCTTTTACAAGGGGCACTACAATATGAGGGGAAATATCTAATAAACCAATAAAAATTTAATTAAAAAAATACACACATGCACATATACACCCCCTACCCCCCGCCCTCCCGCCCACCCTCACCCCCACCCCCTGCCCTACCCCCTCCCCCCCCCCCCACCGCTGCCCCTGCCCACCACATGCACACACACACATATATACACATGCATATATATTCACACACGCACATATACACACACACGCATATATACACACACAAACACACACGCACATACCCCCTCCCCCTATCCCTTCCGCCTCCCCCCCCCCACACACACACACATTTACACACATATATACACACATGAACATATACATACACATATACATAAATGGGGGAGAAATAGAGAGAAAACATATCAAAGTTGTAGAGAGAGAGAGAGAAAGAGAAGCCGCTAGAGAGAGAGAGAAATGGAGGGAACAAATTCGATGGAAAAAAAAGAAGGGGGAGGGTTTTTTACTGACAGAATTGTCACGGACGTGTCACAGTCATTGACCGTGACAAGGTTGTCACGGTCTTTGTCATGGTCAATGACCGTGACACAAAACGCATATTTTTGTGTCACGGTCATTGACCGTGAGAAGCCTGGCCACTAAAAAGTTTGGTGTAGTGTTATCAAATCTTCCTTATGATCTTAATTTAAGACCTCCTATTTCAGAGTATGATCCGAATGATCAATACATAGTTTTGTTTAGCATATTTGCAAATGGATCCTTGTTAGTCCTCAACGCATGTCTTTCTTCAAACACTTATTGGTGGCAAGGCCCGTCGTTTTAATTCCATGTGGTTCACCCAATTTAGGAATTGGTTGTATAGTGTAAAGGCGGATGCCGCATTTTTCTTGTATTGCTATTTACTTCATCCAAAGACCGTGGACAGAAATAGAAGTGATGTTTATATTTTAACAATTGGAAAAAAAACAAGACTTCAAGAACATGCTATAATTACTACACATAATGTCGCATTTATAATGGTCAAAATTTATTGCACCAAAATTAGCACGTTAAGACACTATTTGACAACCAATCGAAGGACTATCGGGTTGAGTAAGGTTTACGGTTACATGCTGTAGAGGGGTACACACTTGATAGCTCAAAGACTTGGCGAGTAGGCCTAATTGGCAAGGAGGGACTCACCACGAGCACAACCAAGAATTTGAACTTGGGCGAGGAGGGCCCTAGGAACGCTCCTCACCCCCACTTTTCCCAATGTTAACAGAATTAGAACTTGGGCGAGGAGGGCCCCATAAGGGCTCCTATCCTAGTTTCCCCAAAGTTCGCAGAATTAGAACTTGGGAGAGGAGGGCTCCTCGCCCCAATTTTCCCAAAGTTCACAAAATTAGAACTTAGGCAAGGAGGGACCAAGGAAAGGCTCCTCGACCCACTTTTCCCAAAGTTCACAGAATTATAACTTGGACGAGGAGGGCCACATAAAGGACTCCTCGCCCCTAATGGACACCAAGTTCATAGATATTGAACTTGGGCGAGGAGGCCTGCCAGGAAGGGCTCCTCGCCCCGAACTGCCCAGATGTCACAAACTTGGAATTTGGGTGAGGAGGCCCATTAAAAAGAGCTCCTCGTCCCAAACAACTTAGAAAATAATATAAATGAAGTTTGGATGAGGAGGCCCAGCATAGGTGGCTCCTCGCCCCAAAAATTCAAAAGTGACAAGAATCAAGTATGAATGAGGAGCCCCACCATGAGGAGCTCCTCATCCCCAAAAATCCTTCACCTTAAAAAATAGAACCAGTGGGTAAGCAGTTCCACCTAGAGTGACCTCCTCCCCAAGATTTGTTACTCACATGAATGACAAAGCACAACACGTGTTACTTTCTTGTATAGGTAGCCTAATTGATAAGCAAGGCTCAAACAGGCAAGTTGGAATCTCCTGGGAGTTTTGGCTTGGTGTCTAAGGAACAAGGTTTGTTGATCAAGCTCAACCACTTAGCACTATAAGATAGATCCTACGGGTCACCCAGTCCTTACACAGTTCACACCTAGTCACAATTGAAGTCAGCAACCAAGGGGTTGCTCACAAGAAATGAACATTTTATAAAATGATTTTAGAGGAGGTGGTCCTTGATACCTCTCCTCAACTTTGTAAAAGATTTTAGAGGGGGTGGTCCCAGAAGCTCCTCCTCAAGTTTATAAAATATTTTAGAGGAGGTGGTTTTTGATCCCCTCCTTTAGTTTACAAAGTTTGTACAACAAGTTACCGTTTTAAAATATATTTACCAAATCATATATTTTGTCTTCACGCACAAACATATTTGATTTTTGGCTTTGGTTTACACCAGGAGGCACCAGTCAGAGGGGACAAGCGGCTGCAATAGTTAGGGACAAAAGGGACATTATAGACCTTGTCCCTCACCAACCCCTTCAGTTTTGGCGCCCAAAACATGCCAACTCAGCCTAGCGCGTAATTATAAATAGGACCATTAGGCAAGGTCAAGTCATAATCATAACTTAATTCATATCATTACTCTGTCAAAATCACCCCAGATACCTAGTGTTTCTCTCCCTGTTCTCTCTCTAAGTGCTGAGTACTTTGTTCCGTCACTCCACCCTGACAGCCATCATTCTCATGAGTTTCTCTTGAGAAAAGTTACTATTATTGTAGTGAAGATCATCTGCTTGCAGGAAGAAGTTCATACTTGGGTTCCATTTTTACCAAAAGGAGAAGGTTTTATCAGGTTCTGCTTTAGAAGTTTTGGAAAACCTTGAAGATAGAGTCCATTGGAGTGGATCATGTCTCACCCTTTCTAGTTATTCATATACCCCAATACATCTACCCTCCTATATTTGGTGACTCTACTGGGGAGGTATTCTCACTTCCATGGACAAATAGGTTTCAACATATTTAAGCAGCTAGTTTTTGAAGACATTCCACGTAGGAATGGAACCTATAGTGACCCGACCACTCAGGAGGATGTGGTGGTGATCGGAGCAAAGATACCTGCTCCTTAGGAAAGGCAGACTAGCTCACCAATAGCATCTCCCGTGATAGGTACGAGTCTTATGAGCATGATTTTTTACTTCTTGAAACAAAACAATGTGGACCTAGTAAGTTTGGGTCAAGGTTGTGTAACACCAGCAGCTGCCCCCTCTAGTGGGTAACCACTCCAGTGGCTATTCCATAGAGATGATTCTTCTACGAAAGGTGGTGCCAGAGAAGGTTGTGGCACCACCCAACACACCAGTAGCAAAGGGCACATGTTTGGAGGAATCTCCCTCTAAAGCAGTTACTATGAAGGAGGTGAGAAAGTTTCTTTGCTCCACTCAAAGAGAAGCACCTCCTCTGTATGATGAGTTATAAGATCCTTACCCTCAGACTGTAAATAAGAAACCATACCCATAGGGGTACATTCCATAGAAGTTTATTAAGTTTAATGGCAAAGGACAAAACCAAAGAGAGCACGTGAAGAGGTTCGTTGAATACCTCGGGGTGCATGGAAATGACAAGAACTTGAGATTAAGGGAGTTCTACAAGACCGTCACAAGGAAGGCCTACACGTGGTATTCCCACCTGGATCCCAATAGCATTCCCTTATGGGAAGAAATGCATAGACTATTCCTCCAAAAGTTCTTTGTGATAGAGGATGAGTTCACATTGAGACACTTGGCACAAGAAGTGTAAAAGCCTGGGGAGGAGTTAATGCATTATATCAAGTGCTTTCGTGAGAGAGAAATGGATGTTCATGAGGAAGTAGTAGAGGCAAGGCTACTTAAAATATGTGTTAAGGGGATCTTGGAGGAATATAAGCTCCATACGATCACTGAAACTAGAGATGACACCTTTAGAGAGTTCACTAAGGCTGCCGACAATATAGTCATGATAATCAAGCCGAGGTCCTTAAGCTAGAGGATGAAGGTGCCATTGACTTCTGGAATGTTTCAAGTCTCGAGGAGATAGGCAGTCATCTATATGGATGGGAGCACCAAAGATAAGAAGGGAGGCTCCGGATCCAAGAACCACAGCTCGAGTAATAAGAGAAAGTTTGTAGAAGATGCCCCACCACTGCTACCTTACATCATGGCGGAAGCTATGGATTGTTATCGTATGTTGGTACGAGAGGGGGTAGCAGGTCCCCCTCGCTTGAATGGGGAAACTTCAATAGCAACTGACAAAGACAACCCTAAATATTGCGAGTTACAACAGCGGATGCAACACTTTATCAAGGATTATTACTATTTGAGGAGGATCATTGGCGAGCAGGTGGCCAGTGGTACTTTGTAGATACCTCCTGTTAATGTTGATGAAAACCCACTTACAGCTCATCATTATGCCACTGACAATATGGTAGTAGCGTATGATGAAGAAGTAACTAAAGATCTGATGGAGTGGAAAAGTGATCAGATATTATGTGAAGAGTTGGAAAGGCTCCCATTAAGCAGCAAGAAGAAAATTGAGCTAGAAAGAAAGCACGGGGAGTGGTTCTGCACTCCAGACCAAGAAGAGGATAGAGATAAAGAAATCGAGCAGGTAAACCTCCTAGAGGACGAGGTGGATGTCATCCTTGCTCTATATGAGGGAGGACATCTGAGGCAGAATACGTTTGTAATACCTAGACATATGAGGTAGGCCTAGAGTCTTAATGTGAATACATTGTGAGGAGCCCCAAGTTCAAGTGGTTCTTAGACCAAATAGAAGTGAAATATGACACTAGGGTGGTCATAACCAGAAAAGTTTTGGAAGTAGTACAGCAGTGAGGAGATCCCTTATTGAATTGGCAGGGATAGATTGGCAGGTTGATCAAAAGGTATACCTCTGAAGTGGTATTTTCGAAAGCATACAAATAGGTGCCTTACTTCCATAATCTCTCTCTATATGTCACAGCTATGATCAATGGAGTTTCATTTCCCAGAGCATTAATGGATGGAGGAGCATCCATTAACATTATGCCAATCAGCACATTATACGATACGAGGATTGATCAAGAGAAGATAGTGCGTGTACCACTACTGATATCAGAATTTGATAGCGCTATAATGAAATCCCTCGGATATGTGAATGTAGGAATTAAGTTGGGGAATTTCACTTCCCACATTAAATTCCATGTCATCAATGGTAATACCAGCTACCAACTTCTCATTGGGAGGGTATGGATGCATACCCATGGCATAGTGCCCTCAACCTACCATTAGTGTGCAAAGGCCAATATCAGAGGAACAGAGATCATAATCAAGGCAACACAAAAGCCTTTTTCCATTGAGAAGGCCCATCTGGTGAACACAGAGAATTTTGTGAGAAAGCTAGAAGAAAAGTAAGTGGTTGGAGGAATTTCCCAGCCAAGGAAATTTGTACCTGATCATTTGGGGAGGAGGGTGATCCCCCACATAGAAAAAGGCAAAAGGAAGGTGGAGGAGGTGGCTAAACCTCCTGGAACTTGTAAAAAAGTGATCCTACCTGATGGGAGAGTTATTTATCCTTCATACCCGTCTGCGCGGGCAGTGTTCTGTGATGAGAGCACCAACCCAATTCCAAAATGTTTTATTGTGGATGAGTACCATGTTATTGAGCATATTGAGGAACCACAAGAAGCTACAGAATGCATACATGATGGATCTAGGGAGCAGCTACAAGAATTAGAGGAGATTAACCTAGGGGTGGAAGAGGGTGAAAATAAACCCATTCTAATCTCCAAGAGCTTGAGACCAAAATATAAGGAAGAGCTTGTAAGCCTTCTCAAAGAGTTCACTGACGTTTTTGCTTGGAAATGCACAGAAATCCTAGGAATAGACCCAGAGATGATCTCTCACAGATTGAATGTTCTTCCCAACACTCTCCCATTCAGGCAAGCAACACGCACATACAAACCTGACCTCGACCTAAAGATAAAATAAGAGGTAGAGAAGCTTTTGAAAGTATGATTCATCAAGACGATTCAGCATCCTATGTAGCTCTCCAGCATAGTGCCGGTGGCAAAGAAAGACAAGAGATAAATTCAAATTTATGTGAATTTTCACTCCCTGAATTGGTCATGTCCTAAGGATGAGTTTCCTCAGCCAAGCTTAGATAGCTTAGTTGACACTACTGTAGGCCATGAGATGTGTACCTTCATGGATGGGTATGTTGGCTATAATCGTATTAAGATGGACCCGGTGGATGCGAAGAAGACTGCCTTTTCATGCCCCTAGGAAATTTCTACCACACACTCATGCCATTCGAACTGAAGAATGCCAGGGCCACGTACCAAAGGACCATGATGGAAATTTTTCATGATTTATTTCATGATATACTAGAATTTTATGTGGATGATCTAGTGGTGAAATCCAAGAAAGAAAGAAAGAACATACAAGACCTCCGAAGAGTGTTCGAGAGGTGTCGCAGGAATAAGATACGAATTTGAGGAGATGAGCCAAGTGAATTTGAGGAGATGAGAAGAAGAAGGCCTTTGAAAAGATCAAAGAAATTTTATCCTCCCCATCCACAACGATTCCACCAGAAACTGGGGCGTCGCTAATGCGCTACCTTACTTCAACAGAAAGATCCATAGGAGCACTGTTGGACCAAGAAAAGGAAGGAGTAGAAAATCCATTGTACTACTTATCAATAGTGATATCAGGTATAGAATCTGGATACACTAGCGTAGAGAGGCATTGTCTTGCCCCGGTCTTTCTTTCTCAGAAGTTGAGACATTATTTACTAGCTTCACAATTCACATAGTCACTAAGTGTGACCCCGTCAAGTACCTCCTCTCACGGAAGGTGCTTGTGGGACGAGCAGCAAGATGGTTTTTAATTTTGTCATAATATGATTTAAAATGAATAGTGCCCAAATCCATTAAAAGTCAAGTGGTAGGAGACTTGCTTGCCCATTTTCCAAGTGGGAATTTCGAGCCCCCCAGTGAGGAACTACTGAGGAGAACTTTCAAGCATGCATGGTGGAAGAAATGGAAAAGTGTGCAATGGAGTTCGATGGCTCCAGTGATCTTGGAACAGGAGGTACCGGTATTATATTGTCAAACGGTAAGGAGAAGATCACCCTCTCCTTCAAGTAGATTTAAAATTCCCAAACAATGAGGCTGAATATGAGGCCCTCATTTTGGGGATGTTGGAGGCACTCAGAAGAGGGGTCAGAGTGTTGTGCATACGAGGGGACTCCAACCTGATAGTAAAATAGGTTAATGGGATGTTTTCCCTCAAGCATGCTAACCTGACACCCTACAGATACATTATTCAGAGATTGTTAGGGCAATTCTTAGAAGTAACTGTGGAGAGACATGTAAAAACAATGAATAGGCAACCCGACTCACTAGCCACGATAGCATAAAAGCTAGATATAGATGATCCAAAAGAAACAATCATAGTACGATGAAGAACAGTGCCTACTAAGGTAAAATCTATATTCCCAAGCAACGAGCCAGAAGATTGGAGGCACCTAGTTATGAAGCAGCTAGTGACCAGAGAGTGGACAATGAAGATATTAGAGGTAGCTAACTACCACCTACGATAGGGAACACTTTATTTCAAGAGCCCTAGAGGGTTCCTAGAAAGATGTGTGGGAGAACAAGAAGCTAAAGAAAGGATAGAAGAGATGAACGAAAAGCATTGTGGAGACACTGATATTCCTTTTTACCGTCGATTGCAGCAAGGGGGCTACTATTGGCCCACCATGAGTGCAGAGGTTGCTCATCTGCAACAAGGTTGTTTAAAGTGCTAGAACCATTTTGACCATCCAGCGAAAGCTTACTTTTTGGAAGCCTTTGAAGATTGGGGGAGGCCATAAATAGCATATCTCAAAGATGGTGAGTTACCCAATTACGAAAGAGGATAGCTCATTTTTATTTGGTGGGAGGAGAGCTTCACAGGAAGGGGTACAATGAGAAGGAACTGATGTACGTAGCTAAGGAAGACACAGGAAGAGTGCTGAAAGAAGCCCATAAGCCCTCCCACATAGAGGGAGCCAAACTTTATGATCAGCTGATGACGTTTGGGTACTACTGGCCAACTATGGAGGCTGACTCCATTGGTTATGTGAAGAAGTGAAAAGCTTATTAAGTACATGGCAATATGGTACATGATCCTTCAGTTATCTTATAAATCCTAGCAACTCCTTATCATTTCCACACATGGGTATTTGACCTAGTTGGAAAAATCAACCCAGCTTCTCATGGCAAAGCTTTTATCATTGTGGATACAGAATTGTACACCAAATGGGCAGAAGTCATCCCTCTAAGGAGAGTGACTACCCAAGTAGTAACCCAGTTTATCAAAGTGTATATCATATGCAGGTTTGGTATACCCAAAGTAATTTTGACAAATAATGGGAACTAGTTCGTATGCAAGGAAATGGCCCTCCTCACAGACAAGTCCAAAATTGTGCACAACGGCTCAACCATCTCCTACCCTAAGGGTAACGATCAAGCAGAAGCCACCAATAAGACCTTGATAAATATCTTGAAGAAGATACTGGAGGGCATGCCAGGGGAATGGGATGAGAAGTTTCCCATGGTGCAATTGGCTTATCGTACCTCAAAGAGAAAATCAGCAGGGTTCACCCCATTCTCATTGGTATATGGTACTGAAGTTGTATTACCAGTGAAGTTAGGGGTACCCTTAACCAGAGTTTCTCTAAGTAACGGACGCATCGATGATCCACGACATGTACAGCTAGAGGCATTAGACGAGCATAGAGATAAGGCAAAAGAGAACTTTAAAGTCTACACCCAGCAGCTATCTAGAGCCTATGAAAATTTGGTCAAGCCCAGGGAGTTCCAGGTGGGAGACCTAGTCCTGTGAGCATCCACTCACCATCTTCGTAGCATGTCGGCATCAAAGTTCAAACCTAACTGGCAAGGACCCTGTGTCGTAAGAGGGGTAGGCAAGTCAGGTTATTGCCAGATTTCATAACCAGAGAGCTATTACCTCCCTCCATCAACTGTAAGTGGCTGAAGAGGTATTATGCTTAGCATTGTTAAAAAAAATCATTTTTGTTAAAGAATTTGAGCAGCTTGCTCTAGCACCAAAAAATTTCTTTTTTTGTAAAAATGATAGAGAAGTACAATTTTGTACATGATACAGAAAATGAAAAGAAATTAATAGCAACTTTTTTTTTAGCACTGCATGATTATTCTTATTTTTCCTATTGGCCTACGGCATAAGATAGATCCATCATAATATATATATATATATATATATATATATATATATATATATATATATATATATATATATATATATACTCTCTACTAGACTAGAAGAGGGTCTAAGATAAAGATAAATTTGCTCATTACACTTGGGGGTATATCCATCCCGATAGAAAAGTTTATTGAGAAAAGTCTCTCCAGGCATGTTAGACAAATGATTTTAATCTTATCACCATACAAGTAGGAGGACACCCTCCAAGTCCTATTAAAAATATATATATAGAAAATATTTTTTTCAGAGAATAAGTTTTTAACTTCCATTCTCAAAGAAAAAGCCTTACTTGACTATTCCACATAAAATATAGAGGAAATGGGACTAATATTCCCCTGCTCTAATTTTTTTTTAAAAAGTTTGAGGGAAGGAGAAGAGATAACCCTTTATCTCCCAGTTATTCCCTACTAAATGATAACCATGATAAAATATCCCACAGTTAGAGGGTACTGTTCTAAAAATGATAACTTGCTCAGATAATATGCAAGTACCCCACAGTTAGAGGGGACATTTCTAAAAATGATAACCTGCTCAGACAATATGCAAGTACCCCACAGTTAGAGGGGACAGTTCTAAAATGTTACTCACTCAGACAAAACGCAAGTACCCCACAGTTAGAGGGTACAGTTCTAAAATGTTGCTTGCTCCGATAATATGCAAGTATCCCACAGTTAAAGGGGACAGTTCAAACAGATGAAGTGGCCACAGAAAATTAGAGCAGGCCATAGTAAGCAGTTATCAAAGTCCACATAGAAGCAAATGAGCAATATGATAGAAACCAATAAAATACTTTTTTATTAATAATGACAAAGTTCTTTACATATGAAGAAGTGTACAAATGAAAGTCTACACAACAAGGCTATCTACCCACTAGACAACATGAAAAATAAATCTTGGCGGGAGCGCATGTCTGTATAAGAAGGAGAAGCCTTCTCAATAAGTTGCTCCTCTAATCTATCCATTCAAGCCTCATCCTCAGCAGCACCAGCCTCTATCTTGGCCACCTTAGCCTAGAAGGAATGATTCTGAGTCTGAATTCGAGCAACCTCAGCCTATGTTGCTGCTCCCTAGTCTGCCTTGAAGTATGGAGCTTCATCATCTTCCTAAAGTTGGTACTAAGAAAATAATGAACTAAACCAATCCAGTTGAAAATAATAGAAGCGTTGAAAATCATGAAGAGCCTGTAGAAACAGTGCAGCACTCTGAGTAGTCATGTTAGCAGGAGGGGTAGATAAAAAGTCATGAAGATGGCTAGCTAGGGCCTTCAAGTTGAAGACCGTAAGGCTATCGATGTTGAGGATGATTTGGGAAGTAAAAGTCTCAGGATGATGCTCCAGAAGCATCTCCAACACCTCGCGCTCATGTGCACGGAATCGGAAAGGCAACTCTGAACGCCATAGCGCACTCATTAAAAACCCAAGAGCCTCCACCTCTATATCATCATAGCATGTATTATGAGACTCAATCTATGAAAGAGGGATCAAAGAATCCTCGCCAGAGCCCGTATCACCGATGGCCTCAGAACTGTGGTCAGCCTCACGAGTGTCCTCAGCAGGGTCATCAATTGGATCCTGCGACGTGAAAAGTAAAAGGAGATAAGTCACAAAGAAGAGAACTAGCAGGAGGTGAATTACCCATGCTCAAATTGAAATAAAGATTATAGAAAGCTTACCCCAAAGTCCATGGGAGTCAATATGTTGTCACCAAAGCGGGGGCACCATATGACCTTGAGCACCAACCTAACAGAAATAGACAAGAGTTAGTATTTTTCTTTTAGCTAAGGAAAAAGAGAAATTTTCTAGATTTAATAGACAGTAATAATCCAGATATGACAGTTTAATACCTAGGGAGTGCGCAGTATAGCACTTACAGTAGGTCCCGCAGAACTAGGGACGGCCACCTCACTAGCCGAAAAATAAGGAAATATGAATGTGAAGGTGAGACAACTTGCACATTAAGAGAAAGAAGAAAAGGGGGAATAAAGAAAAGAGTAAGGTATGAAAGTATAAATCCTGACTCACAGTAGTTCCCCCTGGTTGTTCCACAGTCAAATGGACAATCGCTCCGCTAACCTAAAAATAAGGAAATAGGTAAATGCCAGCAATTATTAACACAGAAAATGTAAGCTCAAAAGATCCAAGAAGATCAAATATTTACCTGAGAGCTCCCCACTGAGATACCTTCCAGAGACTCCTCAGTGGTCAGATCAAGAGTAGTACTAATCGGAGGGGTGACCAAAGTCCCCTCAAGCACAAAAGCTGGTGGACTACTCACCTGAGAGTCCAATTATAAGCCCCGCAAGTAAAGGGACCACATCCACAGATATGTTTAAAAAATGCAGAATACAAAGATGTGTAACTAATCTAGCAAGTAGAGGTTGCAAAGATCGAACATAACACTGAAGTTAGTCCTGCGAAGCTAAGAACAAGCCCCTCAGACAAGGGGACTTCAGCTAGGCTGACAGAACCAACTTCCCCTATAGAAGATAAAGGAAAACTCGCACGTGCTACCTCAGAAACTGTCTCTCAGACCTTCACCATAGGCACTGCAAGTGAGGATGTCTCACTATCACTACCCTACAAGATAAGAAATATATTAAAATTATAAGTCTTTCGTAATAATGAAAAAAAAAGAGCATAAAATATAAGTAAAGACAAGTCGAAATAGTTATCGGGAGAGGTGCTATAATAATGCCTCCCACAGATACGATGGTTGCAAGAGCTTCCCTGGAGGTAGCAGGGACTACTAAAGGGGGAACTGAAGATGCAGATGGAGAAGTGGTAGTGCCAACCAACTAGCATAAAAATAAACAAAAATAAAGTACGAAAATGGAATCCCGACGGCACAGGAAAATGAATTAAAAAAGATAAAAGATTCAATGCAGGCGTACCTGAAGCCCCTCTAAAGAAAAAGGAGGGAAGATGATCGGTGGGATAGTAGCAATGGATACAATGGCCAAGTTATATCAAAATGGTTAGAAAATCCAAACATAAATAAAGAAAGAGATGAAGCCTAATGAGAATAAGCAATACCTGAGAGGTGGAGATAACCTGTGTAACAGGCTCGCTAGATGCAATAGTAAAAACTGGCCTATAAGATATAGGATGAATGTGAGGCCTATTTTCCATGGGAAAAAAAACCTGAGATATGGGAATCCTCCCTGAAGGCGATAGACCTGGGGTCGTGCCTCCCGTAAGCAGGTCTATTCCCCCAGTAGATGAAGTGCCACTGGGACAAGGTCCCTGTAAAAAACTAGACAAATACAATATAGTCATGGATGTAGAAAATATGATTGAGTAGAGAAATACCATAAAGACCACAGGCTCATAGTACCTCAGACAGTCCTATAGAGAAACCTCTCACCACCGAGGAGGGGTGAGGTGAAGAAAGGCGGCGAGGCCAAGAGAAATAGTCACCTATGTCTATAATAATGGGAGACTTCAAAATATATGCCTCAAAATGTAACAAGTAAAAGTAAGAGACTAAGGAGAGCTAATGTTTACCTGGACTGAAGAGGAGAACACAGAAGAAGTCCTCGCTGTCGTCGGGAATACAGTAGATAACTGCAAAAAAAAGATAAGGGCAGAGAATATATTGGTAAAACAAAAAAGAAAAGAGAATAATGACTGAGTAGATGGAAATGACAAACTGATAAGCACCCAAAACTGTACATCTTAGACCCCGAATAGATGTACTTTAGTTGCTAATTCTCGGCAATATGCGTCTAATGTGCTTAAATGTTTATCTTGTAGGTCAAACGTCTGTTTGCGGTGTCAAAAGTTATATATCGAGGCAAATGCGCGCTTTATGGAGTTAATTTCCTCTCCCGTAACTAAACCCGAGCCTAAACCTAACCAAAAGAATCACCCCAGGCCTGTGTGTGTTTAGTTTGTGTCTTTTTATATTTTTTTAGATTTTTAGCTTAAGTCATTTTTATTTTTAGGATTTATTTAGAATTTCTAGGATTTATTTTCTATTTTTATATTTCTTTTTATTTAGTATAATTTTATTTTGATTTTGATTTTTATTAGTTTTTAGTTTTGATTTTATTTTATTTTGTCTTATTTTATTAAGATTAGTTTCTAAAAGTTTATTTTTAGTCTTTTGTTTTATATTTTCATTAGATTTTTAGTGTTCATTTCTTTTATTTTATTATTTGAGTTTTATTTTTTTAGCTTAGGATTTTATATTTAGTTAATTTTATTTTTTTATTTGTTAGTTTTATTTTATTTTAGGTGTCCAAATTAAACACACACACCCTAACATTCTACACCCTACCACACACTATCCTACACCTAAAACGACCCTCACCCTCACTTAACTTCCTACACCCACACACACACAACCCCTCCCACTTCTTCTTCAACCTCTCACCTTCTCTATCTTCTCTCTCACACTCACCTACACCACAAACCCACCATAACCAAGCACACACCCATCTCTCTCTCTTACCCATCTCCAACCCCGAGCCACCTACTTGGACACCATATACCGTCGGCGATCTCCAAATCCATCCCCTCCGGTGATCCCCTCCTGCCGTCGTTGACGACCCATCGTCGGCTAGACCTCCGGCCAACGTCCCCCTCACCTTTTCTTTCTCCCAACCGTCATAAACCCGGACCCACATGCTTCCTCCCTTAAACCCCACCGCGAGTTGCCGGGGACTTCGCCGGCCAGCCCCAGCCATATCCGTCCTCAACCCACCTGAACCTCTTACTAACCCGACCCTTCTTCGAAACCGCGGCTGCAATTGGCCGCGACCCAACCAATCCCAAACCCGATTTTATACCTTTCCAACCCGCTGCCAGAGCTGATTCAATCAAAATCTCAAAACCCAACAACAAAACCAAGACCCATTTCCATTTCTCCCCTTCCAATCCAAAATCGATTTTGCCCTGCCAAAAGCCAATCTCAAACCAAAAGACTAAACATTTAACCCATGTGACTAATAAATCCCACTTATCCCCTTTTCCCAATCTACCCCCAACTACCTATTTCAACCCAACATCCCATTATACCCTCTAAACGAAATCAGATTATTATCTCCATTACCCCACTTCCCAAATATCCTCACACCTCCACCCAATGCACAAGTTCTCACACTTCTCCCACATGTTCACCCTAGCCCATTACCAAAAATACCCCTTAGCCCCATGTGTGCCATGCATCTACTATAAAAGAAGACTCAATACCCCATTTGAGCTTTGGGGATATCATCAAATTGAGAGAGAATTACATAGAGAAACACCACTTTTATTTTTTTTAGTAGCTTAGTTTTTTTTTAGATTAGAGAAAAAAATTCAATAAATTGAGTGTTGTAATTAATTAAGATGAATGAAGAATTGAAGAATTAATGCAATTGAAGGCAATTTTGGTTTGATTACTCCTCTCTAATTTTCATTTTATGCTCTTATTTGATTCTAATTTTATTAGATGATGATTATGGAGGGCTAATCATCCCATTCAAGGGATGAATTGAAACCCTCACGAATCCAATTTGGTTTAATTATCAATTATAATTTTGTTAGTTTACTTTGATTAGTAAATTTAATTCCTAATTATTTTCACATTGAGAAATGGAAAATCATCCTTGAGAAAGGATTGAAAATTTTATTATCATTTGATCATTTGATTCAAACTAGAGATAGGCTTATCACTTGATTTAAATGTTAGTATAATTTTCATCTACTCTTGTTTTTACTTTGTCTAATTAAAATTAGTTTGGTGAATCGATCCTAGCGGGTGATTCATTTAATTGATTTTAATTCATTGGAGTAGTGCTTGTGGGGATTAAACTTACTTTTCAAAAAGAATATTCAATTAATTCATTAGTGTAATGAGAATTAGCTTTTGAATTAAATGAATACTTTGGAAATTGATGAAATTAAAATTGTGCAAGTTAGATAAATTTGTGTGAATTGAGGATGTATTTTCCGTCCCTTGAATATTTTCTCTCACCACAGATTGTCACGAGAGTGGTAAAGGCACAAGCAGATGACTCGTTCTATCAGGAGCAGATAGTTTGATTATTAACAGAGGGAGCCGAGTCCTATACCGTTAGCTCAGACGGGGGATTACGCTTCAATGGGAGATTGGTAGTTCCAGAAGGGGAGGAATTACAGCACGAGGTGATGGCAGAGTCGCACGGCTCACGGTTCGCGGTACATCCCGGTGGGGACAAAATGTACCAAGACATGAGACGACAGTATTGGTGGAGCGGGATGAAGAGATATATTGCCGTGTTTGTTTCAAAATGCACCACTTGTCAACTAGTAAAAGTGGATCATCAGATACCAGCAGGACTTCTACAGCCATTGGAGGTCCCGATGTGGATGTGGGAGAGCATCTCCATGGACTTTATCACGGGGTTGACTACGTCACAGAGAGGCCACGACTCCATTTGGGTAATTGTAGACAGGTTGACCAAAGTCGCTCATTTTCTACCCGTAAGGACAGACTACAGTACGGGACACTATGCCCAACTCTTTATTGCAGAGATAGTGAGACTTCACGGTGTGCCGTTAAATATCGTGTCTGACCGAGACAAGATATTTGTTTCACGGTTTTGGGAAAGTTTTTAGGAGGCCATGGGCACGGAATTGAGTTTGAGTACGGCTTATCATCCGCAGACCAATGGGCAAACCGAGCGTACAAACCAGATGTTGGAGGACATGCTACGTATGTGCATCATTGATTTCGGGGGTGGATGGGAGCAGTATCTTCCACTGGTAGAGTTTCCTTACAACAACTCCTACCAGTTCACCATTGGCATGGCTCCATTTGAGGCGTTGTACGGTAGACCTTGTCGTTCCCCAACATGTTGGTTGGAGGTGGGGGACAACAAACTACTTGGGCCGAAAGTGATTCAGGATACTTCGGCGAGGATAGAATTGATTCGGAGTCGCATTCGAGTAGCTCAGGATCGGCAGAAGAGCTATGCTGATGCGAAGAGGTTCTTCAGGGAGTTCCAAGTGGGGGACCAGGTTTTGCTCAGAGTATCTCCTATGAAGGGGATTATGCGTTTTGGGAAGAAAGGGAAGTTGGCACCGAGATATGTGGGACCATTTCCTATTATTGAGCGGATTGGACCGGTTGCGTATAGGCTTGGATTACCGGAGCATTTGCATCGGATTCACGATGTGTTTCATATTTCCTCACTAAGGAAATATCTTAGAGACGATTTGGCTCATTCTCACATTGCCTTGGAGGACATCGACCTCCAGCCTGATACCTCCTATGAGGAGGGGTCGATTGCTATTTTGGACCGAAGTGAGCAGAAACTGCGGTCAAAGATAGTTCCGTTAGTGCGTGTTCAGTGGCGGCATCATAATGTCGAGGAGTCCACATGGGAGTGCGAGGATGAGATGCGCGAACGTTATCCAGAGTTGTTCTTACCAGGTACTTTCTAGTTCCGAATTTCGGGACGAAATTCTGTTATTAGGGGGGAAGTATGTAATACCCCGTATTTTTGTGATATTTATTTATGGGATTAATTGAATTAAATGTGTATTAATTGAAAATTAATCCGGATTAAAATACTAGCGAGATGCGAGTTGGTATTTGATTATAATGTGTATATATGACTATATATGAATATTGAATTATGAAACTTGTCGTGAGATTGAAATACGGCAATTTGGAAATTTTGTTGAGACGCGTGTAACAGTCGCGTCAGGAATATAATTATTTTAATTATAAAAGTGAATTTTATTTCTATTAACCGTATGGTCATTTTGAGTGCGTCAACGCGTCCGGAAGGGTCGAAATAGTCAGAAAACACTAGCCGGGGGTTTAGTTTGGGTCCCGGGGCATTTTTAGGCCATACCAGCAACGTATAAGGGTAGTTTGGTAATTTTGGATTTTGGGGAATTAAAACCCACAAAAATTAGGAATTAATATCTGATTTGGCAATTACCCACTAAACCCACTAATAACCTAATGGGCTACGGAGGTTATTGAAATGAGTTCCAAAAGAGTTCCTAAGGCAAACCCTAGCCACCATTGTCACTTTGGAGAAGAAGGCTTGTAGAGAGAGAAGAGAGGAGAATTCTGCAGAGAGAGAGAGAACCATTCATTAGATCGGCATCAAAATCAGAGATACACATAAGGCAAGTGGTTTAATTTTGTTTATGACAAAGAATGTTTCTTCCATGCGTAGGAGATTGACAAAATTGGTATTATTCTTGGGAGTTTGATAAAAACCCATTAATTGGAATTAGAACTTTATATTTTGATTAAAGGATTGCATGTAGAATTGCATTAGGAGGTTTATCCTGATGGAAATACACCTTGTTCATAACAAAAATGGATTTAATTATACCCATTGGTGATTTTAAAATTTTAGGGTTCATGTTCATATGATTTGGGGATAAATGAAGGGATTTGATGATTCAATGATGTTTAGGAAGAATTGGCCCTATATAAACGTTAATATATGACCGAAGTATGTTTAGGAATTATTAGAACCCATGAACAATTGTTGGATTGATGTTTAGATGAGATTAGAGGGGAAGAAAAGTTGGAAAAACGATATAGGGAAAATCTGGGCTCGAATCTGGCCACTCGTTAGAAGACCTGCCCAGGTCGTTCGAACGAGCTCGTTCGAACGAGCTTCTAACGAGTTGACAGTTTGACTTCTAATGTGAGGGATGTTCGTTCGATGACTTTCATTCGAACGAGATCTCATTAGAAGGCCCAGTTCGTTCGAACGAACTCTCGTTCGAATAGACTCGTTCGAACGAGACTTCTAACGAGCTGACAGTTTAGGCTTTTTAGCCTGTTTTGATCCCGAGTGTTCCGTAACCTTGTTTATATGTAGAGATAATAGTTCCTTGTGGATTAATTTTTATATTTGGGATATTTGGGATATAATGAGGAGTAAAACCTAGAAGTGTAGTTTGAACCTAAGGGAAATTATGAATTAGGACGTGAGTGTCTATTACGATGCGAGAACTATTGACGGCCTAAATAATTATATTAACCGGGAACATATAAATTGTGTAGCATTATATGTCGGTACGAGAATAAGAAGTGTACCACAAATAAATTATGGTGATTACTAAGATGTGTACTTACTTAGTACATGTATATGATTTTGTGTATGACATACCTACCATACTTGCTATCACGGGAGGTTTACGTTCGCTTAGGGCCCTCTAATCCTTGTGTTGCCCGAATTTAGATTGGTACCTCGATGAACATAGGTCAGAGAAGGACTTATTGGGATGTTAATAAGTCTGCTGATCGTGGGAGCGTAGGTATGTGCGTGACCCACGTGATGTGACTGTGTTCGCCTCCATTGCTTGTGATTGTTGTTATCTGAGAACGATTCCTGAGAGATTCGGAATGCGTGATCCTTATGTACGTGATGTACCGGGATGGATAGCAGAGTATGTGTGCACCGCAGCTTAGTCTCGGGGTGCTTGTATTGTATATTTATGACGTGAATAATATACACTTAATTAATGGGAACTTTCATGTGGGTATTGTGAATATACTTATGGTAATGTTTTGAGAAAACATAACGGGTTAACCGATAGTGAATTGTGTTACTAATTGAGAATCCGAGTGTATGTAAAGCCCTCTATTTAATTGATAACGCTAGAATGTAATATGGTAATCGAGTAGTAAAGGGGTAGAATGTATTACGGTTTGGTTAAATATGTATGTTATTTAGATGGGTACGGTACGTTAGGAGTGCACATGTAGTCGAGAGGTGAGAATTTCATGTGAGTGCACGTCCTAACATGTATTTTGCATTTAATGTTTTGATGTTATTAAAACACTTGTTGTTTTTAAAATGATTTCCACTTTCGGGCTCTGACCCATTTCCTTTCAAATCTATTTTTGTAAAAACCATTTTAGGTGCCCAGCCACAAGGACACCATGCTTAGGATCCTCATTCAGGTGACGAGCTGTAGCTGTTTGTGGAAGTTACAGGACTTTGTTTGTAGACGCTTCATCTATCTTGACTCTATATTCAGCATTTATCAGTTGTAGGGCATGTCGCCCATTTCTTTTAAGAGACATTTCATTTATTTCAGTTATTCAGACTTCGGGTATGTAATTAATTCAGGATTCAGACTTGTTATATTATTTTCGATTGTGGGATTGTTGTGAGGAGTTTTCCTCCGGACTTCTTATTATTTTGTTGGTTATTATATTGCTTCGTTATGGTGAATGGATTATGTTGTTCTTCCATTATTCTTTTATTGTATGTTAATCAGACTTAAATTAAAATTTGGCAACTTACTTTTTAAATACTAGGTGGTTAGTAACTATAAAAATGTTTTCGACAGTGATGCTACTAACTGGACCAACTTGGCATTTTGTATTAATTTAGTAAAGGAGTAGCTACCCGGTATTTAATTAGTCGGGGTGTCACAGGTGGTATCAGAGCATCAGGTTCTAGTGTCCTTTAGGATCTGTACGGCTTATTATGTTTCCGTTGAGCTTGCTTTGATGTAGAGCCCTATATTTTAGGACTGTTGTATTCTTTTGTATATGCTACGTTCTTCAGCTATTTTGAGTTTATAACTGCGAACTTATAGACTTTATTCTTGTTTCAGAATGCCTCCACGACGTGCACAATGGATTCCCAGGGATGCAACTCCAGAACCACAGCCCGCACCAGTTCAGGGCACGATGAATGCCGCCGAGGTTGCAGCCATTGTGGCCCAGGCGGTAAATGCCGCACTAGCCGTAGTTCAGCAGGCACCACCTCAGGCGCCGATAGCCGCGCCAGTTCAGGCACATGCATTCTCGTCTGCTTGGGAACGTGTACGTGATGCTTTTCAGAAAGCACACCCTCTGGAGTTCGCAGGTAGCTTTGATGTTGTGGTTTCTAGTCAGTGGAGGAAAGACATTAAGCGGCACTTGAGGATGTATGAGTGCACCGATGTCCAGAAGCAGATACTAGCTACCTTTAAGCTAGTGGGGTCTGCACTACAGTGGTGGGAGTCTATTACCACCGTGGAGGAGAGAGATACTCTCACTATCCAGGAATTTTGGGTGCGGTTCGACCGCAAATACTTTCCATCAGCTGTTCACACGGAGATGAGGAGGAAGTTGATGAGCCTCAAGCAGGAGGGTAAGACTGTGGCCGAGTATGAGGCCGAATTCACTAATCTTCTGAACATTGTTCCGGATGAGAAACCGACAGAGGAGAAGAAGATACAGAAATTTACAGACGGGTTGACTTAGAGGATCCGTCAGCATTTGTTGGGGAACCTATCGTTGGCCACTTACTCTGATGTGGTTAACGTTACACTGCTCTATTGCCAGGATCACTGCTTTCACATGGCTGAGGGCAAGCGATCGGGAGAGTCCAGCCATCAGGGCAGGACTGGAGGAAATGGTGCCAGCGGGGCACAATCTATTCAGGGGCAGAGACAGGGCGACCAGGGTTCCCAGCAGGGGGATCACAAGAGGTTCAGGTCGAGAAATTTCAGGCACGGACAGGGAGGTTCCCGGCAGAGCCATCAGGGTCCGAACGGCCATCAGAACCAGCAGGGTCAGAATGGTCAACAACATTTTTAGCAGGGCCAGTGGAGGACCGGTAACGGCCACCAGGGCCGGGGGCAGCAGGGACAGAGAGGGGGGAACTTCCCGGGGAAGTGTTTCGTTTGTGGTAAGACTGGCCATAAATGCCAGGACTGTCCTGATAGGGACAGGGCCCCGCAGCAGCAGCAGGGTGCTCGACATGAGCCACAGAGACCACTTTTTATACCTGCCCTCCCAGCTCTAGCCCAGGTGCCAGCACTACCAGCCATTCCAGCAGTTCCTGTGCAGCAGGGGCAGTTACAGTATGGACGTGTCTATAACGTCCACCAGGCAGCAGCTCCACAGGCACCACCCGCGATTGAGGGTATGTTTCCTATCCATGGTACTATGGGTCGGGTTTTGTTTGATACGGGGGCAACGCATTGTTTTATAGCTACACATTTTGCGAAAGCCTTAGGGTTGTTAGCAACAGCAGAGAGCACAGTGACGTGTGTAGACTCACCATTGGGGAGTGGGTCGCTTATTTTCTTTATATGCCGGGGAGTGGGGTAGAGATTGGTAGTTTGGTATTGCCTGCAGACATGTTGGTATTAGATATGCATGTGCACGATGTGATTATCGGTATTGATTGGCTCGCTGATTATAGAGCCATGATTGATTGCTTCGGTGGGAGCATTGTTTTTGCCATTCCGGGGTAAGAGATGTTTGTAGTGGCGATGCCTCGCCCAGAGGGAGGCTCAACCGCTTATTTGTACTACATAGAGGAGGATACCTCTAAGGAGGTTGTGATTCCTTTAGATTCGATCCCAGTTGTCAGGGAGTATTCTGATGTGTTTCAGGAGATACCAGGCCTACCCCCCAGTCGAGAGATAGACTTTGTCATAGACTTATTACCAGATACGAGACCTATAGCACGCGCACCGTACCGTATGGCTCCGGCAGAGATGCGAGAGCTACGAGATCAGATTGAGCAGTTGTTGGCTCAGAGGTTTATACGGAGGAGTACTTCGCCGTGGCGTGCCCCTGTGTTGTTCGTGAAGAAGAGAGATGGTTCACTGAGATTGTGTGTGGATTACCGAGAGTTGAATAAGGTCACGATACAGAATAAGTATCCGTTGCCTCGAATCGATGACCTATTCGACCAGTTGAGAGGAGCTTCTTTCTTCTCGAAGATTGATTTGCGATCGGGATACCATCAGTTGCATATCAGGGAAGAGGATGTCTCGAAGACTGCGTTCTTAACGAGATATGGTTCTTATAAGTTTCGGGTTATGCCTTTTGGTTTGACCAACGCTCCAGCAGTGTTTATGGACTTGATGAATAGGGTGTTCAGAGAGTTCCTTGATCAGTTCGTCATTGTCTTCATCGATGATATTCTGGTTTACTCCCAGACCGAGGAGGAGCACGCCGAGCATTTGAGGCTGGTTTTCCAGACGCTACGTCAGAACGAGCTGTATGCAAAATATGAGAAGTGCGGGTTTTGGCTGAAGGAAGTCCAGTTTTTAGGTCACATTATTTCCGACCGGGGAATATCTGTTGATCCGGGGAAAGTATCCGCGGTGAGGGAGTGGGGACAGCCCACGACACCGATGGAGATCCGTAGTTTCTTGGGACTAGCAGGATACTACAGGAGGTTCATTCGGGAATTTTCGAAGATAGTAGGTCCTTTGACACATCTGACTCGTAAAGGTGTGCCATTCATCTGGAGTGATGCCTGTCAGTTGGCATTTGATGAGTTGAAGGATAAGTTGACCTCAGCACCTGTGTTAGCATTGCCGAGACCGGGAGTTGAGTATCTAGTTTACACCGATGCATCCTTGCAAGGACTTGGAGGTGTATTGCAGTAGGAGAGTCAGGCCATAGCTTATGCTTCCCGTAAGCTTAAGCCTCACGGAAAGAATTACCCCACTCATGACTTGGAGTTGGCGGCAGTTGTATTTGCCCTTCGGATTTGGAGACATTACCTTTTGGGGGAGAAGTTTCGATTGTTCACAGACCACAAGTCCTTACAGTACCTATTCACGCAAAAAGAGTTGAATATGCGGCAACGGAGGTGGCTTGAGTTCGTGAAGGATTATCAGTTCGATATCCAATACCACCCGGGGAAGGCTAACGTGGTAGCAGGCGCGTTAAGCCGTAGGCCAGTAGACGAAGTGGCAGGAGTGTGGAAGGCAAAGTGGAAGGAGTTGGGACACCAGGATGCAGTGGCCCGATCATTCATGTCGGTGATGACTGTTACACCGCAGATTGTCACGAGAGTGGTAAAGGCACAAGCAGATGACTCGTTCTATCAGGAGCAGATAGTTTGATTATTAACAGAGGGAGCCGAGTCCTATACCATTAGCTCAGACGGGGGATTAGCTTCAATGGGAGATTGGTAGTTCTGGAAGGGGAGGAATTGCAGCACGAGGTGATGGCAGAGTCGCACGGCTCACGGTTCGCGGTACATCCCGGTGGGGATAAAATGTACCAAGACATGAGACGACAGTATTGGTGGAGCGAGATGAAAAGAGATATTGCTGTGTTTGTTTCTAAATGCACCACTTGTCAGCTAGTAAAAGTGGATCATCAGAGACCGGCAGGACTTCTACAGCCGTTGGAGGTCCCGATGTGGATGTGGGAGGGCATGTCCATGGACTTTATCACGGGGTTGCCTACGTCACAGAGAGGTCACGACTCCATTTGGGTAATTGTGAACAGGTTGACCAAAGTCGCTCATTTTCTACCCGTAAGGACAGACTACAGTACGGGACAGTATGCCCAACTCTTTTTTACAGAGATAGTGAGACTTCACGGTGTGCCCCTAAATATCGTGTCTGACCGAGACAAGATATTTGTTTCACGGTTTTGGGAAAGTTTTTAGGAGGCCATGGGCATGGAATTGCGGTTGAGTACGGCTTATCATCCACAGACCGATGGGCAAACCGAGCGTACAAACCAGATGTTGGAGGACATGCTACGTATGTGCATCATTGATTTCGGGGGGGATGGGAGCAGTATCTTCCACTGGTAGAGTTTGCTTACAATAACTCCTACCAGTTCACCATTGGCATGGCTCCATTTGAGGCGTTGTACGATAGACCTTGTCATTCCCCAACATGTTGGTTGGAGGTGGGGGACAACAAACTACTTGGGCCGGAAGTGATTCAGGATACTTCGGTGAGGATAGAATTGATTCGGAGTCGCATTCGAGTAGCTGAGGATCGGCAGAAGAGCTATGCTGATGCGAAGAGGTTCTTCAGGGAGTTCCAAGTGGGGGACCAGGTTTTGCTCAGAGTATCTCCTATGAAGGGGATTATGCATTTCGGGAAGAAAGGGAAGTTGGCACCGAGATATGTGGGACCATTTCCTATTATTGAGAGGATTGGACCGGTTGCGTATAGGCTTGGATTACCGGAGCATTTGCATCGGATTCACGATGTGTTTCATATTTCCTCGCTAAGGAAATATCTTAGAGACGATTTGGCTCATTCTCACATTGCCTTGGAGGACATCGACCTCCAGCCTGATACCTCCTACGAGGAGGGGCCGATTGCTATTTTGGACCAAAGTGAGCGGAAACTGCGGTCAAAGATAGTTATGTTAGTGCGTGTTCAATGGCGGCATCATAATGTCGAGGAGTCCACATGGGAGCGCGAGGATGAGATGCACGAATGTTATCCAGAGTTGTTCTTACCAGGTACTTTCTAGTTCCGAATTTTGGGATGAAATTCTGTTATTAGGGGGGAAGTATGTAATACCCCGTATTTTTGTGATATTTATTTATAGGATTAATTGAATTAAATGTGTATTAATTGGAAATTAATCCGGATTAAAATACTAGCGAGATGCGAGTTGGTATTTGATTATAATGTGTATATATGACTATATATGAATATTGAATTATGAAACTTGTCGTGAGATTGAAATACGGCAATTTGGAAATTTTGTTGAGACGCGTGTAACAGTCGCGTCAGGAATATAATTATTTTAATTATAAAAGTGAATTTTATTTCTATTCACCGTATGGTCGTTTTGAGTGCGTCAACGTGTTCGGAAGGGTCGAAATAGTCAGAAAACACTAGCCGGGGGTTTAGTTTGGGTCCCGGGGCATTTTTAGGCCATACCGGCAACGTATAAGGGTAGTTTGGTAATTTTGGATTTTTGGGAATTAAAACCCACGAAAATTAGGAATTAATATCTGATTTGGAAATTACCCACTAAACCCACTAATAACCTAATGGGCTACGGAGGTTATTGAAATGAGTTCCAAAAGAGTTCCTAAGGCAAACCCTAGCCACGATTGTCACTTTGGAGAAGAAGGCTTGTAGAGAGAGAAGAGAGGAGAATTCTGCAGAGAGAGAGAGAACCATTCATCAGATCGGCATCAAAATCAGAGATCCACATAAGGCAAGTGGTTTAATTTCATTTATGACAAAGAATGTTTCTTCCATGCGTAGGAGATTGACAAAATTGGTATTATTCTTGGGAGTTTGATAAAAACCCATTAATTGGAATTAGAACTTTATATTTTGATTAAAGGATTGCATGTAGAATTGCGTTAGGAGGTTTATCCTGATGGAAATACACCTTGTTCATAACAAAAACGGATTTAATTATACCCATTGGTGATTTTAAAATTTTAGGGTTCATGTTCATATGATTTGGGGATAAATGAAGGGATTTGATGATTCAATGATGTTTAGGAAGAATTGGCCCTATATAAACGTTAATATATGACCTAAGTATGTTTAGGAATTATTAGAACCCATGAACAATTGTTGTATTGATGTTTAGATGAGATTAGAGGTGAAGAAAAGTTGGAAAAAGGATATAGGGAAAATCTGGGCTCGAATCTGGCCACTCGTTAGAAGGCCTGCCCAGGTCGTTCGAACGAGCTCGTTCGAACGAGATTCTAACGAGTTGACAGTTTGACTTCTAACGAGAGGGATGTTCGTTCAATGACTTTCGTTCGAACGAGATCTCGTTAGAAGGCCCAGTTCGTTCGAACGAACTCTCGTTCGAACGAGACTTCTAACGAGCTGACAGTTTAGGCTTTTTAGCCTGATTTGATCCCGAGTGTTCCGTAACCTTGTTTATATGTAGAGATAATACTTCCTTGTGGATTAATTGTTATATTTGGGATATTTGGGATATAATGAGGAGTAAAACCTAGAAGTGTAGTTTGAACCTAAGGGAAATTATGAATTAGGACGTGAGTGTCTATTACGATGCGAGAACTATTGACGGCCTAAATAATTATATTAACCGTGAACATATAAATTGTGTAGCATTATATGTCGGTACGAGAATAAGAAGTGTACCACAAATAAATTATGGTGATTACTAAGATGTGTACTTACTTAGTACATGTATATGATTTTGTGTATGACATACCTACCATACTTGCTATCACGGGAGGTTTACGTTCGCTTAGGGCCCTCTAATCCTTGTGTTGCCCGAATTTAGATTGGTACCTCGATGAACATAGGTCAGAGAAGGACTTATTGGGATGTTAATAAGTCTGCTGATCGTGGGAGCGTAGGTATGTGCGTGACCCATGTTATGTGACTGTGTTCGCCTCCATTGCTTGTGATTGTTGTTATCTGAGAACGATTCCTGAGAGATTCGGAATGCGTGATCCTTATGTACGTGATGTACCGGGATGGATAGCAGAGTATGTGTGCACCGCAGCTTAGTCTCGGGGTGCTTGTATTGTATATTTATGACGTGAATAATATACACTTAATTAATGGGAACTTTCATGTGGGTATTGTGAATATACTTATGGTAATGTTTTGAGAAAACATAACGGGTTAACCAATAGTGAATTGTGTTACTAATTGAGAATACGAGTGTATGTAAAGCCCTCTATTTAATTGATAACGCTAGAATGTAATATGGGAATCGAGTAGTAAAGGGGTAGAATGTATTACGGTTTGGTTAGATATGTATGTTATTTAGATGGGTACGGTACGTTAGGAGTGCACCTGTAGTCGAGAGGTGAGAATTTCATGTGAGTGCACGTCCTAACATGTATTTTGCATTTAATGTTTTGATGTTATTAAAACACTTGTTGTTTTTAAAATGATTTCTACTTTCGGGCTCTGACCCATTTGCTTTCAAATCTATTTTTGTAAAAACCATTTTAGGTGCCCAGCCACAAGGACACCATGCTTAGGATCCTCATTCAGGTGACGAGCTGTAGTTGTTTGTGGAAGTTACAGGACTTTGTTTGTAGACGCTTCATCTGTCTTGACTCTATATTCAGCATTTATCAGTTGTAGGGCATGTCGCCCATTTCTTTTAAGAGACATTTCATTTATTTCAGTTATTCAGACTTCGGGGATGTAATTAATTCTGGATTCAGACTTGTCATATTATTTTCGGTTGTGGGATTGTTGTGAGGAATTTTCCTCCGGACTTCTTATTATTTTGTTGGTTATTATATTGCTTCGTTATGGTGAATGGATTATGTTGTTCTTTCATTATTCTTTTATTGTATGTTAATCAGACTTAAATTAAAATTTGGCAACTTACTTTTTAAATACTAGGTAGTTAGTAACTATAAAAATGTTTTCGACAGTGATGCTACTAACTGGACCAACTTGGCATTTTGTATTAATTTAGTAAAGGAGTAGCTACCTTGTATTTAATTAGTCGGAGTGTCACATCCACTCACTTTTATCACACACTTGTTTATATTTTTCATATTTTACTTTTAGTTTGATTACCCCATTTTATTTAGTTTAGTTTAAAACCTCACCTCACCCTATTGTTTTATTATTGAAAAAGCTAAAAAAATAGAAAAGAAAAATTCCGAAAAGAAAATAAATGTGAATTACAATTGAATTTATCTCTAGCTTACCCCCTTGGAAGTGGATTGATACCCTTACTTGCCACTACACTTGAGTTGATATTAATTTGTATGTATTTAAGGTTTTGACTAACTTGGAGTTCAAACAACGACACAAAAAAGGCAAAGTTATCCAATGGCGTCCTTACCATTCTTGGGAGCGTGAAGCACTCGGAGCAGATTCAATTTTGTAGTTCATTTATTTACTATATTTTTTTGCATTTTAGTACCGTTTTTTTTTAATTTTAGAAGGCTTGTATTAGGATTATTCTATTCTTGGCTTGTATTGTGGTGCTTAGAGACACCGTTATTTTATTTTTCATTTTAAAATTGTAATAATCCAAGACAAGCGTGATAGGGAAACCGAACAAGGTAGAGAAAGGGCGTCCAAAGGCGAGGATTTAGAAGCCTCTCTACCTTGGGTCGGTAGGACTCCCGAGGATGACTGAGACAGGCGTAATCTCCCCCCGATCGACTCAAAAATTTTCGGCACCCCACGGCGTAAAAACCATGGGAGGTACATTTCTCAAACCCTCGCGCCTCTCCTGTTAGCGAGACAATTCTTTTGTGTGCTCTTGTGTGATTTTATTCTCTCATTTTTTTTTGAATGGTTTGACGAATTAAGTTACTAAGACCTACACCCGGTCACTCACGAGAAGGGATTTCATCACCCGACTCACTCGCTTACCATTGTGTGCTACCCTAGCCATCACTAAATTTAAAATCTATTAACTAGGAAGCCCATAGGAGAATATTTTGCAAAGGCGATCACTCAGATTATTCCGTGATTTTTTATCGCCCGCGGACTTAATTAAAATTTGACTACCCCTTTCACTAAATTTAAAGATAAAAATTGGCTATGTGCTAGTTAGTATTTCTTCTTAACTTGTGTGTGGTCCAATTCATTTTTCGATTGTCAGTTTTAGTGAGTTCGTCCAAAATCAAGAGTCCATATTTTTTCCCACCTTTTCTTCCGAAAAATCCAAAAATATTTTCTTCTATTATTTTTCGAAAATCCAAAAATATTTTCTATCCTTTTGAAAAAAGTTTAAAAAACTCCAAAAAAAAAGTATTTCTATCCACATGGCCGAAGAACGTCCCTTACGGGACTACTTTGGTTATTTTCCATTATCACGCGACATGTGTGAGCGTGATCCCGAGCCGTCTCTTTATGAGATACTTAGTGGTTTCATCTCTCTCACGAGTATCGTTGGTATTCTTGACCCATCTCTGCACGCACCTCATTTTCCATCACCCTCGGTGTCAAGTGTCGACGTGTCTCATCCTTTGTTGTGCACCCACTGTTATTATGCCGATCACATGTCCCATGAGTGCCCTTACATTCCATATCCATATGAACCCACCATGGAACATGTGTATCCATATGACACTATTTCAGAACCCACCTCGGCCTACTATCCCAATACACCCAATCCCGAGTTGTGTGAGTACCCTAGTTATTCGTGGAGGCCTGATCACCCTTCCACGCAATACGAATCCCAACCCGATGTTGTGGATCCTCACACGTTCCAACAGTCATCATGGTAACCTTGTGCACCCCTTCACGATCAGTTCCCTCACTATGCACCCACTGAGTTTCAACCATTTGTACATCACGAAAGCGATCCTTTCGTGTATGATGAACTTGGCCCCACTCCCCACACTTCATTTGAGTATTCTTTGTACACTCGTGATAGTAGCGAGTTGTGTCCACCTCGACCACCACCACCACCCGTCACTCCACCGCCACCCTCCACATCCGCTCTCGAAAGCCTTTTGAAAAAGTTCATACTCGAGAAAGAGCAAGCCACTTAAATATAAAATGAATCCCTCCAACGGCTTGAACAACGATTAAATGAACTTGAGTGTGCGAGAGAGTCGGACATTCCCATGGATCCACCTATCGTTGCAACCGAGTGTGCTAATGATGTGTCCTCTTGTGACACGAATTTTGAGTGTGACCAACCCTACCACCCCGAGAATCTCGAAGTTGAGACCATTCCATGGTCCGGGCCTCAAGTCGACAATTGTGTTGACTTACCTTTCTCTAGTGAGCCTGATCCAATCCCACCATGTCCAAATGAACCCATCATTACGGTTCACACTCCCGAAATATCCAAAAATGTGCCCGAGCTTTTACCTTATGCCCCAATTGCATATGTCTCTGACATGCCCATTTCTTTTAAGTTAGCTCCGGCTACGAGTGTTCACCATTTTCCCGAGATAGAATTCTTGATATTTACTACTTATCCGGATATGGATGATGTCCCCCCATGCATGGCTCCTTTTGAGCCTGATATTTCTAGTGATTCCTCTATCTTAGATCTTGGTGCCTCGTCTTACCCACCCACCACATTCACTGATGCTACTCTTGTGGAGAAGTTGATCATTCACTTATTTATTACCACACTCCCTTGTTAGTATTCCTTTACTCCTCCCAATGAGTGTGTGTCTCCCACGCTTGAGTTGGCTCATCTTTCTCCAACATTTATCCCACCCGACCCACCCACTGTCCCTTCCACCCCACCACCTAGTTTGGATCTGGATTTTCCACCTTTCATATTTCCATCTACATTTTTAGATCCTCACCTGAAACCATCCCCCACCCATGAGAGTATTTGTGGTACTACTCTCTACTTTCGTTACATCGAGCTTGTTCCTCCATGCCTGCCACTCTCTTGTGGTGTTGATTTTTCCCATCGACAGCTCCCTGGTGTGTCACGGCACGACCATTATCATCGCCCATTCATAAAACTGTCGTGTGATTTCTCTAAGCCCCACCCCATCACTATTTCCAAACCCTTTTGCCTTCCTCACCAACTAGAGCACCATGAGTATAGGGACCTAGTTGCCCTCACCTTTCGGCTCAATAAGGCCCGTGACCGATGCATCTTCACCCATTCCACCCTCACCCTTACCCTAATCCCCACCCACCCATGGTCCACCGATGCTTTGCATCATGTGATGCACTTTGCCATACAAGTGCATTGACCCCTTTAGCCTTTATCCAGCAAGACTGGCGCTTCAGTCTTGTTTGGGGGTGATTCTCATCACCTAATTTTTCTATTGCCCCACACTTTCATAGATCTTATCTTTAGGGTGAGATTCCTTCGGTCTGGCTGAAGACATTAAACTTAGCGCTACCGAGAGGCAGCTCGCGTTTCTTGTACTAGTCTCATCCTGTTTGGGGGTGGTGTTTCACATCACCCTATACTTTATCATGTTTGTAGACTTATACACATTTTTTCTCTTATCATTTATTCAGGTTTAATCTTGGCTACATCTTTCCACTTCATTAGCGGTTGATTCTGGTAATCTCTTTCCTACCTTATGCTCTCAATTTTAAAAATCATTTTACTTAACATCGAGGACGATGTTCCTTTTTGTTTGGGGGTGGGGAATTTTATCAAAATCGTGCCTCTTTTGAAAAATTTTAATTTTTGAAGCTGATTTTTAAAATTTCATGCAGTTTCTTTCATCTCACTCATTGATGTGAATTTTCAATCATCCATCTTTCAAAGTCTAGGAATCAAGCTACAGGATTTATCTTTTATAAATAGCTTATGTAATACGTAGCAAGTCATGTTGCACCATGAATTTCTATACTCAACAAAATTTGTGCACTTATCACGTCACTACGGTTTAGAGTTGAGGAGTACTACAATTCTAAAGATAACCTTAAGGATTACTAGTCGAGACTTTAGCTTGTGAGATTTGTGCCTTTCACCCTTTCTGAGTGTTTTACACAATCTTCGAGTCACAAGTTGATTCAACTTCTTTTGGGTCCGCACTTAATTGTTGTACGATCTCATTATTCTTCACTAAATTTTTGGCTTGATCACTGAGAATGACATCTCTTTCGAGTTGTAAGAAACACGTGTCTCGAAATTTATCCCGAATAATAGATTTTCATCCATACACTTACCATTCCCATGCTCTTCCATATTCCCACATATTCCCCTCATCATCCATACACATTCCCCACTCCATTCATATATCATCTTTTATTTTCAAATAAAAGAGTGTGATTTCAAATGTAAATGTCTTCATTGTTGGTTTGAAAAGATAGAAAAAAGAAAAAGGAAAAAAAATGCAAAAATAGAAAAAAGAAAAAAGAAAAAGAAAAAAAATAGAGAAAAAGAAAAGAAAGAGAGTTTGTAGTTTGAAATAAAGACATTTGTTCTTCAAGTATAGAACACTCTCCCATCGCATATCCAACCATCTTCCATCCATCATCCATACATCACCATCCTACCTCATATCATCATATCCTTTCCATCTCATTTCCCCTCACCCATAATCATCCATATTTTCCCTAGGTCTTCGGGCAAATGAAAGTCAACGTGGTGAATAACTCGACGTTCTCACTATAGTGATTAGCATTTCTTTCATGAGATCACTTTTCTTTCTAATTGTTTGTTCTTTCTTATGTGTGTGTGAGACGTTTGAACTTGCTTACATTTACTCACCTCCTCACACACAAGAGCGATACACTAACCCTAATCTCCAGAGCTCATTTGAGAGAGTCATATCCAGCGAGATTTGAAGTTAAAGAGTTGATTCCGACAAGGCAATCTAGGAATTACTCTTGTGATACTCGACCCGTTTTGATGATTCACACTACACACTTTGAGTTCTAGGAAGGATGTGACTTGAATATTTACTTAGCTTAATCTTTTTACACATTCTAGCTTGTATTTCTGAAATCAAATATTTCTCATGTGAAGGATTGTGCGATTATTCTATGTCTAATAGACATTGACTGTCTTTCAATAAATCTTTGCAAATAAGAATTTTGTGGTTATATTCCCTGCAAACCCTCACGAGACACAACTCGTCCTGTAGGGCAAGTGCCCGCGAAATTGGTAGACTTTTGGTTTCTTATCTTTCTCTTTCTCTCTATCTTATTGCTCGAGGACTAACAACGCTCTGTTTGGGGGTGGTGTGATAAGCACCCAAAACTGTACATTTTATACCCCGAATAGACGTACTTTAGTTGCTAATCCTCGGCAATATGGGTCTTATGTTCTTAAATGTTTATCTTGTAGATCAAACGTCCGTTTGCGGTGTCAAAAACTATATATCGAGGCAAATGCGCGTTTTATGGAGTTAATTCCCTCTCCCGTAACCGAACACGAGCCTAAACCTAGCCCAAAGAATCACCCCAAGCATGTGTGTGTTTAGTTTGAGTCTTTTTATATTTTTTAGATTTTAAGTTTGAGTCATTTTTATTTTTAGGATTTATTTTAGATTTATTTAGAATTTCTAGGATTTATTTTCTATTTTTATATTTCTTTTTATTTAGTATAATTTTATTTTTATTTTGATTTTTTTTAGTTTTTAGTTTTGATTTTATTTTATTTTGTCTTATTTTATTAAGATTAGTTTCTAAAAGTTTATTTTTAGTCTTTTGTTTTTTATTTTCATTAGATTTTTAGTGTTCATTTCTTTTATTTTATTATTTGAGTTTTATTTTTTTAGATTAGGATTTTATATTTAGTTAATTTTATTTTTTTATTTGTTAGTTTTATTTCGAGTTAGTTTTATTTTATTTTAGGTGTCCAAATTAAACACACACACCCTAACATTCTACACCCTACCACACACTATCCTACACCAAAAACGACCCTCACCCTCACTTAACTTCCTACACCCACACACACACAACCCCTCCCACTTCTTCTTCAACCTCTCACCTTCTCTCTCTTCTCTCTCACACTCACCTACACCACAAACCCACCATAACCAAGCACACACCCATCTCTCTCTCTTACCCATCTACAACCCCGAGCCACCTGCTTGGACACCATATACCGCCGGCGATCTCCAAATCCATCCCCTCCGGCGATCCCCTCCTGCCGTCGTTGACGACCCATTGTCGGCTGGACCTCCGGCCAACGTCCCCCTCACCTCTTCTCTCTACCAACCGTCATAAACCCGGACCCACATGCTTCCTCCCTTAAACCCCACCGTGAGTCTCCGGGGACTTCGCCGACCAGCCCCAGCCATATCCATCCTCAACCCACCTAGACCTCCTACTAACTCGACCCTGCTCCAAAACCGTGGCCTGCAACCGACTGTGACCCAACCAATCCCAAACCCGATTGTATACCGTTCCAACCCGCTGCCAGAACCGATTCAATCCAAATCTCAAAAACCCAACAACAAAACCAAGACCCATTTCCATTTCTCCCCTTCCAAGCCAAAATCTATTTTGCCCTGCCAAAAGCCAATCTCAAACCAAATGACTAAACATTTAACCCATGTGACTAATAAATCCCATTTATCCCCTTTTCCCAATCTACCCCCAACTATCTATTTCAACCCAACTTCCCATTAGACCCTCTAAACGAAATCAGATTATTATCTCCATTACCCCACTTCCCAAATATCCTCACACCTCCACCCCATGCACATGTGGTTACACTTATCCCATTACCAAAAATACCCCTTAGCCCCATGTGTGCCATGCATCTACTATAAAAGAAGACTCAAGACCCCATTTGAGCTTTGGGGATATCATCAAATAGAGAGAGAATTTGATAGAGAAACACCATTTTTATTTTTTTTAGTAGCTTAGTTTTTTTTAGATTAGAGAAAAAAAATTCAATAAATTGAGTGTTGTAATTAATTGAGATGAATGAAGAATTGAAGAATTAATGCAATTGAAGGCAATTTTGGTTTGATTACTCCTCTCTAATTTTCATTTTATGCTCTTATTTGATTCTATTTTTTATTGGATGATGAATATAGAGGGCTAATCATCCCATTCAAGGGATGAATTGAAAGCCTCATGAATCCAATTTGGTTTAATTATCAATTATAATTTTGTTAGTTTCCTTTGATTAGTAAATTTAATTCCTAATTATTTTCACATTGAGAAATGGAAAATCATCCTTGAGAAAGGATTGAAAATTTTATTGTCATTTGATCATTTGATTCAAACTAGAGATAGGCTTATCACTTGATTTAAATGTTAGTATAATTTTCATCTACTCTTGTTTTTACTTTGTCTAATTAAAATTAGTTGAGTGAATCGATCCTAGCGGGTGATTCATTTAATTGATTTTAATTCATTTAGAGTAGTGCTTGTGGGGATTAAACTTACTTTTCTAAAAGAATATTCAATTAATTCATTAGTGTAATGAGAATTAGCTTTTGAATTAAATGAATACTTTGGAAATTGATGAAATTAAAATTCTGCAAGTTAGATAAATTTGTGTGAATTGAGGGTGGATTTTTCGTCCCTTGAATATTTTCTCTCGTTTAGTTGCACTCCACTAACTTTTATAACACACTTGTTTATATTTTTCACATTTTACTTTTAGTTTGATTACCCCCTTTTATTTAGTTTAGTTTAAAACCTCACCTCACCCTATTGTTTTAATATTGAAAAAGCTAAAAAAAATAGAAAAGAAAAATTCCAAAAAGAAAATAAAAGTGAATTAAAATTGAATTTATCTCTAGCTTACCCCCTTGGAAGTGGATTGATACCCTTACTTGCCGCTACACTTGAGTTGATATTATTTTGTAGGTATTTGAGGTTTTGACTAACTTGGCTTTCAAACAACGAAACACAGAAAGAAAAGTTATCACAAACCTCCCTAGATAGGCCCAAAGATGAGACTAACATAGAACTCCTGGCCCTAGGAAAATCCCTCCGGACAGGAGGCAGAGGCGTTGGATCACTCACTGCAACAGAGACACCCTGTAAATGCCGCAACAGATAAAGATCGTTCATATCTGAATCATGCATATGAAAATAGATAATACAATATCACTAAATGAGTTAAGGGAGAAAACTTACAACAATAGAGCAAGCGGTCTTCCCATATGGTAGATGTCCGCTAGTGGGGCTGCTGGCAGACGGAGAGCCTATGAGATCAACTTCCCTAGAAGACTCCCCCAAAACTAATAACAAATAAGAAGTATCAGGATGTTGATCACCATAAAGGTTAGTGATACTCACCTCATTCAAAGAAGACCCATCATCATAGGAGGGAGTGTTTCTTTAATCGACTAGTTCCTCTTCAAATGATAGAGAAGGGGAACCAGCAAGTGAAACCTCGCGAAAGTCAGTTTCACTAAGTAAAAATGAATGAGGTGTAGTACTTTCACATATAGGAATGGAAGTAACAACAGGCTCTTCAACAGATAACCCAAGGGCCTCATATCCCTACTCTCGCATGGTCCTCTACATCTCCTCTACCCCAAGGTCATCAGTGTCAGACCCTTGGTCTGGTGTAGGAGAAGGAGCATTGGTCCCAGTACTAGTCTTCTTCTTGTCGGTAGCACTGGTTCTTACTGGCGAGGGAAGGAGTAGGAGAAGCAGTGGTAATAGTCGAAGTAATAGTGGTAGCAGGGGTAATGGTAGATGGTATGAAGTTAGAAATATCCACATTTGAATGCCTCTTCTTTGAAGAAGCAGAAGCTCTTGAATTACCCCTCGACTTGGGCCTAGCAAGTTAAGGCTTAGGTTGCTTGGAATAAATAGACTCATCGAGCATAGCCCTCACCAAGATTGGAGTGAGATGCTCGAGATGAGTCTTAGGGATGGTACTTCGATGCCACACTGGCCTTTGGGTCCTTTTTCCCAAATACCTATCATTATTGGGGATTTTTGTATAAATAATCTCATGAGGTACATCCCTCACACAGTTTTGGTTCAACAGAACCTGTTTCTGCCAATAGGTGAACCACGAGTGAGTAACGTAGGGCATGTAATCTCGAGAAGGTATAAATAGATTACCCATATGACTAACCCTATCAACCACCCCCTCAAATATGAAGTTGGCAAAATCCTCAAGGTATAGCTCAGAGGGGTAGGTGCTAGAAGGATAAATAAGGGTATGAACCCCCTGGTCATAACCAAATTGCCTCATCACTCTCTCAGAGTGGTAAAACTCCACACCTTATCCCAAGTCAGTGAGAAAAGGTAAAGTGTAAGGAAGAAGCATAATGACCATAGAAATATGGGGGCATATAGGAACAGACTCCGCATCAGCAGGGCAGTAGAAAGTGTCCCCGGTAACTGAGAAGAAATATCAAGAAAAAATACCTCCAAGAGTCTTGCAGTAGGTCTTGAAGGAAAACTCATCGATATTGTCTATCAAATACCCTAGAGGAGTCTTAGGAGTCTTCTTATGCCATCTCGCAACACGAGCAGCTCCACTATGGCAAGATTTAACCTCTGGGAAAAAGTTGGGAAACCTCTCAAATAAGAAAGACATGATAATGAAGGTGTTATCAAAGTTGATAGAATCATAATGACCACAGGAGCGCTCAACATCCGCATGGGCCCTATCTAGCCAAGTGTATAAATATACCAACGTCAAAGCTATGAGGGGGACTTCCCAGCAAGCCTCACAGAAAGCTTGAATAAAATCTCACGAGGAGAGTCATCTGGTCTCCCGGGAAGAAGAAATCAATACAAAAAAGTGACAAAAAATGCTGCCAAATGTGAGGGGGAGTTAATCTTTGGGCCATCCTGGTTCCTTAAGGCCCTGCTCGAGCTCTCACCCTTAGGAAACTGGTCGAAATCCTCAAGCCAGTGCCTCTACCATTTAGTGAAAGAGTGTTTGGTGATCCCAGTCAAGTTTATAGCTACATATTTTGAGCACTCACCCAAAGAAGAGTAGATCTCCCCCAGCATTTTCTCCTTAAACTCGTCCTCAAAACCATCAGTAAGAATATGGATCCCCAAGTAAGGTAGAGCAAGAAGCTCACAGATGTCCTACTAAGTGATAGTAAATTCCCCCATCCATTAATAAAGGTATGGGAATCCCAACTCCAGCGAGAAGTCAACAAAGTAAAAGCATGTTCCTACTTAGCAATAGAGAAATCCTTGAGACTGCTAATAGTGGTCAGAAGACGTAGCCCCTCAATAATAGCTCTGTGTGAGGGATGGACAAGACATGATCCACCCAGAGACCCCATTCCTCTGTGGAACCCCCACATGACTTGACTTAAATATTGGAATGGGGAAAGTCACCCCTGTCTACTCGTACCCTAAGTATTGAATCAGTTAAAATAATGGGAAAGACAAAAGACTCACCTAGACCCACTTGGGGTCGATTGTTGATCCTAGCCACGAAATCTTGCTCGAAATTTGCAAGAGAAGTCATAAAGGTATCCCATTTGCCAAAGTAAGGAGCCAGACAATAAAGGACAAAATATCTCTATTGGCGAGCAGCATGATAATACCTTTGCGATTTGGAGTAAACCCTGGGCGAGGATGACGAGGTAGCTCTTGTGGCGAGGATCCCCTGGAAGAGGAGGCCCCAGTTGGGGGACCACTCTAGCAAGTGAGAAGGTCTCAGCAGCAAGGGACCCCCTAGACGAGGAGGCCCCTGTGACAAATGTGGTGACAGACGAGGAACCCCTCCTCCTAGACATTCCAATGGACGACAGACAAGGATATCCCCAAAGAGGGCATCTCAACAAACAAGCCTCCAAAATCCCCAGAAATAGAGTTCAAAATTTAGAAAAAACAATGGTGGCTCTAGTGGCCAAAACCGTCGAGATAGTGACAGAGATGGGCATCACACCCACTAGCACCTCACTAGTGGCAGTGGCGATGGTGGAAGCAGGGTTTTGAGAAGATGGAGAGGCCATTTGCTTTGGTAAAATAAGGAAGGAATGAAGGTCATTATGGAAGCTTTTGACTTCTTCTTCTCTCTCTCTCTCTAAAGAACTTGAGTTTTGAAAACAAATGACAAACTAAAAATGAAGGGGAGTTAAAAAAGGGTTTTCGTACCTTATTAAGATACGTGCAGACTACCAATCAAAAAGAGGACTGAATATTTTCCAATGATGACATGTGTGTTCCCCAGGTGACAAGTGTTACCTCGAGACCATAAAAGTAGGTTGAAGCGACAGGCCTAATTAATGCAAGAGTGATGGTTCATATTCTAAGAAATAATGAATCATTGCGTACAAAAACCTTTTATATGTACAACACACAGATTTTTCTACGAGGGGACTAATGTAGAGGGGTACACACTTGATAGCTCAAAGGCTTGGGCTAGCAAGCCCAATTGGCGAGGAGGGACTCACCACGAGCACCACCAACAATTTGAACTTAGGCGAGGAGGGACCTTGGAAGGGCTCCTCGCCCCCACTGTTCCCAAGGTTCATAGAATTAGAACTTGGGAGAGGAGGGCACCAGGAAGGGCTCCTCACCCCAATTTCCCCAAAGTTCGCAGAATTAGAACTTGGGCCAGGAGGGCCCCAAGAAGGGCTCTTCGCCCTAATTTTCCCAAAGTTCACCGAATTAGAACTTGGGCAAGGAGGGCCCAGCAAGGGATCCTCGCCCCAAATTTTCCAAAGTTCATAGAATTAGATATTGGGTGAGGAGGGCCCCAAAAAGTACTCCTCGCCCCAATGGACACCAAGTTCGCAGACATTGAACTTGGGCGAGATGGCCCGCCAGGAAGGGCTCCTCGCCCCGAAATGTTCAGATGTCACAAACTTGGAATTTAGGCGAGGAGACCCATTAGAAATAGATCCTCATCCTAAACAACTTAGAAAACAATAGAAATGAAGTTTGGGAGAGGAGGCCCAGCACAGGTGGCTCCTCGCCCCAAATATTCAAAAGTCATAAGGATAAAGTATGAACGAGGAGCCCCGCCATGAGGAGATCCTCATCCCCAAAAAAAGTTATCTTTACAGAATAGAACCAGTGGGTGAGGAGGTACACCTAGAGTGACCTCCTCCCTAAGATTTGTTACTCACATGAATGTCAAACCACTAACATGTTATTGTCTTGTACATGTAGTCTAGTTGAGCAAGCACGTCTCAAATAGGAAAGTTAGGATCTCTTGGGAGTTTTGTCTTGGTGGATGAGGAATAAAGTTTGTTGAGCAAGCTCAACAACTTAGAACTTTAAGATTGATAGAAAACTAGTAGATAGATCCTATCCCACTCCTTACACAGTTCACACCTAGTCACAATTGAAGTGAGAACCCAAGGGGTTGCTCACAAGAAATGAACAGTTTATAAAATGATTTTAGAGGAGGTGGTCATTGATACCTCTCCTCAAATTTGTAAACGATTTTAGAGGAGGTGCTCCTAGAAGCTCCTCCTCAAGTTTATAAAAGATTTTAGAGGAGGTGGTCCTTGATCCCTCCCCCCCAAGTTTACAAAGTTTGTAAACAAAGTTACCATTTTAAAAGATATTTACCAAATCAGATATTTTGTCTTCAAGCGCGGACATATTTGCTTTTTGACTTTGGTTTACACCAGGTGTCACCTGTTAGAGGGGACAGGCGATTGCACATAGATAGGTACAAAAGGTACATTGCAAACCTTGTTCCACACCAGCCCTCTCAGTTTTGGCGCCCAAAAAGTGCCAACTCATCCCTAGCGCCCATGTATAAATAGGACCCTTGGGCAAGGTCAAATCATAGCCACAACTCAAGTCATACCGTTATTTTGTCAAAATCACCCAAGATACCTAGTGTTTGTCCCCCTTCTCTCTCTCTCTAAGTTTGAGTGCTTTGTTCCTAGACTCCACCCTGACAACCATCATTCTCAGGAGTTTCTCTTGAGAAAATTTACTATTATTGTAATAAAGATCATTTCCCTGTAGGAAGCAGTTCATACTTTGGTTCCATTTTTACCAGAAGGAGAAGGTTTTACCAGGTGCTGCTCTAGAAGTTTTGGAAAACCTTCAAGATAGAGTCCATTAGAGTGGGTCACGCCTCACCCTTTCCAGTTATTTATAGACCCCAGTACAACTACCCTCCTACACATGCAACCATTGATGTTATTCAATTTATATTAAGTCAAGGTCTATAAATGTCTCGATGAATAAGGGAAAAGTTCATAAACTTTTACAATGGTTAGTGGATAGGAACGATGATGTAAATAAAATTATTCTGAAAAATGCTCCAGGAAATCATCAATTAACACCGCTAAATATTCAAAATGATGTCGTAAATGCCATTGCTATTGAGATAACCAATGAAATTTTAAAAGATCTTAATGGTGAACCATTTTCAAAATTGATTGATAAAGCTCGTGATGTATCGATCAAAGAGAAAATGGCCATTGTGTTCCGTTATATGGACAAGAAGGGTTTTGTGATGGAAAGATTTCTAGACATGGTACATGTGGTGACTCATTTATTATGGTCCATGAGAGTAACCGACCAGCACAATCTGCCTAAAGAGCTTCCTGATCCAAATCAGATATTTAATTAACTCATGAGTATTTGATACGCGCTTGGCCACCTACGAATACATTCCAATTGGTTACCAACAATCTCGAATGAGATATTTAGGGACACCGCGAATTATCCATGTGTTAATTGAGTTCCTTGTACAGCTCAATCTCTTACTTTTATGCATCTATAAATTGTAAACCCTGACCCAGGGAAAAGGGATATAATCTCGAGCATTAAGAGACACTATAATAAAACAGTAACCTCTCTATGGATGTAGGCACGTTGTCGAACCACGTATATCGGTGTTTGGCGCGTGATTTTACATCCTATTTCTTTGATTATTTCGTGGATCTCTATTGTAACCTTTCTTTGTTGTTTTGTCATATTTTTATACTTGAGCAAGTAGGTTGTCGGCCTTGGATGCTCACCATTTTAAAGCCTCTCTTTAATATTCCACGCCTTAGGAAGTTTGGGAACATTAATATCATTTATATTAGGTTCTTGATTTCTAGCGCGAGTTGCAAAGTGGAGGAAGAAAAACATTAGTCAGAGGATAGAAATCTAAAATAAAACAGCAGGTAAATTGAAGAAAAGAAGAAGCAACCTATGTTATCCTCCCCAAAATATGAAATTAAAGGGCCCAGGTGTCTTTCACCCTCATGAAGAGGAGATGTTTCAAATTTCTGGCAATAAACTCATGTACCCAGTAATCCTTATGGGAATCTGGCAGGTTTACTACAAGGACCCTATCATCTTTCCTGGTCTTCAAGTACATAAGGTCATCATTGGTTCGTGACCATACATAGCAGTAACATAGCTCAACAAGACCTAATTTTATCCCACGCAGTGTATTTATCCTATGTACCCCAATAACTATTTTCCAGACATTGGGGGCACATTGGGCAGTAATAACTTCGAAGTATTTGAAGAATCTAAGGAAGAGAGGTGTGAACTGAGTTGACAGAGGAGATGTATCTCCGGTTTGAAATCCAACACCAATGATGAACACAATATCATTGGATGATATTTGGCGCTTCATCAAGCTGCTCGGACGATGGTACCGCCACTCATTCAAAGAAGTTACAACTATGCCATGGTGTTTGGCTCAGGACGAGAGTACCCCTACAAGTTCATCAAATCTATAAAAATTCCACTCCAATTGCAAGAATGGAAATTTCAAAGTTATAGGCCTTTAGTTCAGTAAAAAATTATTGACCCAAAATTCATAAAGCCTAAAATTTTTAAGGGTAATTATGGGGATCCATTTATTATGGTCCATGAGATTAGTCGACCATCCCAATCTTCCTAAAGAGCTGCCCAGCGCAAATTAGATATTTAATTAACTCATGTGTATTTGATACGCGATGGAACACTTAAAATACATTCAAATTGGTTACCAATAATCTCGAAAGACATATTCAGGAACACCATGAATTATCCACGTGTTAATTGAGTTCTTGTACAACTCAATCTCTTACTTTTATGCATCTATAATTGTAAACCCCATCCCAGAGAAAAAGGATGTAATCTCGAGCATTGAGAGACATTATAATAAAAAGTAACCTCTATGTGGATGTAGGCAAGTTGTCGAACCACGTATATTGTTTTTGTGTGTGTGATTTTACATTATGTTTCTATGATTGTTTCGTAATTCCTTATTGTGATAATTCGTACTCACAATTGGCACCGTCTATGGGAATCAATTTCTATTCCTACCAAAACATTCATTAACAGAAACCCCGTGATGTCTCACAACAGAAGCAACATTCCTCAGGTTGGCGATGTCCAAGAAGACTCAGTCCCACCTAGGGTCAGGTCAGAGATTCGCCAACACACAAATCCTGAGTTTTGCCAAGAAGGCCACCTTCTAAAGAAAGCCAGGGAACACCTAGGTATACGTAGATCTCTAGATTAGTCGATGCTTACAAATCCAGGCTTTGAGATGAGAGGAGGCCACACGCCTCTAGGTAGAAGAGAATGTTCACCTTCAAAGGTAACTTGAAAATATGGAGAGAGATCTCCATAGAGATACAAGGAAACACCCACTGCACTAAAATAGTCAACTTGTAACGGTCAAAAACCTTGACAAGTCAAACTTATCACAATATTTGACCGTGACAAGTTTGGGGATGACAAAGAAAATTATCACAGACGTGTCACGGTCAAAGTCCGTGAAAAGTATTGAACTTGTCATGGACTTTGACCATGACACGTCCGTGATAAACAAAAACTTATCACGGTCAAAGTTCATGACAAATACAAAATTGTCACAGACTTTGCCCATGATAAGTCCGTTACAATTTTCTTTTGTCACGGACTTGTCACGATCAAACTCCGTGACAAATCTGGGCAGCATTAAAAAAACTGTTGGGCAGTATGGTCACTGCCATTGGCCAGCAGTATATTTATACTTATTACAGCATATGAAACGTGTCCAAACAGCATATATATCAAGCAACATTCGATTTTCAATAACCAAATCAAATAAATAAAAATATCTATAACCATAAGTAACCAACAAATATCCATAACCAAATAAAAAAAATACAACAAATACCTAAACCAAATAATACAAATAATGTCACAGACTAGGATCTTAAGCAAGTCGGAGGAGGAAGGTAGGCCACATTACATATGAATTAACACATCCATAAATTCGTCAAACGCCACATTATTGTTCCAACCACGAAGGTGCATTCTCTCTTTCGAGAACATTATGGGTGACGAGAACCTTTGCCTATATATCTTGCATGGCACGTCTATTAACCACACTACTCAGGTGTGTGTTCGAGTCCCTAAACCCCCTAGCTATCGGCGTGCCACCAAAGATGTCTATCAAACACACGCTCGGCCAACCAATTGTATACATAGACCGTTTGACGGGGGTCATGATGGAAAATGGATCATATGTAGGCAGAGACTGGGTGTGTTTCGGCGATGAGGGTGAGAGAGATAGAGCAGTGGCATCCTCGTCTACATCCTTCCCCTTCCCCTTGCATGAGGTGGACTCCAACTGGCGCTTAATGAACTCGAACATATCGAGGACCGTTGCCTCCAACCTTTCTAACGTATCGCCATGGGTATCCACCTAATAAGTCAACCCAGTGTTGCACGTCTCAATTCTGATGAGCTTCTACTTCCCCACCCGAGAGCTCACCCCTTAGTCATCCCCTTATGATACACCCTGAGCACTTGGATTAGTGTGTCCATAGCTAAAGATGCCTTGTTGGCATCAAACTGCTTGTCATGCACTTCTTTAAGCTTTTCTAGAAATGAAAAAAAGTACACGATTAGTTAAGTTAATAAAAAATTATAACATGATTAAAAAAATATAACAATTATAATATATTTTTATAACTTACAATCGTAGCTTCCACGCTCGAAGACACCTCCTTATTCTTGCCCTTCTTTGTCTCAATTTCCACATAGGCATCGAGCCTATGTGTCCTACCCCCAGGGCCACTCCCCATCGCCTGAAATAAAATAATGCAGAATTAGTATGTAACGCAAAGTAATGCTAAATTAGAATAACATAAAACTAAAATCAAAGAAAGACAAAAACTTACCATCTTGTGCTCCACCTCGGTGTAAGACGTCCGTCGGAGTAGTGCACGTCCACCTTTTTCTTTATGTTGTCCCTCCTCGATTGACAAAATGTCAACGGCCACTCCTCGATCTCATTATCAACAAACTGTTGCCACTGTGCCAATAAGATCGTCTCCTTCGACGGTATAGTGTCACGGACCCTCAATATGGACTCCCGGACCTACTCACTATACCGTGTCCGCATGTTTCTCTTCCATGTCTTATATTGATCTCTCAATTGTTCTAATGTGGAGTCGTCAACATGTGGGAGCAGGCCGAATTGTTCTTCTCAAATAAATACAAACCAAAAAGAAAGTAAGTGTTAGTTGTATTTAAGTTATAAAATATAATAAAATAGAAATAGAAATAGAAATATAAACAAAAATATATATACAAAACAAAAATAAAGTGAATAACTACATGTAATGCCCCCCACATGGACATCTTGAGCTCCCGCGACACCTTCCTCCAATCCGTTACCCCGAGCAGACGATCGACTTGAGCAACTCTAGGCCTCCAGCTAGTAAGTCCGTCTTGTTCTTGACAACGGACCTCAAATTGCCGCATTTGGGGGGCCTAGTGGCAGAAGATCCTTCCTCGCCTCTGCTACCATGATGCCCTGATGAAGCCATTTCCTGCAAAAATTGTTATTATTAGTAAAACACGTATATGAAAAAATTATCAAATCTAAACGAATAAAAGAATTAAATTGACTAAAATCCAAATGAATTAAGGCACTTGACGAGTACAAGTTAATGACATTATAAGAATACTAATCCATATCATCAACCAAACTAAGCATTGTTTCAAATAAATAGAATACTTATTACAAATCTAAAAATTATTTTAAATTCAGGTAATGTCACGGACTAAGAATTAATGGTTAAAATGAGTAAGATCTAAATTAACATGTTAAATAACCAACCCACCAATTTTTATTCAAATTCACAAACTGATCAAATCCAAATGAATAAAAGCATTAAACTGTCATCTGATATTAATAAAGTACTAGAAGAATACAAGTTAATGACATTATAAGAATACAAATCCATATCATAAACCAAACAAGCATTGATTCAAATAATTGGAATAGTCATTACAAATCTAAAAAAATTTCAAATTCGGGTCATCATCTAAAATGGATTGATATTCTGTAGAAGCAGCCAAGTCATACACATAACTGGTTAGACACTTTAGCTCATGTATGACGATTAACAACGGCTCGTTGTTGATATACTCCGAGTAAAAGACTTGCTTGACATTTGAAAAATACAAGGAAATGGCTCATCGCCCACATTTTCTTTGCTCTTCAACTTGCCAATCATGATTAAATTGGTGCCAGGATCAAACTTACAAGCATTTTTATCCTCAACTCTTACCCAATCACAGTAAAACACCACCTCTTTGAAGCTTATATAGTCCAATTCAAATATATTTCAAATGACACCATAGTAAGTCGTTTCAGCTTCGACGAGGTTTTTATGTTTTGCACTCGCTCGATAATAAGCAAGAGCATTGTATGAAATGCTCGAGTTCTGTACATCTGTATATTCCTTATAGACATTTTCACCGAATATGTAACCATTCAATCGATACTTTTTGTACTCGTGTGCCATGAACAAGGTTCTAGTGGCTAGACAAGCAAGTCTTGATGTTGCATCATCCGTCTTTAAGAGCTGATATTATAGATTATTTAAATAGGTTAGTTGTAATGTTTTCTTGTAATGTGACATTTAATAAGAGACATTTTCATTATAATCACCTCGCGCGACACCCACATCCAAAAATTTTTGTTTGATTGTGGCATTGTTCTTTGTCTTTTATTGTTCCCGCACGCATCATATTTTCTGCATTAATCGTGACGAACGTAATACGAAATTGATCATGTATAAAAATTAAAATAATGTAAAAGTTAATATAATATAAACCTACTTTTCCATTCTTTGACATCTTTATGTGTGTCAAATAGATAACAATGAACTTGTTCATGTTGTGAACTCGTTAATTTCACTTGCTTGCCCATCACCTTGCCACCTTTATCGACAAACTCATCACTATTATCAACGTTGCTTGGGTCAGGCATATATTCCCGAGTGTATATTGATGACTCCAAGGTGACGTATTCCTCCACAATTGATCCTTCAATGTATCGTGCATTCTTGACGTAATCTTTGAAAACTTTCATCAATCTTTCAAATGGATACACCCACCAATATCTAACTGGGCCGTAAAGAAGTTTTTTGTCGCATAGGTGTACCAACAAGTGAACACTTATGTCAAAAAAAATGGGGGAAAGTACTTCTCCAACACACAAATCTCTTTGGTCACCGCTACTTTTTGCGGCCACTATGTGATCTCGATTGACTTAATTATCATATAAAAGTCAGAAGCATATGCTAATTTGCATAATAGCGCTCAGCAAATCCTTGTGCTTGGAGAAACAATGCTTACACAATAGAGGAACCAATTGCATAATCACATGCTAAGCGTGGGACTTACACTTATGTAAATCATGGGTAGCATAATTCATAATCCTTTGCAATTTGGATGAAAAATTAGATGAACCTTCAAATTATATATTGTGCTAAAAGCACCTTCATTTCCTCACTCGTCAAAGTAAACGCACTAGGGGGAATTATTTCCCTTCCCCTTCCATCTTCTTTCAACCATAGTTGTGGCATAAGTTTCAACGATTTAAGGTCTTTTCGTGCATGTTTTCCATCCTTCGAATGACTCCCCCCATGGCATGTGCCCACAATATGTCCAGTGATGTTCTTCTCCGCATACATCACATCCAAGACATGGTGCACCGGGTTATTATTCTAATAAGGAAAGTTAAATAAAATTGACCTCCTAGACAATGTCTTTCTTGTCTCAGTTTCGTTCCCAGTTGGGGTCTTCTTATGCTTGACATTCTTGAATTTAGTATTTTTACCTGGCATATTAGGGCCACATTTAGAATATTTACCTTCAATTGCTAAACCTGAAAGTTTTCTCGGAGGTAACTCGCCCGGTAAAAAAATTGGAACCTTTCTCAAATTTAAAACTATGAACGGGGGTAAAAACCTCCTATGGAAATGGTAAATATTTATTTCGCTGTCAATGAGATGCAGATATTCAGTCTCCTCTCCACAAATAGGACACCCCAAATAACCATGTACTACATAACCGGATAATGTCCCATAAGCTGTAAAATCATGAATTACCCACATCAATGTAGCTTTCAGCGTAAACTCTTCTTTTTTTAAAGAGTCAAATGCTTATACACCCTCTTCCCACAACTCATTTAATTATTCTATCAAAGGAGCCAAGTATACATCGATGTCCTCACTTGGTGCCTTTGGCCCAAGTATCAACAAAGACAATATCAAAAACGCAAGTCTCATACACTGTGAAAGAGGGAGGTTTAGTGGTGCTAGGATCACTGGCCATACACTCTTAGTAGTGCTTAGATTTACAAATGTATTTAAACCATCTGTTGATATTACCAAATGAATGTTACACTATTCTCGAGCATAATCGGAATACTCATAATTCATCATCTTTCAAGGTTTAGAATCAAGAGGATGACGCATGATATTATCCCCTACTTCTACCCTAGTATGCCAAGTCATTGCCTCCTTTATCCATGAAACTGTGAAAAATCGCTCCAATCTAGGCCCAACGGAAAAATATTTCAACACATTTTGAGGCACTTTTGAGCTTGTGCCTTCCTTGCCAGTAGATTTCACATATCTATGTTCATCACATACCGAACACCAATCAATATTTTCATACTCCTTTAGATATAGTATGCAGTCATAGACACAAGCATGAATTGATTTACACTTCATTCCCAAACCTTTCAAACTGTTCTTCATAGTAGGATAGCTATTTAGAAGCGTATTCTGCATGGGTAGAAAGCCCTTCACCCAATTCAAAATTCCTATCACGCTATTGCCAGACAAACCATATTAGATCTTCAAACTATGCAAATAACCCATGACATGTAAAGTTGTTTGATTTTTGTCACATCTGGAGTACAACGGTTGGGTCACCTTAAATTTTAAACGTTGGTAGTAATCATCAAGGTTTTTCTCGATATCTTCATGAGCACCTGAACCTTGTACATCATCAGTGAGCTCATTTTCTTCCACTTTATTAACTCCATACGCGTCATCAACTAAATCCTCTAGCATATTATGATCTACATTGTCCTCCTTCCCTTGTACGTCTATCCTACTTGTTGAAGGTTGTTGTGAAGGTTGCTTGGGGATAAAACGAACATTCAATTCCTCATGAAAAATCCAAAATTGATAATTATCTTGCATATCCCATCTTAACAAATGCAGTTCAACTATTTTCCACTCAAACACCATACCATTCTTACACTTAGCAAACAGACACAGGAACTCTTCATCATTACGACATCTCTTTGCGTATTTCATGAATTCATTAGCACCTCTACGAAACACATCCCCTAATCTATGTATCTCACACATCCACTTTTTGTTTTTAGGATATCCTATCACAACTACTACAAATAATCACCTATTATGGGTAAGAAGCGTATATTCATATATTAGTATAAACATAAGTATATATTCATTTATTCGGTAGTAATGTTTATAGTGATGATTTATACATATTTATGTTTATCTCCTCATTATTAATTGTTTAACAGCAACCTTTTAAAATTTATAGTATGTTTCATTTCTATCTAATTTATATTCAGTACAATCACAACCCTAAATGTTAGAAATGCCTAGGGCCAACCAACTCAATGGTTATTTAAATGTTCAAATCCACCAGTCAACAACAATTCAAGAATCCCAAACAACAATTCAAATAATAATGCAAAATATTAGAAATGCCTAGGGCCAACCAATTCAATGGCCATCTAAATGTTCAAATCCACCAATCAACAACTTATCAATTGAACATGAGAATATAAAAAGCATTATATCATGTTATAGTACCGTTATGTCATCATTCACATGAGAATACATGCATTCATCTCCCAAAGCAATTGTTATATAACAAGTAACGAGGGTGTAAATTTACACTAAATCAATTTTTATACGATTGCTTATTACCTTTTCACCCTCGTTACTTGTTATATAACACTTGTTTTGGGGTGCATGCATGCATGTATTTTATAACAATTTATGAGCACAAACATATATATGTGTGTGTGTGTGTGTGTGTGTGTGTGTGTGTGTGTGTGTGTGTGTGTGTGTGTGTCGAGAGAGAAAGAGAGAGGAGAGATGGTCACCGAAATATGTGAGGAACAGGAAAAGGGGTCACCGTCGCTGCAATCAGAGAGAGAGAGAATTGTAATATACTTGGAAATTTTAATTTCAATATACAAATTTTAATTTCAGAATACCAATTTCAATACACAAATTTTAATTTCAGAATACACACACTGAAGACTGCATATTTCCTCCATCTCCTATAAATAGTGAGTGGTCCTATACCATTCAAGACTGCATATTTTTGTAATATACTTAGCAGCTCATGTACACTATTTCCATTTGAGGAAAATTTGGCAGCATATCCCCATAGTTCTCTAAGTACACGACATCAATTCGCAAATGTAAGTGCTATTTTAGTTTGTCAATTGAAATAACATTTAACACCGCATCATCTACTATGTACCTAGAGAACATTAAGAAACGGTATCAGAACTTCTCCCAAAAGTAACAAGTTTAATCCACTAAGAACATTATTATACATAAACTATGTTGTTCCAAACTAACCAAACGAGACCATTCGAGAGATCTCATTGTAGTGGTAACGACTCTCGAATGGGTCTAAGGGTTGTTGAATACATACGCATAAGAACTAGAAGTCTAGCATCTATGCGCACTATTATTAATTGTTTAACAACAAACTTTTAAAATTTATAGTATGGTTTCAGGGCCAACCAACTCAATGTCCATCTAAATGTTCAAATCCACCAATCAACAATAATTCAAGAATCCCAAACATTTCAACATTTCAGCAATCTCTATATGTGTGTGTGTGTGTGTGTGTGTGTGTGTGTATATATATATATATATATATATATATATATATATATATATATATATATATATATATATATATATATATATATATATATATAGAGAGAGAGAGAGAGAGAGAGAGAAATAAATGTACCGAAAGCGAGTCGTCGGAATATGTGAGGAAGAGGAAAGGGAGTCGATGCTGCTCTAATTAGAGAGAAACCAACTATCAAATATCATATACCATAAACCAAATACCAATTTCAATTTATAATTTCAATTTCAAATTCAAATTATGTTTTAATTTCAGATACCAATTTCAATTTCAAAGACACACACACACATTGAAATCTTGGCCCACACACACATACACAGTGACCCCAAAACACACACACTGACCAACACACACACTCAAATCTTACCCTCCCCACACACATATACACACTGACCCACACATACACACACACTGACCCCAAAACACACACACACCGACCCCAAAACACACACATTGACCCACACATACACACACACACACTGACCCATATATACAAACATACTAACGCACACACACAAACAAAGGAGAGAGAGAGAGAGAGAGAGAGAGAGACGAGGGAACTGGAAAAAAATAGTAGCTAGGGTTTTTAAGTTATATGAATTGTCATGAACATGTCACGGTCACAGACCGTAACAACTTTATTACGTTGTCACGATCTTTGATCGTGATGTGTCCGTGACAACTCAACTTGTCAAGGTCATTGACCATGACACATCCGTGACAATTATTATCACGTCAAAGATCGTGACAAAAAATATGTGTTTTTCATCATGGTCTTTCACCGTGATAAGGGTGGCCGGGTGAAGGGTGTTATTTTGGCCTTTTTGGTGTAGTGGTCGTGATAGGACTCCTAGTCCTCAGGTGAGTAATACTCGCAGTCGAGGAAGGAGATCCAAGCGCGACCAGGATAAAACTGAACGTGACAGATCAGAGCATGGTCAATCAGAGCGTGTCCAGTCAGAGAGGCGCCACAAGAGAAATGATCATCAAAATGAGGATATCAGGATTTTAGTGCGTAGAGAAATGGATTAACATCTAGCCCATTGAGGAGCCAAGTCTACTAGGAAGCTAGCTAGGAGAGCTCTCAATACCCAGATGAAATCCCCTTTTTCAAGGGTGATCGAAGAAGATGAACCCCCAAAAAACATTATCGTCCCTAGGTTCAAGATTTATAATGGAAAGACAGATCACATAGACCAAGTTCGATAGTACAGGGAAGCGATGACCTTATGGATCCACAACGACGCACTGATGTGTCGAATTTTCCCTTCTAGCCTACATGACGTAGCACAGAAGTGGTTCGAGAAGATTCCTCACAAGTCGATTAGAAACTTCAAGGCCCTAGAAGAGGATTTTACGAGTCTCTTCATAACCAGTAGCTCCCATCCCAATCGGATGGACACACTGCTCACAATGAATAAAAAGACACAAGAGAACCTTCGAGATGATGCCAAGAAGTATTGGGAAGTCTTCAATGAGGTGGAGGATTGCTCAGAGCAAGTTGTCGTCGCATCCTTTAAAATTAGTTTGCCAACCACATCTTTGTTGCACTAGTCCCTGACTAATAAAGAAGCCATCACTATTGACGATCTCATGCCTCATATTGAGAAAAACGCTAGAGTAGAAGACGTGGTTCACTCTAATGCAGGGTAAAATGGTCGAGAAAAGGAAAAAAAAGGGGGAGAAAAGAGTAATACTCCAAATAAGGGGAACAAGAACGGGGGCAAGAACGTCTTCAAAAAATAGGAAGAAGGTTGATCCTTACAAGGCATTCCAGGTTGTTAACACAGACTTCGAGGAACCTATTTACAATATCTTGAGCAAGATTAATGACCAACCGTTCATCAACTGGTCCAAGAAGATGGGTGGCGACCCAAAGAAAAGAAATAATGCACTGAGATGCGCATTCCATAAGGAGGGCGTCCACAGGACTGAAAATTACAAGGCTCTGAAGTCACACTTAGAAGAGTTGGTCGAAGCTGGGCACCTTAATGAGTACATAAAGAAGAAAGCAGATAAGGTCGCAGTCAATGGCGACCAAAAGCTGGACAACATCCTTGACGATGACATGGGATATCAGTTCGCGGTGATCCATGGGGCATCAGACCTTAAGTAGATTCAAGGGAATGTTGTTCTGATGGAGATGAAAAAGGTCACTGCTATCATGGAGGCATTTCAGATTAACCCTGCTAAAGCGCAAGTTAGCACTTACATTCGCATGTGTGAAAAATGCCAGAAGCATTCTCCAATGGTCCACCATCTAGCTAGCGACCTGAAATTTTTGACAAGTCCATGGACATTCGCGCAATGGGGACTGGATATCATGGGACTACTACCTATTGTATTTTAAAATCATAAGTATCTACTAGTCGGCATAGATTACATTGCCAAATGGGTAGTGGCAGAACCACTGGCGAACATTCGCGACGCTGACATGACTAGGTTCATCTTGAAGAGAATTATAACACTTTTTGGGATAACAATGACCATCATCACCGACAACAACATGAAATTTGAAAGTAGCTTCTTTTAAAGTTTCTACGATGAGAATGTCATTAAGCACCACTTTAGTTCTATTGCGTATCCCCAAAGTAACGGTCAGGGAAAATCTTCTAACAAGACCATGCTCGATGGACTAAAGAAAAAGTTGGAAAGATCCAAAGGTTCCTGGGTGGAAGATCTCCCTCATTTCTATGGTCTTACCGCACCTTTCCTAGGAAACCAATTGGGTAACACCCTTCACACTCGCTTATGGAATGGAAGCTATCATTCCGTGGGAAGCAGGTCTACCTACTATGAGAACCATCTTGGTCAACTAAAGCCTTAATGATGATGCACTACGCACTGAACTTAACTTAGTATACAAATGAAGAGAACTAGCCATGATCAAGTTGGATTCTATCAACAACAATTGGCCAGACAGTACAACAAGGGAGTCAATTCGAGGAAGTTTATGATAGGGGACTATGTCCTAAGGAAAGTCCTCGTCATTATCGTAAAACCATCAGATGCCAAGCTAGGACCAAACTAGGAAGGACCCTTTAGTGTGACAATGGACGACCTTTAAAGACAGTATCACTTGGAAAGACTAGAGGGCAAGGAGATACCAGGAGCATGGAACGCATTCAATCTGAAGAAGTTTTACTTTTAGTCTTCTTTGTCTTTTGATTAGTGCATTTAGTTTAAGAAAATTTTCATTTTCAAACTTATGTTGCTTGTAAGTAATTATTCAATGAATAAAGGCCAGTTAGCCCTCGGACTTTGATATTATATATTGGTTACTTCGAATTTCTTTATCGCATCTTAGTATTACGCACGTCTTCCAAATGATAACTCCCTCGTGCATGGAAAAACTCCTAGGGATTACAGTAAGTTATTCAACTTGTTTCGATCAAGGAATCTCACATGCTGAGAAGGGTTAACAGTAATTATAACTAGTTAATAAAATCATGTCAATTACTATAACCCTCAAGTCTTTGTTGCAAACACAATAGACCTTATGAGTTTCCCCGATAATAATAAAAGTCATACAGGGGATCCTTAGGCAACAAAGCCAACTCAGGTTGGTCGCCAACTTTGTTGGTCGCAAAAATCCTGCTCGGGCGGATGGCTCATCGACCGGGTACATTCTTGCCATCATCTCACTTAGTCCTAAGGGAGTGTGACAAAATGACCTAAAAGGTCAAGTAGATGGAATGATACTTCTAAGGCATATTGGACTAGGAGAGTATTCAAACAAATGGTAACAAATGTCTTAACACTTGTTCTTAATATCATTTAGTCAGCTGAAAAACCCAAAATGATCAAACCTAAGTACTATCCCATTTAAATATCAAAAGGCCTAAAATGGTCAAACAGTATTATTTAGTTGATAAAGATTTTAAGTAATTAACGAGCAACAACACTTTCCAGTTCAAATATAAGCAACAATTATTAACTCATGTTTAGTCAACACATGCTCAAAATATGGAAAATGTTAATAAATTAAGCCTTGTATTAATAAAAATTGGGAATTACAATTACATTAAGACCAAAATATACAAAGTCCTGAGATGGACCGGGATGGAGAGCAAGATAATCTGCAATAAGCACTCTGCAACCATCATCTGGTTTAGGAGCGAGCTCCTCCATGTCGTCTCTAAGGTCTTGTTCCAAGAGTTGGGCAGGGATAGAATCAGTCGGGATCCACTTATCATCCTTCGAGAAAGGGTTATGGCGGTAGGCCGCACATTCGACCTGCTACTTAGCCCATAGTTTGGGCTCCTTGGGTGTCTTAACCTCCCTAAGGGCACTCAGCCACCCACGAGTAAAGGGAACGTCATCTGCCTCCTTAAGCCTTGCTGGGGCATCTTCCCAGCCTACAATATAACCCTCTGCCTAGGCTTCTTGAGGTTCTATTTTGAATGAATGCCTCCGCCTTTTTACATCCTCCTGAACCCAGCTACAACTATTTTCAGCTCAGTGACCTCCTTCCTCAAAGCGTCATTCTCGGACTGGAATAATTCACCCACTTAGCCTACTTTAGTGGTCTCCATGAGTTTAGCCCTCAGAAAATTTACCTCATCCTGGGCCGAAGCTCTGATCTCTTTCATGACTTGAAGAACATCCTTCATCTTGGAAACTAGTTCGGACTAATTTTTATATTGCTCTGTCCTTGTCCTCAAAGACTTGCGGATCTTCACAAATACCTTGCGAGCTTTCACACAAATATTTGGCCTAATGATCATCCTAATCATGAACTGGGGGGATGTAGTCTTCGTCAGACTAAAAATAACACAAGTGAAATCACAAACAGATATAAGTATACATGGAGGGAGTAAATTAATATGAGTAAATAAATTTCTCTTTCATTCTTTAATCAAGGGGAAGCCAAAGGTCAGTACACTGAAAGCAACGAGGAAGATTACAAGGCTTTAAAAGTAGTGCAAAAAGAAACTTCTAATCTAGATCCCCTATTCCTTCACCTGATCGACTTCAATAATGGCCTTCCCATTCTCAGCAACCCTTTGCTCCTGGCTAGCATCCACATCGACCTCAGTGGGAACGTCCTCAGCACGGTCGATAGACTGAACAGTACCCTCCTCTTCCTCTTCAAAGGGGTCGGGCCCAGGATAATAAAGGCCAAAAATTTCAAAGTCATCAAGGGCCCCCACAACTTTCAAGGCCTGGTTTCAGCCTTTCTTGAAGGACACCTTCCTTCCATAAGCGAGTAGAAGCTCGGTATTGTGTCCATCCCACTTTCCGATCCTCACGGTGGGAGAGGCGAAGAAGAGGAGGGGGTGTCTCCCCTTCGTCTTGGGAAGATCTTGGTCCCGTGCATCCCTCTAGCGAGCGTTTCGGCCGGCGTCAGTGATAAGGTGAAAAATGTAGAGAGATAGAGTCGCCAGTCTACTTTACTCAAAATAGATAAAAGAAAAAAGGGAGCCATTCCGAAGGACAGCATCCAAAGACATTGATACGTATGAAACCAAAATGATTCGAAAAGGGTTCGGAGGCGAAGTTACGAGATGGGAAGGTGTTAGGCACACATTCCGCCCTTACGGTATCTCATGGGTTATTGTTATTTTCCTTTATTTCCCCGTGATGTGTGTTCATGTGTCTATGTAGCGAAGATATGAATCATCAACTTGTATCATGGAAGAGATAAAGCGAGTCATCCATAGGAATGTTCTTAGAAGTAATATTAGAAAAATAGGATTTACGCGATTATATTAATGTTGATATTATAACGGAATGATAACACATATGGAATAATACGCCACTAAGCACAAATATAGGTACATGTAAATACATAGAATCTAAGAGTGTTAAGTTTAAAGAACATAGGAAAAATAATAAAAAGGACTCGAGTCTCGGGTTTTATCCCGAGACCCTTACGTAGCCTATAGAGGCATCCAAGTCCACGTAGTTCGTATGCAAAATGAGGGGTGGGATTTATCCCATAAATCCAATCAGGGACTTCTCTTGTATATGTGTGTGTGTAAAAAAGTGTTTTAGTTGTGAGAAAAGTGTGAGAATTCCCATTTGGAATTTATGAACAAATCATCTTTTTCTTATTTTTTTGGGTTTTATTTATATGAAAATAAGAGATGTGAAATAATACTAGATAAAAAGTATATTAAGATATGTGAGAGGAGAGATGAGAGAATAAAAATACTAAGTAACAAAACAAATTAATGCAAATTTAGGAGAATTTAAGGAGAGAGTGGAGAAAGTTGGACCTTCTTGAAGATCTTGAGCTTGATCTTGGATATTGGAGAGCAGCCTTTGCACTTGGATGATGATGGAGAGTACTTAATTCACCAAGTTTGATGAAAGGTGAAGGTTGGAAAGGGATTTGGATGTGGAAATTACGCTGACTTCAAGAGGGTTTTTTTTAGCTTGCTGAGAGTGATGGATCTCTGATCTTCCTCCTCCTTTGAAATGAGGTTAGGCCCTCCTTTTCATAGGCCTAGGGCATTATCGATCAGCATATCCCTGGTCCTGCCAATCGACAGGTGTGTTTAGGCACACTACCGATAGGCAGGGTTTGGAACCTGTCGTTTGGCAGTCTTTTTCAGGTTCCTTCAGAAAATCGATCGTAGAGCGCAAACCGTTGATCCGAATCGCGCACGATACGAACTGTTGGAAAGTGACTTTAGAGACCTTAGAAAGTCTTTGGAATGCTCCCGGGTCAGGGAGTTGACTTTGGGTCAATTGTGGCTCAAAAGCATTTGTCGGACGCAAATGGATCGTTCGTCTGCATGGTAAGTCAGAATTGCTCACAGGGTGGACCCTTGGAAAGGTGAGAAGATGTACTTCGACATTCCAAAGAGTTTGACTCAGTTTGGGGAGTTGGCTTTGGTCAACCGGGGCCTAGAAGCGTTCGGTGACCTTATAGAGTAAAACGGATCGTTCGTCCGTATCGTAAGTCAAAATTACGCACGAGGCAGACCGTTGGAAAGGGTTTTCAGTGCCCTTCGAAGATTCATTCAGTCTCGATTGAGCTGAATAGTTGACTTTGGTCAAATGGAGCCTGGGATCGTCCGGTGACCTCCTGATCAAGTTTTGGGGGAAAACGAATCGTTCGTCCGTACTGTAAGTCAGAATCGTGCACGGGGTGGACCGTTGGAAAGGGGTTTCAGTGCTCTTCGAAGATTCATTCAGTCTCAGTCGAGCTGAAGAGTTTGACTTTTGGTCAAACAGGGCCTGGGACCACCCAATGGCCTTTAGGTCAGTACTCGGGGTGTGACTTAGGTTTGAAATCATGAAGGGAGGTGCTAAGGACCTTAGGAGAAGTTAGGGGGTATTAGAATGGGGTGTCTGCAGAGCCCCTCGACGTGTGAATTTTGAACAAATGATAGGCGTCGAATAGACACCACATGATGCCTTTGAAAGAGGATGACTAGAGGGTCGAGGTCGATTCTGAGGACCTAAGGATAAGGTTGACCGATTATGTGGGTCAAAGCCAATTCTGAGGGCTTTAAGATGAGGGTGACCAATTCTACGGGTCAAAGCAAATTCTGAGGGCTTAAGTTTGAAATGACCAATTCTGTGGGTCGAAGCCAATTCTGAGGACTTAGGGATGAGGGTGACCAATTCTAAGGGTCGAAGCCAATTCTATAGGCTTAAGTTTAAGATGACCAATTCTGCAGGTCGAAACTAAATATGAGGGCTTGAGGATGAGGATGACCGATTCTGCGGGTCGAAGCCAATTCTACGGGCATAAGTTGAAATGACCAATTCTGAGGGTCGAAGCCAATTCTGCGGGCTTAAGTTGATATGACCAATTCTGCGGGTCGAAGCCAATTCTGCGGGCTTAAGTTGAGATTACCAATTCTGCGGGTCAAAGGCAATTCCGTGGGCTTAAGTTTGAGATGACCAATTCTGCGGGTCGGAGCCAATTCTGCGGGCTTAAGTTTGAAATGACCAATTCTGCGGGTTGAACCCAATTCTACGGGCTTAAGTTAAGATGAACAATTCTGTGAGTTAAAGCCAATTCTGCGAGTTGAAGCCAATTCTACGGGCTTAAGTTTGAAATAACCAATTATGCGGGTCGAAGCCAATTCTGTCGGCTTAAAATGACAAATTCTGCGAGTCGAAGCTAATTCTGTGGGCTTAAGTTGGGGATAACCAATTCTGCGGGTCGAAGCCAATTCTGCGGGCTTAAGTTGGGGATGACCAATTATGCGGGTCGAAGCCAATTCTGCGGTCTTAAGTTTAAAATGACCAATTCTGCGGGTCGAATCTAATTCTGCGGTCTTAGATGACCAATTCTGCGGGTCGAAGCCAATTCTGCGGGCTTAAGTTGAGATGACCAATTCTGCGGGTCGAAGCCAATTCTGCGGGCTTAAGTTTGAAATGACCAATTTTGTTGGTCGAAGCCAATTCTGCAGGCTTAAGTTGAGATGACCAATTCTGCGGGTCGAAGCCAATTCTGCGGGCTTAAGTTGGGGATGACCAATTCTGCGGGTCGAAGCCAATTCTGCTAGCTTAAGTTGAAATGACCAATTCTTCGGGTCGAATTCAATTCTATGGGCTTAAGTTGAGATGTTCTTGGGGAACTCTGTCGGGAAAATTACCTCGTGATTTTCATTTGAGTTGGGGAGCTGATTGCTGGGGAAATCCTTATGTCTTTTGGAGACTTTACCAGGGGAATAGCCAAACTGATGTTGGGGAAATGATTAGGTGGTCCAGGTTTTGGACGTATTTCTTGGGGAAATTTGAGACCTTTGGGGAATAGGATACGATCCTGAAGTTTGGGATACTTTAGGGGTCCTCCGGGGACGTTGCTGGGAGGAGATTCTCTTGGCTTTTGAGAGTTCCGCTGGGGAAATAGGGATTTCGCTTCAGAGTGTGAAATTTTCTTGGTGAAAATGTTCTAAATCATTTTCGGGATTTTTAGGAATTTTCTGAGGATTTTTCAAGGTTTTCTTGTATTTTTTGGGAATTTTTGTACGAAAATTCGAGGGAGTGCCGGTCAGCATGGTGTGGAGGGTGCCATTCGGTAGTGGTACAAAATTTTGGGCTACCTCGAGAAGGCAAAGGGTCAGTGCCGATCAGTAGGTTGGGGTGCAATGCCGATCGGCATGACCCTTGGCATCCTATATAAAGGGGGCGAGTTCCCCTCATTTTTGACAGCTTCTTGCCTTCTCTCTTTCTGCAATTTTCTTCTGCAAATCGTCCTAGCATTCCGCAATCTAAAAAATGGCCGCTTTTGTGAGCACTGCAGTACACAGGGAGTGGTTGGTTGTTGACGACTAGGCAAACGTGGAGTGGAGGGCTAGGGCGCCTCTTGCTTTGGGGAGCGAGAACTCTTTTGATGCATTCAAGCCGGTTGCGGATGAGCGGACCTTTCTACGGGAGCCATCGCATCATCACTCTTTGAGGGTGGTGAACCCCGGGGGGTATGAAAGTAAAATGACTTTTGGCATTCTTTGGTGATTTTCCTCTTTTCTTGGATTTTGACAAGGATTTCTTCTTTTTGACAGTCTGATGTTTCTCTGTCGAATATGCGTGCCCGCGGGACGACGGGGTTTAAGGATGTCTGGGCGCATCTTCCACCTGTGGTGCGTTGGGTGGTATCCTCAGCAGGCCTTAGGAGGTTGGCATCTGTGTTTGATGAGACGCCTCGTTCGATGACGGTCTTATGCGCTCTGGGGAGAGGTGGTGGGACACTACCCACACCTTTCATTTTGTCTTTGGGGAGATGACTATGACTCCCATAGATGTGCAGCAGCTGCTGGGGATGGATTGCGATGGGGAGCAGATAGAGGTGGATCGCTCTTTGCCAGTGAGGTCGGAGGCGATGCGCGCGGTGCTTAGTGATGTGGGGAGGATAGTGTCTGGGGACTCCATCCATCTGTTGCTGCTGAAGGATATTTTATTGGGCAGGGTGATCAATGTGGAGGATGGGCTGCAGGTGAGGCAGATGGCCCGGTTGTTCATTTTGCTAGTGTTAGGGGTATTTCTAGTGGCGTCGAGCGGCGACGTTGTCCACCTACAGTTTTTAACATTTCTGAGGATGTTTTCGAACATCCCTCTCTATGATTGGGGGAGCCTGACTTTGGCGACCCTTTATTTTTCCTTGGACGCATTCAGCCGGTGTTGCCGGCAGTCTTTCACTAGAGCCATGTATCTTCTTGAGGTATTCTTTTAATTTGCGCATTTTCCTTTCATGCATTTGCAGTGTCCTTATGCATCTCTTCTTAATTGCGAAATTTTTATCTTTGGCAGACATGGTTCTATAAGGTGATCAGATACCTAGCTGATTGTTTTGAAGGACGAGACTATTAGGGATTTTTGCCAGTTGTACCGATGGCACAAGGCCAATCGACAGTCGAGGAGGTCTCTCTCTCTAGAGGCGGTGCATCAGGTTTTGAATGGCCTGACCAGTGATAGGGTAAGACTTCTTTATTCTTAAGTTTAAGACCTTTGTGTGCTCTGATTCCATGTTTCCTTATATTTTACTTGGGATTTTTCACGTGACCTTTTACCCTTGGGGACGACCATTCAGGATACGGGGTTGACTGGGGTGAATGCGCAGATGAGGCATTTGTTGGCGCACGAGTTTGGAGACTCTTGGTATCTCAGGGAAAGGGTGGTCCGACAGATTTCTGAGGGGGAGGTGGTGGTGCCACCTGCGAATCCCCCTATGTCTATGAGGCAGGAGCGGCTGCTGTCAGAGGATGCGAGGATCACGGTGATGATTGGCGAGTCCTACCTGCTGTACACTGATACGGCTGTGTCGTATGATTATATGGGCTTTGTGATGAGCTGGTTGATGGCGCCCATCATATATGATGCACTGCCCTTCCCTCCTGCGGGTTCGAGTCGGCCAGTAGGGTCCTCCCACAGCGGTGGTGGTCTGTCGACATCTGCAGCGGCAGCGACCTCTTTGTTAGGCTGCATACCCCTTCATACAATATCCGGCGGGCTGATGGAGGGATGGTGCCTATGTTGTATCGTCCTCATGCGATGGACCCGGAGGAGTTGGGCTTGACAAAGGAGGTTCTTCTTCCTGAGGTATATCTTTTATGTTCTTCTCTTTTCGTTTCTTTTGATATTTTCTGCTTTGATACTGATTCTGCCTTTTCTTGTAGCATGTTCAGGTGTCCACCACCTGGCTAAAGGATATTAGGGATTGGATCTTTGGCGACTGCCCATATTCGGGATGCGGTTCCTGTTCCTTCTTGCATGGTGCCGTCGGCCTCATCTGGGGAGGAGTCAGGTTCAGGTAGCGGTGATGCGTCATCTCGCCGTCGGGGAAAGAGAGCGCATCGCAGGGGTGGAAGCTCTTAGGAGAGAGAGAGGGGAAAGGGCAAGTAAGAGAGAGTGAGAGAGAGAGAGAGAGAGAAAATGTGGGTTTGGGCTAAGTCCCGTTGTTTTTTGCTTTTCTTTATTTTCTTGCAAAAATGATGTAACACAGAAGCATATCTATGCAATGTAATGAAGTTTTTGTATTATCTTATGTTAATGACCAATGAATGAATGCATGCAGATGCGCTTTTTGTTTTGCTGCTGAGACCGTAAAAAGAAATATTATTGGGTTTTGAAGGAAAGTTTTATTAAAAATGAGAATTTATATAAAGATGAAAAGGGGATTTTTGAAATTCTGTTGAGAATATCAATTTATTTTGAGTTTTCTGATTTTTGACAAAAGAGGAAAAAGGAAAATTTCCAGAAGTAGGGGGTTGCCGATCGGCAAGCACCTTGTCCTGCCTATCGGTAGGTCAGTCCAGTCCCATCAATTCAAAGATTTGATTGGTACCCTCTTCAGCCTTTGGTACCTTGTGGGGCAAGATTTCTTTCGATTTCTGCAGAGGTTATGTCTTTTGTGGGAGTTTTCAAGTATAAAAGAGGGGTAAGGGTGGAGTGTTTTCCTCACACCTTCACATTCCTACTTTCTTGTTATGTGAGATGGCTCTCCCTGGTAGTGTTGAGTTTGCCAACCACCTCATGACTTTAGAGGCGATGTGATCCTATAACGTTGACTACGATGCTTACAACATGCGTCGAGTTTCTTTATAGCGTAATCGGCCCATAGAGTGGAATATGATGATGGCGGCTGTCAAGTTTTGGTACCCCGAAGACCATGTATTCCGCTTTAGCTTGGAAGAAGTATGTTCGACTTATGAGGATTTTTTTTCCATGTTGGGGATAAATCCCGGCATTGTTGCGTCTTTGTCTGAGTTTTCTCGTTCTCCCGGGGAGTTATTGGCCAGGCCTTTTTATGTTCGTCCTCGACGGCCAGGTCACTGTTGGCTGGAGGTATGATTTCTCTTCCGACGGTGTTGCGGTCCATGCATTTGCAGGAGGTTGGTGATGCTGGATATGTCGGAGCTGTCGTTTTGGGCTTGGTATCAAAATTATTGCAGGTGACTGGGGAGCTACGGGTGGACTCACAACTTGCAGCTAATACTTCATGGATATCCTGTCGTCGCAATCCTGGGGCGGTGATACTTGCAGAGACTTTGAATGGCTTAGATGATTGGCGAGAAGCTCGTTCTGACTTTCTGAGGGGTAGCCCTGTAATGCTGTTCATGTGGTTGTCTGAAAGATTTCGCCTAATGACCCCTCCGAAATACCCTTTGTCAATTGTACCCAACTTCTTTTCACGCCATTTCATCAGTGTTGGCCAGGATATTGAGAGCTGGGAAAATTAGTTCATGGAGCATGGGGCTCTAAATCTGTACTAGTCAGTACCTTAGTGGGGACAGTTGCTGCCTATTATGGAACTGGGGGAATACCCGTATGTCCGGCTAGTTGGTCTCGGACAGACCTCTTTTTATTTCCCTTGGTGTCTTCTGTGCCAATTTGGCTGGGAGCAGATCATGCCACCTCGGACACTAGACTTCTTTTCGGTAGAAGATTTGACAAAGCGTCTGCGCATGCAGCTTGGCTCTTTGTGGGAGAGTCGGCGTCCGTCGACCCATCCCTCTCAGTCTGCTGGGATAATTTAGCATATCCCTGGGGATTATATGAAGTGGTTGTGGAGAAGCGTAGTTAGCAAGATGTTGGCAGTGGATACTGGACAAAGATGGCTTGCCTTATCTGATACCATGGAGGGAGGTGTGGTAGTTTTTCGAGGTTGGTTTGAGCTTATCGGTCCATAAAGCATTTGCGGCACTCCATTCAGGCAGGGGAAGCTTGGGGACCCCAGGATGTAGATGACGATGATGAAGTGGGCTCCTCTGGTAGTTGTGGGTAGGACTTTTGGAGAGTTTGTTTTGTACTGGGGAATAAGTTTGGGAATTTATTTGGTTTTTTAGGAAGGTAGGGGTAAGGGAGTTATCGTTCCTTTATGTAATTGTATTGTAATTTCTTATTAATGAAATAAACAAGTTTTTGATCATCTAGCTGTGCCTTTCGATGAAATTTGTATTTTGACTTTTCTATACTGATCACTAAGGCATGCATAATCCTTTTGTTCCCATATATGTTATAATGGACTGTCGTTCTCGGAGATAAGAAAAGAATAGTTTTTTGTGAAAAAGAAAGGGTCGTGCTTAGGTAAGATGTATGAGTTGCCTACGTACCTCTGGGGGTTTTTGAAAATTTTCATTTTTTTTCTGAGAATGATTTTTGCAGAGGATCAGGCCCACGTAGTTCTGGGTAGAGGGAAATGAAGAGATTTTTTTTCTTTTTCTTTTTTTTTATAGAATAGAAGGGAAATGAGAAGAGTCTTAGCACGCCGAGATTTTGGACTAGGGGTAAAATTTCTTGAGACGGTTCAGGTTAACTGGACGAGCCATCTCTTCCCCATCTAAGTCGGTGAGCATAGCGACACCACCGGACAAGATCTTCTTCACAATGTAGGGGTCGCTCCAATTGGGCTTGAATTTCCCTCTAGGGTCCCAGATGGGATCTACTATTTCTTTGAGGGATAAATCCCCTTCTCGGACACCGCGGTCTTTGACTCTCTTATTGAATGAACGCGATATGGGGAAATGGTACCTTTGTATGTGATACACTGCTTTTAATCTCCTTTCGTCCAATAGTGACTGCTCGTCGAGGCGGCTTTGATGCTAGTCCTCCTCACTGACCTTGCTTTCAAGCATGACGCGTAACGAGGGTATTTCTAGATCCACGGGTAGGACTGCTTCCATGCCATAGACTAGAGAGTAAGGGGTAGCCCCAGTAGAGGTTCGGATTGAGGTTCAGTAGCCCCAGAGGGCGTATGGGATTCGATCGGCCCAATCTCGACAGCTTTTGATCATCTTGCTGATGATGGTTTTGAGGTTCTTGTTGGCGCCTTCGACTGCACCATTAGTTTGAGGTCGGTAGGGAGAAGATTTGTGTCTCTAGGTCCCATACTCGTTGACCACTTTTGTGACTTCTGCCTTGAAATGCAACCTGTTATCTGACACTAGCTGGTGCGGGACCCCATATCGGCAGATGATGTTTTTCTTGATGAATTGGGCCACTTTCTTGGCATTCAGGATTGCATATGACTCATCTTCGACCCATTTGGTGAAGTAATAAATGGCAACTCGGATGAACTCATGCCCGTTGGAAGCCTTGGGTGTAACTTTCCCTATGATGTCGATACCCCAGGTGGAGAACGTCCAGGGAGAAGTCATGTTGTATAATTCTTGCAGAGGGAGGTGTTGAAGGTTGGAGAACTGTTGGCATTTTAGGCATCTCCGGACATAGGCGGTGCAATCCTAGGTCATGGTGGTTCAGTAGTAGCCTTGTCGAATGATCTTCTTGGCAAGCATGTGACCATTTATGGGGGGGTCCACATTCCCCGTTGTGGATTCTCTGCATTACCTCTTTAATGGCAGCCCCTGCGATGCAGTGTAGATGTGTTCCATCAAAGTTTCTCTTGAACAGTGCTTTATGACAGATGATGTATTGGGCATCCAGTCTTCGGAGGGTTTCCCGACCTTTCTTGTTGGAACCCTCGGGATACTTACCATGCTTAAGGAGGTGCCAGATATCACAATACCAGTAATTGGCTAGCTCGGGATCTTCTTTGGTGATGAGCTTAATATGGTAGTAGTGGGTTGGTTTGTCTTGCTTTTGGACCAGCAGTAAGGGGGCCATTGTTATTCCTTCGAGCATGTCAACCATGGAGGCTAGGGTAGCAAGGGCATCGGCTAGGTTATTTTTTTACTTGAGGTAGGTAGTGGAAGGTGATATCTTGGAATTGAGAGGCTAGTTTTTCTAAGTGGGCATGGAAGGGTTGGATTTTCTCGTCCTTGACTTTTCATTTTATGAGCACTTGACTAATGATGAGGGAATAATTCCCGTAGACATCTAGGCATTGAATTCCTTTCTTGAGAGCAACTTTAAGGCCTACCATACATGCCTCGTATTCAGTCATGTTATTGGTGCAGGGGAAATTCAATTTGATGGCGATGGGGGTGTGGGAGTCATCTGGGGTGACCAGAAGTATCCCAATGCCATATACCTTTTTGTTAGCCGCTCCATCAAAGAACATTTGCCATCGAAGGTCATCTTGAGCAGCGTAGAAGATGTTTTCATCTGGGAATTTGGAGATCCAGTCATTAGCCTCTTCTATGGGGTAATCAGCGCGGTAGTCAGAGATGGCTCTTCCTTTCATGGCTTTCTGTGTGACGTACACGATATTAAACTCGTCTAAGAGCATCAACCATCGAGCCATTTGGTTGGATAAGGTGAGTTTATCAAGAAGGTACTTGATGGGGTTCATTCGGAGTAAAAGTTTAATGGGGAAGGCGAGCACGTAGTGTCGCAACTTTTGGGTGACCCAAACAAGCGCGATGCATGCCGTTTCTAAAGAAGTGTAGTTGAATTCGTACCCGGCCAGTTTACGACTGGCGTAATAGATGGCTTTTTCTTTGCTGGAATCTTCAAGGTATTGAGCTAGTAAAGCCCCAGCTGCAGTGTCGGTTATGGTTAGGTATAGGAGCAAGGGGAGACCAGGCTGTGGTGTCATGAGTACCGGAGGTTGATTTAGGTATTATTTGATTCAGTCAAAAGCTTCTTGGCGGTCCTCTTTCCAAACTTTGGTTGAATCCTTTCGGAGGAGTTTGAAAATTGGTTCACAGATGGAGGTTAGCTGGTTGATGAACCGACTGATGTACTGCAATTTTCCAAGGAAACCTCAGACTTCTTTCTCTGTTCGGGGAGGTAGCATCTCAAGTATGGCTTTTAGCTTAGCAGGATCTGCTTCTATCCCTTTCTCACTAACCATGAATCCTAAGAGTTTTCCCTTTGTAACGCCGAAGACAAATTTCTGTGGATTGAGTCTCATCTGATATCGTCGCAGTCGTTCGAAGAACTCTCGGAGAGAGGGAACATAACCTTCTCTAGTTTTAGATTTTATAATCATATCATCCACATAGACCTCGACTTCTTTGTGAATCAGATCGTGCAGGATGGTTGTGGTAGCCCTCTGGGAGGTAGCCCCATCATTCTTGAGACCAAATGGCATAACAGTGTAGCAAAAGGTTCCCCATAGGGTGATGAACGCGGTTTTTTCTTGATGATCTGGGAGCATTTTGATTTGGTTGTATCCCGAAAACCCATCGACGAATGACTTGAGAGCATGACTGGTTGTGTTGTCCACGATCATGTCGATATTGGGTAGCGGGTAATCATCCTTTGGAGAGGCTTTGTTCAAGTCCCGGTAGTCTATACACATCTGAACTTTCCCTCCTGATTTTGATATAGGCACTATGTTGGCTAGCCATGTGGGATATTCGATCACACGAACAAAACCCACGTTCAGTTGTTTGACCACCTCTTCTTTGACTTTGAGCGACCATTCAGTGCGGAGCTTTCCCAGCTTTTGTTTAACCGGCTTATAATCTAGAAGTGTAGAGATCTCATGTTGAGAAATTTTAGGATCAATGTCGGGCATATCGCATAGGACCATGCGAAGACATCTACGAATTCCTTCAATAATTCTTCGAGTTATGTGCGCCCGTGCTCGTTAAGGGTAGCCCCTATCCTAATCTCGCGCGGTTGGCTACTAGAACCGAGGTTAATAATAACAGTCTCTTCTTCATTAACTTGAACACGATTATGTTATTTGTTATTAACCTAATTTATATCAGTTAAGAATTATTCATTTGAAAAATCATCATCATCCAAAGTTTGATTAGAATCTAAACCATTAATGTAAGGCACAGCAAGATACTCAAAATCTTCATTTATTTTATTGATAGGAAAAACATCATTGAGAACCTCATCAAAGGAGGTCTCGATTACATTTGAGCAAGGATAGACAACAGAAGAGAAATGGGGTAAACATTGGGGTTAGGTGGGATTTCAACAGGTAGAACCGACGCAGCATACCAGTTAAGGAGAGGTGTATCAGCAGCTTTAATCAAGTGGGATGGATCCACTGATGTAGTGCTTGAATGAACTGTGCAGAGTGTCACCCCCAGTGTCTGCAAGTTAAACGAGTCCTCGGAGTCACTTTCCTCAAAATCTTTGGTATCTTTGATGAGTAGTTGTACATGGTGTTAGGAAGTTTCGGACCATGGGTAGTTGTCTTGGAAAAAGATCTTCATTCTGGGTTTCATCTTCTTGTCTGTATGGTCATACCATGGATACAAAAAGCCACAAAAGGGGAAGTCCTCGCCCTCTTTGATGAATCATCCATTTAAGGAGTCACCTGAGATGGTATGTATGCGGTCTAGTCTTCTCTTTGGTCGAGACTGGCGGATCATTTTGAGTTCTTGATCTGATGGTTGATACCCCAAACCACAAGGGTGAAAGCCTTCTTCAGTTCAATGGGCTCAAGTATCCCTTTCTGTCTTTGTCCTAACCCCAGTCTGGGCATGAAGTGAATGTTTCTTAACATCTGAATCACATTGACATTTCCATGAGGGTTGTATTCCGGATAAACTCTTTCTTTGAAATTATCCCCTGCCGGGAGTAGAAGTGCCTCAACTCGGAATCCTGATAGGAGCATATCATTTGACCCATGCTGTATCTCGAGGATTCGACTGCTGGTACTTGCACCCTCGGCATTATCGTCATCTCCCAAAATGGTAATGACTCGTCCGTCGACGAAGAACTTCAATTTCTGATGGAGTGAGGAAGACACACCCTTGATACTATGGAGCCAAGGTCGTCCGAATAACAGGTTGAAACAAGTTGGGATATCAATAACTTGAAATTCAACGACAGGGTTTATAGGGCCACACCCTATTATAAGTTTTATGGATACCATTACCTCCCGACGGGTATTATCGTAGGCACGTACGGCAACGAAAGTTGAAGCGAGGTCACTTTCTTTCAGTCCTAAGCATCTGAAGGTTCTTAATGGGCAGACATTCAAGGCAGATACACTATCCACAAAAGAGAGTGGTACGATTTTCCCCATAACGTCGACGGAGATGTTGAGTGCATGATTGTGGTTTGGCCCAATTTTGGGGATTTCTTCTTTGAAAAAGGATAGCATTCGGGTAGAGGTCAAGGATCTAACTAAATTTATCGCTTCTTCCGGTGTAGTAGAAGGAGGAACCGTGGGTCCAGTGAGGAATTTGATCAAAGCATTTCTGTGCAGCTGGGAAGACATGAAAAGCCCCCATAGAGTGATGTTAGCTTGAATTTTCTTCAGTTGATTGAGGATCTTGCTCTCCTCGAGGGTCATTTCTGGCATAGGAAGGTTTTCAACTCTCTTCCTTTTGTAATTGGCTGGTAGTGATCTTGGAATCTGGTAATGCCTCCCTGATATGGTCATGTGATTTATTGAAGAAGGGAAGAACATGAACCTTGTTTCTTCATCGATCTCGGGTTGTTCTGCCACTTTGTTTATTTCTCCGAGGAGCTCCTCAAATGATATCATCCCACACATGTTGGCTATCGGGCCAGTTTTCTCGAAATCTTTTTCTTCATTCGAATCTTTGAATTCTTCTCCCCATCCAGTGGTAACAACTCTGTCTTTCCATGCAAAGTCAATGCATTCCACAACTTCAATGGCTTTCTTCATACAGGTCTTCCCATTTTGTGGGGATATGTAAGGGTGAAGGGACCAGGCGCCCTTGTAATATTAGAGTATCAAGTAACTCGGTTATACTGCAAATGTCATTAGTTTGCCTGAATAATTCTGTCAGGGATGGCCATAGGCCCGAGGCCCGTCAGGCCCGCCAAGCCCGCCCAATAAATAATAGGGCTTGGGTAAGGTGAATAGGCCCTCAAAGAGGGCTTGGAAAAATTTGATAGGCCTAATTTTTTTTAGGCGAGCTTGGGTATGAATTCTTAAGCCCGATGAGGCCCGGCCAGGTCCGAGGCCCGAGAATTATATATATGTGTGTGTATGTGTATATTAATTTAATATTAAAGTTTAAGACTACAAAGTTATTAATAAATATATAATAGTGGGTAACTTTTATAAATATAAAAACATAAATAAGTCTTTTTATGTAGAGTGGGGAACTTTATATATAACTCTGTAATATATAAAGTTTAAAACAGGTTTTTAATTAAAAGATAGGTCTTTGATTAAGAAAAAAATATTTTTTTTTATTTAAAAATAATAATTAACCGGGCATGGCCAACGGGCCTGGGTAAAGAGATTTCAAATCTGGGTGGGCTTGAGATTACATAAGGCCCAATCCAGGCCTGAGCGGGCTTGGGAAAGCTCATAATTTTATAAGCCCGTCCCGATCCATGGCCACCCCTAAATTTTTCCATGATCTAGATAACATCATCCAAGCTGACTTCATCGGTTGGTACCACCCAACTGTCTGACTCTCGGGCCCATTTCCATGCTTCCAAGAATAGCTTGTTGAACCTCTGGTAATCAATGGTCATCTCTGAGGAAAATTTCAGCCCGAACTCTAGGAGTTGGTTTAACACTTCTGATAATTCCATGCCTCCATTTTCAGAATGGGTACGGATAGCGATGCATGCTGTGGTAAGGAGTGACAGTGCCTGATCAGCAAGGCTAACAGGGTGTAGGAGAAAATATAGGCAAGTTTGGAGAGGTTTGGGAGATTGTATGGGTGTGATTCGAGTTGATGGATCAAATTCTGGATTCATTTCTAAGAAGATAGCATTGGTATGATTGGGGAGTGGATTGTGAGTAGTGTTTAACTTAGGATTGACTGGTGGGGTAATGGTATCCCGGTCAATCATACCTTGGATTACGTTTCGAAGGTGAAAGCATTGGTCGGTGGTATGACCAGCGATTTGGTGAAAGGCACAATGGGCATCTGCCTTGAAGTTTCTTGGGAGTGGATTGGGCAATGGGAGGGGATCCAAGGGCTTGGTGAGGTTTCGGCTCAATAGGGCTTGATAAAATTTGGAAGGGGGAGCATGGATATCAGTGTATTCCTTTCGGACTGGGACAGGGCGGCTTTCTCGTGCCCACTAAGTGGTTGGTTGAGAGATGTTATTGATGGTTGAGACAGCAGCACTGGCAGGTTTGTCATATTTTATGGGGGTGAACTGACCGGACACTTTCTTTGGTTCAACCTCTGTTTTAGCAAGACCTTCCTCGATTTCTACTCCTGCTTCTCTGAGAGCTCGGAAGTGGGGATAGTATTGTCCTTCCATGGTTTCTCGGACATGGGGCAAGAAGTTATTCTTCACTATTTTGACTTGTTCTTCCTCGGATGGCCTATTGGTCATAGTGGCTGCCTTTTACCTCCATCGGGCTATGAAGTTACTGACTGATTCCCCATAGTTTTGTTTGAGCAACTCTAAATCACGGCAGGTGACCTCAAGCTCTTCGTTGTATTTGTACTACGACATGAATTCTCGAGCTACATCCTCCCAATTACGGATTCTGGACTCCTCGAGAGACAAAAACCATCGGAGAGTGTTATCCTTCAAAGTTTTCTGAAATAAATCGGCCATCACTTCTTCAGAAGCCCCTAGGAGAGTCATGTAACGGTGATAACTACGAAGATGAACAATCGGTGGTCCACGTCCCCCGAATTTCTTGATATTCGGCATCTTGAACTTCTCGGGTAACCTCTCCTTTGGATAAGGATACATGTGGGTGTAGTCCATGTAATTTCCAGAGATTCTGACTTGGTCGAACTTCTTAGTTAGCATCTTGAGATCTTCTTTGACCTTGTTCAATTCTTCCTCTTTCGGATCAACGATCGCAGGCAAGTTAGCCCCAGGTTGGGCAAGGTTTGGCATAGGAAGCTGGGAAGGCGGTGTCCCATTAGCAGGAGGGGCACGTGGAGCGTGCTAATACTCTTTGCCAACCCAGATAGGCATGGATGGACCCATAGCGCGAGGGAATAAGGCCTCGGTCTCTTAAGGAACAGGAACCTGATTTCGTTGCATCTCTCAGACTTCAGTCTGAAGGTTGTCAATCTTGGACACGAGCTGAGCTAAAACTGTCGTCAGATCTGGCTGTGCAACTGGCACTTGGTCTGTGTTCTCCATGGAAAGCGGATGGATACCGGACTCGAAAGAAGTAGCATGGGAATGGACGGAGCTCCGAGGTGATTTGACTCAAGACCGAAACCAATAAGGAGCCAGGCCAAGGGCGTACGATCAACCTGAGAAGGCGTAAAATGGGATTTATTTTTTGAAAAGAAAGAAGGAAAATATTTTTAACATTTTTTTATAGATTGAAAGACAAAATATTTTTGGATTTTTGATAAAGAAGGGAGAAATATTTTTGGATTTTTTTTTTTATAAAGAAAGGAGAAATTATTTTGGATTTTTTTGATAAATAAAGGAGAAATGTTTTTGGCTTCTTGATAAAGAAGGGAGAAATATTTTAGAGACGGGTCTCAGCATGATTATTATTATTATTATTATTATTATTATTATTATTATTATTATGTTCTCACTTGTGTTAAATTCTCCAAAATGCAAAATGAAATGCTGGACGGGACCCGAGCCTGGAAAAGTTGGGTTTGTAACATATGCAAAGTTATGGATGGACTTGTAACCAGGCTCACGGGCAGGGTCCCGTTTTAAAAATGCACAAAAATTTCGGCAGCAGGCCGACTCAAAATTTCGGTAGAGTTTCGGGTTGAAACCGGCAATCTAACATGTGTGTCCTAGGCTTGACACCTAAATGCAAGTATGCAGTTTGGTTTGGTGAATCGGAAAGGGTTCCTCCCTTTGGCGTGGCTTCCATGATATACGTCTTGCTTTTGAGGTCAATCGGTACGTGTGGACAAGCCATTTAATATACCTGAGTGTACTTGAATTGCCTCACTATATACCTCGTGGGGATGGTACGTGTGAGAGCGAATTCGATGTACTCGGTGTACGTGAACGAGTTCCCTACGATATACCTCCCGTCATGACTTTGGTCAAGCGGTACAATGCGGGGGAACCGTTCGATATACGTCTAAGGTACTTGGCCAATGGAAGATGAGAGTCATATCGCTTAGGCTAACTGCGCCCTTCCGGACCAGCGCCCATCACGAAGTGACCTTCAAGTTACCGGACAAAATTTGGTAAATCACAATGCTCTTTGGTGATATCGTGTGAATCATGCTGATAATATGCAAATATTGCGTATTTCATCCGTCAAACCTACGCATTTTAGCCCCCTCGGGTGCCTTAATCTCTATATTTATTCCCGTTAACCAGACAACCTCGGTTTATAATGTTAACATGCTATATGAGGTATAATTGGGCTTTTGTAGGTATTTAGGTACCAAGTATGGGATCCGGACGCATTCCGCGCAATTTCCGTACACAACCGCACGTTCAAGGGCAATCCGGTCATTTCACAAATTGGGCACCTATCCCGACATCTACATGGAAGTTGTATCTCTCCTCGCTAGCTTCGTGGCCGCGAACGGTGCGTGATTCCGAGTCCGTATGACAAAGTTACGACAAATTGAGCGGAGATGGAAAGCATGCCAAAACAGGGGAAACAGCAGGCTGCCCTGCTTGATCGATCGATCGAGACTGGGGGTCGATCGATCGAGCCTTCTTATTTTAGCCACGATTTACACTGTCGATCGATCGACCACAGGGGTCGATCGATCGATCCCCTGTTTTTTTCCAGCAGATATTTTCTCTTCTTTTCTTTCTTCTTTTCTTTTATTCCAACTTACTACTTAAGCCAATTTTTGTTGTAATAAGAATATTCAGTAGACAAAACGATTTTAGGTTATAATAGCTTAGGTTTTGAGGGTTTTGAAGAGTTGTTCTTCAATTGTTCTTGGATTGACCCCCTTTTGGATTGATTGTTGCACTATTCATCATCCCCTCCATTTATATAGTTTGTATTTCCTTCTTTCTTGCTTTGATAGTTTGATTTACATGCTTTCTTAATTAGATTCACATGCTTTCTTCACTTGCTTTGTAGTATAGATTTATCGCCTTTATTCCCGCTTTCCATTTACCGCATTTTTAACATGCTTTCTAGCTAATCTAAATTAGGTTGTGCTTGAATGGAACTCACTCGAGTTGACGCGTTGCTTTGCTTTGGTGAGGGTGTTTACGGGTCTATTTCGGGTGCGTTGTCCTAGTTATTACGCCTAGGATATTTGACGGGGAATATCATGTATGTACCGTGCTTACGACCTTTCGCGCGTAATTTCCGGGATATTTGCTGACGCCAAAATCTTATTAGGCTTTTATGATGATTTAGGGCGTGACAACCCTTGATTTAATTAACTGTCGAAATGAGACGCACGTGTAATAACCCGTCGATCCATGGAACCATTTTATACAAATTAACTCGGGTGAGGGATATTCGACGCAACCTATAGTTTTACTCGCTTTCATAATCTAGTTTCAATACACTCGCCTAGATTACTATTTCCCTTTTATGCATCTTTCCCTTTTTAGTTTCTAAACACCTTTTACACTTTTATTCCTGAATTAATAATCTGTTGCGATCTATCGAACACTCCCTATGGATTCGATACCCGACTTACCGCTGTACTCACCAGTTGAGTGTAGTCGTAACTTAGGTTTTTGTATTGAGGAGGTGAAACGAAAACAACGATTGTGCTTTCACCCTTAATCAAAATGGCGCCGTTGTCGGGGACTAGTTTGTTTTAGACTTTATTTGATTTAGTATTTCATATCATTTCTTTCTATTTGTATTATTTGCTAACCTTTTTACAGGACTTCCACATTTGAGCACTTAGAAACGCTCGAATTTTTCCCGCGCGCACCTATTTTGTGGAATTCGCCACTTAAGCCATTATTGGGGTAAGTATGTCTTATTCCAATTCTTTCGGTAATCCTTGTTATAATTCTCAAAACTCTAGGTCTATGACTTTCGGTGAATACTTAACATCCCAAAGTAAAACAAATTCAAATATTACTTTGGGCGAGTATAACGAAAGTCAAAACTTAGGTTATTGGAATTTTGATGATGATGATGATAATGATTTTGGGCCTTTACCTCCTTATAATAGGAATTTTGAAACGAATTGCAATAGTTTTCAAAATTCCTATATTAATGAGTTTTCATTTAAGTCCGATGGTAATTTTCAAAGTACCCATTTTCATGCATCCGCACCTCGACCCATGACATTCGGCGAGGGTTTGCGTATGTATGAAAATGAGAAAATGGAAAATCGCTATCGGGAAGAAAATCGTTCGTGGGAACATGAGTTGGATTTATTATTTCAGTCCGACGACGATTTTGCTTCTGAGACTTTCGAAGTCGAGGAATGTTTTGAACCAAATGAGGTACTTGTGCCTACTTTGGAACAAACCATTCTAGACTTTGCCCATCGCGTAATAGATATTGAAAGTGAGGATGAAAATGACGTAATATCTATTTGCAATGAAATGATTTCTTCTTTGGCCCCCAAAGAAGAACATTTCATTGAAAATGATATTATTTCCTTTGAAATTTCAACTTCATCCGATGATGATTCAGCTTATGAGTTTGAATTTCATTCATCCCCATTTTCATTCTCTGTTATCACACCGTCACAAGTACCCGATGATTCGGTTTCAAACTTTAATGTTTTAAATCCTATCGCCGATGAGGAGTACTTGCTCGAGTCGCCCTCCACGGTCGCATCTTTGCCTTTGTGTGCGCCACCTCCTATTCCAACTTCAAAATCTTTGGGAGGATTTTCGGATTTTCTCGGTCCCCACTTGTTTTTGTCATCCGTTCAATCCAAACCCCCCATCGTCCCACCAAAACTTTTAATTGGCGATGGTTCATTTCTTCCGCCTTACACATGCCTTCCGTTGTTAAAACGGAATCCATATTTTTCGGAGGGCATGCTTGTATGTGAGGGTACATCGGTTATCCTCCAAAGTCAAATCATTTTTATGGTGGACCCTCACCTATTTAGACTTCTAGTGTACAGTTAGTGTGGAGTCTAAATAGTAGGTTGTATATAGTTAGCTTTTTATTCTTTCTTCATTTTTAATTTAGTCTAGTGTACTTAGTTAACTTTTTATTATTTGTTTTTGCTATGCTCGGTACTACCTTCTTTCGTAGATTCTTTGGACTTGTTCTTATGGGGATCGCTCCATTTTTGGGTAGTATCACTCTTTTCCTCTCTTTGACTTGGTTCTTAATTTACATTGAGGACAATGTCAAGTTTTAAGTTAGGGGGTGTGGGATATTCTATCCATTTCTTCATTTAGTCCATGTTTTTGCTCACATGTTAGTTACTTAGTATGCTTTTCTTAGAAAAATTAAAAATTTTAAAAAGATTTTCTTTCTTTTTTCTCCTTTTTTGGGCATTTTGCCTTTGTTTCCGATGATAAATTTCTATAATTGCCCGATCCAATAGACAGCCCAATGATGCATGTTCTCGATTTTAGAAGTTATTAGACTTTAGTCTCGATTATTGATATTATGAATAACTTCATGAATTAAACTTTAATCCCGTGAGCACATGCACTTTTCTTGCTTTATTGATTTGGTTTAAGATTTTTATAACTCGGTAATCTCTTGTTGCAATGTATATACTTACACCGAGTAAGCTTTGTACCTTTCGTCGTTTGTGAGTGTTATACACTATTCTTTCCTCTTTGAAAACGTTGAATTCGTCGGTAATCTCACTATTCTTTCATTTGACCGTTCATTAATTGAGTTCATACTTGCAATGTGTTACTTGAGCATGATTTTCATATATTGTTTTAATTCGAGAATTGCGTAAACTTTAGGAAATGATCATAGGCCATCTTTCTTATATCACCCACATTGACCTTGACCTCACCCTTATATGTTTACCCTCGTTAACCCCTTTGAGCCTAAATATAGCCTTTCGTTTCATAACCCCAAATCCCATAACCAACTCCAAATTGGAGTTTGAACCCATACATACACTTTCCATACCTTTGTTTGGAATGTTACTTGGGATTGAATGTTGTTGTTATGATGTCGGTTGCAATTTGGGCATATGAGAATTTGAAAAGTAAATAAAAGAGAAGTGAAGAAAAAGAGTGAAAAAGATAAAGTTGAAAACAAAAGAAAACAAAAGAGGAAAAGTGAGAAAAAGGAAGAAAAGAAAAAGAAAGAGAAAGTTGTATATGTTGTGTATATAGTTCAATAAGCTTTGATTACTCTCCCCGAAAGTCATATCTAATGCCTTTTGGAACTTGTTTTCCATTTTTGAAATCGCCCACTTTTCATTATTCCGAGTTTCATCCCCAAACACTTTGAATCCGTATATACATCCCTTTCATTTCGTACCCTAACCTAGCCTACATTACAACCCTATACAAGTCCTATGTGATCTTAAGTTGATGTAATTCAAATGTTTAAATAGTTTTGATAATCTGTGAAAATGCATTTCGCCTCTTTTATATGTGCGGTATCCTTTCACTGAGATTGCAATTTTTATTTCCTATATAGCGTTCTTCAATTGTGACATGTGCGCGGCCTAGTTTCCCTTTACATTTACTCCTTATGCCCGCATGTCCCGTGTGTTACCTCCCTGTTTCAAGTGAATTCATTTGATGAGTGTGATGCCCGTGAGGATTGACTTTTATGCATGCTTTGATATTTAGTATTCGAGTTATTTAAGTTTTTCGCCAAATCATACTTTGCATATGCTCACTCCCCTCCCACATGTTAGAGTTTCAATTCTATGAGGTGCATTCTATAATGTTAATGATTTGGACTTCTGTTTGAATTCATTCATTTTGCTAATAATGCGTATGAAATCCTTTTCGCTATTGTTGGGCTTGTCGCATGTTGGATTGGGCATATTTTGAGGAAACTTTATGATGTTTGTGGGTTTCATCCCTGAAAACCCTCACGAGACGACACTCGTCCATTAGGGTAACCTAGGGGTTTAACGGCTTATTGCATACGCTAAATGCAATCGAATCACCCGCGAAAGTGGCTTTATGCTTTGATACCATATTTTTGTACTATCTCCTGTGTTGGTTTACTTGTTTTTCCTATTGCATCATATTTCATTGCTAGGGACTAGCAATGTGTAAGTTAGGGGGTGTGATAATACGCGAATATTTTGTATTTCATCCGTCAAACCTAGGCATTTTAGCCCCCTCAGGTGCCTTAATCTCTATATTTATGCCCGTTAACCAAAAAACCTCGGTTTATATAGTTAACATGCTATATGAGGTATAATTGGGCTTTTGTAGGTATTTACGTACCAAGTATGGGATCCGGATGCATTCCGCGCAATTTTCGTACACAACCGCACGTTCAAGGGCAATCCGGTCATTTCACAGATTGGGCACCTGGCCCGACATCTACACGAAAGTTGTATCTCTCCTCGCTAGCTTCGTGTGGCCGTGAACGGTGCGTGATTCCGAGTCCGTATGACAAAGTTACGACAAATTGAGCGGAGATGGAAAGCATGCCAAAACAGGGGAAACAGCAGGCTGCCCTGCTTGATCGATCGATCGAGACTGGGGGTCGATCGATCGAGCCTTATTATTTTTGCCACGATTTACACTGTCGATCGATCGACCATAGGGGTCGATCGATCGATCCCCTGTTTTTTTCCAGCAGATATTTTCTCTTCTTTTCTTTCTTCTTTTCTTTTATTCCAACTTACTACTTAAGCCAATTTTTGTTGTAATAAGAATATTCAGTAGACAAAACGATTTTAGGTTATAATAGCTTAGGTTTTGAGGGTTTTGAAGAGTTGTTCTTCAATTGTTCTTGGATTGACCCCCTTTTGGATTGATTGTTGCACTATTCATCATCCCCTCCATTTATATAGTTTGTATTTCCTTCTTTCTTGCTTTGATAGTTTGATTTACATGCTTTCTTAATTAGATTCACATGCTTTCTTCACTTGCTTTGTAGCATAGATTTATCGCCTTTATTCCCGCTTTCCATTTACCGCATTTTTAACATGCTTTCTAGCTAATCTAAATTAGGTTGTGCTTGAATGGAACTCACTCGAGTTGACGCGTTGCTTTGCTTTGGTGATGGTGTTTACGGGTCTATTTCGGGTGCATTGTCCTAGTTATTACGCCTAGGAGATTTGACGGGGCATATCATGTATGTCCCGTGCTTACGACCTTTCGCGCGTAATTTCTGGGATATTTGTTGACGCCAAAATCTTATTAGGCTTTTATGATGATTTAGGGCGTGACAACCCTTGATTTAATTAACTGTCGAAACGAGACGCACGTGTAATAACCCGTCGATCCATGGAACCATTTTATACAAATTAACTCGGGTGAGGGATATTCAACGCAACCTATAGTTTTACTCGCTTTCATAATCTAGTTTCAATACACTCGCCTAGATTACTATTTCCCTTTTATGCACCTTTCCCTTTTTAGTTTCTAAACACCTTTTACACTTTTATTCCTGAATTAATAATCTGTTGCGATCTATCGAACACTCCCTGTGGATTCGATACCCGACTTACCGCTGTACTCACCAGTTGAGTGTAGTCGTAACTTAGATTTTTGTATTGAGGAGGTGAAACGAAAACAACGATTGTGCACTTACACGAGCACACTTTTCACCCTTAATCACATGCATGATCCTCTTATTAGTATCTTATGAGAGTATCTTTCTTGATCATGCCCAACAGGGAGCAAAGTACGAGTACCAATGGAATAACAATTATGGGTGATGCGTGCAACATGGGGATATATGTGTGATTAGGCATAAATTCTTCCCATTTATCCCCTTAATTTTGAAGCTTTTATCGCTTTGTAAAGTGTATTTCGAGTGAATTTATCTCATATCATCGCTATTGGCAGTTTCTAATTAGTACGCCGAGTTTCGTGTATTTCCTATCTATTTTGCAGGTATTCAGTCCATAAGGAAGGATCGGTATCCTAATCCGAGTTCCAGACCAAAAATTACAAATATTTAAAAATTCAAGGAGGAAAAGTTCCTGAAAAGATGGAACCGAACCAAATGGGTTGGAAAATGAACCGATCCTATCCTGGGAAACTTCCTGTGAAGAACTAACAAGACGGAACCAAATCGAAAAGGAAGAAAAACGAACTGATCCTATGCATGAAGAACTTCATGTAAAGCACTGAGAGACAGAACCGAACCGAATGGGTTAGAAAAAGAACTGATCCTATCCTGGGAAACATCCTGTGAAGAACTAACAAGACGGAACCGAACTGAAGAAAGGAAAAACGAACCGAACTGGTTCGTGGAAAAACTTTTGTCAAAGATGGAACCGAACCGAATCACCTCAAGGGAATCGGTTAGGGTATCGTAAATTCAAACTCATACACTTATAAAATTAGAGTCCTGCATGGTTGAAACTCTTAGAAATCGTAGATTATAAATTATAAACACCTCCCAGACATTGAGGAGGCTTCTGATTCGTTAGGGAAGCTTTGTAATTAGTTTAGAGAAGACAACAACAAATAAACCCTAGTTTTGATTCCAGTTTTGCAATTCAAGTAATACCATTCTAATTCTTGCTTTCATTATTACAGTAGTTACTTCTCTAATAGCGATTTCATCATTCTTCATCTTCATTCGGTAGTAAAAATATTTTCTTTCATTCCAGACGTGTTTTCTTCTAGTTTTAATATGTTCAGCTAAGTTTTCAAGGGTCGGGGTGCATGAACCCCACCCGTTGTGATTCACGATAGTGGAAATAGAAGTCGAAATTAAAACCTTAGATGAATTGTATCGTAGTTCATGCAATACTACCTTAATTCAACCTTTGCTTAGATACAGTGCGGGCTACAATCCCTCATATGTGTAATACTAGGAGAAATAAAGATCGAATTTTAATCCAAACTTTTCTTACATACTGTACGGGCTACGATCCCTCATATATGTAATACTTAGGAGTATTAAAAAGTCGGATTCATTTAAAGCTTTAATTATGAATCTATTATCTTACAAAGTGAATTACTAGGGTGTGGGGGATTGTAACCCGACCTATCTTTCTCCTTTCATAATTAAAGTTTTAGTCAAGTCGTTCGTAATTCTGCAGTAGAATAATTTCATTTCATTTATTCATAATTTCATTAGTTAATCAATTTCAAAATTGCATATAGTTGTAGTTGTTTCGCAAATCAAATAAACTTTTCCTTGTTTTTAGAGTCAAGGTTAGGTTTCCTTCGTCTGTCCAACGTCGTTATAACTCCGTTCGTCCTATTTTCCTGAGGATCGATACCCGACTTATCGGTTTATTACTTGAGCGACAGACTTGCACTTGAGCCTAAATAGCACGCACACTAGATACATTTGTGGTCGCGTGAAGTTTTTGGCACCGTTGTCGGGGACTTAGGTAGACTTAGGTTAGATCAAGTCAATCTAAAACTTTGACCAAAAATTTCCAAAAATCCAAAAAATAATAAAAATTCTGAAAATAGAAAAAAAATTATCATCATCTCTCAAAGCCTTTAATGCAAAATCCTAAACACACTCAGACTCCTCACAATACTCCAGTCAGAATCCACGAAAATCCTATAGTTAAGTATAACTCTGAAATCCCCCACACACCTCGTGTCCCACAATTTTGGTTTCCAATTCCTACTCCTGAGCACTCTATCAGTAGCTACACCCTAAGTCAAACTTCGAGTCACACCTATAGGACACCGAGTAAGTACACAGAATCATTTGAAGAGAGAGTGACTATGATGTCTGATGCAGTAACTTTCGGTACTGGAGAGGGAGATATTCCCTATCGTCCCATGAAAGATTTACTTTTTCCTGAACGGACTGTCACCCCTAGTTGCATTTTACTTTCATATACTTCCGGTCAGTTCCACTTTCGCAATGGGATGATACAGATTCTCCCTGCGTTTCATGGCATGGATTCCGAGAAACCATACCTGCATATTCGTGAGTTCGAAGAGGCATGTGACACATTTGGTGATCAAACTTTCACGTAAGATATCATTCGCCTAAAGCTTTTTCCTTTCTCCTTAAAGGGTATAGCCAAGACCTGGCTATGGTCTCCACCCCCGAACTGCGTCACTTCCTGGAGAGATATGCAGTCCAGGTTTGTCTTAAAATTCTATCCGCATCACAAGACCAACTCTGCCAAGACTCAAATCCAAGCTTTCCGACAACACGATAATAAGTCTTTTGACAGATGTTGGGAACGGTTCCAAGAGTTAGTAAGCACATGCCCCCATCATATTTTTTACAAACACCTAGTGATATCTTTCTTCCATAATGGGAAGACAATAGCTTCCAAACAACTTGTTCAAACGATGTGTGAAAGATCCTTTTGTGATTTAGATGCATGCGATGCTAAGGCCCACCTTAAGTATGTCGCAGAGACTACTCAAGCATGGGACACATCTGATCCTAACCAAGCTCAACCTAGACAACCATCTACCAATCAAACTACCTCCGGTCTATACCATTTGGATAGCAATACCTTAATAGACCGTCAATTTGATCAGTTTCAAAGAGATATCAAGGAGTGGTTTGATGGTCAGTCGAGAAACATCTTCGGATCTAGCCATGATTCGAAAGAAAAAGTGTGTTCTATCTGTGAGGCGGGCCACTCCATAAAGGCATGCCCAATGATCTCTGCCTATAAGGCCATGCACACCGCGTTGGTGGATGCTATAGGAGGATTCAAGGGAAATTTTAATGCCCCGCATGGGAATTCTTACAACCCTTCATAGAGGAACCATCCTAGTTTCAACTATGGACAACCACAAGCTGCAATGAACCCACATTCACAGGTTATTCCACCTCCACCACCTCCTCAATATCAATAAGCGCCACCACCTCCAGTCCCATATGTAGCCCCACAGCGGAGGAGCCTCGAGGATACAATGAACCAATTCATAAATTCTCGAGGTGCACACAATGCTCGATATGAACGCTTGTTCACCGAAATAAATGCAAACATATCCAAGATGCAAGCCACATTGAGCACCCAAGAGAAGGGTAAGTTTTCTGCCCAAGGCCAAAGACCTACCCAAGGTCAACCTAGTGTTAGCTCTACCTCTGTCGAACAGCAGGAGCACTGCCAAGAGATAACCACTCTTCGTAGTGGAAGGGTTGTTGATTTATCACCTCCCCCACACGCCATTTTAAAAGACAAGGAGAATTCGCCCGGCATGAAAAAGGCCGAAGATATCTCCTTGAATGAGAGTGAAAAGGAAAACACTAGTGAGCCCGAGGTAGTTGTAAAACCACCCTCCGCTGCACCATTTCCTCAAAGGTTGGCTCCTTCCCATAAAGGAATCATAAGTGAAGATGTGCTGGAAGTTCTTAAGAACGTAAAGTTGAACTTACCTTTCCTCGATGCAATAAGGCAAATTCCATCCTATGCAAAAGTCAAAAAAGACTTATTGACAGTCAAGAGGAGGATGAAGGTAAAGAAGAACATGTTTCTAGCACAAAACGTGAGCTCAGTCCTTCTTAATGATCTCCCACTTAAATATAAAGATCCCAGTGCCCCCACCATCTCCTGCACCATTGGAGAGAACAAATTCGAAAAGGCCTTACTCGATTTAGGGGCAAGTTTCAATATCCTTCCCTATTCGATTTATAGGAAACTTGATCTGGGTGATCTTAAGCCCACAAGGATCACTCTCCAATTAGCGGATCGAACCGTGAAGATACCAAGGGGTATAGTTGAGGACGTGATAGTCCAAGTGGACACTTTCTACTTCTCGGTAGATTTTGTCATTTGGGACACGGATCCCTCCTTCGCCTCGAAAAATCATGTTCCCATCATCCTTGGACGCCCATTTTTAGCCACGGCTAACGCAGTCATCAATACTAGAAATGGACAGATGCAAATCACTTTTGTGGAATATGACATTAGAAACAAACATCTTCAACATAGCCCAACAAGCAGAGGAAGAAGATGATCTTCACGCGGTGAGTTTAATCGAGGAGATTGTAGAAGAGCAATTTGAGGAAAATTACTGTGGAGATGCCTTAGAAGCTTGCCTAGCTTCTAGTTACGAGAGTGAGGGATACTACACCGAGTTCGAGAAGGAGATAGAGGAGTTGGAAGGCTTACTCGATGAGAGAGCGTCGAACGAGGACGCGAGAGATGTTAATTGGGTTTCTCGATTCGAAGAGTTACCGCCAAGAGACGCAGGCATGGTGACCTCTAGCGACACATTACCAACTCTCGAGTTGAAGAAACTACCCTCCAATGTTAAATATGCTTTCCTAGGTAAAAGTGAGACATTTCCTATTATTGTCTCCTCTAGCTTAGATGAAGAGCAGGAGGGTAAACTAATAAAGATTTTGAGGAAGCACCAAAGTGATTTTGGTTGGTGCATAGCTGATTTAAAGGGGATAAGCCCTCTAATTTGCACCCATAAGATTTACCTCAAAGAGGATGTTAAGCCCTCAAGAGAAATGCAAAGACGGCTAAACCCCACGATGAAAGATGTGGTGAGAGCTAAAATTATAAAGCTGTTGGATGCCGGGATTATCTACCCAATCTCGGATAGTAAGTGGGTGAGCCCCATTCAAGTCGTCCCGAAGAAGTCGGGCATGACTGTGATTGAAAATGCCAAGGGAGAGCTAGTTACCCAACGTACCACTACTGGATGGCGCATTTGCATTGATTACCAAAAACTCAACGCGGGAACTAGGAAAGACCATTTCCCCTTACCATTTATTGATCAAATGCTTGAAAGAGTAGCGGGCCACCCTTATTACTGCTTCCTAGATGGTTATTCCGGATATAACCAAATTGAGGTAGATGTACTTGATCAAGAGAAAACAACATTCACTTGCCCTTTTGGAACGTTTGCCTACAAACGTATGCCACTTGGCTTGTGTAATGCACCGGCGACCTTTCAAAGGTGCATGTTTAGCTTATTCAGTGACATGGTTGAGAGAGGGCTAGAGGTGTTTATTGACGACTTTAGTGTTTTTGGCACCTCCTTCGACCTATGTTTAGCCAATCTTGAGAAAGTACTAGCCCGATGTGTGGAAAATAACTTAATACTGAATTGGGAAAAATGCCATTTCATGGTAACCGAGGGTATAGTTCTTGGCCACATCGTGTCATCCAAAGGGATCGAGGTTGATCGAGAAAAAATAGATGTCATAGCTAACCTACCCTCACCTAAATCGTTGAAAGACGTGCGCTCCTTCTTGGGCCACGCAGGGTTTTATCGAAGGTTCATTAAGGACTTTAGCGCCATCGCTAGACCCTTAAGCAACCTTCTTATGAAGGACACCCCATTCGAATGGACGGAAGCATGCCAAAGCGCTTTAAAAAAACTGAAAAACATGCTTGTGTCCGCTCCCATTATACAAGCTCCAGATTGGTCCTTGCCATTCGAGCTTATGTGTGATGCTAGCGATTATGCGATAGGGGCTGTTTTGGGCCAAAGAAAAGATAATAAAGCTCATGTCATCTTCTACGCTAGCCGGACCCTTACCGGACCACAACTCAATTAATCCACCACGGAGAAGGAGTTGCTAGCGGTAGTATTCGCACTCGACAAATTTCGATCCAATCTTATCGATTTCCCCATCACTTGTTTCACCGACCACGCTGCTTTAAAATATCTACTTGCGAAGAAGGACTCAAAGTCGCGCCTCATAAGGTGGATCCTACTCCTACAAGAGTTTAATCTCCCCATTAAAGACAAAAAAGGAGTAGAAAACTTCGTTACTGATCACTTATCACGGCTTTCGTCCGACGTGCCTAGTGATCTTACACCCATAGACGATTATTTTTCGGATGAGAAGATCTTTGCCACCTCTTCTTTGCCCTGGTTTGCGGATATAATGAACTATCTTGTCCCGGGAGCCGTCCCTCCTGATTGGACACCGCAAGATAATAAGAGGTCCATCACTTGGTCGCACATATTTTTCTATGATGATCCATTTCTTTTTAAATATTGCGCCGATCAAATCATCCGATGATGTGTACCGGATGACGAAATTCCCAAAGTCATCCAATTCTGTCATTCGGAAGCATGTGGAGGACACTTTTTCGTAAAAACGACAACCGCTAAAATTCTCCAATGCGGTTTGTACAGGCCCACAATGTTTCGGGATATTAACAATTATTTCAAATCTTGCGACAAGTGTCAATGGATGGGAGAAATTACCCGACGAGACATGATGCCATTGACCCCGATTCTCATCATTGAGATCTTCGACTGTTGGGGTATTGACTTCATGGGCCCTTTTCCCCCGTCCTTCGGATACCTATACATCCTAGTTGCAGTTGACTATGTTTCTAAAAGGGTGGAAGCTATAGCTACCAAGACTAATGACAATAAAGTGGTGATAAAGTTCCTGCACGAACACATACTTTCCCGCTTCGGTGCACCTAAAGCGGTAATTAGTGATAACGGCACACACTTTTATAGCAATCCGTTTGAAAGACTTATGAAAAAATATGGTGTCATTCGTAAGGTAGGAACAACATATCACCCATAAACGAATGGACAGGCTGAATTGGAAAATCGTGAAATCAAGCACATACTAGAGAAGACCGTCAATCCCGACCGGAAAGATTAGTCCCTTCGATTGAACGATTCGCTATGGGCCTACCGTACCGCATAAAAGAACCCACTCGGAATGTCCCCATTCCTCTTTGTGTATGTAAAACCTTGCCATCTTCCCTTTGATTTGGAGCACAAAGCGTATTGGGCCATTAAGAGATTAAATTGCGATATGGACAAAGCCGGTGAAGCTCGCAAGCTTCAACTGAATGAGTTAGAGGAGATACGCAATGATGCGTATGAGAATGCCAAAATTGCAAAAGCCCGGATGAAACTAGCACATAATAAAATTATCCGATGAAAATAGTTTCAGCCGGGACAAAAAGTACTCCTTTATAACTCCCGGCTACATCTATTTTCGGGTAAATTGCGGTCCCGATGGACTGGTCCTTTTGTTGTGAAAAGCGTATTCCCCCACGGATCCCTAGAATTGGAATATCCAAAAGGGGGAACGCGTTCAAAGTCAATGGACAATGCCTAAATCTATATATTGAGGCGCGTGTAGAAGAGATTGACACCATCTGGTTGTAGGACCCCGTTTACGGGGTAGAATGAGCTTGAATTGAGAGGTCGTTGCACCCCCGATGCGTATGGGGTGAATTCTTGTGCATAGTAGATGTCCGTTGGTAGATTAGTTAGAGTCCGTAGGTAGGTTACGAGAGGTTAGGGTTAAGATCACGCGCACCATCACGCACGTCGTGAGAGCATTAAGAAATCCACGTGGGAGAATAAGTGAGAAAGTGTCCATAAATTCGAGGGTGTGAGATTCTAGTTTCAGCAATCTGAGTGAGAGGGTTCTGCCTCAGGAGAACCGAACTGAATCCCCCTAATCGGATCGGTTCGGTTTTGATAAATCGAAAAAAAAAATTAGAATCGGATCGGTTCGGATTCCGCAAGATGCCCCTTCCCGAGATGACCCCCCCCCCCCCCCCCAATCCCTCCATTTCCCTCCATTCCTTCCCCTCTTTCCCTATAAACATCCATCCCCCTTTTCCTTCCAAATTCTTCCCCCCTAACCCTCCCCACCACCTATAAATTACACCTCTCCCCTACCTTTCCATCCACACCTCCATCACATCTCACCCCTCTCTCTCTCCCATTTCAAATATTCCCAGAAATTTCAATGGCAAATCCCGCTCTTCCCCTAAAATACATGTCCACCGAGATTCTTCCCAACGGCAATGGGGAATACCGCTCCCTTATGGAGCGCATATGGTGCGAAAAAAATTTCAAACCCTCCTGCCAAAGGCACATCGATCGCGTCGTCAACTGGGACGAGATGCCCCGCTCGGTCACCACTCTTTTCAGCCGGAGGGGTTGGACGCAATACCTCACCGAACCATGCAATGTGGTGTGGGTTGACGAGGTCCGCTCTTTTTATGGCTCACTTGTCCACACGGGCGAGTTTGAGAGCCAAGCTTTTGTCGACAACCGCCCCATCCCTTTCTCCTTGGCTATTCTGGCTCGCAAAATTTTTGTCAAGGGAGTCCCACAGCCGAACATCTATGACTACCCCGCTAATGCCCCCACCATCCCGAAACAGCAACGCATCGACCGTCTCGCACCCAATGAGATTTGGGAAAGGGGCACCTTTCCCGTGGGACGCCTAAATGATAAGGCGCGCATTACCTTCCATATTATGTGCGCCAACTTGCTTCAAACCACAAACGACTCGGCGATGCGCCCTCGCCAAGCTACCCTCGTCTACCAATTTTTCGATCCAAACTTCACTCTCAATATGGTGCGCATGCTTTACATCGATATTCTGTACGCGACCTTGGAGAAAAAAGGTGTGGTGCCCCTCCCATATGCACGTCTCGTAACCTCCCTCCTTGTCGATGCCGGTATCCAGCCACCTCACACTTTCCCACGCCTTCCGAAGCCCATTGAGAAAGTGTCACACACTAGGACTGCCCAGCGAAGGGCTACCCTTCGAGCAGCCTGGGAGGTGGTTGATGTAGATGCAGAGGAGGAGATTCTTATTGAAGAGCTCGAGGCTGAGGATGTCGAGATGGGCGAGGCCGATGAAGAAGAGTACGACGAAGATGACGATTCCGACAATGAGCCCCCAGGTGTAGATTTTGATAGGTGCCTTTCGGCGGTGGAAACCCGTTTTGACGGTTTCCTCACACAATACAATCGAGACCAAGCGGCCTATCAACGGGATCAAGAGGCCTACCGAAGGGACACAATCATGATGCATCATCTCCAAGCCCACTTGTACAAGCTCAACTTCGGTGGACTTCCCCCAACTTTCTTCTATGATCCACATGATCCCAGTGCACCCGGATGCTCAAATACACCTCCCCAGTGAAGCCCATGTCTGTTGTTTACTGTTTGTGTGTTGTTGGTGGTTGTTTAAAAATATTAGTTATGTGTTCTCTCCTCTCCTTTGTAACACAAGTGTTAAGTATCTATAAAAAATTTTGCATTTCTGTCTCATTTTCTCGTTTTAGTTTCTCGTACTTTTAGTTCGCTTTGAGTTAGATTTTAGTCCTTTTTGCTTCAGGACAATGCAAAAGTCTAAGTTAGGGGGTCACAAGTTCGTCTTTCTAAAACTTCACAAATTTTCAAAAATGGCCAGAAATTTCAAAAAAAATATAAATTTTGAAAAATCCAAAAATATTTTTCTTCAAAATAAATAAATATTGGAATTCAAATTTTTCAAAAATATCATTAAAAGTTGGTTTAAAGTCTCAAATTGTAAAAACATAATACCCAAAGCCGAAATTGACCAAAGATGGAAATTGAGCGAATGTAGACGACTTTACGAATAAATGTGGAGATTAACAAACCCAGTGAGATTCGAACCTATCATTTTTGTGAGTTTAAAAATCAATCCGAGTTAATTGTTAACTCAAAGTTCTTTTCAGCGTTCTAATAAGTCATCGAGGATCTCAATTCTTTCACTTTGATCGATTATGGAAAATGTGTGTGATATTGCCTTGAAAAATGTGTCAAATAGATCTCTAAACTTAATTCATCTCCAGACGCATATGGTAACGCAATTAGTAGTTCGAACAATGAAGTAGGTCATCGTTTGTTACCCAAAAATATTGACCATAAAAAGTTATGAAAAATCATTCCTTTTGTAACCCAAATTTGAGCCGAATAATTTTTCCTTTCGTTTGACAACCCGAAAAACCCAAATAGGCCGGAATTGTGAAAAATGGAAAAAGTTCGAATTTAAATCCGAAAAGTGCAACAAAAATGGGCAAGAAAAAAATAGAAGAATGCTCAACAAAAATAGCAAGAAAAGAAAAAGCGTGAAAAACAGAAAAAAAAAATAGAAAAATCAAAAGAAAAAATGAGCGAAAGCCCAGAAAAACACTAACGGACATTATACGAAAATTTTCCAATTCCAAATTTCCCATACCATTACCATTTTACCCAATACACCTTTAACCCGAAAAAGTCCTAGCCGAGTCCAAACTGCTAAATTGATTACCGCGTGGAGAGTTAAAACACAAAAAGATAATAAAAGAGATCAAAAATATGAATTAGAGGCAATGTTCCCGCTTTTTTATAATCGTAATCCGTTGATGAGATCTAGTTACCACAAATTTATGTCTTTCTATTTGTATGCGTAAACTTGGTTCCAATACATTTACTCTTATAAATCACGCATACTGAGAGAATTAGCCACAGTCCGAGTGATTCGTTGTGAGAGCATTCCGTGATATTTTAAAATCAAAACGAATTTTTGGATAAGTAACGTAATGGTCAATCGGTGGAAATTCGCGGTTAAATTTCTGGCTTCGCACACACGCACTATGATTTGAGACTCTTGAACATGAATTGATGATGACTATTTTCTGAAAAAGTTTGAATTATACAATTTTTGCGTATTTTGAGTTTTCTTTGAGCCGAATTTTGTGGGTGTATTCACTACAAACCCTCACGAGACACAACTCGTCCTACTAGGGTAACCTAGGGGTTTAAAGGCTTGTTACACACGCTAAATGCAATCGCTCGCTCGTGAAAGAGGTATTCTATCCCATTTTATAGTTGGACCATGCTTTGATTCTTTTTACATTGCTCAAGACGATCAAAGTTCTAAGTTAGGAGGGTTTGATTAGGCATAAATTCTTCTCATTTATCCCCTTAATTTAGAAGCTTTTATCGCTCTACAAAGTGGATTTCGAGTGGATTTATCTCATATCATCGCTATTGGCAGTTTCTAATTAGCACGCCGAGTTTCGTGTATTTCCTACCTATTTTGCAGGTATTCAGTGAACAAGGAAGGATCGGCATCCTAATCCGAGTTCCAGACCAAAAATTACAAATCTTCAAAAATACAAGGAGGAAAATTTCCTGAAAAGATGGAACCGAACCGAATGGGTTGGAAAAAGAACCGATCCTATCCTGGGAAATTTCCTGTGAAGAACTAACAAGACGGAACCGAATCGAAGAGGAAGAAAAATGAACCAATCCTATGCTTAAAGAACTTCCTGTAAAGCACTGAGAGACGAAACCGAACCGAATGGATTGGAAAACGAACCGATCCTATCCTGGGAAACTTCCTGTGAAGAACTAACAAGACGGAACCGAACCGAAGAGAGGAAAAATGAATCGAACCGGTTCATGGAAAAACTTCTATCAAAGATGGAACCGAATCGAATCACCTCAAGGGGATCGGTTTGGGTATCGGAAATTCAAACTCATCCACTTGTAAAATTAGAATCCTGCATGGTTTAAACTCTTAGAAATCGTAGATTATAAATTGTAAACACCTCCCAGAGAATGAGGAGGCTTCTGATTCATTAGGGAAGCTTTGTAATTAGTTTAGAGAAAACAACAACAAAGAAACCCTAGTTTTGATTCCAGTTTTGCAATTTAAGTAATACCATTCTAATTCTTGCGTTCATTATTGCAGTAGTTATTTCTCTAATAGCAATTTCATCATTCTTCATCATCATTCGGTAGTAAAAATATTTTTTTTCATTCCAAACGTGTTTTCTTCTAGTTTTAATATGTCCGGCTAAGTTTTCAAGGGTCGGGGTGCATGAACCCCACCCGATGTGATTCACGATAGTGGAAATAGAAGTCGAAATTAAAACCTTAGATGAATTGTATCGTAGTTCATACGATACTACTTTAATTCAACATTTTCTTACATACAGTGCGGGCTACGATCCCTCATATATGTAATACTTAGGAGAAATAAAGACCGAATTTTAATCCAACATTTGCTTACGTACTGTGCAGGCTACGATCCCTCATATATGTAGTACTTAGGAGTATTAAAAAGTCGAATTCATTTAAAACTTTAATTCTGAATCTAGTATCTTACAAAGTGAATTACTAGGGTGGGGAGGATTGTAACCCGACCTATCTTTCTCCTTTCATGTTAAAATTCTAGTCAAGTCGTTCGTAAATCTGCAGTAGAATAATTGCATTTCATTTATTCATAATTTCATTAGTTAATCATTTTCAAAATTGCATATAGTTGTAGTTGTTTCACAAATCAAATCACCTGTTCCTTATTTTTAGAGTCAAAGTTAGGTTTCCTTCGTCTGTCCAACGTCGTTACGACTCCGTTCGTCCTATTTCCCTGAGGATCGATACCCGACTTATCGGATTATTACTTGAGCGACAGGCTTACACTTGAGCCTAAATAGCATAAGCCCTAGATACATTTGTGGTCGCGTCAATGTGATCCTAGGTGCGCGTGGTGTGAAGTGTACATAGAGAATTTTCTACAAGTGTGTGAATGGGAGCATAAGCATGAGGTACACATGATAGTAAAGGGGAACATGCAAATAAGGGTATATATAAGAAAATAAAACACACATGTAAATAGAGTCTAACCCTCAAAATGAAGTATCCCCAGCGGAGTCGCCACTGTGGCCATCCCACTTTCCGATCCTCGCGATGGGAGAGGCGAAGAAGAGGAGGGGGGTGTCTCCCCTTCGTCTTGGGAGGATCTTGGTCCCACGCATCCCTTTCGGGAGCGCTTTGGTCAACGTCGATGATAAGGTGAAAAATGTAGAGAGATAGAGTCGCCAGTCTATTTTACTCAAAACAGACAAAAGAAAAAAAGGAGTCATCCCGAAGGACAGCATCCAAAGACATACTGATACATACGAAACCAAAATGATTCGAAAAGGGTTCGGAGGCTAAGTTACGAAATGGAAAGGTGTTAGGCACCCATTCCGCCCTTACGGTCTCCCATGGGTTATTGATATTTTCCTTTATTTCCTCGTGATATGTGTGCATGCGTATATGTAGCGGAGATAGGAATCATCAACTTGTATCATGGAAGAGATAAAGCGAGTCATCCATAGGAATGTTCTTAAAAGTAATATTGGAAAAATAGGATTTACGCGATTATCTTAATGTTGATCGTTATAACAGAACGATAACAAATATGGAATAATACGCCACTAAGAACAAATATACGTATATGTAAATACATAGAATCTAAGAGAGTTAAGTTTAAAGAACATAGAAAAAATAGGAAAATTAGGAAAACGGACTCGAGTCTCGGGTCTTACCCCTAGACGCCTACGTAGCCTATAGAGGCATCAAAGTCCACATAGTTCGTATGAAAAACGAGGGGTGGGATTTATGCCATAAATCCAATCAGGGACTTCTCTTGTATGTGTGTGTGTGTGTGTGTAAAAAAGTGTTTTAGTTGTGAGAAAGGTGTGAGAATTCCCGTTTGGAATTTATGAACAAATCATCTTTTTCTTATTTTTTTGGTTTTTATTTATATGAAAATAAGAGATGTGCAATAATACTAGATAAAAAGTATATTAAGATATGTGAGATGAGAGAATAAAAATACTAAGTCACAAAATAAATTAATGCGAATTTAGGAGAATTTAAGGAGAGAGTGGAGAAAGTTGGACCTTCTTGAAGATCTTGAGCTTGATCTTGGATGTTGGAGAGCAGCCTTTGCACTTGGATGATGATGGAGAGTACTTAATTCACCAAGTTTGATGAAAGGTGAAGGTTGGAAAAGGATTTGGATGTGGAAATTACGCTGACTTCAAGAGGGGGTTTTTAAGCTTGCTGAGAGTGATGGATCTCTGATCTTCCTCCTCCTTTGAAATGAGGTTAGGCCCTCCTTTTCATAGGCCTAGAGCATTATCAATCGACATATCCCTGGTCCTTCCAATCGGCAAGTGTGTTTAGGCACACTGCCGATAGGCAGGGTTTGGAACCTGCCGTTTGGCAGTCTCTTTCAGGTTCCTTCGGAAAATCGATCGTAGAGCGCAAACCGTTGATACGAATCGCGAACGGTACGAACCGTTGGAAAGTTACTTCAGAGACCTTAGAAAGTCTTTGGACTGCTCCCGGGTCAGGGAGTTGACTTTGGGTCAAATGTGGCTCGAAAGCGTTCGTCAGTCCTTTGGATGGGGGATCGTCGGACGCAAACGGATCATTCGTCCGCATGGTAAGTCAGAATCACGCACGGGATGGACCGTTGGAAACGTGAGGAGATGTACTTAGACATTCCAAAGAGTTTGACTCAGTTTGGGGAGTTGACTTTGGTCAATCGAGGCCTGGAAGTGTTCGGTGACCATTCAGAGTCAAACGAATCGTTCGTCCGTACCGTAAGTCAGAATCGCGCACGGGGCTGACTGTTGGAAAGGGGGTCCTTTGAAGATTCATTCAGTCTCGGTTGAGCTGAAGAGTTGACTTTGGTCAAACAGAGCCTGGGAGCATCCGATGACCTCTTAATTAAGTTTCGGGGGAAAATGGATCGTTCATCCGTATCGTAAGTCAGAATCGCCCACGGGGTGGACTGTTGGAAAGGGGTTTTAGTGCCCTTCAAAGATTCATTCAGTCTCGGTCGAGCTGAAGAGTTTGACGTTTGGTCAAACGGAGCTTGGGAGCACCCGATGGCCTTTAGGTCAGTACTCGAGGTGTGACTTAGGTTTGAAATGATGAAGGGAGGTGTTAGGGACCTTAGAAAAAGTTAGGGGGTATTAGAATGGGGTGTCTACAGGAATCATCGTATGTTTTATTAAATCCCTGAAGGTAGTTGTCATCCTTCTCTCAAGGGAGCTCCTCCTCCAGCATCAAAACTTTACCGAACAAACCCTGATTTTCCTCGGCCAGCTTTTCCTTCTCTACAACCACCTCCTTTCGGGATGTCTCAAGGTCAGCATAGGCCTTAGCCGACATCTCCCTCTCCTGCCCCCATGCCAGGCTAGCATCAGCAAAGGCCTTTTTCTCATTCTTCGGAGCATCTTTCAGCTCTTGGTTACTTCTGGACTGATCGGTATAATCATCCGAAAGGGTTATGAAGTCAGACAAAAACTACACAGAAAGAAAGAAGGAAAAGTGCAGAAGATAAATTATTCAAGGAAACCATGAAGAGACTTACCAGGGCAATTCCCTGAGCAGAGCTGGGATGATCCCAACCTTAAACCGTGCTCGCGATCAGCAGTGAGCACAGTCCTCTTTAGCAGATTGAGAACAAGGGAAGGGATATCACCCACTCTGTCCCCCTCAATCTCAGTAGCAAGGGAGGGGACTGCATAGGCCTTCAAGACCAACTTTCTCTTGGTCTCCTTCCGCTTTTCCTCTCTCTTCCTTCCCTCATCTTTCGTTCTATCTCTCTTTTTTCTCATCTCTTCTTCTTTTCTCTTCTTCTCTTTCTCCTTCTCTTCCCCTTGCCTACTGGGCTAAAATCGCTAGCCCTGGGAGAATCAGTCTCAGACATCTTCAAGAACTTGAGCCAATCATCAATCCTCAGTTTTCTCCTCTTAATAAGGGGAATTGTATCTTTTTCTTCTTCTTTGTATTCTTCTTCTTCTCTTTCCTCTTCCTACTCTCTTTCTTCTTCTTCTTTCTCTATTTTTTCCTCTTCATCTAGCACAATTGGATCAGTGGGGCCAACCTCTGGAGCTTTTAAATTGGGGACCTTATCGATTGGCCGTGCAATAAAGTTGCTTGTTATATTTTTATACTCAATCAATTAGGATGCCGACCTTGGATGCTCGTCATTTGAAAGCCTCTCTTTAATATTACAGTCCTTCAGAAGTTCGGGAACATTAATCTCTCTTATATTAGGTGGTTGATTTCTAGCGCGAGCTGTAAAATGGAGGAAGAAAAACATTAGTCAGAGGAAAGGAATCAGAAACAAAACAGCAAGTAAATTGAAGAAAAGAAGAAGGGACCTATGTAATCCTCCCCAAAATCTGAAATTTAAGGGCCCCGGTGTCTTTCACCCTCATGAAGAGGAAGATGTTGTTAATTTCTGGCAATAAACCCATGGACCCGATAATCCTTATGGGAATCTGGCAGGTTTACCACCAGGACCCTATCAGCTTTCTTGGTCTTCAAGTACATAATGTCATCATTGGTTCGCGACCATACATAGCAGCAACAGAGCTCAACAAGACCTAATTTTGTCCCACACAGTATATTTATCCTATGTACCCCATTAATTATTTTCCAGACAATGGGGGCACATTGGGCAGGAACAACTTCGAAGTATTTGAAGAATCTAAGGAAGAGAGGGTTTAGGGGAAATGTCAAACCCCCCTTTGTTATCAGAAAGGTGTGAATCTAATGCCCTCCTTCGATGTCACGGGAATCTCTGGGGAGGGGGCACAGTCAATTTCTACCTAAATTGGAATGTTATAAGTTTTCCTAAATTCAGCTACTCGTTTGTTATCTAGATTTTCCATGAACACTCTAACAAGAAGAAAAACCCTAACTACAGTTATTGAACAATTTGAAGAAGAGGAAAACTAAGCGACGAAGAGAGAAGTGTGAACTGAGTTGACAGAGGAGATGTATCTCCGATTTGAAATCCAACACCAATGATGAACACGAGATTCTTGGATAATTTTTGGCGCTTCATCTAGTTGCTCGGACGATGGTACCCTCACTCATTCAAAGAAGTTACATCTATGATATGGGCTCAGGATGAGAGTACCCCTACAAGTTCATTAAATCTTCAAAAATTCCACTCCGATTGCAAGAATGAAAATTTCAAAATTCTAGGCCTTTAGTTCAGTTAAAACTTATTGGCCCAAAATTCACAAAGCCCAAAATTTTTAGTGGCAATTGTAGGGACCCGTTTATTATGGTCCATAAGAGTGGTCAACCAGCCCAATCTCCCTAAAGAGCTGCCCAGAGCAAATTAGATATTTAATTAACTCACGTGTAGTTGATACGCACTAGGACACTTACGAGTACATTCAAATTGGTAACCAACAATGTCGAAGCAGATATTCAGGAACACTGTGAATTATCCATGTATTAATTGAGTTCCTTGTACAACTCAATCTCTTACTTTTATTCCTCTATAAATTGTAAACTCTGACCCAGAGAAAAGGGATGCAATCTCGTGCATTGAGAGACACTATAATAAAATAGTAACCTCTATGTGGACGTAGGCAAGTTACCGAACCATGTATATCGTTGTTTTGTGTGTGATTTTACATCCTGTTTCTGTGATTGTTTCGTGAATCTTTATTGTGATAATTCTTATACTCACGGTACATGTTCTGGACACTATGGCAATTTTACTATAAGCTTCAATTGATAATGTTTTCAACAAGCATAATTTGAGTGTGAAAAACTTGTCTGGTCAAGGTTATGATGGGGCAAGTAACATGCAAGGCGAGTACAATGGATTAAAATCACTTATTTTTAGAGAGAACTAATCGGCATTCTATGTGCATTTTTTGCATAAAAACTTCAATTGGCACTTGTTCATGTTGCAAAAGATTTAAAGCACATTGATGAATTCTTTTTCTTAGTTAATAATTTGGAGAATATTGATGGAGCATCATGCAAACGCTAAGACATTCTCTGAGAGAAAGAGGCTGAGAGAATTTTTAAGCAACTAAAAAGTGGTGAGATATCAAGCGGTCGGGATTAAATCAAGAGGCTAGACTCAAACTCCCTGGTGATACACGTTGGGGATCACACTATGGTACATTAATAAATTTTATTATTATGTTTGGATCCGTGCTTGATATCTAGATCAAATCGATGCAATCTTTCGATTACATTTTCACATTGCATTTTATGAGAAATGTACTTGTTATCACAAATGAACTTTCGAAAGCATTGCAACGAAAAGATCAAGATATTGTGAATGCTATCACTTTAATTCAAATTTACAAGAACTGTGTATAAAAAATGAGAGATTATGGATGGGATAATTTGTTGACTGAAGTATCAGCTTTTTCTATGAAACACGATATCTCTATTCCTAATATGGAGGATAATTTTGTCTATTGGGAAGATCAAGACGAGGACTGGAGATGGACTGGAGATAACAAATTTACATCATTATCAAGTCGATTTGTTCTACTTTTGTGTGGATAAACAACTTTTTGAGCTTAATAATCGTTTTGTTGAGGTTAATTCAGAATTGCTTATATGTGTGTCATCCGTAAACCCAAGTATTTCATTCTTTGCTTTTAATATCACACAATTGGTTCGTCTCTCAGAACTTTATCCCGGTGATTTCACAAAATAACAACGTATAATTCTTCGAGATGAGCTTGAGTAGTTTGATTTTGATATGAAATCAAATGAAGACTTTCTTGAAGTGGAAGGGATTTGTTGTTTGGAGAAGAAGATGGTGAAGAAAGAAAAAAACATTGATTATGATTAGTTTATAAGCTTATTAAATTGTCATTAATCCTACTGGTTTCTACTGCTATAGTTGAGAGGGAATTTTCGGCTTTGAATATTGTGAAAACTAATTTTCGAAGTCGCATAGGGGATGGTTGATTAAGTGATAGTTGCGTGATATTTATTGAAAAAGATGTCTTTGATGGAATTACCAATAACGCAGTAGTGAATCGCTTCCAGCAAGTGAAGACCCACAAAGGAATATTGTAGAATGTTATTTGTTCAATAGAGTGTATTTGACAACTTTATACTTTTGTATGAAAAATGTGTACTTTTCTTTTTTGGTAATGAAGTATAATTGTTAGGTTTGTCACAATATTACAACATTTTGTTTATTAATACGATGTTAATGTTTTTATGCAATTTGATTGGGAAACAAATTAACCTAGAAGTGCTCCACCCCAACCAAATTCCTGGCTCTGCCACTGTTGGTAGCGACAGTGAAAGTGGAGCAGAGTCATTTAAATCAGGGTTTAGATTAGATTATGGGTATATAGCATATACAGTCTCCCAAATAGATGTATGTCATGTTGTTTAAGGCAGCTCCAGTAAAACAGATTTATGTACAAATTACAAGTGGTTTCTCTCAACAGAAACTATAAACCAATCCATTCTAGGAAAAGAGTTGTTTATTTAGGGTTGTTTTATGTGCAATATTTTTCAAATTTTGGTGTGTATAATTACTCAAATTTGTCTGAAACTAATTTGCCCCATATAACTTATTTGTGAAAATATAAACTTTATAAGGGCTCGTTTGGTTTGAGACTTAGTGAGAGAGTGGCAATCCTTGATTCCATGGAATCTTGAATTTCTTGCCATTATTTGGTTCAACCAGGAATGTTCTTTCCTCAACATCTAAAATTACATTTTCATGTGAGTGAGAGCGTGTGGGTGCATGTTTGTGTATGTGTCTTTGTGAGAGAGAGAGTGAGAGAAAGTGCATGTATACATGTGTGCGAGAGAGTGCATGTTTATGTGTGAGCGAGTGCATAATGGAAAGGAGAACTCCAATTTTATGAGAATTCTATTTTTTTTCCCCTAAATTTCAACCAAACATTATAATTCTAAACTTCATGAATCCTAAATTTCCTTTTCAAACCTCAAACTAAACAAGCCCTAAAGTGACACTCAAGAAGTGCAATTTTTAGCTTTAAATCGCACTTGAGAAGTGTTATTTTTCAAGAACTTGAGAAAACACACTTTGTTAGTGCAAACAAATGAAAACTTATTTGTGTAATGCCGTCCGCGGTTGGCATGGTATTGGAATCATTGGGCAATGCTCCAACAATGATACCCAACCCACACACGAGTTGGACTTAACATGCTAGCCGCATTCGTAAAAATGTGTGAATATTTTGACATATACCTATTTTGAGTTTTAAATAAAATAAATTATATTGATTTACACCATTTTAAATTCACATATAAAGTTCTTAGTGCTCATTTGGTTAAATTTTTCTTCGAAAATTTCAAAATGGTAATTTTTATAGGGTGATCTTGCATCCATCCCCAGATTTTATAAGTACATCCACTTGAAGGCACTATTTACTTAATCCACCAAAATAGAACATATATTTTTGTAAGCATCTACGATGTAAATGTTCCATTTTAGTGGATTAACTTATTAATTATTTTTTAGTGGATGTACTTACAGAATTCATGGATGGATTTAAGATTACCCTTTTCTCATATCATGTCAAGTACAGTTCAAATTATGTCAATTCCTTCCCTACAGCTAAAACTGTATACGTGAATTCAACAATTTAGTAATTTGAAAAATAAAATAATATAAAACTCGAACTAAATGAGTGCTTAAAAGAAGATAACCCTCCTAACTGAAATGGCATTTGAAATTATCGCACCAATACCACCACCACCACCACAAAAAATGATTCAATCTTTGAAACCATATACCTTTTCTCCGATACAGTTAAGTAAATAATTTTTAACTTCCAAACAGAACATAATAATAATCATTTGGCACATGCATTCATCAATTAAACAAAGGTAAAAATAATAAGAAATCGAACATAATGTTTTACTGACTCAGATGAGGTTGCTTGGCAAAAAAATATACACCACACAGATTTTGAACTATAAATATTTATTCAGCTGTAATCACAAATTTCAACAGAAGAATCACGGGCCATGTATGCAGGGCGACAACTATATGGATTCAAGGACAAGCACCAAAACTTGAGTTAGGATAAATGTGCATTTCACCAAGTCCTCCTCACTTTACCAGCAAATAGCAAAATTCACCAACTTCAATATCTATACAAAATGCGCAAATTTTTTTTTATCTATACGGGTATAAATAAAAGTGTGGGTGTTGTCAACTATGAAATTAGCAATAAGAATCAATGATCTACCAACCTGAAAATAATGTGCCTGCCGATCTTGAAACTGCATTTTTATAATATAACACAAACACACTTGTTCTGCTTTGGGTCGTTAAGAGCTTTCTTTTCTGTTCCAGGAGAAAAGTTACACATTTCAGTAAGTAACAATTTAATGTCTCTAATATAAAAGGAAAACAAACCCTAGGAGAAAAATATCAAGGAAAAAGAAAATGAAGCAATTTATCAAAACTCCAAAATGATTTGATTCACGAAAGCATTATATTTTAATATAAGCAGCAAAACAATACCAAAGTGGGCATTGTGCATAATGTCTCTTATGCTTAAAAATCAACGCGGCAGATTCATTTCAGCTAGTAACTCCCAATAATTCTGTTCATCTGTTTCACCATTTCGACCAGGCACTGTTTGGTTTAGGGTGAAATAGGTGAAAAATATTGTGTTCGTATAAAAATTATAACAAGTGTACACATGTCTGATTACGAACACTAAAGATCTGAATAGGTGAAAATACTTTTTGACCAATTTAAATTTCAACCGGGTGAAAAATACTTCACCGAGAACCAAACGGGGCCTCAACCTAAAGGATTAAGGAAAAATATGTGCATCAGTGCCAGAATTTGTTTGGCATAAGATCTAAGAGTGTACTTCACACCTTTTTCAAGAGGTGGCGGTTGAACAACTACATGCATAGTTGTAACTACCTCAGGAATGTCATATAGTGGGCTCCGGCACTCTGCCACTGTTCTGTTGTTCTCCAATATTCTTCCTGCACTAATCAGCTTCACATCTTTTACCGTCTTTGGACCGTTCTCCTTATCTGATCAAAAAAACATGTGCTGATAAGGGACAATAAGGATCCATGAATGAACTAGAAAAATACAAACCAGAGGGTTCATGTGATAGATAAAGAACAGGGCAATCTAAAATATAGATACCTGATTCTAGTATTACTTGAGATAAAAGTACGAGCTACAAATGATCACACTTATTATTCACGTCACATTCTGTAGTTTTGATACCAACCTACTTAGCCAAATGTTAAGATCATTATGACCCTACCTGCTGTGCGGTGTCAGAGAGAGAGAGAGAGATGGTTCTATAATCGGTGCATTATTATTGATATCTTTATTATATTTTGTTTCTTTTGTTTTCTGTAAATAAGTATAAGTTATCTTTGACTGATTCAATTAACGATTCTTAATTATCTTGTTTAAATTCCATTGAATCCCCTTGTACTATTTCGGGTTTGCGAGTTACACTCTGTGCTTTTTAACATGATGGCCCGCACCCTGTAGTTTTGACCCGTTTAACTAAACCCCATATTTAGTTGATGGCGTTAAAAAAATGATGAAGGGAAGAAAATACCCTTAAATAGTTGAGCTTGAATTTTCTTTTTTTAATTGATTTTGTTTTTGACTTCCGAATCTTGGTTTTAATTTTTGGTTTTAAAATTTTCAGACTAATTTTTATTTTGTTTTTAGGCTTTTGTATTTTACGATTGTGGGTTTGATTTTGGCCTTTCGAATGTAGTTTTAATTTTGATTATAGGTTTTTGGATTTCGGGTCATCAATATGATTTTGGTTTTGGATTTATTGCTGCTGTGGTGGTGATTGAGGACCGCATTTGGTTGGTGAACTAGTGGTGGGGGTATTTTCAAATTGAATTTAAAGTTTTTTTAAGTTGAGGTATATTATGTTTTAAATGTAATTAATTAGTGTTTTATTTATATTTTATAAATAAATTAATAGGGGTATTTTAGATTAAATAATATGTTAAATATAAGTGTGCAATGTCATCTGACCGGATTCAATTCAAATTTGGATGGAACTCTAACTTAATAGGATAAGATAAAGAAGGCCGAAATTACAGAGCGGGTTATTGGGTAAAACAGCGCAGGGCGTGACCTGCAAACTTGGAACAGTACAGGGCTTTCTAATGTAAATTATCTTAATATCTTTGATTGATTCCGTCGAGAAGTTTTTACCTTATCAAGACTGTTAAATTTTTAGTAAAAATAAAGCCTCGAGCTAACTGTAATCATTTATCTTTTGACCATTATCAAACTTTTCAGTGGCTATTGAAAAAAAAATCCAAAGAGATGATGGCTAAAATGGTATCAGCAAAAAATAACTCTTTAATATATTTAGGGTTACAAAGTTGGAATATGATTGAAAAATAATTTATTTTTACGAGAATTTGGAAAATGAGTGAAAAATTATAGGAGTGGTTTGGTCTTGCTATTGGAGTTTTCCATGGAAATCAATCCTTTAGGGGCGGGTAAGATATGTTTTCAGGAAAATGATAAAACTATGAAGCACTTTTAATATGCATGACTAATGTTTTCACAGAATGTATTTGCAATCAAGAACCACCAAAGTAAAAAATGAACCAAAATGTGTATTTTCCATAGAAAATAATTCAACGCCAATCAAATGGACCCTTATTTTATTGGAGATGGAAAAAAAAGTATCAGTTGGTACATGCTATAAATTTTGGAAATGACAATTTGAAGCGTATCAAGTGAAAGGTTGAGGGACTATAAATACTTGTACTACATTTTGGCATGGGCAATGTCAGTTTTCAAGAGAGAACGGGAGGTCAAGTATTTAAGGAGGGCGTGCTGATATGCGCTAGCAGCATTCTAAACGGAGAGAGTGTTGGGTCTATTTTTTGTTCATGATGGCATTTATCTTTATTGATATTTTGTTTCCTTTTAGGAGTAGATAAGTATAATGTAATATATTTCATTCATTCAATTAATAATTCTTACCTTAATAGAACTTTTTTACATTTTATTATAGAGAAAACTTTAGGCTGTCAACTGTAATCAGTTTACTCAATATTAGACTTTTTTCTCCTTATTGAAAGACGGAAGAGTGAATTTGATGCAAAACATCGTCAATGGAATCCAAAGAAGAGATGAAAGACACAACACAAATCTGGAATTTAATTTACTAATAAAAACAAAGTTAAATGCTAAAATGTTGAATTGGGCTCCAAGTCAAAGCCCTAAAGTGTCAAAATGACATGAAAGGATCTTCACCTATCCTATAATCCCCAAAAGGAATACACTTCTTTATTACATTTACTACGAACACTACTAATAAACTCAAAACAAAAGAGACCCAAAGGCATAGCCTAGTGGTGATGCCCATGTCTTGTAAATGAGAGGTCGTCGTATAAGGGTGGAGACACTTAGACCCCCCTCTTGAAATAATATTTAGTAAAAGATATTAAATCTGAAATTTGATGCCTTAATAGACCACTTTCCCCCTAAAGAGTTCGACCACGAACTCGAGAGGTATGATTGGAGAGCCCAAGCCGAACAAACAAACTTATTTTTTCTAGAACACAAACTGATCTTAGGGGCTCAGGCTTGTAAAATTCAGCCCAGAAATATTATAGGGCTCAACCCAACCCGGTCCAAACTCCTCTTTTCCACACTAGAGCTGCTGGAACCCTAGCTAGCCACAAGGCCCACAACTAACTGATTCTCAGGCCCTCCTCATCGACACTTTTGATTTCAATCTCAATTGGAGCAGAAACCCCCGGGGGTTGGAAACCATTTTGTGGCTGTCTTGCCTTGGATCGAACCTCCTAGGGCTCGTCTCCAACGTACCAGATCAGCTGTTCCCTGTCACTCCATTACAGCCATTAAACTCGAGGCCGGCCATGCTTTTGGCCTATATTTGGTCTGGCAATGGGCTATGGATGTCGTGCCAGAGATGATGAACTGTGAGCTGTCCTTTAGAGTCCTCCCCTTCATCGCTTTATTTTTCTTCTCTCTTCATTGGATCTCTAAGGGCAGAAATAAGCTTCGAGCCAGAGGGTATTCTCACCCCCCTTCTTTTCCTGTTAGCTGTGGCCAATGATTTAAAAGGGAAGTGACGACTGGGAGGGGGGGTGTTTTCGGCAGCAGAAGGGTTGATTTGTGGGCAGGTTTTGCAGCAGCAGATCCACCAGCTGGGAAGAGGGAATAATCCCAACATGCTTCAATAGGAGTAGAGCTTGTTGGCTCTTCATCTCAGCCCTTTGTTCCTTGATTTCAGCCATCATAGGGCTGCCATCTTACCCTCCGAATCTGCTGCCTGATTTCCTACTTAGGACCCATTAATGGGTATGCAATTGAACACGCACCAAGAGTGTTACCAAGTTCTGGTACCAATTCATGCAAACACCATCGATGGTATCTAAAGAAGAGGTGCAAGGCACAACACAAATATAGGATTTTACTATTAAAGGGAAAAGTTGAATACTCGCACCATTACATCATTATCTATTTACAATAGAAGGTTTACTTGGTCAATAAGTTACAACCCTAAAGTGTCAAAATGAAATAAAATCCTTTATTTATCCTAGTGTACCCAAAAGAGGACCTCTTTATTATATTTACTAGTAAAACTACAAACAAACTCAAAAAAAATATATTAAATCCGAAATTTGACCACCTAATAACACCAGAATTAGTATTCTTATTAGTTTAGGAGTTTTGAAAGATATTTGTGGTAAAATTAGAATATAATGTATTTTATTACTTCCATAATCATCGTTTAGTTATTTTCCTTAAAAGATGTCTTGCTCATCAAAACTTGTAAACCAAATAAAGGTTATCCCATCCCGTTGTAATCACTTCCCAATATGATGAATGAATGAGAATGAGAGAAAGAAACCCGATTTTTAGTTGCGTAAATCATTTTTGCTAGTTTATATCAGAAAGCTTTAGTTTTATTGCTCGAAGTTGAACCTCGGAATCAATACTGAGATTGATTTGTATATTTGTGTTTGAGTTTATGCTTCCACAGCCACTTCTCATAACTGTCTCCCAGCCTAAAGAATATGAAAAAATATCAAGACAATGAAGTAACTGAAACCATAACTTAATTATACTACTCAATAGTCGCCTAGGTATAAAATCTTTCCAGAAACTACAATCACATTCAAATCCAAACAGGAACAGTCTATACCAGAAACTACATATTCAACAATCTCATCTGGTCCTTTTTAAAAGACATTTCAATTCCCAATGGTTCCTGTTTCTGTTAGAAATACTTCTTTTCCAATTTTATTTCTTTATTTCTATATTGGCCTGTCCACGAGTAAAACTTCAAGAGGGAAATTTCATTAATCTCCTCCATCAATGTTATTATTCTCAAATACTAACGCCATCAAACAAAGACTATAAACACAAGGAAGAAAGGACTCACTGGTTGGGACTGTCTAAAAAACTAAGGTCACAATCTTTGGCAAAAACATCTTGAATAATCAAAAAGCTCCAAAAGTCTTAAAACCAATATGTATGTGCTGTTGTAAATGTGACAACATAATGAGAGAGAGAGAGAGAGAGAGAGAGAGAGAGAGAGAGAGAGACCACAAACAAAACAGTGTTACAGGTAAATACAGGAACTCTGATGGTAAACTAAGGCGCGGATGCGAGTCACAAACACAACACAATCACTAAAACTATCTCAACAATAATTAAACACAACCAAATAATCATTCACAAGAGCATAAACCCTAAAACTCCATTTCCATTAAACCAAATCTGAGAGATACTAAACATATTTAGTATAACACCCTAGGGCAAAGGCTTTATTATAATAAAAAGATTCAGACTACTAATCCTTATGAAACAAGGAAACTAAAATAATTAAAAGCGAACCCTATCTTAAGTAGACAATTCATAAAACTAAAATAAAAATAAAACTAAAAAAACTTCTTAACTAACTAAACCTCAAATAAGGAAATAAAATAACAAAAGACAAAAATAAAATACTCTTCCTTGCTTAGCCAAAATCTTCACATCACGTGGGGACCACCCAGAACACGTCACTCTCTCCCACTTCAAAAAGCTTGACCCTAGCTTCAAAGTGGTTTATCAACACTATCTGGGCCAATTTGTTAGAAATGCGCAGGAAGGACTTCTTGGTGCTCATTTCTCAGTGTCTCCTCCATTTTCTCCTCGCCCTCAGCCATCAGGCTCCTGTGCTCCACAAGAATAGCATTTAGCAACTGGGAAGTGAGGTTTGTGTACTGTGGAAATCAGGACTGTTGACTTGGTGGTCGCTAACTCACTAAAATTGTTGAGATGGAGATTCAATTTATAGAGCACACTCAAAAGCGTGTCGCAACGAGCTAATCTCTCTCTGCTCCAAATCAGCCTGAATGCGACTCTGGAAATTCCCTATGTACCTACCAATTCTCGACGCATGTTTCCTTCAGCTTGGGTCTTGAACACAGAATGTGAAAAGTCTGAGTATATTCAATCACATACAGGAGCTTTTGACTGCGTCCATTAACCCTAACAAAAAGGACTCTCATAATTGCGAGGCAAAAAAATGTTTCCTTCATATAACCCTATCTCTTCTCCCAACTCATCCAAACCTTCCACACTACACTGATGAATTAAGTTAATAAGCCACACTTTAGCATAAACCTGCCTTAAGTTTAGTGTGCACAACTAACACCCTTTTCTCCCACGGATCCCTTTATACTCTAAAACTTTTTCAACGGTATCGAAGCAATTGATAAAATTTCCCACGGTTTCGGGGATTCGCCCCTAACGGGGCAGGGATAGGGGTAAAATTCAGAGGGCGGGGGTTGCTTTTGATCCTTGGATCGGGGACGGGCAACGAGGAACGGGGTCCCCGCTCCATTGGGATCCCCAATATAATCTCCGCAGTTAAATAAACATATAATATGAATATAATTCATATTATACTTTAAAAGTAAAAAGATTTTCTAATGCACTTTAATATAAAAATGCGCTTACATATTAGTTATATATATATATATAATCAAATTTGTTGTAGGATTACAAGCGGTAAAAATTAAAGATAAATTTTTTTGGTAATATAAAAAAGAATTTTTAACCAAATAGGGTCCAGGGGACACAATCCCCGATAAATTCTCCAATGGGGAATCCCAACCCAAAAAAAATCGGGGATGGAAGTGGGGATGGGATATTCAAAAAGTGAGGAATGGGGATGGCTCCCCTAGCACCGGCCTATTGCCATTCCTAACATATAAATAATAATACCTTCGCCATAATTAAAAACCCCAAATTGATGCTGTTCAGACAGAGAAACATCTAATCCCTTTTTTTCTCATCTTTAGCACCAAAGGGGCTGGGATTACTATCAATAGTTAAATTATCTTTATCCCCTAATTTTGTTCCTCATTTTCTTGAAAACCTTAATTGTTTTCCCCCCACAGTTCGAGGACTCGGGATGACATAAAGACAAGTGAATTTATCATTTGTTGATTCTCCATTGCATTGTTTCTCGAGTGCTTTAGCCACCCTTGCATCGACCGAAAAATCACTCCAAGGACAGTAGCACATCATCATCGCCACCTCCTGCCCTAGAAGCACCTCGAGGCTGCCTATCGGTAGAGTCGCAGCCTCATCGCTGCTTACCTGCCCTAAGGACAGTAGCACATCACCCTTGCATTGTCTTTAAGTTTTGCTTGATTCTTTGTTACAATGTTTCAAATATCTTCGATTATCTTTTCAGTAGCCTTAATTTAGTTATTGGTTGCCTTTTTTTTTTCAACCATTCTTGATCAAAGAAATTAACCGGCTCGATACCAATTCTGATGTAACTTATGGTGCGGAAGCTTGTCACAAACACAAAGCAATCACTAAAACTATTTCAACAATAGTTATAAGCAAAACCAAACAATCTTTCACAAGAGCATAACCCTTAGTTCTTCATTATACCAAATCTGAGGGATTCTAGTAACAGTTAACAACACTCTTGGCCAGTTATAAAAATGTACAACTCAAAATCCTAATACTTTAATGATTATATAATAAAATTTATAGTAGGTAGACAGTTCATAATTGAAAAAATTCCTATCATAATGGAAAAAATTCCTAAAATACCTAGGACTGATATAAGAAAATGAAAAATAGATAAAAATAAAATACTCCTTACATACTTTAGTCAAAAGTCTCATAATATCAAATATGGGGACCACACATATTGCATCAAACTCTTGCTAGTTTATTGCCGAGCCTTACGATAATTTTTACAAAAAAAAAAAAAGCCTAGAAATTTGTTTTCTAATAGATATTAAATCACTTCTGAAAAAAATTCTGGGTTTCTATATCCAGTTAGTGATCTTAGTTAGAACTGGTGCACCCAGGTGTACCCAAATTTTCAATTAAAATTCAGGTAAAATGAAAAAACACGTGCAAAGTACAGATATTTAACATGCATATTGTTGCTAGATTTTATTTTAGGTTGTAGAATCTTAATATGCTTGATCCTTTTTAGCATGCATTTCAATTAATACCCATTAATGAATCATGGCCCCAAGGTAAAATCCAAGATAACATTATGATCAGGGGATTGGAATTAGAAGTCAAAGACATTAATTGAAAAAGGCCATCCATTTTAATGGCTTGTTCAACATCAAGATGCAGTTTTTAATTGCTTTGGGATTCAATAATCGTCTCAGTTTGTCAATACTCATTGTCTACTTTCTCTGAGCTTTTTGTAATTCTATGCTCAAATTTGAAGAACTTTGAATTCTTCTTTGTATTACTTTTATAAATATCTATGTTTATATGAACTCTCTAGTGAAAATTATCAATTTTCCAATTGCGGCTATGTTTATATGCAGCTTGTTTTTCCTATAACACCATAATTTGTCTATCATGAGATGAAGTGTTCATTCAATATTTTATTAACATTCATAATTATGTATGCCTTAAAATTGTACTTGTATCTCCAACTACAATGGCAGCTCATGGAAACTGAAGTTCCCAAAATGTTTGAGCAACGTATACATCATAGAAAACCATCGCTAACAACAGGACTCCTCAAAATTTCCTCTAATCTCAAAAACTAAATAACTATGGTTGGCTGGAAAAATGAACTTTATAGAAAACGCATTGAAAAAGATTAGGTTATTCATTAAACATTTCTAACCAAATCCATAAAACACAGCTAATAACAATTTAAATTTAAGTTCCGAAAATCGGTAAAACTGGGGTCCAACCCTTGCTCAAAGTCTCAAACCCAGCAAATTTGAGTTTACTCAAATTTTTAACCAAATCAAGGGAGATTCAAATTTAAATTTAATTACAAAATCCTAAAATTGGGCTCACAACTCTTTACTCAAACTCATATGAGTTATCTTTTTATGGGAAATAAAAATGAAAAAGGAAAGGAATTTTGAAATTCTTCAAGAAAGAACAAAAAATGTAAAATTTAAGACATGATTGGAGATGGGTTGAGCAGATCATATATAATTAATGAAAAGAGTAAACCAACCTTTAGGCCATTGAGCAATGATACTTTCCTTCAAAGTTGCAACACTTGTAGCAGCAGGAAAGCTTTTGGGACCAATATCTGTTCCGTCGGTCAACCTGAACTTGATCTCTACCTGATCTTGCACTCCAGACATCTTCTAATTTCTTCACAAATTCTCACTACCCAGGATCTTCACTTGGGTGATCTTCTCCAACACTAAACAGATTTCTTATGACAAACCCAGTCAACTATAAAGATTGGATCTTCATAATGATTCAGAATCCATCCAAATCAGCACTTTCTCTACTCTGAAATCATAAATTTAGATATAAAAACAAAATCTTTGAGTTGAGTTTAATAAAAAAAAAATCTATTAAATCAGCAATCTGAATCAAGAAGGGAAGATAGATAGACAAATATATTTATATTACAAGGAAACCATTTGGATTCTAATTTCAAGGTAGAAAGATCTGCAAAAAGAAACCCAGTTGCTTTAAGAGTGGACAGAGAATTTCTGACAGCTATTTCAGAAGAAAATAACAGCAAGAATCTTCAAAAAGGTATTCTCAAAATTAGATAATCGACTCAAAGTATGTAACTAGGTCCCTAATCAATCGAAAAGTCAAAGAAGCACCCAAAAGAAAAAAAC